>CM052649.1:640562-663375 GCA_028533165.1 Leontopithecus rosalia
GCTTGGTCCAGCTCCAAGTTAGGGAGCTAACCCAGTCGAGGGAGTCCCCACCCAAGACAGATGCTACCCACAAAGACCCCAGTCTCCTCCACACCTGCCCCGGAGTGCCCCTCGGCCCCTATCCTGGAACCCTCCCTTCCCTCTTTGGGAAATGTTCCAGCAGCGCACAGGATGGGGCAGGGAAGGTGGAGTTCCAGAACCCCGAGGGCATGCACCAGGATACCACCGGCCTAGTGCCTGCCAGCACCTGCCACATTTCTCAACAAATGGCTCGTGAAAAATGGAACAATCAGAAGTCCATCAGTGGGGAATTGGGCTAAAATGCTGTAGCACACAGGTGCAGTGAGTCAGCCTGTGTTCGTAATCACCGCAAACTGCTTTACCACAAAGCAGAAACACAGGTGTGTGCAAAGACGGCGGCAGCCTCCTGTCCTGTGGAAAATGAGCATGGCCTGGCCATGTTTTAGCAGCGCGCTGGTCTAATCCTACAAGGCAGCTCGAGGGGATGAGGCCTCTGGGCTGTGGGATCACAGGGCTCTGTGGGGTCAAAGGCAAGCCCTCCCTCACCAGCCATTTCCAGTCAAGGCAGGTGTGCCCTGGGTGGCCCAGGATTTACCCCTGCCCCATAGGCTCTTCCAGGCAGAAGCTGGAGGCCTGGGCCCCTCTCGGAATGCCCCCCTTCCAGCACCAGCCCTCTGCAGAGGTGGGGGCGCCTCTGGCCTGAGGGCCACCAAAGGGAGCTCAGGGCTGTGGATGGTGCTGGGTCAGCTGGACAGAAAGTGGGAAACTGTCACCTCCCCAGAAGGTAAAATGGTTCCCAGGCATCCTTATGAGGAGGGCTGGCTTTGCTGAAAAGACCTGGGGGTTGGGAACAGAAGTGCCCAAGGGGATCCACTGTAGGGTTCACACTTAGGGTGCTGGGTAAACCCTCTCCTCAGTCACCCCCACAGGGGCTTCTGCACATTCAGCCCTGGTCGCCACCCAGCACAGTTGCCAGGGTTGGACAGAGCTCAGGGTGGGCACGGGGCCTCCCCAGGTGATGCCAAGCTGGCTGCGGACCCTCAGAGGGGCTGGTTTGGAGGGTCCGTGGGCAGTGCCGGCTCCCAGACTCAGGGCTCATCAGCTTCGTTTTACAGAGGAGGAAACCAAGCTGGGAGTTGAGGGTCCTGTGGCAGCTCCGAGGGTTGTCTTCTCAGCGATCAGAAAATCTTGGCTAGGACCTAGGGTGGTGGCTGAAGCTCCCTCTGGTTTAAATCTTAGATCCTGCTTAAGGGAGACCTGGGGTGGGGTCGAGGTCTGCCTTGCGCATTTTAATTAGGTGAGTCATGGCAGGGTCAGCACCCTGTAAGCACCCGCAGGTCAGGACAGAGAGCATTGCCAGAGCCCAGATGCTGCTACAGGCCCCTCCCATCCATCAGGAACCCATCCCTGGGGGCCTTTGCTCTGTGGGTGTCCCTGCCTGGGTACGTCCTCCCACACGGCAGCCTGGGGTTAGATGTGCCTGCCTGACTCAATGCTGTCTTCCTGCCCACCTCCAGCCCTCTGTCCTTTCTGCACATAGCACCTGTGGTAGGAACCCGCCCTTGGACACGTGGAGGTGCCTGAGGCCTGGGTCGGGGTTGCTCTTTCTGTTCAGGCCGTCCAGCTCTCAGGCCCCTGTGTCTCCTGGAAGTGGCCACTGGGGGCCAGGTGCCTGCTGGAATCCAGGTCCAGTCCCCTGGCAAGGCTGGGGCTTGCTCTCAGAGGGAGCGTCGCGCTGCCTGGCGGGATCCCCGTCAGCAGTCATCCGTGCCTGATGTCTGAATCGACAGATCCATGGAGCTTGCAAAATAGTGAGTTTCTAGTGCATCGTGGGTTGTCATGAATTCACTGGGGGCAGAGGCTCATCCTGTCCATCTGGCCGTCCGGTAATGGCGCCCACAGGAAAGGCAGGACAAGGGTGCCTCTCCCTCACTCGTCCATTTTCTCGATGGTCAATTGGTTCCGGACGATCTCCAGTGTATTTACACATCGCTGATGAAACAGGTTGGTGGGTCTCCCTCGATCACCACTAGTGTCCTTTCCAAACACCGGTGTCCAGCTTTGCCCAGCACAGCATCTTCAAAAGCAGCCTCCCAGCCGTAGATGTGAGCCTGGTCGGCTGCCGTGTGCAGGGCACAGCTGGGGAACCCTGGAAGTTAGTGCAGAACTGTGGCCGATGGTGGTTAGATTCCATGTGTAGATTCTCAGAACGGTTCCTGCTGCCTGCTGCCTGCCACCCTGCGGTGGAGTTTCTAATTGATTAGATCGGACACTCGTGCCCACGGCTTGGAATAGAATAGGGGTTGTGGCCTGGGAAGACTCTCACCACCACCAGGCGCAGGCCGTCTCCCAGAGTCTGTGTGCCTCTGAAACGCAGCTTCTCCTGAGGTCCGTGGGTCCCCCAGCCCTCTGTGTGCCTCTGACATGCAGCTTCTCCTGGGGTCCGCAGGTCCCCCAGCCCTCTGTGTGCCTCTGACACGCAGCTTCTCCCGGGTCCGCGGGTCTCCCCAGCCCTCTGGGTGCCTCTGACACGCAGCTTCTCCCCGGGTCCGCGGGTCCCCCCAGCCCTCTGGGTGCCTCTGACACGCAGCTTCTCCCCAGGTCTGCGCGTCCACCCAGTCCACTCTGCTTTCCTATCAGGGCGGGGGCTCATCTCCTACTGCCCTGTTGGCATCCTGTTGCCCTGTCAGGCTGGGAACCTGCTGTCGGGCACCAGGCCAGGTGCACCTCCAGGGCTGAAAGAGCATGTCGGGCCGGCGGGCTGAGAGTCGGTGGAGAGCTGTGTCCAGGGAAGGGGACGGCTGAAGGAGGCTGGCCCAGGAGGCCCAACACTCCTTCTCACCAGAAAGCTGCCCACCTTCTGCCTGGGAGGGCTGGGCACCCACCCAGGTGCTTGCCTGTTGGCCTGGCACCGTGGTAGGTAGGGGTTGAGAGGGACTAGGGCAGAGGAGAAAGAGGGGAGGAAGAAGAAGCAGGGGAAGGAGGGAGGCAAAGAAAATAGGTGGGTAGAAAGGGAGGGGAGGGGAAGCGGGCAGGGGAGGGGAAGCTGGCAGGGGAGGGGGAAGGGAGGCCCCAGTTATCCAAGGCTAAAGTTATTTTTAAAAAACACCTTTTTTTTCTTAAGTGTGGTGAGGCAGCAGGGTGGGGTATGTGGACACCAGCAGGAGAAGCAGAGGCTCTGACTGCCCGTGGCACCTGCATGCTCCCTGCCCATGATTCCCGCCAGGGCCGAGAATTCTGCCCATGGCCAGCGTGGCCCTAAAGCCCCACATCTGCTACCACCATCTGCTACCACCTGTGGGCGCCTGAAGGGAGCTGTGGCAGGCAGGGACAACAGCAGACCCCGGCCCCTGCCCCGGGTGCACATCTCCCCAGAAGGTTTCTACACACAATGCCTGGCCCTTCCCAGGCAGGTTTGGCTAGGTGCCCCCACCCTCTGCACCCCGACTCGCTCAGGGGGTCTGTCTGCACAGTGACCCCGTACACCAGCCCTGCGTGGGTTCTGGGCCTCCTGGGTCCTGCGGTTGCTGGGTAGGGACATGTCCCGTGGAGTTGAATCTGGGAACAGAAAGGGCCTCCCTTCCCACAGAGCTCCTCTGAGACCTGCCTAGGGCGAGCAGCAAAGCTCTCAGTCCGGAATTCACAGACACCGAGTCTGTGTTCAGGCCTCTTCCGGGAGATTCCGCGGTCGCGGCGGACAAGCTCTGCCCCCTCACCGTGAGGGAGGCTCCAGGGTTTTTAGACCACATGTGCGATTTCCCTTCTCTCAAGGTGCTACTCACATGTTATTCACATAGGGTTAATTTCACTAGGACGCCTGAGAACTGTGGACACAGGGAAGGCTCTCATCTCCTCCGACGGCCGCGCCGCCCAGAAGCCCACCCACCCAGCTCCCGTTCCCACTCCACGGGTGACTCCTCTCCATGAACCTTAGGAAAATGTTTGCTGTCGGCTCAGGTGGAAAGGCTGTGCCAGGGTCCCGATGGGCTTGGAACCTCCAGCCCAGCAGACACACGGCCTTTCAGAAACAAAAACAGGGCCCGGCACACGGCATGGTCTATCCCTTCTCAGATGCCATAAAGAGCTGGGGTCGGAGAGCCAGGCCAACCCTTGTGGATGCCGCCCCCAACACGGCAACACCATGAGATCAGGAGAGCACTGGCTCGGTCCCAGGGCCACGGAGGGACCTGCTCAAACCCCAGAGCCACAGGGATGGGCTGGGGGGCCGTAGGGCGGGGGGCGTGCTTCGAAGAGCCCCTGGGCGGGCTGGGGTGAGCTGGGCCTGGTCTGCGGGGGTGGGGCCGCAGCCTTTGCTGGGGAGGCAGCCAGGGCAGGGGTTCCTGCCAGCGCAAGGTGGAGCAACGAGTGAAACTGAGTTTGCAAAATTATCCCAGACAGTGGAAGGATCTGACCTAACTGACTCCATCTTGGTTCTAACCTCCAGGATGTCCTTGTTCCTTCCTGGCCTCGGCTGAACTAACCTTGGAAGGAACTTAGTTTATGATTAAAACAAACCTCCTTCTTGCCTGGGAACTAGACGGCCTTCTAGAACTAACATTAGTCACAGGTTTAGAAATGATGGTTTAGGAGTCACGCAGCTGGAGGCTACAGGATTCTGATCCTCCCTAAACTGCTCCTAAGATCAGGGCTTGAGATGTTTCGCAGACCCTGCACTGGATGGGACAGATCGATGGACTGGCCCGTCTGATCTCTACCCCGCCAGGAACTGACTCAGCGCAAGAGGGAGCTTCAATTCCCTGCAATTTCATCCCTGACCTGTCACTCCGGGCTCACTGGCTTCCCCCACCCACTAAGCTGTCCTTACGAGCTGATTCCGAATGCCTGGGGAGACTGACTTGAGTGATAATAAAACTCCAAAGTAAGTCACTTTCTCTATTGCAATTCCCCAGAATTGATGAATCAGCTCTGTCTAGGCAGTGGGCACGTGAACCCAGAGGGCCGTTACATGAGGGGAGTCCGTGGGCCTCAGCCCCTTGAACAGAGAGAAAAGAAAACCCGACCGGGCACCGTGGCTCACGCCAGTAATCCCAGCACTTTGGGAGGCCGAGGCCAGTGGATCTCCTGAGGTCAGGAGTTGGAGACCAGCCTGGCTAACGTGGCGAAATCCCATCTCTACTAAAAATACAAAAATGAGCTGGGCGTGGTGGGATGTGCCTATAATCCCAGCTACTCGGGAGGCTGGGGCAGGAGAACTGCTTGAACCTGGAGGGTGGAGGTTGCAGTGAGCCCAGACAGCGCCATTGCACTCGGGCAAAAGAGCAACTTTGTCTCAAAAAAAAAAAGAGAAGACGGCACGGCTCGCCGAGAAGGTTGCAGTGCAATGTGAGGATGTCGTGGACAGGCCTCGCAGCCATGCCAGATCCAGGAATTCACCGAAACCGCTGTGTCCCGGACCCAGAGGAGTGTTGGCCAGATGCGGAGGCAGACGCAGCGGTTCTTGGGCATGAAAGGTCTTGGGAAGTTTCCTCTCTCTAGACGGGGGGAAGCCTCCTGCCAGAGAATCTGAATGAGTCCAGGAGGAAGGTGAGGACCTGGACCTGACAGCCCACAGAGGGCCTGGTCTTACCCATTCCTAACGGACGCTGTTAAAAGCAGGGAGTGTGGGGGACCCACAACAGGAAACAACTGTGCCCATGTCACCGGCGCCGCAGCCTTGCAGGTACCAAGGCCATTGCTGGTGGCTTCTTCTGGGGCTGTGGGAAGGGTGGGGGTGGCCCGCTGGGCGTCTGGGCCGGCTGGCGGGAGAGGCAGAGCTGGTGCTGACATCAGCCTCCCAGAGGGACGGGCTCACAACCGCACTGAGCACCTGGAGTCTGGCGCTGTCCGTGGCCCCACCCGCCCAGGGCCTCGGGGCAATCACAGGCCCCGAGTGTTTGGATTTTTTGGAAAGGATAAGTAGCCTTCACAAGTGTCCAAGATAAGCATGCCAGACCTCCCCAGAGGAATGTTCTGCGGGAGACGGAGGGGCACGGACACTGCTCCCGGGAGGAGGGCCCTGCCCGCTTTTGTGGCCTGAAATCCCATGTGCACACCCCAGCCTGTGG
The DNA here is from genome assembly GCA_028533165.1 of Leontopithecus rosalia. Classification (NCBI taxonomy): domain Eukaryota; kingdom Metazoa; phylum Chordata; class Mammalia; order Primates; family Cebidae; genus Leontopithecus; species Leontopithecus rosalia. The sequence continues at coordinate 646,649 of CM052649.1, forward strand.
CAGCTCGAAGCTGTCCTGATGAGCCAACAAAGGCAGGTGCCAGAGATGCTTCTGCAGAGCGGGAAGGTGAGTTCTGTCATCACTTCGTTTAAAGCTTCCTGATCAGAGAAGCACACGTGCAGCCTCCTGCGTTTTTCAAACGTGTGACTAGGAGCCTAGAATTCAAAGCCCGGCCTCAGTTGCCGCCTCTTTTTCCCAGGTCCCTTCTGGGGTGAGTTTTCTGTACTTGGTCAGCGGGGCCAGCACTCAGTGAAGGTGGGGACCCCATGGCCTCCCCCGCACGACAGCACACAGGTTCCCCTTTGATCCCAGCTCCCAGGGGACGCCGCAGGAACACACACATCCCTGCCTGGGTGACCCCGATGTGACACATGCCCTTCGGAAAAGCTCCGATGCTGTCTTGGCTGCATCCGTGTACGGCCAGCTCGCGCCCATCGTGCCTTGGTCCTGGGTGGGCAGTCAGCCTCGGCCCTAACCATCGGGCAGCAAATGTTTCAGGAAGCTCGAGAGCAGGTGGGCTTTGGGCCCCTTTCCTCTCCCCAGCGCCCTTCTACCCAACTCCCATGCTGGGCTCCCTACCCACACAGCCCCATCCCTGGCAGAATACACCCAACTTCCTCCCGGCAGTGGACAAATGGGGCCGGCCCACAGCTGTCCTGTGATGGGCAGCTGGGGATACTGAGGAGTACCCAACTTTGGACTCTTTGGCCCGGGCTCCCCTCATGCCACCTGCTCCCCATGGCTACTTCCATCTCCCCCCAGAATCCAGTCCATGCAGACTGAAGGCGCAGAGGTGTCACCATGGGCCAGGCAGCTGGGACCCCCACCGGTCACCTGCCTGTCATTGGGGTCACTTGAGGGCCTTTCTGCCCAGCTGGCAGGGACTGTCCAGGTTCCCTGAACTTCACCCCCAGAGTGCAGTGGATCCCCCTGGGACTGAGGGGATCCCTTGGGGTGGCCCACACTTACAGGAGCACAGCCTGCAGCCCCTCCATGGCCCCAAAGCCACAGAGCACAGATTTGCAGTCAGAATGACGGCTGCAGACCCGCCAGAGCCCCAAACACAGTTTTCATAAGAGAAAGGCTGACAAAATGGTCTTCACGAAAATGACACACTTCTCTTCCTGAAACATGCTCTCAAGGGCGGGGGAGCAAGCCTGGTGCCACCGGGTACCTGCCGTCGCCCACAGCCCCTCCCTGTGCCCCCAGCAGTGTCCCGATCACCTGAAGACACCTACAGACCAGCAAGGAAACGCCGAACCCCGAGGACCGGAGGGCAAAGACTTGAACTGACACAGAGGAGCACGTGCAGATGCCACCGCGCCCGGGCACTTACGCAGTTGACAATGTGCGAGGGACACCACGGTGTGCGGCCAGATGCTCACAGCCACAAGCCCGGCCCCGTGAGGACAGGACAGTGGAAGCCGCTGCACCTCCCCACACACTGGAGACCCGTGGAACACACGACCACTGTGGACAACTGGCAGTAACCTCAAAAACTACTGTGCAGACCCCGGCGCTGCTGAGCCATGGGCAGGACCGTCAGCCTCACATCCCTCTCCTGGGAAACGCTGCTGAGAGGCGCCGTAAGGCGCATGGCCTCAAGTAATTGTGGGAAAAGGAGGCAGCGGCCATCGGTGGGCACAGGAAGGATCAAGGCCACTTTGTGGGACCCATCAGCTGGGAAGCACCCATGGGTCAGCCTCAGAGCTACACGGGCCCTCCCAGGAAGTGGTGACTGTGCCTCAGCCTCAGAGGGGCTGTCCCCGAGTCCTGCAGGTCCTGGCGGCCAGGGTCTCTGATGGGGCTGTGTCCATGAGAGGGGGCTCCTTTGTCAGTGCAGCCTTCCACCCAGGCCTGCTCCACGCCAGGCACACACTGCGCTGCACACACCCAAGAAGCAGGGAAGGGATCCCCAGGGAGGGCTCCGCCTACTCCTGGGCCCTAGTGGAGTCCCCACCTCACAGCCTCTCTGCCTTGTGCCCAGGCCGTGGCAATGCAGCCCCCCATTCCAGAGAGCAGGACCCTCCAGTGCTCAGGGGAAAGCAGGGAAGGCAGGGACAGTGTGGGGGGACACTGTCTGGGACGTTTCCCTGCCCCACTGCCCACCCCGTGCACAGCCTTTCCTAGACACCTGAGTTGCCCAACCCTTGAGAAACCAGAACCCCCGGAAGGGCTGTGTGAGGTGGGCGGGATTGGGGGGTGTCAGACTGTCACAGCGTCCGGGTAGTGGGGAGAAGAGGATTCCGGCTGCCAGCCACGGCCCCGCCATTGCCCTTGGCACCTCGAGGGGCTTGGGTTCTCAGCAGCAGCTCAGGTAACTGGTAAAATTGTTTCTGAGTTTTAGCTTTGCTTTTTCCTGTTTCTAAAAAAAATCCATTTTATTTTAATTGTAGTAAAACGATACATGAAGTTACCATTTAACTTCCTTAAGTGTCGGATGATGAAGCACACCCCCACCTCAGTGCATCTGCCCTCACCCTCTGTCTCCAGTGTCTTTCCATCCTCCCACGCGGAAGGAAGGGCTCTGCCCAGCCTGGCACCTGCTGTTCTGCGTTTGGGTTCTGCGGATATGAGGGTTCCAGGGACCTCCCAGGAGGGGACCCAACAAGGCCCGAGGCACAACGACCGCACGGTTCCTGCGTGGCATAGCCTGTGCCAGCATCTCCTTCCTTTATGTGGCTGTCGAGTGTCCGCTGCACAAACGGGCCACATTTTCTTTGCCCACTTGCACTGATGGGCATGAAGGCAGCTATGCCCCATGTGCAGGGCTATAGGTAACAACTTCAAAGGTATGTGTCTAAGTAGAAATGGAAATGTGTTCAATGCATAAAGCACCCCACGTGCACACAGACAGGCCCTCTGGGAGGAGCTGGGGGCCGGCGCCGCGGCTGCTGACCTGCTGGTGACACTCCTCTGTCCTGGTGCCTGGGGTGGCTGTACCAGAATCATCTGGCCAAAAATACCCCCTAATTGTTCCGGCTGAGCTGCTGCTGCTGCTGCCCAAGATAAGCAGGGCACGCTCTGGCTCCCGGCAGTGATTTCGTCCTATTTTTATACTCGTTCGGATAAGGTCTCTGGTGGCCTGTGCCCAAGGTCACTCTGTGGGGCCCCAGGGAAGCAGTGCCTTGCCCTGGGTTCACATTCCCTCTGGGGAAGTGGGTTCCGGGAGCCGAACAGAGGGGCATGCTGGGTGCACAGAGCAGGACTGGTCGCAGGGGCCCCGCCTCTGAGGAAGAAGGGGCCGCTCCTGAGCCCTCCAAGCCTTGGGTCCCAGCACCTGCCAGCACGGCCCTGCTGGTAACTCCACCAGCTCCTGCAGGCACACGGGAGCCACATCTGGGGGTCCTGGCAAAAGATCCCCCAGATAAATGCGTTAAGCTGTCCAGCCTCCCCCCTGCCAAAGACCCCCAGGAAATGAAGAAAGCTGCCCAGCCTGGCCCCCGGCCCTCTGAGGGGCAGCCGCTCAGCAAGGCAACGAGGGCGGCCAGAGGCTGCCGCACAGGAGCAGATGTTCCCCGCCAAGGGGCTGGGCACTGCATCAGCTGAGTGTCCTGGACTTGGGGACACACGTCCAGGCCGAGGAGCAAGACTCGGGCATCCATCAAACAGGGTCGCACACTGGCAGAGCATCTCCTCAAGTTTTAAGCTTCAAATTTTGCTTGGCAAACTGAACCCAAATCCACCTGTTTCTTCACTTCCTTCTTTTGTTTCATTAAGAGAAGAGAGAAGGGGAAACATCTGATTGACAGTTTCTGAGATAACTCTCTCGGTCTAATCGCCTCATTGAAACCTTAAATATTTGGCTTGCATCATAAGAACGGTTGGGCTGCAGGCTGCTAAATTCACCGCTCTCAACGGAGAATGACTTCTCTGTGCAAATACAAGTCATTAATTTCTGTTTTCTCAGGGCGGTAAGTTAAAAGTACATTAAAAAAATAAGCTTCGATTGCTATTGAAGGAGTGACCTCCATGGACCTCACAAGGCACCAGGTCAACCTGCCCCAACAACCAGCAATGGCTGGGTCCGTCCTAAGGGGCACACATCACAGGCCAGGGTTCCTCGGCCTGGCGCTCAGCGCCCGCAAGGCAGGAGGAAAGTCTTCAAAAGACCACCTAATTGCTCACTCTGTTTTCTAGGAGAAAAGCCACCTAACTGCTCACTCTGTTTCCAGAAAACATAAAGATGTGTAGCTCCAGCTCCTGGCCATGAGGGAAGAGCTGCCCGCAGTGGCCAGAGAAACACAGAGGGCAGAAGCCCATGGGAGGTGCCTGCAAGGACAAAGAGGCAGCTGCAGCCTCCGCCTCTGCGCCCCAAACACTGCCTCCGAGACATTGCCAGACAAACAAAACCTGTGGGGATCGATCCAAGCGGAAGGAAAATGGTTCCCGGTGGAAACACTGGAGCGCAGAGCTCAGAGGACACGGTCTGGCGGGGCAGGCGGCAGCGGCTGGTGCAGGGCAGGCGCTGGGGTGACGGCCGTGAGAACAGCAGGACACACAGCTAGCAAGCTAACACAGGAAGAAAATGGAGTGATAATACTAAAAAAATTAATCCAAAATAAGGTAAAAAGAAAAAGACACACGTGCTTGCACTAACCAGAGGGCCATGGTGGCAGACTGGGCCTCGAAACCCACACCCTGATGATGGCCCCACTTCACCAACAACCCCAGAACTGGGGAGAAGCAGACTACTCCAGGGAACAGCTGGAGATTTCAAGACGCCTCATGCCGTAACTGGTGAATCAACTCACTAGACATAAAGAAGGTTTGAACAACACGTGAGCAAGACTGAGCTAACGGTCAGCGATGTGGAAACGCACCGAGCCACTGCCCAGCCCGACTCCGCACCACAAGGCCAAGAGAGGAACTCTGACAGCTGGAAACGAAGCGGAGAGCAGCCACGGAGAGCAGCCACGGAGAGCAGATGGCAGAGAATCCCTGGGCTGGGAAAACCGCACAACACATCAAGAAACCCACGTGAAAAATGAGCCATGATCGGAGTGAGATAATGTTTTGAACGAGTTGAGTGTGAGTGTGTGTGTGTGTGTGTGTGTGTGTGTGTGTGTGAATTCTTTTTAATTCTATGACTTTTATATAGAAAAATCACTCATGGGTTGTGGGAAGTAAAAAAGTTCCTCTTCAAAGTTTCCTTTCTTGTTAAAGAATAAATCATAAGTGTGCTAATAACTTTTTGCTAAGCCCTGTTACGTAGCTGTTAGGCATGCCATGCTCACAGGCACGTAGTACATTTTATGTCCTTGTACTTTAACCAAGATGTCTGTCCTGGACGTGCTCACAGGCATGTCCCAGCTCTCCATTGCCTTTGCCTGTTTAGAAAAATTTTAAGTTATAAGCCAGTCGTTTAGTTTTAAATTTGTGAGGTCTGGTTCCAGCCAGCGGAGATCAGACACAGCAGGAAGGATGACCCCCAAGGCATAAGGGATAAATAGGTCTGCTTTCTTTTGCTCACTGTACTCTCGTGGCACGATGGCCAACAAGGGTCCCCTTCCTGCAGTCCAGGAAGTAAAAATTGCGACACTAAAAGATCCTTTGTCTCAGTGCTGATTTTTCTTTATGGCACCGAGCATCTGTTTCCAACATGGGTAAAAGCAAGTAAAGTCAAATGGCACATTTTTCAAGTTTATTTTAATATTTTCATGCTAAATAAGACGTAATAATAGCATCCTAGTATTTTCACGGAACCTGCAGTCATGTCAACATGTTAGAAATTGTCCTGCAGGAAATGCCCCTGCTCTCAGTGGTTTTGGAAAGGTTAGCTAGGGTAGGAGGCTCTTCTAATTTATTTATCGCTTTGGCTCATTGGATCCCAATTACTTTGGGTAAATGGTAAAATATAAAATGTATCAAACATGGTTAAAATGTCTATATGGGCTGGGCATGGTGGCTCACACCTGTAATCCCAGCATTTGGGGAGGCCGAGGCGGGTGGATCACTTGAGGCCAGAAGTTTGAGGTCAGCCTGGCCAACATGGCGAAACCCCGTCTCTACTAAAAATACAAAAATTAGCTGGGCGTGGTGGCGCACACCTGTAATCCCAGCTACTTGGAGGCTGAGAAAGGAGAATTGCTTGAACCCAAGAGGCGGGAAGTCACAGTGAGCCGAGATCACATCACTGCACTCCAGCCTGGGCGACAGTGTAAGACTCCGTCTCAAAAAAAAAAAAAAAATCCACTTGCATCGTTATATCTTCATTAATTTAATTGTTAATGTTTCCAAAAAGTTACCCATGTTATTAAGCTAATTCTTAGCAATATACACATAGTATATTAACACTATATTAACCCATAAATTCACCTATTCTTTTTATTTATTTTATTTTTTTGAGACAGAGTCTCACTCCACACTGGAGTGTAGTGGTGTAATCTTGGCTCACTGCAGCCTCTACCTCCCAGGTTCAAGCAATTCTCCTGCCTCAGCCTCCCAAGTACCTGGGATTACAGGCATGTGCCACCGCGCCCAGCTAATTTTTTGTATTTTTAGTAGAGACGGGGTTTCACGGTGTTGGCCAGGATGGTCTCAATCTCCTAAACTCAGGTGACGTTTCTGTCTCGGCCTCCCAAAGTGCTGGGATTACAGACGTGAGCCACAGCACCCAGCCCCTACCTATGCTTTTTAATGTTTAATAGAATTGAGATGTTACTCAGTTTTTAAAACATTTTAAAGTGTACCCCTCTTCTGGTTTGGTTTTGCTTTTAAGTCCAGGGTGCCTGTGTGGTGTTGTTACGCAGGTAAGCTTGTGTCATGGGGTCTGTTGTACAGGTGATTTCATCATCCAGGCAGTAAACCCAGTACCCTCGTGTCTGGGCTTAGGGTCAGTACCCATCAGTCATCTTTCCTGCTCCTCTCCCTCTGCCCACCCTCCACCCTCAAGTGGTTCCCAGGGTGTGTGGTTCCCTCTATGTGTCCACAGGTTCTCATCATTTAGCTCCCACTCGTGAGAACATGTGGAATTTGGTTTTCTTTTGAACCAAATTACAATGAAAATATAACCTATCAAAACCCTAAGACTCAGCTGAAACTGCATTAAGGGAAAAGTCACCACTGTAGATCCTGTAAATGTACAAAGATAGTGGAGGGGGTTGAGCTGGGGTCCCCACAGGGAAGTTCATGTCCTGACACGGGTATCTGTGAATGGCCCTGGCTGGGGGGTAGATGAGGTCACCCTGGAGGGGGTGGGCTCTCACTCCAGTGACTGATGTCCTTACATGGAGAGGAGAAAAAGGGCAAGGGCCACAGAGACAGGCAGAGGTTGGGGCCATGTGACCACAGACCCAGGGATGCCTGGAGCCACAGAGGCTGGAAGCGGCAGGAGCCTCGAGGGCGTGCAGCCCTGCCCACACCTGGACTTCAGGTTCCCTTTCTCGCTGCTGAGGGAAAAGGCATATCTGAGAAGCCACATTCTCTGGGAAACAAAGCCCATCAAAATCCACACGGAAAGAAAGAAGCCCTGAATAGTATTGTGTCTCATGAAGAATCAAATCGTCCCCCACATAAAACCTTCCGGGCCGATGGACTCACTGGTAAGTTTTCAGAACACTGAGGAAGGAATAACAGCAGCTACACTGAAGCCTCCGGAGCGTTTTTAGAAGTGGGCTTGCAGAACTGTGACCAAGTTAGCGCTGTCATCAAGGACCGGAGGGTAAAGCCGGCCGAGCTGCACCGCACCCCCCACAGGTGCCCCAGCGCAGCTGACTCTTCACAAGGCGGCGACGTCCTGTTTCTCATCTGGGGGTGGTGACGCGCGTGACCTCTGGCTGTTCCAGAGGCAGTGAATGTAGGATGTGTGTCATTTTAGCTTCTCACGCCATGCACCAGGGCAAGTTCACTTAGGAAAGGGATCCTGTCCTTCAGGAAGGCCGGAAGGGGGCGTGGCTGGGAGGTGGGGGCCAGAGGAGCCACCCTGCCCCATTCCCATTCCCGCCCCGCCCCCACCCTGCACTGTGGTCTCAACCTGGCAGGAAGTCCACTCCAGCAGTTGCCAGGTAAAGTCCTGCTGGTTTGCAGCACAAGAACCAAACCCCAGGACTGGAGCTGTCACGGAGTAGTCAGGCCCTGTGGAACCTGGTGTCCTCGCTGCAGGAAACGAAGCCAGATTCAGACAAACAAAAGCCACAAGCAACGCAGGAGGCAGGGCGGGACATCTCACTCAGACCCAGGGACTCTGGAGCACGCCTCAGCACAGATGGAGCCCCCAATAGGGGGCTTTCCTTCCTCATCTGGTTGATGGAAGGTTCTAGAATTCACCCTCTCAGAGGGAGGAAAAGTGCTGCCCAGTCCCCAGCACACCAAGATCACTGGGGCTCAGTAAATATTTGATGAACAGTAGGCTCGTCAGGAGCACTGGTCAGCGAGACTGTACTGAGCAGAGGGCCATGGGCCTTCGGGTCTGCCCTGTGCCCACCAGTCCTGACAGGCTGCAGAGGCTGCAGCAGAGTGTGTGTGTGCATGCACACACGTGTATGTGCATGTGTGTGTGTGAATTTGTGCATGTGCATTATGTGTGTGCATGTGTGTGCACACGTGTATGTGTGCATGTGTGTGCATGTGTGTGTGCATGTGTGCATGTATGTGTGTGTGCGCGTTGTGTGTACATGTATATGCATGTGTGTGCAAACGTGTACATTGTGTGCACGTGTATGTGTGCACCTGTGCGTGTGTGTGCATGTGTGCATTTATGTACATGCATGCGTGTGTGTGTGTCTGCACACACCAATGGGAGTGGCCACAAGTGCCTGCCTGGTGTCCACACAGCCCCCAGCCTTTTCCTAGAAGGAATCACGTTGCATACACACATATGTGCACACACACGCAGAAACCAGACCTACTTGCACCATCCACCCACACAAGCTGGTCCTCAGTCACGCTGCTCCCTGCCACGTACTCCATCCCATGCCTGCCAAGCGCACCTTTGGCTGAACTCTGCTTTCAGCTTTCCCCGATGACCAAGCATGCCCTGCTGTCCCCTGCACAGCTCGGGGGAACTCCTGGGATCCCAAGTCTTATGGCCTCGAGAAGCCCATCTCCTCGAACCCCAGTCACAGCTGCTGCCCAGGGCCTGTCTCTCCCAGACACACAAGGGCACCCCTCCAAGAGGCCTCCCTCAGCCGCCGGCCTCTGCTGCCGGCCCCTCTGTCGTTCCCAAAGGTTGAGCTGTTGCAGGGAGCAACGCCGGCTCCAAGTGCAAGCCGGGGGCAGGCAGGACGTTCAGGCAACACCCCCACCTGGAGGCCCGGTCTCACAGAGCCTCGGCAGCCACCCAAGGCAAGGAGGTGGCCACAGAGCCACCAGGAGTGCCACAGGGGACCCCAGGCCCACATGGGCCAGAGAAAGTTCCGGGCTTCCCCTGGTGTAAGGGACAGAATCAGGCGTCCTCCCCTCCCTGCCCCCTCAGCTTTCCTGGGACCAGGACTAGGGAAGCCACAGTGTCCCAAGGGACAGGGTGGAGGGTGGCTCCAGGAGCTCGGCCAGGGCATCAGCTGACCCCTGAGAGACGAGCTCACTCAGGTGCCCCTGGCAGGGCTTCCAAAACCCTCACGTGGATGAACATGAGAACACCTGGGGCCACCTACTCTTTCACGGAGAAAGCCACAGCGGCTGCTCTGGTGGGATATAGTTTCTGGACGTGATTAAACCAGAAGAAAAGGAAAGATCCTGGCTGAGATTACGCACAGAAGCACTTTGGAGCCAGGCTCTGGCACTCCTGCCCCAAAATCTGGTGATTCAAGAGGAAAAGAACACCCTGCTGCTGTCAGAGCTGGAAGCCTCACAGCCCATTGTGTCCTGAGCATGAAGCGGTCCCCGACTCCTGGGCAAGCAGCCTCAAGGGACAACCTCTCCAGCTGGGGCAGCCGAAGCTACCTCTGCATTTTCCCCTGAAAGAGGAAGTTTAAAAACCAAAGAAGCTTTGATATCACCTCCGTGACTTTGTTTCTGGATGTGGTTCAGAAAGTCTGAGGAAAATCACCCAGCATTAAACCTGTTTGGTTTACAGGAGTCTTAGCTATAGGGCCCCTTTTCCACTGCCCCCATCAAGTGGCCTGCTGGGCAGCCCAGGACCCTCCAGAATCTTCCAGAAACCACCACACTGCTAGTCATGACCTGCTGGACCCCACCGGGTGAGGCTGGTTGGGAGGAGGCACTCTCAGGACAAGGGACCTGGGCAGGCTCCTCCTGTCTCGTCCCGATGCCCTGTGAGGATGGGAAGACCGAGGTGCACCTGCATCTGCTCCTGGGCAGGGGAACAAAGATGTTGCCTTCCCAGAGCTTGAGCTGTGGGAGGAAGAGGCTGAGCAAAAGCCCCTCCACCCCGGGAGAGGAGGACACTCGGGGCCTCCTGCCTGTGGCCACATGTGCCTGTCCCCCTGGCCTCCTTAGCCAAGGCAGGGGCAGCAGGGAGGGAGGGTGCTACATGCCTCCCTGGGCCTGTAGGTACACCTGTGCCTGCCCAGAGGGCGCCTCAGAAGCTTCCAGCAGACACACCTGGACAGGTGCACAGATCCCCTGCAGGGGAAGCCCAGCACAAAAGCAGGGGGGCAGAGGGCAGGAAGGGGGCCGGAAGCAGGCAGAGGAGGAGGCTGAGCTCAGCACGGCTCAGGCGGTAGGTCTCATTCCAGCCAAGGGGAGCAGCTAGGCCAGTCTGAAGGGGGAGAGGGCCGGGGAAGGGAGGTGGGGGTCGAGGGACAGAGCAGCCTAAGGGGCACCTGCCAGAACCTCACGTTGGAGGGTCACGGTCTGAGGGTCTCTGGGGGCCCAGCTGGGAGGTGGGGTCACAGGACACAGGACAGGGAGGGGGTGGTGTTTCCAGGGTAAGGACTGGGGGAGGGGAGCAAGGCCTGGACTGGTGGATGGAGACCTGAGTCAAACCAAAGGGGAGGCAGAGTCTCAGAGCTCGGATGCGCAGGGACGCACTGGGACACGAGGGGACGCGCATGGACGCTGGCCTTCGCAGCCATTCTGCTCCTCGCTGTGAGTCACCTGGAGGCCGGGGCCTGGCACCACCTTTAGACTGGGGGATTCGGGGGCGTCGGGGACCTCAGCAGTCGCTGAAAGGTGTTGGGAAGGGAGCCAGTGTTGGTGCAGCAGGCAGAAGTTTCCAGAAACTCAAGATTCTACACAATGCTGGCACCTGGGGCACACAGTCCTGCAGGGCCACTGCACTGTCAGAAGCAGGCACCGGCCTGGTGGTCACAAGCCCTCAGGACCCCGCAGAGGGCATGACCCAGGCAGCCTGGCCGTGGCCCCCTCTCCTGCCCTGTGCTGGGCCCTCACCTGACCTCTCCGGTTGCCTAACCAGGCACTGGGGCCACCTTCCTTGGGCCCCCCAGAGGCCACCCTGGAATGGCTGCTGGGACTGAGACTCTGAGCCAGGTCAACCCCAAGGCTTGTCTGGGGTGGGTTCCCTGACCCTCGTCCAGGACTCGGAGAAGGGGCTCCCTTTGCGGCCTGTGCTCTGAAAGGGCTCAGTGAGCAGTCTGATCCCTCCGGAGGGTGGGCGGTGCCCCCCAGGAGCAGGTTCCTGTGGAGCCCGGCGCCCTGACTATGTACATGGCAAAGCTCACTGCGCCTGGTTCTGTCAGCAGCGGAACCACGGGGCACCTGAACCACGGCGACTCCATGGTGAACAGGGCCTGAGTCATGAGGCTGAGACCTGCTGGGCCGCGCTGCCAGGAGCTCAGGCTTCTCAGTCACAGGGCAAGACAGGAGGTTGGCACCAGAGGCAGGACATGAAGACCTTACTGGAAGGGCAGGCTGCAGTGAAGAAGCCATCCAATACCCACCAAAACCAAGCTGGCATCAGAGTGGCATCTGGTTGTCCCCACTGCTCATGATACGCTTATTAGAATGCATTAGCATGCTCAGAGACACTCCCACCAGCACCAGGGCAGTTCACAGAGGCCAAGGCAACGGCCAGAGTTACCCTCTATGGTCTGAAAAGGGGAGGGACCCTCGGCTCTGGGAACTGAGCACCGCTTTACCGGAAAATTCATGGATAATCACCCGTGTAATCAAGAAGTGACGGGAAGTATCCCGGGTCGGACAGCTCGGGCTGCCGCTCTGCCCTGGAGCAGACACGCCTCCTCCCCTCACGTTCTTTACACACCTGCTTTTGTGTTACCCCATGCACTCACCCCAATTCTTTCTTGCTCGAGATCCAAGACCGTTCTCTTGGGTCTGGATTGGGACCCCTTGTGGTAAGTTCTTTTTTTCTTTTCTTTTTTGAACTAAAACCCAGGCTGTTTTCTGTCCCTTCCCTTTCCTTCCAGGGGGCCTTCATGCGAGAGGAACTCTTGCCTGCCTTCTGGACCACTCCCGGGCCAGCTCCCCCAACGGCTTCCTGAGACCATCGTAACGTCCCCAGAGCATCTCCCTGGCGTGCTCCGGCCCCTCCTAGGAGGTGTGTGCCAGCCTCGCCTCTGCCTGCACTACAGCGTCCAAGGCAAAGGGCCTGGGTCAGGGCTGCCGGATAAGACACGGCACTCAGCCCAGTGCAAATTTCACATAAATGACGATGAATTTTATTTTGATGTGGTGTGGCCCAAATATTGCTTCTGTTAAGAATTTTATTTTTTGAGATAGAGTCTCGCTCTTGTCATCTTGGCTGGAGTGCAGTGGTACAATCTCGGCTCACTGCAATCTCTACCTCCCAGGTTCTAGCAATTCTTCTGCCTCAGCCTCCCAAGTAGCTGGGATTACTGGCATATGTCACCATGCCTGGCTAATTTTTGTATTTTTAGTAGAGATGGGGTCTCACCATGTTGGTCAGGCTGGTCTCGAACTCCTGACCTCAAGTGATCCACCAGCCTTGGTTTTCCAAAGTACTGAGATTACAGATGTGAGCCACCATGCCCACTGCTTCTACTAAGAATTGTGTTAGTTTGAAACAAATTTAACCAGGTGCCCTTCACTGGGCCAGTGGTTGGGGGTCGCACACATGGGCAAGAGGTCCCCCCTGTCCCCTGACCTCAGGATCTTCAGACCTGAGCTTGAATCCCGTCAGCCACACCTCCCCCAGGAGTGGAGGATTTTCAAATGCACACGATCCCTGAGACCCTGCCCTGCAGGCCCGGGGGGGAGAGGCTGGTCGAGGGTTGGGGGGAGCAATGAGGTGCCTGTCTTTCAGTCATCAGGACCTAAGGCACAAGAGGCAAAGGGGACCCCAACACAGTGCTGTCCAGGGTCAGTTAGAGAACAATCCCAAACAGTCGTCGGCCGCTGTGGCCGCTGCTGGTGGACATCACCCAAGCATTGTCGGAGACGGAAGGCTGGATGCACGCCTTCTGTGAGACCCTCAGCTGCTTTATGTGAGGAGTGTTAGCGTCTATTCATACTGCTGCTGACTCTCAGAGGCTGGGGCTGGGGGCAGCTCAGGAACCCCTGGAGGTTCTCAGACCCTGGCCCAGCTCCCAACCCATACTTAACTTTCCGAGAAATCCCAGAGGAGTCCAGCTGTCCCCCTGACCAACGGAGGCAGCAGCACTGGACGGGGGTTGTGGAGCTGCAGCTGGAGGTAGGGGTGGGCTCTTGTCCTAACTGCTGTGCGGCCTCCCTGCTGACCTTCCCGGCATGTGCGCTGTGGAGAGACGGGCTTGACTGCCCATAAACCTGCTCAGCTCAGCCAGACTCCCTGGCTCACCCAAGACCCACCCCAGACGGCCGGAGTCTAGTACAAGCCCAGCCTCCCCTGGAAAAGGCTCCTGGCCGATTCTCATGCTGTGGAGAACTGGACAGCCCTCCCAGCTCCAGTTCTGCAATTCTGGGATGGCTACATGTTTCTAGTAAGCTAAAAAACTTGGCCAGGCATGGTGGCACATGTCTTTAATCCCAGCACTTTGGGAGGCTGAGGGGGTGGATCACCTGAGGTCAGGAGTTTGAGACCGGCCTCGCCAGTATGGCAGAACCCCGTCTCTACTAAAAATACAAAAATTAGCTGATCGTGGTGGCAAGTGCCTGTAGTCCCAGATACTTGGGAGGCTGAGGCAGAAGAATCGCTTGAACCCGGGAAGCGGAGGTTGCAGTGAGCCGAGATGCTGGGCAACAAGAGCAAAACTCTGTTTAAAACAAACAAACAAATAAAAAACAAACTTTAGCACCCATGAAGATGGCTACTATCAAAACAGGAGCCAATAAATGCTGTAAGGACGTGGGAATATGGGCCCTGTCTTCTACCGGAGGGCGTGCACGTGGGTACCGTCAATACGGAAAACACAGTGGCAGTTCCTGAAGAAGTTAAGAATAGAATTGTCCTGTGACTCAGCAGTGCCACTTCTGCATATGTGTGCAGAACTGAAAGCAGGGGCTGGAATACAGACGTGCACACCGTGATTACAGCAGCACCGTCCACAACCGCCAGGCGGGACCAGCCCGAGAGGCGGTGAGCAGGTCGAGCCGTGAGCAGAACGTGGCCAGTCCACACAGCCAGGTATCATTCAGCCTTAAAAAGAAGGGCATTCGGACACAAGCGGCAGCAGAGATGACAGCTGAGGACGTTGTGTTAAGTGGAATCAGCCAGTCACAAAAGTACAAAGACCATAGGACCCCATGCCCAGGAGGTCCCTGGAGATGCCACATCCACAGGGCGCAGTGCAGATGGCAGCACGGGCTGGGGAGGGGAGGGGAGGGCAGAGGAGGGGTCAGGAAAGGAAGGGAGGGGAGGGGGAGGAGGGGAAGGAAGGGTGGGGGGGGACGGGGAAAGGAAGGGAGGGGATGGGAGGGAATGGGATGGGAGAGGAAGGGAGGGAAGGGGAGGGCAGTGGAAGGAATGATGGGAACAGGGGTCTGTTGGGCGGATGGGAGATGGACGCCAGTGGTGGCTGCGGTGTGGACATGCTGAATGCCACAGAGTTGTCCACTTAAAAGTCATAAAAATTGGAAATGTTGCAGAATGTGTATGTTTGCCACAGTAAAGAGAACTCAGCCGGGCACAGTGGCTCATGCCTGTAATCTCAGCACTTTGGGAGGTCGAGACCAGCCTGACCAACATGGAGAAACCTGAGGTCGGGAGTTTGAGACCAGTCTAACCAACATGGAGAAACCCCATCTCTACTAAAAATACCATGGAGAAACCTGAGGTCGGGAGTTTGAGACCAGTCTAACCAACATGGAGAAACCCCATCTCTACTAAAAATACCAAATTAGCCAGGCGTGTGGGTTATGACTGTAATCCTAGCTACTTGGGAGGCTGAGGCAGGAGAATCGCTTGAACCTGGGAGGCAGAGGCTGCAGTGATGGCGCCATTGCACTCCAGCCTGGGCAACAAGAGCAAAACTCCATCTAAAAAAAGAAAAAAGAAAACTTAAACTCTATACTTGCACAACCGGGGCAGGAAGAGGTCAGAAGGTTGGCTGGCAGAGGGGTCCCTGGGATGCTCACAGGCAGCACTGGCACCCACTCTCCCACGGGTGCACACCCCTGAAGCTTTGTTAAGAGACACAGACAGATCTAACTTCAGCCCCCACCGGTGGAGTAACCAGAGCTCCTACCACAGCCTCGGCCCCCAGGCTTCAGAGCAGCCTCAGTCACCTCGGGGGAGGAAGGGCGGGCCCAGCAGCTTGCTGTGTGCTGGGGGCTCCCTCCTGCCCACGAAAGCTTCTGCTCCCCTTTGCTGATACTTGAGGCTCAGCTGCACCAGTGAGTGAGACTTCAAGACATCTGCTAACTTCAGCTCAGAGCCCTGGCACCACGTGGCTACCTCAGTAAGACACTGACCTTCCTTGGCCGGGCGTGGTGGCTCATGCCTGTAATCCCAGCAATTTGGGAAGCTGAGGCGGGCTGATCAATTGAGGTCAGGAGATTCGAGACCAGCCTAACCAACATGGTGAAACCCCATCTCTACTAAAAATACAAAAATTAGCTGAGAGTGAAGGGTGCCTGTAATCACACCTACTTGGGAGGCTGAGGCAGAAGAATCACTTGAACCTGGGAGGACGAGGTTGCAGTGAGCCGAGATCACTCCCCTGCACTCCAGCCTGGGTAACAGCAAGACAAACAAGCAAACAAGCGAATGACAATGACCTTCCTAAGCCTCGGTTTGTTCATCTGCAGGATGGGGATGCGTAGATGGAAGATGAAAGGAGGAACATCTGGAGACACTGTGGGGCCAGCCGGAACCTGACCAGTAAGGAACGAACAGGTGCATTTGCAGCCGTGTCTGTGAGGTTGACTGAGCAGGCAGAGGGAGTTCCGGGACCCAGGAAGTCAACCACACACAACCATCATGCTCTGTTCCCAGAACCTTGAACACATGCCTCAACACTAGACATTCCTGCTCAGCCAGGTGCGCTCACCTGTGGGGGATGTGACCTGCGGCCCTCCCCCCCAGCCCAGGGTGGCCACTGAGACACACGACGCTAGTCCCAAGGGTGGAGTGGCCACAGGATGCAGAGACAGAGCGCCCCAAAACAAGCGTGGGGGCGTGCTGCCTCTGCTCCGTCTCTGCAAGGATGGATGTCTGCAGAGCAATGCCACATGCAGCTTCAGGTGTGTGCCCGACACACCACACGGGCCTCAGGTGTCCGCACAACACACCACACGGGCTTCAGGTGTGTGCCCGACACACCACACGGGCCTCAGGTGTCCGCACAACACACCACACGGGCTTCAGGTGTGTGCCCGACACACCACACGGGCCTCAGGTGTCCGCACAACACACCACACGGGCTTCAGGTGTGTGCCCGACACACCACACGGGCTTCAGGTGTCCGCAC
>CM052649.1:663475-680109 GCA_028533165.1 Leontopithecus rosalia
TTCAGGTGTCCACACGACGCACCACACGGGCTTCAGGTGTCTGCACGACACACCACACGGGCTTCAGGTGTCCACACGACACATCACATGGGCTTCAGGTGTGTGCCCAACACACCACATGGGCTTCAGGTGTCCGCACGACGCACCACACGGGCTTCAGGTGTCTGCATGACACACCACACGGGCTTCAGGTGTCTGCATGACACACCTGAATTGACAGTGTAAGAATTTTCTAGAAAGACAAGCACCCGTTCAGGGCTTACTGAAGGCTCAGTTTAAGTCCCTCACCCTGGGAAGGGCAGGAACACACCAGGTGTCTTTCAGAGGAGTGCAGTCAGTTTCACAGCTTTTCCAAAAATATTTTCATGAGTGACAAATAGAGCCAGCTTGGGCTGCACTGTCCCCACATCCAAGACTCACTGCTGTTTCCCTCACCCTCCCTGCTCATCCTTCAAATTCCCTGTAGAACATGGTGGTGGCATCTGCCCTGCAGGGTGTAGGGTAAGCAGGGCACTGTCTCCAGGCCTGGGTCAGGTCCGGAGGACGCAGATGCACAGGCACAGCCCCTGATCCATACTGGCAATCCCATGTTCAAGCCAACAGCTGCTGATGAGAAGGTTCACAGCCCATGGAGCAGGAGCCTGTGGAGGGGCCATGGGAGGAGGGAGAATCGTGGCCATCTCCCCTCCTGCAGGCACTGCTGTGAGGTTTCGTCCTCCAAGAAGCATCCGCGCAATAGAGGGAAACACTCCATTGTCCCCCCATGACCCAGCTCTGAGAAATCACTCCTGTCACCCACCGAGACATGACTAACACACGCAGACACACGTGCTCACACAGACCAACACCAGGACACACAGACACGTGCACACACACCAACACGAGGACACACACATACACACATGTGCACACAAACACTGTAACACAAGAACACACACACAGACACACGTGCACATACACCACCAGGACACCCACACAGACATGTATGTGCACACACACCCCAACACCAGGACATACACATGTGCACACACACACACCAGGACACAGACACACATGTGCACACACACCACCGGGACACACACACAGACATGCATGTGCACACACACCCCAACACCAGGACATACACATGTGCACACACACCACCAGGACACACACACAGACATGCATGTGCACACACACCGCAACACCAGGACATACACATATGTGCACACACACCACACCAGGACACACACAGACACACGTGCACACACACCACCAGGACACATACACACGTGCACACACCACCAGGACACACACACATGCACACACACCAACACAAGGACAAACACAAACACATGTGCACACATACCAACACCAGGACACACATGAATGTGCACATATAACACTAGGACACACACGTGCACACACAGCATCACCAGTACACACACATGCACACATACACCAACACCAGGACACACACATACACACATGTGCACACAAACACTAGGACACACAGACATAAATGTGCACAACCACCACCAGGACACACACACGTGCACACACACCATCACCAGGACACACAGACACAAATGCACACACATCACCAGGGCACACAGAGACACACATGTGCACACACAATCAATATGAGGAAACACACATGTGTGCACACACCAACACATCAGGACACACACAGACACACATGTGCACACATACACCACCAGGAAACACACATATGTACACACACCAGGACACACAGACACACGTGCACACACACACCGACACCAGGTTACACACACAAAGACACACACGTGTCTGCAGCACATGTTTCCTGCCCAGAGCTGGGTGCCCAGAGCCACATCCTGCCAGGAGCCCTTTCCCAGCCACAGGGAGGCTGCCAGCACCCCGGGTTCTCACCCCTCAAGCTCACTCTGCCCCTACTACAAGGAGTCATACCCCAATCACAGGCGGGGCCCTCTTCCCAGAGTGGTCAAGGCCAGGAGCCATCCAGAGCCACTCCCTGCATCGCCCCACCCATCTGTGCCCTGAGAAACCAAGGACTCGAAGGGCAAGCATCAGACCACAGACGACACAGAACCCTGGCCCAGAGCACCAGGATTCCACCCGCCACTGCCTGCCTCCCCACCTGTCTTCTTTATAGCTTGGCACCCACCGGGGACCTCAAATACGCCCCGCTCAGCCCCAGAGGGTCCCCATTGCTAGGGATCCAGCTTCGGCTCCAGCGCGTCTTCCCTTCCCACTGTTCCTGCTCCTCCTTGGCTGCCTGGACATCCAGCCCTGTCACTGTAGCAGGCGCTGAATGACCCGGTTCCCCTCTGGGTGGTCTCCACTCATGTCCTCAGTCCCATCCTGAACATGGCAAACAGGGCCTGCCCCAGGCCTTGGCACATCTGGGCAGTTCGGCGCCCGTCTTCCAAGACTTGGCCTCTGCCGGTCAGGCCCTCCCTGCTCGCCCAGGTGTGTCATCAGAACCTGCGGTCTGGCTGGGGGAGGAGGCAGCACAGGCGCCTGGATCTCCCCTCCCCCTGGCACTGGCTCCTCTGGGCCTGGCACACTGAGAGGAAGAATCAGGGAGTCAGCACCGGCGCCATGGAAGACACCCCAAGGGGTCCTGTGGGCTGTGGCAGAAAGAGGGGTCTCTCTCTCTCTCTCTCACTCTCTCTCTCTGTTGCCGGGCTGGCTTCTGGGCTCCTGGCTACTGACCCTGGGGTGGTGATGGAGGCTGGCACCTGCCCCTCCTCGTCTCAGGGTGGCCCAGCC
The DNA here is from genome assembly GCA_028533165.1 of Leontopithecus rosalia. Lineage (NCBI taxonomy): Eukaryota > Metazoa > Chordata > Mammalia > Primates > Cebidae > Leontopithecus > Leontopithecus rosalia. Next base: position 666,233 of record CM052649.1, read on the forward strand.
ACTGAGCCTGCCCCTGGTGTGGGGTCCACGTCCGGCTGTGCAGCCTGGTTCTGGCTCAGGCTCCAGCCTCCCTGTGCCCCTCCATGGCTCCCAGGTCCCACTCACCTTGCTGCCCACTGGCTCCAGGAAACAGTGGCTTGGTCCTGCAGGAGCCTCAGGGCAAGGCCTTGGAGGTGCTAGGGGAGGACCTGTGGACACTGGGCTCCCCCATCCCCTAGAAGATGAGCAGCTGGACAGCAAGGGCCCCAGGGCAGCATCAATAACAGCAGCGAGATGACGGTGCCAGGGCAGCGGGATGCCAGGCGGGCCCAGCCAGGCAGGGGCGGGAGACGTATCAGTTCTCCTCTGCACCCCACCTCCAGGCCCTGGGAGCATCCCGGAAACATCTCTCCGGCAAACCTAGCCCACCTGCAGCACCCCCTGCAAGAGCCTGAGTCACCGAGGCCGCCGTCCCCGAAGGCAGCTGGGACCCAACATGCTCATCCCCTCACAGCCTGGCAGAAGTCCAGCCAGGCCTCGCTCCCGCAGGAGGCTCCAGGACAGGGTCCCCCTCTCCAGCACCCGCGGCTCCAGCCTCGGCCTCTGACTGCACGGGGCCTCCTCCTCTGCATGCCTCTGTCCTCGCTCGCCTCTGACTTGCCACTGGGTTGAAAGCCGGCTCAGACAAACCGGCTGACTTCATCTGGAGATCTGTACCCCATGTGCAAAGACGCTTTCTCCAATAAGGTCATATCTCGGGTTCCAGGAATCAGGACTCAGCTGTAGCTCCTTGGAGGCCACCATTTAGCTAACTACAAAACTTGACGCAAAAACGGGATCAAAAAGAAAAAAAATTTGGTTCAAGTAATTCACTTCAGAAAACAAAACAAGAAAATCAACAGGGTCAAGGTCCAAACTTAGAAGGACTTGGGTCCCGAGAGCGGCCCCAGGGAGCCAAGTCCCCTGCCCCACAGCCCTGGGCGCACAGCGGGAGCCCAGGGTGCCTGCTCACCTGCCACACGGGCTTTCTACCAGGTCCCTCGCACGTGCTGGGTCCTGGACCTGTGCCCTGAGGAGACCCGGGGCTGCTCGGCTCCGGGGAACTGGCCGGAAGCCGGTGCACCTGCGCCCCCACCAGCCAGGCCTCTGAAAGGAGAGCGGCTGCAGTCCTTACTAAAATGGCGGCAGGTGTGGCCCTCAGCCAAGCCTAGGGGGCCTCTGGGCGGCGGCAGGTGCACTCTGGGAGCCTCCGAGGCGTGGCTCCCCCGGTGGCTGCTGAGTCCTCGTGGTCCGAAGGGGGCAGGAAGTGTGCGCCCGTGGCCTCTATACAGCTGGCTGGGATCCGGAGGGGCCCTTGCTGGTAACAGCGTCTCCCTGGGACCTGCAGTCCCCATGCCGGTGCCCAGGCCCAGCCCCAGTGGGAGCAGCCCTGGGAGGAGGATCCACTCGAGGCAGATGCCACCGGGGCTCAGCTGTGTCATCAGGAGGGCCCTAGGGCCCAACCAAGAGGAGGCTCATCCCGACAGCCGCAGTTCTGGGAGCTGGGACCTTGACACTGCCTGGGCCTGGCCGGCTTGGCTTCCTCAGAGGGGACGGGTCTGCACAGCAGCAATGGTGCCACAGCGCAACCTGGAGCCACGGTTGCCTGGAGAACTCGTGGGCCTTGGCCCCGGCGGGTGTGGGTGCCGGGGAACAGGATGCAGAGCGGCCCCTGCTCCTCCTCGGGTGTCCCCACAGCCTGCCTTTCCCAAGTGCACACGGCCGGCTCGCTTGACCCCAGGGTAGCCTTGGCTCACTTTTACGACCCTCACCCTTCCTCCCGGCAGGCCCCGCGTCTCTGGGGAAGGTGAGTAATTCCAAATCCAGCTGGGGAAGGTGAGTTATTCCGAATCTGGTTCCCGAGTTCCATTTCCCATTTTAGGGCCGCTACAGCCCACGGTTCTGGGACACTTGCTGAGACAAGGGAGGGTTTTGTGAGTCAAAAGGATTTTCCACATCTCCAACTGGTGTTTCCAGGTGCAGGGCCTCAGGGCTCTGGTCCCAAGAAGCCAAGAGCTCTGTGGTCCCAGATGCGGACCGTCCCAGGACCTGCTGGAGTGTGAGAACAGGCCCGACCTGCACCGCTGGCTCCCAGAGCGCCCGGGGCCTCAGGACATCAGACACTCTGAGGTCGGCAACCAGCTGCCATTGACCAGCACCCTGAAGGCACTGTCCTGCCCTCAGAAGAACCCGAGAAACGCTATTCCCCCTCGCCGGCTGAGCCTGAGTCCGGCATCTGGGTCTAGTTTTGGGTAAACTCCTCAGCATCCCCTGGCCCAGGCTGGATTTGAAGGAGTGTGGAAACCTGCAAACGGCGTGCTGGGCGGGAACAGGCGGCTGCGTCCATGGAAGGCCAAGGCCTCACCTCCCACCGGCCGCTGTGGGACGTGGGACTCTGCAGCCCCGGCCCACCTGGATGCAGTGAACCAGGGCCCCATGGGACCCACCCAGATCCCTCTCCTGAGGAAGGCAGCCCTGCCCCAGCCAGCACCTCCCAGGCGATGAGACACGTGGTCCCACGGCCCCTCAGGTGAATCCTACACGCACAGCCACACCTGTGTCTCCATCACCCTCGGTTCCATTCCCAGCCCAGGTATGGAGGACACTGGCAAGCAAGGGAGGAAGAAACTGGTGCAGCTCCAGTGAGGGGGGCTCCCTGCTGGTGAGGGGGGCTCCTGCAGGAGAGGGGGTGCTCCTTGCTGGTGAGGGGTGCTCCTTGCTGGTGAGGGGGTGTTCCTGCTGGCGAGGTAGTGTTCCTGCTGGTGGGGGGGTGCTCCCTGTTGACTTCCTCTCCCCAGAGCAGCCCCCCGAGGGAGGCATCATTCTGTAACCAGGAGATGGGGTTCAGGATGGCACCAGTATGCCTGGCAATCCTGGAGCTCCCTGCGTTCAGGAACCCGGGCTGCCAGCTCCACACTCTCTACTCCAGGGGGACCAGGAAAGCTCTGGTCACCAGGCAACAGGAGGCGCCAGGGAGGAGCCCAGGGCCCCGGGGAGGGCTCAGGTGGCCGAGGTAGCAGAGGGCGTGCAGGGGAGGGAGATTCACCCAGGAGGGCAGTCAACCAGCCCTGGCTGGAGGGATATGGTCACTGCAGTGGCATGACAGCTCGGAGGGGCTTCGTGGGGGACCACGCCATGGGAGAGTGTTCTGGGGGGAACCCCTCAGGAGCTCAGGGTGAGGCAGAGCTGTGGGGACTGAGGCTAGGGTGGCCAAGCTGGGCCTGGGCCAGTTCAGAGTAGCCAGGCCGAGGGGGAGGATGGACACGGGCATTTATGCAAATCCACTTGGGCCGCCGTGGAAATGAACACAGCCAGTCATCGCACACCACGGGAGCATCTCGTGGCCTCAGGCCTGAAGCCCCAGGTCAGCCTGTGGCTGCGCTGCTCCCCCAAGGCTGTAGGGGCTCGGGTTCCAGCCTCCTCTTGGCTCACAGGCTCCAGCTTCCCCCGTGTCTCTGCATGGTCCACCTCTGTGAGTGTCTACATCTGTGTCCCAATTCCCCCTTTTAATAAGGACCCCTGCCATGTTGAATTAGGACCCACCCATGACTGTCACTTGAGGACATCTGCAGACACCCCGCCTCCAAACACCACCACACGCTGAGGCTCTGGGCATCAGGACTCAGCAAGAATTCTGGAGACGTGTCACTGAGCCTGTAACTCGGCTGTCCCAGCTGTCCCTGCCTCCCCCTCTCCGCTCTCCCCCCTCGTTTTCTGTCCCTCCTGGGACAGAGGCTCCAGGGGACTGTCTTCCCCACTGTGTCCTCAGCACCTGGATCTCACTGTCTGGCCACTTAAGTTTACATTTAAGTTAAAAAATTTTTTAAATGAAGAATCCAGGATCTCAGCCACAGCAGCCACAGCTCAAGTACCTGATAGCCACATGTGGCCAGTGGCTGCTGCATGGGACGGCATGGACAAGACCTCAGCCACGGCAGCCACAGCTCAAGTGCCCGATAGCCACGTGTGGCCGAGGGCCGCTGCATGGGACGGCATGGGCAAGGTAGGGCCCCGTCAGTGCAGAGATGCCACTGGATGCTCAGAGACAAGAGAGTTCACCAAGACCCATCCATGGATGAATACACAGTGAACGGGTGAACAGACCCAGGAAAAATGCTTAGTGAGGGAGACGTGAACTTTTATTTTGTCCAAGTCACCATTATTTTGGGTGCTGCCAGGTGGATCAGCTCCGGTCATGCAGAGTCCGAAGTGCCACAGCTGCCAACTGTGGCTGCTGATGGGAGAGACCCCCTCCCCTGTGGCCCTGCGCTTCCCAGCCTCAGCCTTTGCTCCTAGTGCTAGATGCGAGGCAGGTGGTTTCAGGGTGGTCGCTCCCTTCCTGGGAGTGGTACTGGGCCGCAGCCACTTCACCCAGCCACCCCTGGTAGCACCTCTGGGCCCCAGACAGGGCAACTCCATACAGAACCTGGGCGCTCCCCACGGTGGGGCTGCTCACCCTGTAAGCCCAGGCGCCCCCGTAACCAGGGAGGAGGAAGAAAGCAGTGTGCCTCCCGTCTCCATCTCTCCCCTGTTCTCTCCTCTGGGAATATGTCCCTCTTCCTCTTTCTGTCTCTGCCTCTCTCTGTCTCACTGTCTCTGTCTCTCTGTCTTTGTCTCTCTCTGTCTCACTGTATCTGTCTCTCTGTCTCTTTCTCTTTGTCTCTCTCTGTCTCTGGCTATCTGTCTCCCTGATTCTCTATCTCTGTCTGTCTCTGTGTCCCCCTCCCCTCTTGCTGAGCCACTGCCCAGAGGTCCAGGAGGAGCTGCTCAGGGGCCTCCCCACGTATTCCCCCAGAACACCCGTGACCATCAGCTGCCCTCATCCGCCCCCCTCCCCTCACATCCCAAACTCACTCAGAGCCCCTGCTGTTTGGGCAAGGAGCTGGGAACTCAGGGGAGGTGAGGGGCAGTAGGTCCTGGCCCATTCTCCACCCTGGGAGGGCGCTGGGCCCTAGGTGCTGGTACTCACAGTAATGGGGGCAAGGCAGGCACAGAAGCGTGTTTCCTTGCCGGGCACCACAGAGCTTATGGCTCCATCTGTGACACGGGGCCTTCCTTCCCCAAGGGCCTGTCACAGCCAGCCACGCGCCCCCTCCATCCGCAGGGTCAGAAGACACAGCGACATTCCCATGACCTGAGCTTCCCACATCCCTCTGCCCCCCCCGCCTCGAGGGTGCCAGTCCCCTCAGATAGGGGGCAAGTGTAGTCTGGCCTCTCAACTCCAGCAATTGTAACAAAGCACCACGGGCCGGGGCGTCAGCACAGAAACTGTCCCCTTCCCGTCTGGGGGCTGAGAGTCTGAGACCAAGGGCAGTTTCTTCTGAGGCCTCTTCATGGGGGCAGACGGCGGCTCCCCGCCTCCACCGTGTCCTCCCGCGGCCGCTCCTCCATGCACACATCCCTCAGGTCGCTTCCGCTTCTTACAAGGACATGTGCTATCGGGTCAGGGCCCTCCTCACAACCTAATTTCACCGTCATTCCCTCCCTCAAGGGCCTGGCTCCAGATACAGTCACATGGGGACTGGGGCCTCACCCAAGGATCCTGGGGGTGCGACTTGGTGCGTCTGCGCCTCTGTCAACCGTCCTGGGCTTCTCCCTGTGTCCTGGCCCCACTTCTCCACCAGAGTGCTGCACCCACTGCTGCGCCTCGGGCACGTGGCCAGGCCCCAAGAACCACAGCCGCCGCAGGGCCAGGTCCCCTCTGCAAGCCCTGCCCCGTCCTCAGTCACCACCAGCAAACCTGTGGCTGCACCAAGGCTGGCAGGCATGCAAAGGCAGAGCGCTGGGCACCCTGGCCTCCTGCCCCTGGCCTGGCTTGGGCGGCTGTTGCCGGCAAGTTCTGAGACTGCAACCCAGAGCCAAGAAATGGGGTGCAGCCCTGCAACGAGGGGCACCTGGATCCACCTGCTAACCTCAGGGAGGGGAGTGTCAGCTGGCAAAGTGCCAGGCAGCGGGAGAGGATGGTGCCTGGGGTTGAAGCCATGCCCAAGCTACTGCAAGACAGGGGCCCATGTCCGGGCACCACGCCAGGGCCTTGCTCTGCCAGGGCCTCTCAGAGCAGCTCCAAGAAGGAGTGGCCCCTTTGAAGAAGATCCTGGAAAATCCGAGTTTTCACTCCAGCTTTCAAACCCTTGCTCCCAGCTGCAGCCGCCCCTATTCCTGCCCCGCCCCCCCACCTGCTCTTGGTCCCAGCAGCATCATGAGAGTCTGCGGGCAGCAATTCAACGGCAGACTGTGAGGAGCCCTCAGCTCCGGGTCACGCGGGGAGGAGCCCTCAGCTCCGGGTCACGCGGGGAGGAGCCCTCAGCTCCGGGTCACGCGGGGAGGAGCCCTCAGCTCCGGGTCATGCTGGGTGGAGCGCTCATCAAGGTCACGCTGGGTGGCAGTGAGATGACGAGGCAGGCAGCCCGGTGAGCACCCACCTTGAAAATGACCCCTCGAAGCCGCAGACCACACCATGCTTGACAGTTAAGCCCAGATATTTATCCATTAACACCTGCTTCACTTCCAGATCCACAGATCACCAGGCTGGGGTGGGGACATGTGAGAAAATCACGGTGGCTCGGGCCTGTAACCCCAGCACTCTAGGAGGCTGAGGCAGACCACCTGAGGGCAAGAGTTTGAGAACAGCTTGGCCAAAAAAAAGAGAAAGGAGAATAAAATAAAATAAAATCCAGGCGAGGAAGCACAGAGTGGAACCAGGTGCGTCTCTGAGCTCCAGCCCTGCTGAGATACCCATCGTAGTAAACGGGACCGGACCACGAGGCCGCCGCCATCCTGGCCGCACACACACAGGCCTCTGAGAGGCAGAAGCAAGGGCAGTGCCAGTGTGGCTTTAACCCGGCGTTCAGTTTCCCACGGCTGACGCGGAACGTCCTCGGGAAACAGCGAAGTTTGCTGCGTCCAGGAAGTGCAGCGGCCACAGCAGCAGCGGCACCGAGGGACCAGGCCTGGGCTGGGGAAGGAGCATGTGCTGCCAGTGCGGCCAGGAGGGGGCTGGAGAGACCCTGCGCAGGACAGCAGCAGGAGGCCACAGAGGGCCCAGGGCTCACCCTTCCTCAGAGGGACCTGTGCCAAGAACTCAGCCGTCACACTGGGGGTGGGGTCTCAGGAGAGGACAGTGAGTGGCCGCAAAGCCCAGGTCGGGGCTGCTGCCAATGGACCTGGAAGAGTAGCCGGGACCCACCTCCTTCTCACGGTCTGTGCAGCAAACCACAGCCGGCCCCGAGGACCCCTCTCCCTGTGGGGACACAGCTGCTGGGGTGGTCACCCCTCCCCCTAATTCCCAGTTGGGGTGCCCTGCAGGAACCCCAAGTGCCCAGCAGGATCACTTGCCCCAGGCCCAGGCTTGCCCCAGGCCCAGGCTTGCTGCCTCTTCCTGGACTCTGTCCACAGGAAGTTGGGGCAGCCAGGCCCCCGCTGACATTTCCAGGACCGGCCAGGAAGGGCTCACACAGGATGTGATTAGAAACAGGAAGGTCCCTGGACAAAAATATCTCTTCCAAGAGGCCTGAAATTGCACCTTGCAGAGAGCGATTTAGATTAAAAGGACCCCTCCCGGGACAGCCTGCCTAGGTGCGAATTGATTTAATCAAACTGGCCTCCTCCCAGAAGAGGCCGGGATCAGCCTCCTCTGCCCTCTGCAGAAGGAAGGGCGGGCGTGGGGGAGGGTTTCGTTTATCTCTAGGCCTCCACCCTTGGCCTATATTTTACTTTTGGTATTTTTCGTATTATGATGAAATAACCTTTTACCGATTTAACCATTTTTGGGTGCACAGTTCAACGGCACGAAATGCAGTCGTGATGCTCAAAGCCGCCGCCACCACCCGTCTTCAGAGCTTCTCATGCAACACCCCAGCTCTGCGCCCAGTAAGCTGACCCCCATTCCCCTCCCCCCGCCCCTGACACCCACTGCTCTGCCTCCGTCTCTGAAATTTAACAACTGCAGCCACCGCCTTCAGGCATAATCCCGAAGGACTGACCTTTCCGTGTCTGGCTGTCCTGTCCCACCTCACTGGCAAAGCCTCCTCCAGCAGGAGGGGCCGTTCCCTGGTCGCCCACCTTCTTGAGGCTCCTCCATGAGGGTTCCAGGTCTGTGAAGAGACCCCCAGGGATGTGCCAGCAGGTGGGCTTCTGAAGTGAAGTGGTGGGAGCCCAGATGCTGGTGACCCCTGGCCAGTGACCACAGACTTCCAGGCCCAGGTCCCCCTGACCTGGCCAAGGAATGAAGGCTGGGTGCCTGCACGGGGGTGGGTGCAGTGGTGGCCTGCAGGGTGCTGTTCAAAGCCACCTCTGCAGCGTAAACCAAAAATAAAATTCTAAGGCTCCTTCCCAATCATGTGAATGGACCCCCTCCTCTGGGTTGGGACACCCCGAAGTTAACCTGAAAGACTGATTCAGATGACAGGAAGCAGTGGTCACACACGCCTTACGACACCTTCCTCCTTTCCGGAATTTAGGAAAAGCGACATTGACACGGACCTCAAGTCCCGTGAGAAACACTTACAATACAGCATCTTCTCCAGCAGAAACATCCACACGGACCACAAGTCCAGTGACATAGGCTTACAACAGTCTATCCTCTCTGAAGCCTGCTACCTGGAGGCTTCCTTGCATGGTGACACCTTGGTCTCCCAGCCCGCTACCTGGAGGCTTCCTTCTATTCACCTTAACTCTCCCAACGGCTTCCCCATCAGAACACTTCAAAATCTACCTGTGATCTACCTGGAAGCCCCCGTTTCCAGCTGCCCCGCCTTTCTGGACCGAACCAGTATCTATCCTAAATGTCTGAGATTGATGCCTCATGTCTCCTAAAAAGTAGAAAGCTGAGCTCTGCCCCACACCTCCTGAGGGCTGTGTCTCGGGCGGGGTCACCCCACGTGGCTCAGAATCAATGTCTTCAAATAGTTCACGGAGTTTCGCTCTTTTCCAACAGGGTTATTTCATTCACATAATGTCCTCAGCCTCCGTCCACGTGGCAGGGTGTGTCCGAATTTCCTTTCTTCTGTAAACTGAAAACAAAATCCAAAGTCCCCCAACCAACTGAATGGAACACCCCACTTGGACAAGGGGACGCAGAGCAACCGGAAAAACTGTATTCCGTCTGTGACAGGAAGGGAGGAGGGAGTGGCTTCGCCACGGACACCCCGCCAACCTGTAGGAGTTCAGGCTCAGCTGACCAACACTAACCCTGAACGTGGCGGAACAGACCCAGTATCCAGCCTGACCCTGGCACAGCCTCACATGCAGATAGCAGACCCTGACGGAAATCAAAATATTTCACCCCAAAATGTATTTCTTTGGCTTATTTTGAAATGGCCTTGCACAGCTGTCTTCTGTGGGGGATTTTGCATGTGTAGAATTTCCACTAATGCAGCCAGCCTTCCCCCACCCAGGGAGACTCGCCGGAAGACTCCCACCTGGAGAGATTCACCACGAACCCCACACCTGGGGAGACTCACCCACAGTCCCACACCCGGGGAGACTCGCCCACAGTCCTGCACCTTTGAAGGCCCCGAGGGAGCCGCCTGCCCTTGTCCTCTTGGGGACCCCCTCCTGGAGGCCTCTGTGTCACCAGCACCTTGGCCTCTGCAGCCCCTCCGCCAACCCAACCCTTTCTTTCTGCCCACTCACACCTTCACATCTTCAGCTTAACTCAACCAAATGTGGATCAGAAAACCTCTACATCCCCCTACGATCCAAAGCCCTGCTCCCCTTCAGGATGTCCCTCCTTTCCGTGAACACCACCCACGTACTGTGTCTTTGCCAGTTCCTTCTTTAATTAATTAATTAGTTTTTTGAGACAGGGTCTCGCCCTGTCACCCCGGCTAAAGTGGTGTCACAATCACAGCTCATTTCAGCCTTGACCTCCAGGACTCAAGCCTCAGCTTCCTGAGCAGGTGAGACTGCAGCTGTGCACCACCACCCTGGCTAGTTTTTAGAAACTTTTTTCTAGAGACAGGATCTTGCTATGTTGTCGGGGTGTTCTCAAACTCCTGTAGGGAAGCAGTCCTCCTGCCTCAGCTTCCTCCCAAAGAGCTGGGATTATGCCTCGCCTGGCTTTGCTGGTAACTTCTGTCTCCCTGAAACGTGTAAAACCAAGCTGTAACCTGACTGCCTCGGGTACAGGTTCTCAAGCCCCCCTGAAGCTGTTTCTGGGCCATGGTCACTCACACTGGCTCAGAATAAACCTCTTTTTCTGTTTTTCTTTTTTTTGAGACGAAGTCTTGCTCTGTCACCAGGCTGGAGTGCAATAGCACAATCCCAGCTCACTGCAACCTCTGCCTCCTGGACCCAAACGATTCTCCTGCCTCCTGGGCTCAAGCGATTCTCCTGCCTCAGCCTCTTGAGTAGCTGGGGTTACAGGTGTGTGCCACCATGCTGATATTTGTGTTTTTAGTAGAGATGAGGTTTCACCACGTTGGCCAGGATGGACGTGATCTCTGGATCTCATGAGCCACCCGCCTTGGCCTCCCAAAGTGCTGAGATTACAGGCGTGAGCCACCGAGCCTGGCCATAAACCTCTTTAAATATTTTACAGAGTTTCTTTTTTTGTTGATATTTTTTAAGGCTGACTAATATTCCACTACATGTGTTGTCCAAACATTACACAAAATTATAACAAATGTAGCTGTAGATGGAATTGGCTTTTATTCTGGATTCATGAACGGGGCAGCCTCCATCTAGGAATGAGGGCTCCTCTGGGCAATGGCAGACAGTGGGTTTTGTAAAGGGGCTTCAGGGACGCAGAACAGGAGAAAGGCTGGCGGTCGATATCAGGTTCCCTCAGGCTCTTTTCTGCAAGGGTTAAAATGGAGGGACTCTTCCTCAGCGCACTGACAAGGTAGGCTGGAGTCACCTGTTTTCAGGGAAAACTGGTTGGCTTTGGGATCTATCAGCTTCCTTAAAGTTTAAGTTTGATGATGGCATTTAGCATGTAGGTGAAATCATAATGCAGTGATGTGTTGGGGTGCACTGCAGGAGCTCCGTTCAGAACAACAGCTGCCCATAATTTCTGTTTAAAAGTGCATGTCACATTGTATGTCTCCTCCGTTCATCCATCCGGGGACACCTGGGATGCTTCCACCCATGTCTACTATTAATGAAGCTGCCAGGAACACAGGTGTGCAAATGTCTCTCTGAGCCCCTCCACTCAGAATGGGGATTGCTGGATCCTAGGGTATGACCGTGTGAACTGCTGACGTCTGCTTTCCCGCCATGCCACTCTACATCCCACGAGCAGTGCACAAGGGTCCCCCTTTTAACATCTTCACCAACATGGCATTCTCCTTTTCTAAAGATAAGAGCCTGGCCCGGTGCAGTGGGTCACGCCTGTAATGCCAGCACTTTGAGAGGCCGAGGTGGGTGGATCACCTGAGGTCGGAAGTTTGAGACCAGCCTGGCCAACATAGTGAAACCCCGTCTCTACTAGAAATACAAAAATTAGCTGGGTGTCGTGGTGGGTGCCTATCATCCCAGCTACTGGGGAGGCTGAGGAAGAATTGCTTGAACCTGGGAGGCGGAGGTTGCAGTGACCTGAGATGGCATCACTGTGCTCCAGCCTGGGCAATAGAGCAAAACTCCCTCTCAAAATAAAATAAAAAGAGCCATTCTAACAACTGTGAAGTGGCATCTTCACAACAGTTGGTATTGATTTGCGTTTCCCTAGCGATTAGGGACGTGAGCATCTTTTCATGTGCTCACTGGCTATTTGTATATCTTCTTTGGAGAAATGGCTATTCAAGCTGGGCACGGTGGCTCACACCTGTAATGCCAGCACTTTGGGAGGCAGAGGATCACCTGATGTCAGGAATTCGAGACCAGCCTGGCCAACGTGGTGAACCCCCCTCTCTACTAACAATACAAGAAATTAGCCAGGCGTGGTGGCAGGCGCCTGTAATTCCAGCTACTTGAGAGGCTGAGAATTGCTTGAACATGTGAGGCAGAGGTTGCAGTGGGTTGCAGTGAGCTGAGATCGTGCCATTGCACTCCAGCCTGGGCAACAAGAGCAAAATTCTGTCTAAAAAACAAAAACAAACAAACAAAAAAAACCACACACAATTAAAAAAAAAAAAGAAACGGCTATTCAAGCCCCTTTCCCATTTTTAAAAGGGTGTGTTTGCTATTGCTGCTGAGCTGTGGGGGTTCTCAGCATCCTCTGGTACGAATCTCTCATCCGGTCTCTGATTTGCAAATGTTCTTTCCCACCCCAGGAGCTGCTCTCCACTCTGTGCCTGTGTCCTTTGATGTGAGTTTGCATTTTTTAACTCTGTGCTTATAATTTCCTCTCCCTCCCACGACAGAACCATGTAGGAGCTGATACCCATGCACACACGCCTCCACCCCAGTAAACACACACCTGCCCCCCGAACACACACCTCCCTCCACGCACACACACTTGCTTTCCCACACACACGCACCTGCCCCCACAGACATACCTGCCCCCTACTCACACGCCCGCCCCCACACTTCCCCCGAAACACACCTCTGCCCCACACACCTGCCCCCCACACACCTGCCCCCCACGCACATATGCCTTTTACAAACACACACACCTACCCCTGCTCCCCACACACACCTGTCCCCCAACACCTGCCCCCCACACCTCCCCCTACACACACCTGCCCACACACACACTTGCATCACCCCACACCTGACACGCACACACCTGCCCCCCCACACACACCTGCCCCTCACACCTCCCCCACACACACACCTGCCCCCCACTTCCCCCACACACACCTGGCCCCTGCACACATATCTGCATTCCCCCACACCTGCCCCCATGCACACACACCTGCTCCCCACACACACACACGCCTGCCTCCCACACACACACACCTGCCCCCCACGCACACACGCCTGCCCCTATGCACACATGCCTGCCCCACGCACACCCCACTCTGTGCCTCTGTCCTTTGATGGCCCCCACGCACACACACCTGCCCCTTGCACCACAAGCCTAACCCCCACACGCACACCTCCAACCGTACAGGGCACAGGCCTCACCCAGAGGAACAGAGGAGCCTGGGAGGGGCCTTGCGCGGAGGCCCAAGGCCCCGCCCAGGCCCTGCCTACAGTGTGGACCCAACTCCTGTCACCAGCTGCTGAGCTGTGGGCTCTTTCCCATGTTCGAGTCTTTACTTAAAGAAAACTCTGCTGTATACATAGGGCTGGTGTCTCAAAATCCATGCCCCCACCAGTGGAAAAAGAAGCCAAATTAAACACTAAATAGCAAAGATCAGAAATGATGGACATGTGTTCAAGCATTTTCTTTTAAAGCCAAAATTAAAATCACTAAGTTGAGACTTCTTTAAGAGCAAGGTGACAAAACACAAGCCTGTCCTGCTCCACAGATAACTAGAAGTGGCTTATTCACACAGTCGCTTGATTCAAGTCGCTTGATTCACACGAGGCCGCAAGCCGTGAAATATTTAAGGGAAATGAAAACGGAGTCTGCCCAGAGGGGCCGGCGGGTTTTCAGGCACCAGAGACGGCGGCCTCTGCCCAGGATCGGCATCCTGCCCTTCTGAGCGGCCCAGGAGGGCACACAGAAGCAGGTGGGCACACAAAAGAAGGGGGGCGTGAGGAAGCCAGTGGGCACGCAGAAGTAGGGGGCACGCAGAAGCAGGGGGCATGCAGAAGCAGGGGCTGGGCACGCAGAAGCAGGGGGGCACTCAGAAGCAGGAGGCACGCAGAAGCAGGGGGCACGCAGAAGCAGGGGGCACGCAGAAGCAGGGGGCACTCAGAAGTAGGGGCACTCAGAAGTAGGGGCACTCAGAAGCAGGGGCACTCAGAAGTAGGGGGCACGCAGAAGCAGGTGGGCACGCAGAAGCAGGGGGCACTCAGAAGCAGGGGGC
>CM052649.1:686938-712856 GCA_028533165.1 Leontopithecus rosalia
AACTCCCACAATACATATTCCCACAGCACCGAACTCCCACAGTACTCAACCCCCACAGTACCCGATTCCCACAGTACCTAACTGCCTTGTACCTCAGTTATGTACTCCACGCTTGTTCCCTGAGAAAATATCTAGAAATAGCCGTGACTGATGGAAGACCAGTGCCTGACGCCTGCAGCAGCTCCCTCAACAGCACCTTGAGGGCCCGCTTCGGTTCTGATCCTGCACCAGAGTTTTCTTCCTGCAGAAGAGAGCATCTCATCTGTCCCTGCCTCTGAGGAACGGGGAGCCCTTGGGAGGGGCTCAGCCCACCACAGCCCTGGCTGGCCCTGCCCATTGCCAGGTGAGAGGAGGGAGCAGGTGAGCCAAGGACCATTGCCAGGTGAGAGGAGGGACCGGGTGAGCCATGGACCTCGCTTCCTGCTACAGAGCCTGAGGCCGCGTCACCAGAGCGGGGCTCTGCGATGCTGCTGTGGTCTCAGAGGCCGTTGACTGCGTCCCCAGAAAATGGGAGGTGACCGCCTGTGATAGCTGTCGATTGCATCTCAGAGGTGGGAGGTGACCGTCTGTGACAGCTGTAGACTGCACTCCCAGGAGGTGGAAGGTCACCGTCCGTGATCTTCATTCCTCAGAGGCAGGGACAGAGATGTCCTCTTCCAGGCTCCAAGGTGGGGCAGGGGCCAGGGAAGCAGCTCTCAGGTCCTCTGCACTCCCCAGGTGGCGACCAATTCCCTGTCGCTCAGACCCTTCCATATTCATTAGAGCAAAGGCCATCATCCCAAGGTCCAGCAGGGTCCTACCTGCCCTGTGCATGGCCTGTGACCCTGCGGGGTCCTCGCACCGGCCTGGCCTCCACCTGCCGCCGGCTGGAGCTGCCTCCCAGGGCGTTGCCTTGGTCAGCACAGGCCAAGCACGGGCCATGCTGTGGGGCTGCGCCTAGTGCCCCTCCCTCGCCCACTCCGTGCCCCACTTCACGCCTCTCCCACCTTTCCTTTGCATGGCGGGGGCTCCTCCCACGGGCTGCACGGATTGTTTGGCTATTGGGCTAAGGGGTCATGTCCTCTCTTCCCCACTAGGACGTGAGAGGGACCAGCTGGGAATCTCTCTGTCTTCTGTTTACTGGTGAGCCCCGAGCCTCCAGAACCTGCCTGATGCCTCGTGAGCCCTCGTCAATATCGGTGGGTGTCAAACCAGAAATGATGCCCTACAGCTTGGAGGCCCCAGGGCCATCCCCGGGCAGGCTGTCCCCACCGCCTCTGCCCTCCCTTCCTGGCTCCAGGGGCCACAGGAGACCCCACCATGTTGCTGACGGGGTCAGGGGCTGAGGCTCCTTTCTGAAATCCAGGCAGCTCAGGGGCAGGCGAACCACCTCCAGGCTTCTGCCTGTTCCGGGTTGCATTTGAGACTCATCAGAAAGGCCAAGGCGGCAGAAGGGTGTCCTCCCTCAAGGGTGGAGAGGCCACGTGGGGCTCGTGGTGAAAAGCCACCTTTGTCCATGATGAGCACCAGGAGGGGTTGCTGCTGTGAGGAGGGTCCTTCCGCATCCACAGTGGGGAAACTGTATTCACATTTACGAAGCAACTTACTGCAAAAGCACCTTATCACAAGCTCAGCAAAGGACACTGGAGCATTTCCAACCCCTCCCAGAGAAAAACACAGTCACTGGTTTTTCTCTGTCCTGTGGTTTATAAATATTTGTGTGTGACACACTCACTCATGACATGAGATTCGCCTCTCCGTGATTTCCACTAAACATCGTGTGTCATCTGCACTCCATGTCCGTCACAGAACTAGTCACAACAGCAAAGACACGGAATCAATGTAAATGCCCATCAGCGATAGACTGGATAGGGAAAATGGGGTACATGCACCCCGTGGAATACTATGCAGCCAGAAAAAAGAACCGGATCATGTCCTTTGCAGGAACATGGGTGGAGCTGGAGGCCATTCTCTTTAGCAGACTAACACATGAACAGAAAACCAAATACTGCACGTTCTCCCTTCTGAGTGGGAGCTAAGTGCTGAGAACACAGGGACACAGAGAGAGAACAACAGACACGGGCCCGTCGGAGGGTGGAGGGTGGGAGGAGGGAGAGGACCAGGATAATCACTAATGAGCACTGGGCTTAGCACCTGGGTGTCAAAATAATCTGTGCGACAATCCCCCATGGTACCCGTCTACCTACGCAGCAAACCTGCACAGCCTGCACGTGTGCCCCCAACTAAAGGTAAAAGCTAAAAAATTAAAACACAAACACTATCTAATGAGAAGTTTCTGTTTACTAAATGTTTAAATTGTTAGGTTTAAATTTTTGTTTAATTTTTCTTTCAAATGCCATCTGGAGTGTGACATCGAATGTCCTCCATGCACTGGCTGCGGAAATTCCCTGTGTGCCTCAGTTTCCCTTTACCCTGGAGAGCGTTGCTGGGATGGACGTGCTGCATCTGTGTCTTTCTCCAGGTGGATGAACTTTCCTGGAACAAACCCCTGCCTGGAGCAGGAAACACAACGTTCCAGAACCGAAGCAGGCCCCAGCCCCCTCCCGCTTTCAGGAAGAGCCACTGTCTCCAGCAGGACCCACAGGCGGCTTGCTGCTCTGCCCAGAGCTGTGCGGGCCTCGCACCCTCGCTCACTGCACCCGCCCCAGGCCCACGGCCACAGCCCCCCATGGCTCCACCGTGGAGGGCAAGTGTCCCATTTGCACCCTGAGGACGAAAGCTGCCATGGACATCTCACCCCCAGAGATCCTCGAGATAAGTGCTCATGAGGGGAGGTGCTGCCTGCTGAGGTGAGTGTCCAGCCGGTCACCCGGCCCTGCACCCCACCCATGCCCGGCGTCCAGCCTTTTCACCTTTTAGCCAGAGGATCGAAGTACTTTTAATTCTGGATTCCCTGGTGGCCAGGAACGCTCGGCGTCATCTCCGGCTTTCGCTGGCCATTGGCTGCCCTGAGGAATCTCTGTCCACACGCGCTCTGCTACCACATGCAGACTTCTTCCCAAGAAAGTTCTGTTCCTCAAAAATCTCCCCCCACTCCACACCCTTTCCTCCCCCCGCACGACCTCTCCCTCCACTCACAGCCGTTCCTCTTCCTCCAGGACCTTTACCTCCACTCACAGCCGTTCCTCCCCCTCCAAATCTCCCCCCCCACAGCCTTTCCTCCTCTCCACAGTCTCTCCCCGCCTCACAGCTTTTCCTCTTCCTCCACGACCTCTCCCCACAGTCCATGGCCTTTCCTCCCCCTCCAGGACCTCTTCCTCCACTCAGCCTTTCCTCCCCCTCCACGACCTCTACCCCGACTCACAGACTTTCCTCCCCTCCACAGTCTCTCCCTCCACTCACAGCCTTTCCTCCCCCTCCACGACCTCTCCCCCCACTCACAGCCTTTCCTCCCCCTCCACAGTCTCTCCCCCCACTCACAGCCTTTCCTCCCCCTCCACAGTCTCTCCTCCCACTCACAGCCTTTCCTCCCCCTCCAGGACCTCTCCCTCCACTCACAGCTTTTCCTCCACCTCCACGATCTGTCCCCGCAGTCCACAGCCTTCCCTCCCTCTCTGTGACATCTTTGGGTGAACAGCAGCTCTCAAGTATAAGCCGACCGGCCGTCTGTTCTTATGAGCCCCTCTGCCCACCTTCTGGCCACAGAGCTTCCTCCTCCACCTCCTGCCTCACGGGCGGCCTCTGCCAGGCCCCAGGTCCAGGCCTGTCCCGTCGGCTTCCTGTTTGGTCCATTGGTCTTGTCTACGTTCACCAATAATACACCATCCTATTCCCCGCAGCCTTTCAATACGTCTGGTGTCTGGTGATAAAGTCCTTCCACTTTATTTTTCTCAGGAACATAGATGTTTTATAACAATCTTGTAACTTTCCACAGAAAAAAGCCTCCTTGGGATTTTAATGGAAATGCATCGAATCTACAGATCTGTGAATCAGTTTAAGCGGAAATCTTTATGCCATTAAGGTTTTCTTTTTTTTTTCTTCTTTTTTTGAGGCGGAGTTTCGCTCTTGTTACCCAGGCTGGAGTGCAATGGCGCGATCTCCGCTCACCACAACCTCCACCTCCTGGGTTCAGGCAATTCTCCTGCCTCAGCCTCCCGAGTAGCTGGGATTACAGGCATGTGCCACCATGCCCAGCTAATTTTTGTATTTTTAGTACAGACGGGGTTTCACCATGTTGACCAGGATGGTCTCGATCTCTTGACCTCGTGATCCACCCGCCTCAGCCTCCCAAAGTGCTGGGATTACAGGCGTGAGCCACCGCGCCCGGCCCAAACCATAAACACAGCCTCTCTCTCCGTTAATTCAGGCTTTCTTTTTCGGTAACGTCTCCTGGCTTTCGTGCAGAAGTCCTGCAGATCGTTCATCAGATTGATTGCTGGATATTTACCTTCTGACACTGTCGTGAATGGTGCTGGTGTTCAATCGCCGTCTCCCTATGGGCCCTGCTGGTGGACGTCACGGGAAAGCTGTCAGATTTGAAACGGGGTCCTGTGCATTGAACCTGCTGAGTCCAGAGCCCGGGAAGGCAGTGAAGGGAGGGGCCTCCCACCGGGTGCCTGACAACAAGACCCACACAAAAGACGACCACAAAACCACAGCCCTGCACAAAAATCCCACAGCACAGACACCAGCCCAGCCCCGGACGGACGTCAGTGCATGTCGATGCTTCGGCCCAGGACTGCCCCACAGCGGCACGCGGCCTCCTCGCTGCTCCTCGAGGCCCTCGTCTTCCTCGGCCTCCCCGATGGCGTCCGTCTTCTCCCCTCACAGCAAATCCTGTCTTTAAGTCTCTCCTGTCTGCTCTCTAGCTCTG
Organism: Leontopithecus rosalia; assembly: GCA_028533165.1. NCBI lineage: Eukaryota > Metazoa > Chordata > Mammalia > Primates > Cebidae > Leontopithecus > Leontopithecus rosalia. Next base: position 691,752 of record CM052649.1, read on the forward strand.
ACAATTACCGTGCAAGTAATTTCTGTATATTGACTTTATATCAAAATCTTTTTCTAATATTTTGCTCATTGATATTTAAAGATACCTTAATACTAAATTCTGCCGACTGCGGGTCCTCGTCGGCTCTTCCGTTTTCTCGTGTTGCCACCTCGTGTCCAGCACGGGGCTGGGTGCAGTCCCCGTGGCGGCCTCGTGGACTCGCCCGGTCTGTGGAAAGCCGTCGGCACGTCGCTCTCGGAGCCACCGAGGACGGTGGAGACTTTCGTACAAGCTCTTCTCAGACTAAAGGAACTTCCTTCTGTTCTCAGTTTACTAAGAGTTTAATTCTTTCAGGAGCTTTACTGATTCTCAGAATCTGCTCACTTCAAGCACACGATCCAGTGGCCCTCAGGGAACTCACACTGGGGTGCAAGTGACCGTCACCGCTTTCCTCATCCAAAAAAGAAGCTCCCGTTGCCCCCACCCCTCCTTGACCTTCCACTTTTTATCATGAGTGATGATAAACTTCATAAAATTCTTTCCTACGTTTTCGAAGTAACCAAACATGGTTCTTCATTTTCCATTTTCTTCACGAGGTGATTACACACTTTGGCTTTTTTTTTGAGATAGAGTCTTGCTCTGTCACGGAGGCTGGAGTGCAATGGCTCGATCTCTGCTCACCGCAACCTCCGCCTCCTGGGTTCACGCGATTCTCCTGCCTCAGCCTCCAGAGTAGCTGAGATTACAGGTGTCCACCACCACGCACAACTAATTTTTACATTTTTAGTACAGACGGGGTTTCCCCATGTTGGCCAGGCTGGTCTTGAACTCCTGACCTCAGGTGATCTGCCCACCTTGGCCTCCCAAAGGGCTGGGATTACAGGCACAAGCCACTGCACCCGGCCCACACTTTGACTTTTAAATGCTAAACCAATTGTACCATCCTGGAATAATCCCAACTTGTCCGTGATGCATAATTTTTACAACACTGGCTTCAATTCACCACAAATAAACTTAGAGCTTTTCGTGTCTATTCCTTGACCAGATGACTTGATCAATCCACATTTCCAGTGGTGTCCTTGGGGTAGATTGCTGTGATGGGAGTTAAAAGGCAGCAGGCTGCACGACGCATACACCACAAAATTCTAAAACGCTGAGTCACGCTCCCACCAGGAAGTCGGCGTCTTCACAGTAGACAATATCATTTCTTTAAAACCTTCGCTAATTTCACAAACTTAACAACATGCAGCTGAAATACGCCAAAGACCTTCTGGAATCCTTTGCAGAGGGGATTTGATCCCTCATCCATTTCGTGGTTTTTGCCTCTTGGATTTTTTTGAAATGGGGTATGCTTTCAGCTTTAGATGCTTCTCACATAAGATGCCCCACCTTTCAAATCAGCTGGAAGACGTGACATTTTAGCCTGCACGAGCCAGGCTATGCTGCAGGAACGAGTATCCCGCAACCGTCCAAGACGATGTCCTGGGGCCTCAGCCCCTCCAGGCAGCTGCACCTCACGAGCACCTGCAGGAGTCCACAGCGGCTGAAGCTGGGGCTGGAAGGCTGGGGACCAGGTATGGGCCACCCCTGCCCACGTCTGCTGGCCAAAGCCTTTCCAACATCCATGCACCTGCTCCTTCAAGGGGACAAGGAGGCACAGCACCCCCAAGGCTGGACGAGGAGAGCCTGAGGCGTGGTCACAGGCACTCACGTGGCCAGGATAGACAGCCAAGGGCCAGCCTCACCAAGAACTGGCCTCAGCCACCGCAGCCCCACACTGGCCCAGGACTGCATTTGGACACGCTGTCTGGATTCTTCCTCTCCTGGGGACAGCCCCCTCCTCCCAGCCACTGTGCCACCTCCCAGCCCCCACCCAGCCTGCTGGCAGAGGCCTTAGCTTCCAGCCAGGACCTCTTAGTGCTGAACAATGGAGGCCTCCAGCTGTGCCTTCAGCCCAGCAAGGTGGATGGACCCTGAGCTCTGCAGAGGTCTGCTTGGGCACAGCAGCCTGGTAATGAGCTGGCTGCTCAGCCAGGCCCTCACTGAAGGACAGCATTTGGAAGCCACCAGGACCCCAGGGGTCCCAGCGTGCCCTGGTCTTGGCCTTTCCAGGCCCCCTGGGCATCTCATAGGCACCAAGCCCACAGGAGACACATGTGTGGGAATCACCTCCAGGTCCCCGCTCCCCTCTGGTGTGGAAGAATGACGTCCAGCTGGATAGGGTGGCGGGGAGGGGGCTCACCTCAGAGTCACTGCCCCTTCAGAGCCTCTGAGACTTTTCAGGAGATGGGACAGCAGGAAGCCCGGCTTGGTCCTCCTGTGCTGCCCCCATTGTCTGCTCACTGCCGGCCAAGGCAGGGTCACGGTCCCCAGCAGAGGGCCAAGCACCCCGTCAGGGATTGGACCTGCTGCATCCTGGACTCCATAGCCGTCCACCCATCCCCGCCTGAGAATCGTCAGTGGAGGCTCGTCCCCAGTGCCCATGTCACCCCAGCGGGGCCACGGGGCTCCTGCCTCCGCCCTAGAGGAGCTGTCCACCGGAGTGGGGCTGTCAAACCTGAGCTATGGCTGGAGCCATCTCAGCGAAGCACAGTCTCCCCTGATTCCATCCCTTCTGGAAACTTCCAGGTGCAGCGAGATGAGTGTGAGGCCGGGCTGGGCCCAGGAGAGAAGCAAGGGGGCCTGGGGGTGCCGACTCCTGGGATGGCCTCCAGGACAGGGCAAAGACATCCTAAAAGCTCAGATTCCCCCCACGCCCGGCCAGAGAGAGGTGCCAGGAAATCTGATGGCTCATTGGTGGTGCCTCTCATGTCCCCCAGCACCCGGCGTCCAGCGGCAGCTGACATGGTGGCTGTGGAGAGTCTTGTGATCACGCGTCAGTAACCTTTGTTCTGAACTGGCTGCTTTGTTTCCATGGAGGAGCAAGGTTTGTGAGGCCCGAGTTACTGAGCAGGAGCTTCCTAAGTCACGAGACCCCGAGGCTTCCCACCTCCCCCAGGCCTGGAGCTAAATCCACGGGGTCAGCGCTGCCTCCGACGCTTGCCCTGGTCACCCTCATACCTGCCCCTGCCTCTGCCTTTGCCTTCCAGGGAAGGGGGAGCAGCGTGCCACCTGCCAGGGCAGGGGAGACAGACTGAAAGACACAGAGACAGACAGGAGACAGAGAGAAACGGAGACAGGGCAGAAAGAGAGAAAAGGAGGGAAGAGGAGAGGAGAGAGAACAGAGGGGAGAGAAAGGCCAGTGCCCACAGCACTCATGGGTGCCCCATGCTGGGGCCAGCGCACTCCCAGAACAGGCCGTGCCCCAGGTGCTCAGGGCCCGGGTGGGAATTCCCAGGACAGCTGTGGGTGTGGTGCTCTGGGCACCTACCCGCCAGCACGCTGGCCTTGCAGTGCTACTGTCCCTCCCCCACGGACGCCACATTCCCGCTGTGTTTACTGCTGGGTTATCAGGAGAGCCAGTGCTTACCCAAGCCTGGATGGATCCTTGCGGAAGTGAGCCAGAGATAAGCTGGGACGGGCTGCTGACGTTCCTCTGAGTCACCAGAACAGCTGGGCCGCAAAGCTCAGCAGTGGCAGCGGAAGCAGAGACGGGCTGTGACCTCCTTCCACCGAGCGTATCTGATGGCGCCCTGGCTGTCCTGAGTGGAGAAGGGAGGCTGCCTGGCCAGAGCCCTGGGCCTGGATGTGGCCAGGTTGATGTGGCCAGGTTGATGCTTGTGGCCTGGAAGCCTGAGGGGCCAGAACCCTGCCTGGAAGCCACGGTCCCATCCACGGAACCCTCTGCTCTACGGCACAGAGCTGGGAAAAGTGAAGGGACACCCACAGTTATTGTCAAATAAATAACAGTAGTGTAAATTTGTGTTTTTGTAACTTTGGGGATTATAAAATAACACAGTTTTGTAACATATTCAGAAAATGCAGAACAAACACAGGGAGAGGACAGGCGACCTCATTTCACCATCCCTGGGCGAGAAACAGCCAGTTCAGCATTTTCCACCCTGGCACGTGCACGTACACACACATATTACACGCACGTGCCAACTCCACCCTGACATGTGCACACACACATTACACGTATGTGCCAACTCCACCCTGACACATGCACACGCATATTATACACATGTGCCAACTCCATGTGCACACACACATTACACATATGTGCCAACTCCACCCTGATACGTGCACGTGCACACACATTACACACATGTGCCAACTCCACATGCACATGCATATTACCCATATGTGCCAACTCCACTGATATGTGCACATGCACACACATATTACATGTATGTGCCAACTGCACCCTGGCACATGCACACACATATTACACGTGTGTGCCAACTCCATCCTGACACACGTATTAGACGTATGTGCCAGTACATGTTCCCAGGTGGTGCACTTTGCACCTGGAGTTTCTCCCAGGGTGCACGGCTCTGCGTGCAGACGCGTCCGGCTGATTTCTCTGTTTTCTATGGTTGAACGCTCCACAATGCTCCAGTTTACAAACACGGCTGCAAAAAACATCTTAGTTCCAAAGCCTCCCCGTCTCTGAACTCCTGGGTAGATTCTTCTAGAAGTAGAGCCCTCTCCCAGCCGAGGCACACGGGGTGGGTGGAGGGGGGCGCTGTGCAGTCAGACTCTGGGGTGAATCCTCTCCTGACCTTCCGGAAGGTGAGCTCCCACCCGAGCAGTCCCTACGCCTCCAACTCCCTTCCGCTCCTGCTGCTGGCCCTTGGACACAGCTGGTGTCCCTCCATGAGCCGGGTCCACCCTCAGGGCCAGGCTCCTGGGGGAGGCTGCATCCTCCTGGGGTGAAGAGCCCGGGTGAGAGGGGAGTCCCCTGTGGGGGCACAGCAGGAGCTGGAGGAGGCTCGGCTAGGGGATGGCACCAAGAGGACGCACGGGCGAGGCGCAGGGGCCCGCCGGGCATGGGGCTGATATGGGAGCAGGAGGCTACAGGGTTGGTCACGGACTCTCAACAACCCTGGGAAGCAGCCTAGAGCCTCCGGCTTGCCCATGGCAAGGCAGAGCTGACCACCTGAGCCCCGGGGTGCTGGGTTGACAAGGAAGGAGCCTACTGAGGTGATGTGCTCTCAGCCAGGGACAAAGAGCGAGGGCCTGGGAGCCCAGCGGCCGGCGTCATGTCCTTCCCACCAAGCCACGGGGCCAACTCGCCACACGCAGCCAACTTGACTGTTTTCGACCGTGAATCTGATAGAAATCAGTCCAGGACTTAGGGAACGTGTGTGGAAGTGCAGCGTTGGCCAGCAGGGGCTCAGACAGGAGGGAGCGTTCCCATCCTGCTCAGCAGGGAGGGAGCAAGTGTGGCTGCCCGGGAGGAGAGGGGAGGCTCCTCCTGGACCCTGGATGCCTCTGGGTCAATTGGACTTAGCACCGGGTGCAGCGGGCTCTGGGGGCAGGTGCATCCCATGGCAAGGAGGAGGTTCACCTCCTTAGACACAGACGTGGTAAGAAGTCATGTGGTCCGGAGTTCCAGCCGTGTTTGAGTCAGTTTTTGGAAATCTTTGTTCAAATGCAGCTTTGAGAGGAAGTCCAGTCTAAAACAAATACACACAAATTTGTTGAAGGCCCTGGGCTGAGGGATTTGGGGGAGGAGCCCCTCCCACAGCCCCTCCAGGCACTCCATGCACCTGGTGACAAAGGGCTGGCTGGGTCAGCCCTCATTCTACAGATGATGAAACTGAGTCCTGGGGACACAGAGATCACTCAGGCTGGAGGCCAAGGGGGCACCAGACCCCAGGCCTCCTTCCCACAACCCAGCCCAGCCCGAGGGCCCTGCTCAACTCACAGCCCCACCCAGAATAAGGTCCTCCCACTGGCCTCTCCCGGGGAGCTGCCTCTTCCAGCTTGGGGCCCCAGCACCCACCCCCGGCCAGTCAGTAAATGAACCTAGATCTTCAAACTAGGAGCTCAGTTGCCCTTGGACTCCATGGCCCAGAAGAAACATCCTGGGATGTAGGCACAGCGTTCCTGGGCCCCGGAGAGGAGGGGTGGTCCTCAGTCCGTCCACCTGGCCCCAGGGCATGAGAGGCCCTCAGTCCGTCCACCTGACCCCAGGGCGTGTAGGGGTCCTCAGTCCGTCCACCTGACCCCAGGGCATGAGAGGCCCTCAGCTCCCTCCACCTGACCCCAGGGCGTGTAGGAGTCCTCAGTCCCTCAACCTGACCCCAGGGCGTGTAGGGGTCCTCAGTCCATCCACCTGGCCCCAGGGCATGTAGGGGTCCCTGGTGCAGGGGAGGCTTGAATGCCAGTTCCAGCCCCAGGAGGTGCTGAGTTGTTGGTGGATGGGACAGAAGGGGCATCCAAGGCCACAGCCTGACCCCCGAGGACCTGGGTTGTTCCTGAGCTCCTCCTCCAAGCACCTCCAGAATCTCGTAAAATGGTTTCTAAGCAACGGTTCATGATTAACCATCAACCAGGGAGGTATCTTCTCAGCGGCCTGTGCTTTCCCGAGAAGCACCTGGGACCCCGCTGAGCATCTGGGAGGAGAACCCGGGCCAAGCAGGGTCAGCCTCTGTGGAACATTTCAGGAGCCCTGCCTGTCTGGCCCCTGCGCCCGTGTGGGGGTCCCCTGGCGGCTATCATCCCCATGTGAGTCTGCTCTCTGAGGCCTCCAGACACCCGTGTCCCATCCTTCCAGGCCCCTTCCCCCAGCACCTCGGTGCTCCTCCTCCTCCCCCCCAGGGCCTCGTGTGCCCAGCCCTTCATCATCTCTATTCCCTTTGGTGCAGAACCCTTGCTGGCCCTGGCTGGGCCTGCCCACAGCTCTCCAGCCTCCCCAGCCTGTCGGGAGCCCAGGGCTGCACCTGGGGCAGGGACAGGGGATCCCTATTTAGCAGCCCTGACGGGATCCTTAGGTGGAAGTAGAGCACACACAGCTGGTCAGAGGGGGCTGCTGCCCTGGAAGGAGCTGAGGAGCAGAGGGCTTCCCTTGTTTCTCCTGTTTCCCCATTCTTGCCCCTCTCTCACCCCCTGCCACAGCCCCTGAGGGATCTCAGAGTTTGCAAACCAAGCAAGGAGGAGCTTTCTTGTTACCCAAAGGCTGCGGGCTGGTCCCTTCTGCCTCTGCCCAGATCTGACCACAGAGCCACCTGCTCTCCCCATCTTCCCTGGGGCCGGCCCTAGTGTCCTCCAGGCCTTGCTGAGTGCAGTGCCAGGTGCTGGCTGCTGAGTTCTGGGTGCTGGGTGCTGGGTACCAGGTACTAGATGCTCCATGTGGTTTGCCGCATTCCTGCCCCACGCCCATCTGGGACTCCTGAGGATTTTGTCCTCCCGCCAGGTGAGGGGTGTCGCCAGCCCAGCATGTGTGTATCTGGGGTCCACACCCTGGCCTCAGAGCTGGCCTTGGAGTCATTGATGACAGAGGACTCCTGGGAGCAAAGCCTGCCTGTTTACAGAGCCTGTGCTGTTGCCGAGAGCAGGAGCCCCATTAACAACACTTTTGTCTCTGCCCCTTCTGCCGGTTCACTGACCTTCACGGCCAAGCGATGCACTTTGCAGCTGTATTTTGAAATGGAAGTGCTTCCAAGGAAACCTCATTTGGGGGAACATTTTTATCGGGTGAATGAAACTCAGAGTTCACCAACAGCAATCATGCAGGAGACGGTTCTCCATGTGCCCACGCCCCCCCGGGCACCCTCGCCGGCAGCAGCTGTCCGGGGGAGCTCCTGTACGCCATCCACTATCGCAAATGTTAAAATGTAACTCCCCTTCGCTCTCCCTCAGCCAACAGCAGCGCCGCGGAGCAAAGGTGAACCATGTGGTGTTGATAAGCTCCTCGGGAGCACAGGGCCTCCCTGGGCGCCCTACTCCAATCCACTGCCACTGAGGGGTGAGCCGTGGGAGAGGCAGGGCCCGGACACCCTTCCTTGGGGCAGGGGGGCTGGGGGGAGCTCCCTGGCCTTGAGTCCCAGAGTCCCTGACCCTGATGCCCCCTCAGCAGGGTTCTCAGGTGAATCTGCCGAGGGCGCTGAGGGGACCTGAGAGGGAGGGGTCGGGAGGGACACTGAGGCGGGGCCCCACCTCTGCGCAGTGCCGGGGCCTCCCTCGAAGCCCACTTGAGGTGAGGTCACCGCAGCGGTCAGAGGACACGCAGGATGGGGGCTCCTGGGTGGGAAACAGGCCAACCTCATGGGTGCCTGGCGCTGGACTCGGTGGCTCACACCTGTAATCCCAGCACTTTGGGGGGCCGAGATGGGCGGATCATGAGGTCAAGACCATCCTGGTCAACATAGGGAAACCCCCGTCTCTACTGACAATACAAAAAGTCCGAGTCATGGCACCAAAAGGTAAAAATATAAAAATATTTAAAAAAATACAAACATTATCTGGGCATGGTGTTGTGTGCCTGTGGTCCTGGAAGGTACTCGGGAGCCTGAGGCAGGAGAATCACTTGAACCTGGGAGGCAGAAGTTGCAGGCGGCAGAGCGAGACTCCATCTCAAAGAAGAAAAGACAATTCAGTGAAAGGAACGAGAAAAAGAAGACAAGGTGCCCTGGGCAGACGCCGGCCCCAGGCACGGAAGTGCAGGATTTTCCTAGCAGGGTTTGCTGGACACTTGGAAGGGCCAGGTTGGGTGTGGCCTGGGATGGGTGGCCAAGGTCCAGGGGTCAGGGTCACTGCCGGGGAGGTCCCAGGGCAGCACGGAGCCTCCGGCCTTGAGTCCCAGAGTCCCTGACCCTGATGCCCCCTCAGCAGGGTTTCCGTGTGAGGAGCCCAGCAGCTGGCATGAGTGGAGGACGGGCACGTGCCAGGGCCCAGAGGAAGGAGGGGCTGAGGGTCAGAGGTCACGGGAGATGGAAAGGAATGGGGTGGACCCTCTCCCAAGGCCGTGGGGTTGGGGAGAAGCAGTGCCTTAGGGCCTGTCCTGATGCGCCTCCAGGGTCTGCTCAGTGGCAGCAGCCCCTCCTCCTTTCCCCTCCACCACCAGGCACAGGTGTGGCCTTCTCTCCCTGGCCCCCGGACCTGTGTGGGGCCACCCTCAAAGCACTGTCCCTTCAGGCTCACCTGGGCCCAGGGCAAGGCCCGACCCCACGGTGGACCTTGAGTCACTGCAGCTTCTGTGCCCAGCTCAGGAACAGAGCAGCCTCAAGGCCAGGAGCGGGGAGGGCGCAGTCTCTGCAGCCCCGGATGCCATGCGGCTCCTCCTCCCCTTTGGGTGTTGGCAGAGAGCAAGCACAGCGTCTGAAGCATTGAGAAGACAAGGGCTCCTTCTTTTCTAGAAGGCCCCAGAGCCTTCCATGAGCAGGCACAGGGATCGGGAAAAGCCCACGGCTGCTGCGGGGGATCCGAGGAACAGGAGATTCTAAGGGGCCTCACTGCTCCAAGGCCCGAGCTCCTTGGAGGCCTCGGAAGGGGAAAGGGCTCCTTTCAGGGCATCCTCCCTGCATCCTGGGTGCTTCGGGCGGCCTCCCCTAGTGCCAGCAGGGGCGGCCCCCGGGTCTGGCCGGAGAAGCCCAGCCACTGCCCTGTATGGCGTCATGCTCAGTGCAGCATTTCCGAAGGAGGGAAGGAGGGAGACACAGCAGCCGGACTCCCCGTGGAGCCCACCCTGGAGCCTGAGCATGCGGGCTGGAGACGGAACCTCGAACCGGCCTGGAGCCTGAGCATGCGGGCACTGGAGACGGAGCCTCACACCACCCTGGATCCCAAGCACACGAGGGATGGAGACGGAGCCTCACACTGGCCTGGAGCCTGAGCACGCAGGAGCTGGAGACGGAGCCTCACACCACCCGGGAGCCTGAGCATGAGGTGGCTGGAATTGGAGCCTCACACTGGCCTGGAGCCTGAGCATGCAGGAGCTGGAGACGGAGCCTCACACCACCTTGGATCCCAAGCACACGAGGGATGGAGACGGAGCCTCACACCACCCGGGAGCCTGAGCATGAGGTGGCTGGAGATGGAACCTCGAACCAGCCTGGACCCTGAGCACGCGGGAACTGGAGACGGAGCCTCACACCACCCTGGATCCCAAGCACACGAGGGATGGAGACGGAGCCTCACACTGGCCTGGAGCCTGAGCACGCAGGAGGTGGAGACGGAGCCTCACACTGGACTGGAGCCTGAGCACGCAGGAGCTGGAGACGGAGCCTCACACCACCTTGGATCCCAAGCACATGAGGGATGGAGACGGAGCCTCACACTGGCCTGGAGCCTGAGCATGAGGTGGCTGGAGATGGAGCCTCACACTGGCCTGGAGCCTGAGCACGCAGGAGCTGGAGCCGGAGCCTCACACCACCCTGGATCCCAAGCACATGAGGGATGGAGACGGAGCCTCACACCAGCCTGGCTTTGAGACTATCTCGAGGGCTGCCATGAGGAGGAGGAATGAGGAGCAGATGTGGAGGGGCTTCGAGGGCCCCAGTGGGTGGGGTGGAGGGCAGCAGACAGCCAGGGAAGTGTGGGCTCCTTGGGGAGTCAGAGATGGAGGCTGGTACCTGAAGCTGGGAGAATGAGGGCTCCGAGGACAGAGGGCCTCAGACTCGGGCACTCCAGCCATTCCTGTGACGAGCTCTACGGAGAAAGAACCGGGCACCCAGACGCATGGCCATGAGGCCCCCACCCCACAGGGGACCCAGAGGCACAGGCTTCAGGCACCAGGGGAAAGGGTCCTGCTCCCCACCCCCACCAGGGGCATATCAGGCTTCACTGAGACAGTCCTGGCGACGCTGGGAGTTTTCCGTGTGCTCAGCAGTGAGGTCCCCAAGGCCTGGCGCAGGTTTTCCTTACAGCCAGGCTGGCAGCCAAGGCCTTGGGCTGAGTCTCAGGACCAGACAGGTGGCTCTGGACCCCCAGTCCAGGCTGAGGGGCAGTCCTGCCCGTGGCCGTCTCCACCCCTCTCACCTTTCCTCAAGGCTTCCTTAGGTCCAGTAGTCAGGGCCTTGGAGAGGCTGGTGGGGCCCATGGGGGTTGAGTTTCTTCCCTGCAGCCTCAGCTCTTTGCCCAGTCCTCTTTGCTGCTGGGTGCAGCTGGCAAGCCCAGGTGTCCCTGGAAACCTGTGTCCTGGTGGGGGCCCAGGCAGCGCCAGCTCACACAGGCAGACTTAGAAGGGGTGCACCATCCCCCTGAGCTCAGCCAGGCATCAACACGGGGTCAGCCGGCTCAGGCGGCACTAATGGGGCTGCCCCTCGGCTGCCACTTCCCATGGGACTGACAGGGGCTGAACACGAATGAAGTGGCTTATAGCTGGGTGACCCGACCACAGGTGCCACATGAGGGGGGCTGCATTCTCTTCTGGATTCTATCTCCACAAGTACAGAGACAAGAGCCGCCATATTTAAAAGTAAAACTTTTTTCTAACAACAAAATGGTATAGTTTAATTAGAAAATGTGGAAAATGGGGTCCACGAGATGATATTTAGCAGAGAGGAGCCAACGCCGACCCCAGAGTGAGGTGCTGCACTTCCCAGCGCAGCCTGGACCAGGCCCGTGGGCCCCTCTGTCAGGTGTGGAGAGGGCCCTGCATCGTACAGAGCAAGCGGTCTGGTCAGGGCCTCGGGCCAGGCTGCCCGGAGCGAGATGACGGGCCTGGACCCCAGGGACTCACTCTGACAAACCCCTGGGCCCTGGCAGGAGCAGCCCCCTGGGAATGTGGGGACGGCTCCTTCCGCCTGATGCTCCGGCCTGGACGCAGGAGCTCTGGAGAGAATAAACCCGCCCCCACAGGCCCTGCTTGCCTCTCCTGCCGTCCCGAGGCCCCAGGGAAAGCCCCGGCTCTAGGCATGGGAGTGGGTGCCCGAGCGAGGGCATGGGCGTGTCAGGGCTGCACGTGGCTCCCACTGGCTGGGCGTCTCCCGCCCTGCAGGGCCTGGCTGGCCTGGTCTGCCCTCCGCTGAGCCCCACTTGAGGGGGAGCTGGGGCCACCTCATTTAGGACTGTGTAGTTGTCTTTTGAACGCAGAGTGGTGTGAGTCCACGCGTGAGTCCTGTGGAAAGATAAGACACGGAATACGCGTGGCCACCGTCCCCAGCTGTGGAGTGGAGAGCATCGCGTTGTACGAGTTAAACACGGTCAAGCACTGCCCAGGCTGGAGCCGGGGCCCTGGCCATTCGAGGGCCGCGCGCAGCTTTCACACCCTGGCCCGCGGGCACCACCGAGCCCGGCCCCAAACAGCAGCCACTCTGGACTGTGGAGGTGCCAGCAGCCCGAGGACAGCGGGTGGGGGAGGCCCTGGACTGAATGAGGCCGACACCCAAGGCCTCCGTTGCGGTGGTCCCTTCTCTGCCTTCAGAGGATCAAGTGAGTTTCTAGGAAGAAAAACACAGCCGGGCCCTCCTCCAGCGGCCGGGCAGGGACAGAGCGGACACCCGTGTGGCCCCCACGTCCCTGCTGTCCCCGCAGTCTCTGACTCCAAAATCCCAGGGGAAGGAAAGAGGAGGGAACGGGCGAGTAGGAGGAGGAGGAGATGTGGGGTGAGGAGGGGCTCATCCTGAGTGTGTGAGGCTTCATGCACGCACAGGCCTGACCTCCAGCCTCACAAACATACAGGCCTGAGCACCAGACGTGTCTCCTGCTCTGGACACGGCAAGAAGGGAGACGAAAGCTGCCCCTGTGCATCTCACCACCGAGGAGGCTCAAGGCCGAGTGGCCCCTGCCTTCTGGTGACAGCATGTGCCACATCCTCAGCCACTCAGCAGGCGAGCCACAGGCTGCCCGTGCACTGGTGCCTCTTAGTCCTAGGGGTCTGTGTGGCTTCTGCGTGGCTGCGGCAGCGTGTGGGCCACATCCCAGGCGTGGTGGTCCTGAAGGCGGTGGGGATGGGACACTCTGGGAGGCAGGACATCCACACCACAGCAGGCTGCTCGCCTGCACTGGAGGAGAGGTGGCCTGAGGCGGGGGTGCACGTTGGCTCGTGGCGGCTGCTGTTTGACCAGACCATCGAGGACGGGAGGAGCACACTGGAAAGGCGAGGCAGGGTGGTTGGGGGCAGGGCGCGGGGGCGAGGTGGTTGGGGCTGGGACAGGCACACATCAGCCTCTCCAGTGCTCACTGCTGGAGGACGCTGCGCCCTGTGAATGTCACGAGGACGTCCCAGGCACTGGGGCTCTCCGTGTTAGGGTGGAGATGCACCACCTTCCCAGCTGCCCTGTCCTTCCTGCGTGAGTTTGGGGACAGGTGACCATGGTGGTGATGGGGAGAACACAAGGACTCCACAGCTCTTGTTTCCCCTCATGGAGGTGGCTCCAGTCACAGTGTCCCCACAGGGCCGGCCACTGGGCCAGCCGACGGAACCTGGGCTCTTCCGTGCGGGAAGGGCCGAGTCGTTCTCCCTGAGTGGGTGCTTCTCTGGAAGGTGTCGCCGTCCCTGACTCCAGGGCTGTCTTCACATCCCCCACAGTCCCTCCAAACGCCTCATTCAGAAGTGATCGTTTCCCGCTGTGGGCGGGAGGGGGCCCTGCTGGGTGTGGTACCCGAGACGAGGCCCTGACTGAGTCCACGTTCCTGGCGTGTTGAACAAAATGCACAGAACAGCACAGACTGGAGTGGGACGCACTGATGGCAGCAGGGCACCCTCCATGGGGACGCAGGCTCTGCACCGGCTCCAAACCTGTTAGGTTTGCATTGATTGGGCTGAAACAGTTTGGTAACACCCCCAGGTGCCCTTTTCAGGCCTCCAATTGCCTACACCCTATGAAGGACTGACCCGCTGCCAATCAGACATTTCTGTTGTTATCTGAGGTGGAGACACCCGTCCTGTCATCCCAGGAGGGAGGCTGTGGCCTGGGTGTTGCCCAATCCGGCCAGGAACCTGCTGCTCTCCTGCTCCTGCCTCAGCCTCATTGACCTCCCCCGACCCTTCTCCTGCTTCAGGTGCAGGGGGATGGTTCTCAGTCAACGGGGGGGGGGGGGCGGGCGGGGCCGCTCCTCCTGCTCAGGTCCCGGGGGTGGCAGTGAGCAACGCTCTTACTCTTGCTCTTAGGGACCCACATGCAAAGCACAGTGGTCCAACGCCGCAGCTCTGGGCTCTGCTGACTTCAAGGCTGATTCTCCCACCAGGAGAACACAGCGGGTCCCTCCCACTGGTGTCCGGCCTCTCTAGCCTTCCAATCCCAGCCTCCTTCATCCCAGCCTCCTTCATCCCAGCTTCCTCCATCCCAGCCTCCTCCCATCCCAGCCTCCCTAATCCAGCCTCCTCCATCCCAGCCTCCCAATCCCAGCCTCTCTGATCCCAGCCTCCCCTAAAGCCCAGCCTCTGAGGTGGGAATTGTTAGTATCCCTCCTCCATGGACAAGAAAGCTGGGGCCCGGCGAGGTTGATGTCCTGTCCTGGTGGCGTAGGGGAGGGATCGGCCTCTGAGGGCTGCTTCTGCCCGTCTCACCAGCTATAGGCTCCGGGCGTCACTTGCCTTGAGTCCATGTTCTTTTCAAGCGTCCTGCTGCTCCAGAAGCTGTGGAGCCGCCGGCACTGTGGGGTGAGTGTGGGACGGGACAGAGCCGCTCCAGGCTGGCTGGCGCTGTTCATCGACCTGGGCGTCCCTCCCTGTTCCTGGTCCCGCTGGCTCCCCAGCTTCTCTGGAGTCAGGTGTGGCCACAGGAAAACGTTAGGTCAGTGACAGGCGAGCAAAAGTGTGAATACAACCTCCAGGAGTTTTCTTAAAGGAAGGAACAGGCCCTTCCCCTCTCCACGTCTCCTTCCGGCTGCCTGGGAGGCACTTGTGAGGGCTGGAGCCTGAGCAGCCACCTGTGCTGCAGTGGTGACTTGGTGACTCGGCAAGACTCCCAGAGCCTGTGTTCCCAACACCAGGTGACCTATGCCAGCCCCAGGCCCCTTCGTGGGTATTCTTAGTGTGGGAGAAAACTCAGCTGTGGGCGGGGGACGGGATGGGATGGAATTGGGAGCCCGGTTCCCTCAGCTGAGCCAGGTGACCGTCGCTCAGGAAGCTTTGTCGTCAGCAGTATCTGGATGGACCAGCAGAGGGCACTCACACCCAGAGGGAAAGTCGCACCCCCAGGCCGGTGGCCGCCGGAAGACCCGCCCCAGCGAGTGGTTCCCCAAATCCCTGCTCGCACAGGGTCGCTGCAGGCGAGGGTGGCTGAGAATCCACAGGCAGGGCTCGTTCTGCGTTTATGAAGTTCGAGCCGCCCTTAGACTCCACGGCGGGGAACACAGAGACAATGAACCCTGGGTTGGAGGTGGGAGCGCAAACCTCAGGGCCCTTTCTGGGGACCGCGGCTTTGTGTGGGGTGTCCTGGGAGGGGCCCTGGAGCCACCTTCGGTCTAACGCACTCAGTGCAGTGTCCTCCTTTGAAAAATGAAAGGCTTGGACAAAACAAGCTCCAGAGTCTGGTTCCAGTTTGAAATTTTTAACAAGCAGCCCCACTTCACCCCAGTTCCGATGTCACCGAGGACCTCCTGGAAATGACTTTCAGCCTCTGCTGGAGTCACAGCCGAGCCTGGTGCGACTGCAGCGTGGGCCCTGAGCGCTGGTGGCTTGGTGAGCTCAGGCTGGAGGGGCCCAGCCCTTCAGAGTCCTGAGGACCCCGGATTGGGCAAGGCCACCCAAGGCAGGCTCTGGGTTCCTTTCCAGGGGTCTCCGGCGCCATCCATGCCTGAGCCCTACGGAACACTGACTAGGAGGGCTCCAGTCAGACCCGCAGCCCTGCCCTGGGCAGCGGCCCCCACCCCACAGGACAGAGAGACCCACTGGCTGCCGGGTCTGGGTCCCGCCAGGGCCTGCACCCTGGGGTCGTGGCCCTTTGGCCTCTGCCCTGCACTTTTTCCGGTCCTGCCTCCGGGAGTGTTTTTGTGAAGTGCTACGAGGCTGATTTCGTCTCTCCGGGCCGCTCAAACCTGCAGCTCTTTCAACAGCCCTTTAAAATTAACGTACAGAGGGGCTTCCTACCTCCATCAGCCCTTTCCTTCCCTTTTGCCAATATCCTACACACCTCAGCAAGCATTTTAATACAGGAAATTTCTGCTCGAACGGCTTCCAGAGAGTTACCCCCGGCCCCTGAGCACACACAGCATTTCCCTGTTGTGGGGAGGGTCTCAGGTGATGGCGAAGTGAGGCCTGCCGCCCACCACAGGGAAGGACTGAGCACGGCGGGAAGACGCAAGTGGGGGAACAGCTCTCGGTTTTAAATTTTAATTTATTATGTATTTTTCTATTTATTTGACATGGGTATCGCCCTGTCACCCAGGCTGGAGTGCAGTGGCACAGCTGGTCTCACTGCAGCCTCTGCTTCCCGGGTTCAAGTGATCCTCCCACCTCAACCTTCAGAGTAGTTGAGACTGCAGGCTTGGGCCACTGTGCCTGGCTACATTTTTAGTTTTTTTTTTTTTTTTTTTTTTTTTTTTGAGACAGAGTCTCACTCTGTTGCCAGGCGCCAGGCTGGAGTGCAGTGGCACAATCTCGGCTCACTGTAACCTCTGCCTCCTGGGTTTAAGCAATTCTCCTGCGTCAGCCTCCCAAGTAGCTGGGACTACAGGTGTGCACCACCACACCCAGCTAAGTTTTGTGTTTTTAGTAGAGACAGGGTCTCACTATGTTGTCCAGGCTGGTCTTGAACTCTTGGCCTCAAATGATCCTGCTGCCTCAGCTTCCCAAAGTACAGGAATTACAGGCATGAGCCACTGTACCAGGCCCAATGAGTGGCTTTCATGTCCCTTTCTGTCCCCACCCGGATTCAAGGTGACTTATACTGTTTAAAAAGTGAGAACATTGGAGCCATTGAGAAATTAGCAGGAACTGCTGGACGTGCACGTGCCAAAAAAAAAAAAAAAAAAGAATCTAGACACAAACCTCACACTTTTCACAAAAATTGACTCAAAATGGATCACAGACCTAAATATAAAATGCAAAACCAGCCCAGCACAGTGGCTCACACCTGTGATCCCAGCACTTTGGGAGGCCAAGGTGGGTGGATTATCTGAGGTCAGGAGTTCAAGACCAGCCTAGCCAACAGGGTGAAACCCCATCTCTACTAAAAAATACAAAAATGAGCCAGGCATGGTGGCGGGCACCTGGAATCCCAGCTACTCTGGAGGCCGAGGCAGGAGAATTGCTTGAACCTGAGAGGCGGAGGTTGCAGTGAGCTGAGATTGCACCGTACAACCCAGAATGGGCAACAAGAGTGAAACTCTGTCTCAAAAAATAAATAAAATAAAATAAAATGCAAAACCATGAACCCCCTGGAAGAGCTCAGAGAAGATCTGGATGACCTTGGATGTGGCGTCGCCTTTTTAGATACAACCCCAAAGTCACGATGTATGCAAAGACCTGATCAGCTAGCCGTCATCAAAACTAGACATGCTTGTTTTCTGAAAGACACAGTCAAGAGAATGAGAAGGCAAGCCACGGATTGGGAGAAAAGTATTTCCAAAGACATTCTGATGAGGGAGAGATACAAAATATTCAAAGAACTCTAAAAACTCAACAATGAGAAAGTAGGTTGGGGGCGGTGGCTCACAGCTGTGATCCCAGAACTTTGGGAAGCTGAGGCGGGCGGATCACCTGAAGTCAGGAGTTCGAGACCAGCCTGGCCAACATGGCATAGTCCCATCTCTACTAAAAATACAAAAATTACCCAGGAGTGGTGGCACACGCCTGTAGTCCCAGCTACTCAGGAGGCTGAGGCAGGAGAATCGCTTGAACCTGGGAGGTGGAAGGCTGGGTGACAGGCAAGACTTCAACTCAAAAAAAAAGAAAACAAATAATCTGATTTAGAAATAGGTGAAAGGACCTGACCAGACACCTCAGCAAAGATGCGTCAGCAGCAAACAATCTTCTGCAGAGACGCCCACATCACAGGTCCTCAGGGAAATGCAAGTTCAGACCACACTGAGGCTGCCTGAGGGGCTCACGCCTGGAATCACAGCACTGCGGGAGGCTGAGATGGGAAGATCACCTGAGGCCAGGAGTTCGAGACTAGCCTGGGCAATACAGCAAGACCCCAGCTCTAAAATACTTAAAACTCAAAAAAATTTTCTAATAACTAACAAAAACAACCCTGAGATCCCATTACACACCCATCGAGGGCACCGGCATGGCCAATGCTGGCAAGGACGTGGAGCAGGGAACTCTCGCTCACGGTGGTACCAATGCAGAAGGCACAGCCACTGTGGAAGATGGCGTGGCAGCTCCTTACAGAACGAGACACACTCCTGCCATAGGACCCACCGTCATGCTCCCTGGCGTTTACCCCGATGATTGAAAACCGGTGTCCACACAAACGCCGGTGCACAGACAGCACAGGACTCACTGTTTTCTTCTTCACTACGAAAATGTGGAAGCCACCGACCCCCGAGCTGTGCCACAGCAGACGGTGAGATGTTTCCACACTCAACACGAAACAGAAGTGAGTGAGATGTTTTAATACTCAACGCTAAGAAGGAAAGAGCCAGCAAGCCGTGACAAGACGTGGCAGAACCTGTGTGCGTATTACCGAGTGACAGAAGCGTCTCTTCAGGTTACACATGGTGGTCTCGACTGCATGGCAGTCTGGAAAAGGTGAAAAGATCAGTGGATCCAGGGGCTGAGGGAAGGAGGGCTGAGCAGGTGAAGGATTTTAGACATCCGGCTGCTCTACGTGAGACTATAATGGTGAGTCCATGTCATTGTCCAGACGGGTGGAGCGTGCCACACCAAGAGTGACCCTCGTGAGGACCCTGGGCTCTGGGTGATGATGAAGGGTCAGTGTGGGATCATCACTTGTAGCACATACCCCGCTCTGGAGGGGTGGCAGAGGATGAGGGGGGCTGGGTGTGTGTCAGGCAGAGGGGCAGGGGGTGTGGAAAATCTCTACCTCAATTATGCTGTGAACCTTAAATTGCTCTAAAAAATAGTCTGTTTTTTAAAACTGGGGAAGAACATGAGATAAAGGCACATTTTGTTTTGTTTTACAGACAGAGTCCAGATGCTGGAGTGCAGTGATGTGATCTTGGCTCACTGCAACCTCTGCCTCCCAGATTCAAGCAATTCTGCCTCAGCCTCCCACGTGGCTGGGATTACAGGTGTCCACCACCACACTCAGATAACTTTTATTTTAGTAGAAACAGGATTTCACCATGTTGGCCAGGCTGGTCTCGAACTCCTGACCTCAAGTGATCTGCCCACCTTGGCCTCCCAAATTGCTCGGATTGCAGTCATGAGGTGCTGCACCCAGCCAGACACTTATTTTGAATATACACGCGATCTTGCTTCTGTGGGATTACAGACAAGAGCTGCTGCGCCCAGCCAAAGGCACTTAATTTGAATATACACCTGATCTGAGTTCCATATTCCATTTCAAAACGTGTTTTAGTTTCCTTATGCATAAAAAAGCAGCAAATGTAGTCACATGAGCACAGTGTCAGCCATCCACCTTGGATACCCCACACAGTGGGTCTACTCCAGCCATCGACCTTGGATATCCACACAGTGGGTCTATTCCAGGCATCTACCTTGGATACCCCACAGTGGGTCTACTCCAGGCATCTACCTTGGATACCCCACACAGTGGGTCTACTCCAGCCATCCACCTTGGATACCCACACAGTGGGTCTACTCCAGGCATCTACCTTGGATACCCCACACAGTGGGTCTACTCCAGCCATCCACCTTGGATATCCACACAGTGGGTCTACTCCAGGCATCTACCTTGGATACCCCACACAGTGGGTCTATTCCAGCCATCCACCTTGGATACCCCACAGTGGGTCTACTCCAGGCTTCTACCTTGGATACCCACACAGTGGGTCTATTCCAGTCATTGACCTTGGATACCCACACAGTGGGTCTACTCCAGCCATCGACCTTGGATACCCACACAGTGGGTCTACTCCAGGCATCTACCTTGGATACCCACACAGTGGGTCTACTCCAGGCATCTACCTTGGATATCTACACAGTGGGTCTACTCCAGCCATCGACCTTGGATGCCCACACGGTGGATCTACTCCAGCCATCGACCTTGGATACCCCACACAGTGGGTCTACTCCAGCCATCCACCTTGGATACCCCACAGTGGGTCTACTCCAGCCAGCTGCAGGAGTGGGCCTTGCAGGAGGGGCTCGTGGGGGCCGCTCTCGTTACACCGCCATCTTCAGACTCCCTCCCACCTTGGCATCCCTCATGCCCTTTCCAGGGATGTCTTCATCCTCGTGGCATTCACTGGGTATTTGGGGCTCTCCAGGTGCCCGGGCTCCCACTTAAACCTCACAGCTGCCACGCTGGTGCTGTCATTATTGAGGATGGGAATTTCAAGACAATTGGGCATCCGTTGCCATAGTAGCAGTCAGGCTTTAGCCAGCTGGGCTCTAGAGCTCCCAGCGACACCCATCAGACCGTGTGGCACAGTCTCAGATATTCAATGTCCGGCTGGATAAAAACCAAGACTGTAACTTCTCGTTGCACTGGGAGCTTCCCCACGCGCCGTCTCTGGGCTGACGCAACGTGCTAAGGCCCAGGGGCCCTGGAAATAGAACCCGAGTGCTGTAAGTGGCCCGGCCTGATGGTCAGGGCCACACACCGAGCCGCTGGGCTGCGGCTGGGTGGTGGTCATTTCAGGAGGTCGTGTCGTGGGGTCCTCGGCTGGAACATGTGTTGGGATCTTTATGACCTGGGGGATCATGGTTTTTGAGGGAGACCAAGGCCTCTGTGTCCGGGCCACCCTGATGGGGGTGGGGGGAACTGAGCCCAACACCAACAAGCTGGGAAACAGGCAAGTTATCTCTGGCTCTGTGCCTCAGTTTACTCATCTGTCCATTGTAGTAACTCTTGTGTTTTTAAGGATTCTGCAAAAATCGCACCATGCATATGAAATGCTTGCAGGCCCCTGGCCTGGGCAGTGCTGAGCAGAAGTGGCTGTTGTTCTTTTTCAGCAACTGAATGCCAAAAATACAGATGAGCCAGTGCAGTGTGGAGGCGGGTGTGGGTGCGGCGTGGAGGTGTGTGTGGGTGCTGGGTGGAGGCGGGTGTGGGTGCTGGGTGGAGGCGGGTGTGGGCTGGCTGTGGAGGCGGGTGTGGGTGCTGGGTGGAGGCGGGTGTGGGTGCTGGGTGGAGGCGGGTGTGGGTGCTGGGTGGAGGCGGGTGTGGGTGCGGCGTGGAGGCGGGTGTGGGTGCGGCGTGGAGGTGTGTGTGGGTGCTGGGTGGAGGCGGGTGTGGGTGGCGTGTGGAGGTGTGT
>CM052649.1:713356-731109 GCA_028533165.1 Leontopithecus rosalia
GAGAGCAGGAAGCAAGGAGAGCAGGGAGCACAGAGAGCAGGAAGCAAGGAGAGCAGGGAGCATGGAGAGCAGGGAGCACGAAGATCAGGGAGCATGGAGAGCAGGGGAGCACAGAGAGCAAGGGGAGAATGGAAAGCAGGGAGAGCAGAGAGAACAGAGAGCATGGAGATCAGGGGAGCACGGAGAGCAGGTGAGCACCAAGAGCATGGGGAAGAGAGAGTGCGGGAGCAGGGGGAGCACAGAGAGCAGTGAGAACATGAGCTGGGAGCACGGGAAGCAGGGAGCAGGGGGAGCACGGGGAGCACCGAGAGCAACACCAGATTGAATTTCAAAAAATTAAGCCATGAGAGACTTTCATTCATGCAGCTTTACAGATTAGATAGCTAGAAAAACACTCCTGGTACAAAACATGTAAAATACTGAATAAAGTTTTTTTTTTTAATGTTTTAATGCATGGCTGAGCAGGCAAGAGTGAGCAGAAGTCCATGGGGCAGTGGGGCCAGTCCCCTCTAGCTGTGCGCTTTGGCTGCAGAATGGCATTGAAACCTGAGACCACGCAGGATGGAAAATCAGGCCTGAG
This sequence comes from Leontopithecus rosalia, assembly GCA_028533165.1. Classification (NCBI taxonomy): domain Eukaryota; kingdom Metazoa; phylum Chordata; class Mammalia; order Primates; family Cebidae; genus Leontopithecus; species Leontopithecus rosalia. Next base: position 713,937 of record CM052649.1, read on the forward strand.
AGGGCCATGTGGAGCTGGCACCTCCCACACGGTGAAACCCTCAATGAACAACTTTATAAAAATTGCTCATCAAGGGAGAGATTAAGGAAATTGCCTGCCTTAGTTCTGACTCTGGGAAGGGGCAGTGAAGAGCTTTTCTGAGAATCCCTAACTATAAGCCATCTTCATGCAGCCTTTGCATCGGAATGTATGTTTCCTCTGTATCCTTAATTCAAGCAGAGAATGAGACTAATAGAGGCCCTAGTTTGTCGTATTTCAAGGCATCTGACAGGCCATGTGAGTTGTCTCTGGGAGATCCCATTCTAAGCCAGACTCGTAGACTCTCACAGATAGAGCTCTATTCAACAAGAATTCGTCATCAAAAATCATGATGTATATTGAGAAACTACCCCACGTGAGTGAGATTCACCAGAAGGAGCAAACAGCAGAATAAGACCTATGAACATTGGACACAAATTACCTTTTAAAAAATAAATATGCTTTATATGTTTACATATGAGAGGGGACATAAAAAACATGACTAAGGAACAAAGACTGTCAAAAACCCAATCCGATTTGAAAGAGAGATAAACAGAACTTATAACAATGTATGTGCGCACGCACGAGCCTGTGTGTGTGCGTGTGTGTGTCAAGAAATTACAGCTGAAATTAGAAGGGCAATGGTGTGTTTAACAGGATATGACACTGTTTCAGGGAGAACCAGTGAACTGGAAGACAAATCTACAGGACTGAGAGATTTCTAAACAGGTTCAAGATAAGAAACATGAAGAACAGAGCAAGGAAGTAGAATGTCCATTTAGTCAGACTTCTAGAAGAAGAAAATAGAGGAAGCCCACATTGAAGAGATAATGGCTGGGAATTTTGAAGGGTTGATAAACTCCAAACATGGTAAATAAAAGAAATTCAAACTTACTGAAATTACAGAATAAAAAGAGATCTTAAAAGTAACCATAGAGAGCCGGGCGCGGTGGCTCAAGCCTGTAATCCCAGCACTTTGGGAGGCTGAGGCAGGTGGATCACGAGGTCAAGAGATCGAGACCATCCAGGTCAACATGGTGAAACCCCGTCTCTACTAAAAATACAAAATTAGCTGGACATGGTGGCGCGTGCCTGTAATCCCAGCTACTCAGGAGGCTGAGGCAGGAGAATTGCCTGAACCCAGGAGGAGGAGGTTGGGGTGAGCCGAGATCGCACCATTGCACTCCAGCCTGGGTAACAAGAGCAAAACTCCATCTAAAAAAAAAAAAAAAAGAAAAAAAAAGTAACCATAGAGAAAAGACACAGACCTCCTGCAAAGAATGCCAGTGAGACTGATGGCAGACTTTTCAACAGAAACAACAGAGGTTAGAATAATGTCCTCAAGGGCTGAAAGGAAATGCTTTGATCTTGAACTCTATATCCTGCAAAACCATTTTTCAAGAATGAGGGTTGAGGATAATTTTGTTTTTCAAAAAACAAAAAATTGCAAGTTTACTATGAATAGGTGTTTCATAAAGCAGTTTCCAAGGGCAAACCTCAGGAAGGAGAGAAAGATCCCTAAGTGATCATTGAGATATCAAAAGGAATGGCAAAGAATAAAATTAGAGACTGGCTAGCCACAGGCGGAAAACTGAAACTGGATCCCTTCCTTGCACCTTATACAAAAATTGACTCAAGATGGATTAAAGACTTAAATGTAAAACCCAAAATTATAAAAAGCCTAGAAGAAAATCTAGGCAATACCATTCAGGACATAGGAACAGACAAACACTTTATGATGAAATTGTCAAAAGCATTTGCAACAAAAGTAAAAATTGACAAGTGGGATTTAATAAATGGGATCTAATTAAACTAAAGAGCTTCTGCACAGCAAAAGAAACTGTCACCAGAGTGAGCAGAAAACCTACAGAATGGGAGAAAATTTTTGCAGTCTATCAATCTGACAAAGGTCTAATATATGGAATTGACAAGGAACTTAAGCAAATTTGCCAAAAAAATTAAAATAAAAAATGGGCAAAGATTATGAACAGACACTTCTCAAAAAAAGACGTACATGTGACCAATAAACATGAAAAAAAGCCCAACATCACTGATCATTAGAGAAATGCAAATCAAAACCACAGTGAGGTACCCTCTCACACCAGTCAGAATACTGATTATTAAAAAGTCAAGAAACAGATACTGGTGAGGCTGTGGAGAAATAGGAATGCTTTTACACTGTTGGTGGGAATGTAAATTAGTTCGACCATTGTGGAAGACTGTGGTGATTCCTCAAGGATTTAGAGCTGGAAATACCGTTTGACCCAGCAGTCCCATTACTGGGTGTATACCCAAAGGAATATTAATTGTTCTCTTATAAAGACGCATGCACATACATGTTCATTGCAGCACTGTTCACAATAGCAAAGACATGGAATCAACCCAAATGCCCACTGACGATAGACTGGCTAAAGAAAATGTGGTACATATACACCATGGAATACTATGCAGCCAGGAAAACAAATGAGATCATGTCCTTTGCCAGGATGCGGATGAAGCTGGAAGCCATTATCCTCAGCAAACTAACACAGGAACTGGAAACTAAACACCGCATGTTCTCACTTGTAAGTGAGAGCTGAACAGTGAGAACACATGGACACAGGGAGGGAAATAGCACTTACTGGGGCCTGTCCAGGGAGGGTGGGTGGGGAGAGCATTGGGGAAGAGAGCTGATGTATGCTGGTCTTAATACCTTGGTGAGGGGTTTATAGGTGCAGCAAAACACCATGGCACATGTTTACCTCTGTAACAAACCTGCACATTCTGCACATGGACCTCAGAACTTTAAAAAGAGAGACAGAAAAAAAAACCCACACATGGTCAGTGTTGCTAAACGTTAGCTGTACAGCCAGGTGCGGTGGCTCACACTTGTAATCCCAGCACTTTGGGAGGCCAAGACAGGTGGATCAAGACCAGCCAGGCCAACATGGTGAAACCCCGTCTCTACTAAAAATACAAAAATTATCTGGGCATGGTGGCAGGCATCTGTAATTCCAGCTACTTGGGAGGCTGAGGCGGGAGAATTGCTTGAACCCGGGAGGTGGAGGTTGCAGTGAACCTAGATCGTGCTACTGCACTCTAGCCTGGGTGACAGAGACTCTATCTCAAAAAAAATTAGTTGTACAAAACAATAGAAATTAAACATATTACCGGAAGTTAAAGAAAAGAAAATAGAACTAAAATATGGGAAATTAATAGCATATAACTCGAGTCAATTGGAAATAAACAAGGGAGGGAATTAAGGCATACTTTTTTAAACCTCGGAATGCTCAAGCTGTATGTGTGTTACAGTGAATGTCAGGGTAGGATTTTAGAAGCAGCTCGGTAGTATCTTCTCATGTTAAATATATGCATATTCTATGATGCATCAACTCCATTCTTTAGGTATATCCTGGTAGAAACCTATTTTATTCACCAAAAAGTGGTGTAAGAACATTCAGAGGATGACTCATAAGCGCTCCATACTTACACCGTCCAAATGCTCAGAATGGATTCACACCACCGAAGCTCTGAGAATGAATGGACCCCCCTTACATGCAAGCCATGGGTGGCTCTCACAAAGGAGCGAAGGAAGAAGACTTTTACAGGATCCTGTTACAGACAGCCCCAGCAGGCCACACCCATAGACAATGTCAGAACTCAGAGGGGCGAGAGTACCTTTCCTGCAGTCCAGGAAGTAAAAACTGCATTGCCGAAAGATCCTTTGTCTCAGTGCTAATTTTTCTTTGTGGCACCAAGCATCTATTTCTAACAGGCGCTACCCTCACTATGGGGTGGAGCAGGGCCACGGACTGGGCTGGGCCCCCCAAACTCCGTGTGCTGACTCCCCAACCCAAAGTGTGACTATGTTTAGAGACAGGGCTTTTGGGAGGTAACTGTCAAATGAGCTCTTGGAAAATTGGTGGTCTTATAAGAAGAGGAAGAACTCTTTCCTCTGTGTGCCACTGAGGAAAGGCCCGTGAGGCTGCCTGGAAGGCAGGAAGAGGTCCTTGCCAGAACCCAACCCTAGCAGACCTGGGCTTCCAGCCTCCAGAAACAGGAGGAAATAAACGTCCGCTGTCTGGAAGTCCCCCAAGTGGATTTTGTTACACAGCCCAAACTGACTGAGACACATGGGGACGGGCAGGAAGACCGGGGCAGTGGTCTGCAGGGTGCCAGTCATGCCCCATGTTGGGTCTGGGTACTACTAGTTTGGTTAACTTTGTGAAAATTAAATGGGTTATAAACAGGATATGTGCACTTTTTTTGCTATGTATTTTACACTTCAAAAAGTTTACTTTTTTTTTGAGACAGAGTCTCATTCCTTCTCCAGGTGCCAGGCTGGAGTGCAATGGCGTGATCTCAGCCCACTGCAATCTCTGCCTCCTGGGTTCAAGCAGTTCTCTTGCCTCAGCCTCCCGAGTAGCTGGGATTACAGGCACGCGCCACCATGCCCAGCTAATTTTTGTATTTTTAGTAGAGATGGGGTTTCACCATGTTGACCAGGATGGTCTCGATCTCTTGACCTCATGATCCACCCGCCTCGGGCCTCCCAAAGTGCCGGGATTACAGGCGTGAGCCACCGCACCTGGACAAAAGTTTACTTTTCATTTTGGAAAAACAAACTATCCCTGAAATATGGTGAAGAGACGAATTTCATACCTCTCTTGTTCCCACGGAACATTTCTGAGAGAAATGTGTGAAAACAGTCACATGGAAAAGAAGGAGAGAGCGTAGTGAGCTGAGTGTCTAAGCCAAGCACCCGGGAGATTGAGCCCCGGCAACACTGCAGGGTGGACCGTGGCAGAGGCGATGCCTCCCTTCTCCCTGCCTGGTCCAGCCTTGCTCCAGCCTTGGCCTGGTACTCTTCAGCCTTGCTCCAGCCTTGGCCTGGTACTTGGTCTCCTCACAAGGACACAGAGCTCCGGCCACTCACCTCCGTCCTCTGTCCCTGCCCTCCCCTGAGCCTTGCTCTCCTGATGAGCAGCCTGGTCCGGAGAAGGTCGTTTGAGTGCTGTGCCAGGGGTGGGTGGGCTGCCACCAGCCTCAGCCCTGACCTCAAAGCCAGGGCAACTGGGCTGGGGTCTGTGCTGGAGGTCGTGAGTCCTGAGTCCTGGGTCTGGAGTCCGGGATACATTCCCCTCCCAGCCCAGAACATGGGGGCCGCCATGCTGCTTGCTGAGCAGTGACCCTGCTGGGCCAGACAACTCCAAGGACAGGCAGAGGTTCCAACACGCCAAGAACATGGACATGGGTTCCAACCTGCCTCTGACCAATGCTGCCATAAAGGGAAACTTCAAGTGAGACAAAGCAGTGTCCACAGTTGATCCTGGTTTGGGCCAGAGTCAGCATCTGCAAGTGTGCTCCAGGCCTGGGAGCTGCAACCTTTGACTGTGTGTCAAGAAGCCCCTCCCTGGGTCCCGGTGCAACCCTGGGACGCCAGCCCCGGCTGCCCGGGGATGCCAGGTCTCATACGCTCAGTCCCCAGGTGCAGCCACCACCCGCCATGCTTGTGGTGTGTGTTCAGTGGACCCCCAGCCCACTGGACCTGTGACTTTACCTCTCACACTCAAGCCCTGCCCTTGCCCCAGATTGGAGGATCTCAGCCCCGCTGACTTGATGGCTTTCAGCTGCCTGAACTCTCTGCCTTAAAGCTCAGGGTGGCTTTGCTGAAGCAACGCCCTCCCTCTTGGGAAAGGAGCCAGTCTACCTGCTTTGTTTTGCCAGAGGCTCCGTGTCATCCGGGATGGTGTCCGGGATCATGGCAGCCAAGACACTGGATCCTCCAGCCTGCTCCACACGGATCAAGGCACAGGTCTGCTGGCCCAGCAACCTCACACTGCCTCTGTTTTCCCTTCAGCACGATGGAAGAGGTTGGAAAGCTCCCCAAGAGCTCAGGGCCAAGCCTCTCCTGGAAGTCGACCACTGAATGTTCTTTCTGGAACAAGTTCCCACCACACTCCTTTTTCATCACCCACCCAGTATCTTGTTTTCCCATCCCCCAAGCTGGGGAAGAAACTTTTGCTTTCTGAAAGGCAGCCTGCAGCAGAGGTGTGGCCTGCTGAGCTCTGCAGAGCCTGCGTGTGTCTTAGCATACCACAGAAAGGCCACGTGTGCACCAAGGAGAGGGCCACAGACAGGCATTCCCTGGGAAATGGAACCACAGACCCGGCACACAAGGCAGGGGGCTATGGGGATAGGGGCCCACAGATACAGTAGTGAGGGGGCCTCAGACATACATACCATGGGAGGTCTGCAGATGCACCAAGAAGGGGGCCAGGGACATGCCATGGAGGACACAGGTCATGGGAAGCCACCAACATGCCACATGGGGCCACACTTGAGCCACCACAGAAGGGGGTCTCTAGGGGGCCACAGAACCACTGCAGGGTCCCAGACTCCACCTTCCTCTCACCAGAGAATTCTGTTTCACTTCATTTACAGGGTGGGCTTCTAGGTAAGACTTCTTCTGAAGGAAGTTACCATGGATTTCATAAAAACAGCTGGCATGAAGGTGAAGAGTGAGGCTCTCTATCCAAACACATCTTGTTTCCCACCCCAGCCTCTCCCCGTGATGGCACTAGCTTGAGTGGGCAGCCAGGATGCCAGCCGGACCTCTCGACGCTGGCATAGGGTCAGGGCTGCAGCCCCTGGAGGAAGTCAGAGGGAGAACTTTAAAGTGGGGCAAAGTCCCAGTTCCCCAATTCCATGGGACTGAACCCCAATCAGAGAAACAAGATGAAACTCTTTCCTAGATGCCTTTTCATGAAGGTGCAGAGCAGAACCCCGTGTCGGGGCACAGAGCTTGTGACAACAGACCATGGGCAGGGAACACACAGGAATGAGGGTGAAATGGAACATTCCAGAAACACCACCACTTGCCACCATGGGCGACTGTGTGGGACAGCCAGCACCAAGCATCTGTGAGGAAGGGCCAGGCTGCCCCTGGGCTTGGAGGCGTCCAGCTTCCTGAAGATCTGATGACTAAAGTGTTGGAGCCAAGAAAGAGGTGTCAATGCCACGCTTCACGCAGGGCAGAAAGGCTGTGCTGCAGTCACACATGCCACGTAAGACCAAGCCGTTGACTGCGTTGGATGGATAGCTTGTCGTCTGCTGGCTGGAAGTTCAGGTTGCAGCAATCCACTCACTCCTCAGGCTGTGCAAACTGAGCCGCTCATCTCGCCGTGAGGGAAGATTGGTGATACGGTTTGGATTTGCGTCCCCACCTAAATCTCATGTTGAATTGGAGGAGGGACCTGGTGGGAAGTGACTGAGTGAAGGGGGCCGACTTCCCCTTGCTGTTCTCATGATAGTGAGTTCTTACGAGATCTGATGGTTTAAATGTGTGTGGCGCTTCCCCCTTCACTCTGTCTCCGGCTCCACCGTGAGCAGATGTGCCTTGCTTCCCCTTCTGCCGTGATTCTAAGTTTCCTGAGGCTTCCTGGCCACGCCTCCTGTTAAGCCTGCAAAACTGTGAGTGAGTCAAACATCTGTTCTTAATAAATTACCCAGTCTCAGGTAGTTCTTTATAGCAGTGTGAGAATGAATGAATACAGAAAATTGGTACCAGGAAAGTGAGGCATTGCCATAAAGATCCCTGAAAATGTGGGAACGACTTTGGAAGAGGGTAATGGGCAGAGGGTGAAACAGTTTGGAGGAGAAACAGGAAGATGTGGGAAAGTTTGGAACTTCCTAGACTTGTTGAATGGTTTCAACCAAGTGCTGATAGTGATGTGAAGTCCAGGCTGAGGTGGTCTCGGGTGGAGATGAGGGACGTATTGAAGACTGGAGTAAAGGTGACCCTTGCTATGCTTCAGCAAAGAGACTGGTGGCATTTTGCCCCTGCCCTAGAGATCTGTGGAACTCTGAACTTGAGAGAGACGATTTGGGGTAACTGGCGGAAGAAATTTCTAAGCAGCAAAGCATTCAACAGGTAACCTGGCTGCTTCTAGAAGTGTATGCTTGTATGTGTGAACAAAGAGATGATATAAAACTGGAACTTATACTTAAAACGGAAGCAGAGCATCAAAGTTCGGGAAATTTGCAGCCCAGCCATGTGGTAGAGAAGAAAAACCCATTTGCTGGGGAGAAATTTAAGCATGCTGCAGAAATTTGCTTATAAAGATGACCCAACTAGCCGAGACAATGAGGAAAATGTCTCCAGGGCATGTCAGAGACCTTCCTGGAAGCCCCTTCCATCACAGGCCCAGAGGCCTAGGAGGGAAATCTGGTTTCATGTCCCAGGTCCAGGGCCCAACTATTCTGTACAGCATCAGAACATGGCACCCTGCATCCCAGCTGCTTCAGCTCTACCTATGGCTAAAAGGGGCCAAGGTACAGCTTGGGTCGTGGCTTCGGAGGGTGCAAGGCCCAAGCTTTGGTGACTTCCACATGGTGTTGGGCCTGCAGGTGCACAGAAGTCAAGAGTTGAGGTTTGGGAACCTCTGCCTAGATTTCAGAACATGTATGGAAATACCTGGATGTCCAGGCAGAAGTGTGGTACAGGGGCACAGCCCTCATGGAGAACCTCTGCTAGGGTAGTGCAGAGGAGAAATGTGGGGTTGGAGCCCCCATACAAAGTCCTCACTGCAGCACTTCCTAGTGGAGCTGTGAGAGGAGGACCACTGTCTTCCAGACCCCAGAATGGTAGATCCACTGACAGCTTGCACCATGCACCTGGAAAAGCCACAGGCACTCAACACCAGCCCATGAAAGTTGCCAGGGGGGCTGCACCCTGCAGAGCCACATGCACAGAGCTGCCCAAGGCCTTGTGCCAGTGTTGCCTGGATATGAGACACAGAGTCAAAGGAGATCACTTGGAGCTTTAAGATTTAATGCCTGCCCTGCTGAGTTTTGGACTTGCATGGGACCTGTAGCCCCTTCCTGTTGCCCAATTTCTTTCCTTCAGAATGGGAGCATTTACCAAATGGCTACACCCCTGTTACATCTTGTCAGTAACTAACTCTTTTTTATTTTACAGGTTCATAGCTGGAAGAGACTTGTCTCCGCTAAGACTTTGGACTGTGGACATTTCAGTTAATGCTGAAATGAGTTAAGACTCAGGGACTGTAGAGAAGAGATCATTCCATTTTGCAATGTGAAAAGAACATGAGATTTGGGAAGGGCCAGGGTCGAAAGATGCGGTTTAGATTTGTGTACACACTCAAATTTCATGTTGAATTGACAAGCGTCCTGGTGGGAGGTGACTGAATCCAGGGGCCGATGTACCCCGTGCGGTTCTCATGATAGTGAGTTCTCACCAGATCTGATGGTTTCAAAGCGTGTGGTATTTCCCTGCTTCGCTCTCTTTCTCTCCTGCTCCACTATGAGAAGATGTGCCTTGTTTCCCTTTCACCTTCTGCCGTGATTGTAAGTTTCTTGAGGACTCCCAGTCACGCCTCCTGTTCAGCCTGCAGAACTGTGAGCCAGTTAAACCTCTTTCCTTCATAAATTACCCAGTCTCAGGTAGTTCGTTAGGACTACTTCACACAGGTAGTGTGAAGACAGACCAATACATAGGACACAGAGACCTAACTTTAGGTTGATTTCAGGAAGAGGGGCTGACCTGCTGTTCACAGGTTAATTATTCTTGCTAAGTCTTGTCTTTCTCATGGAGACACAGGCATACACAGTTTCTCCATCTTCACGTCCAACTTCACGAATGGGTCATACTTTCCTAAATAAAAAGTAGCCGGAACACTGGGCAATCGTTCTCCGACAGGGACATAAAGAAGTCATTTATCACAGCAGCAAGTGTGACAACTGTTTTGAGTTGGTGGGTGAAGCCAGGAATTGGCTTCCCTTTGGATCAGCCTCATGGCTCTAGCTCTTCCCAGAAACAGAAGGTTCAAGCCCTGGCCAACCAAAGCCAAGAGCTACCCTCAGTCCTCATTTCCTACTGGGAAACGGGCAGCCAAATCCTTCCTCACAGAGCTACGGAGGTCCCGTTAGTCACAGTTCAGGGTGTGGTCCCCAGGGGTGGTGACAGGTGGCGATAGTCACTGAGGCCTTGCTGCTGTTCTCCAATTACCATCGTCAGCCTCTGATTTACTCGCTCGCACCTGCAGCCAGGCTTCAGTCATCAGCCCCTCTCAGCTGAACACAGCTCCTGCTCTCGGCCGGAGAAGAGTGGGTTTTGAGAAGGCAGCCACTCAGTCCAGCAACTCAGGCCCAGGTTACCCTGCGTCCTCTGGGCAGACCACTCTCCCTCAGGGAGCAGAGAGCTGGCGTGTTAATGTCCCACTTGTAATGACTGAATCCACTCCCATCACCCTCCTCTTCCTCTCCCTGTTCCTTCCTGGGACACAGGGATGCATGGGGGGAGGAGACTGTCCATGCCATCTGCCCTCCAGACACCACCTCCGGTGGCATGAATGCTGCTGCCTTCCAGGTGGCCGGGAGCCCACTCTCACATTTGGGGGTTGTCTGCGGGAAGGGAGGGTCCCAGTCCACATGGGATTCTGCTCCCCTGGCCCAGAACACAAGGGTGCTTTGAGCTCAGGGTGAAGTCGTTCATCATCCACCTCCCAGGAGCCACATTGCAGGTCCAAGTACAGAAGAGAGAGTGGCTTAAAAAAGGCCTTTGACTCTGTTGGCTGAGTTTATGGAAAAGAAAATGAATCAAGCCCAATACAGCCAGTAATGGCAAGGTCATTACTCCTCATGAAGCTCCGCTTGCCTTTCCAGCGAGGCAGGAACCAAATGCATCCTTTGAAAGGAGGGCTCAGACGTGCAGGTGCAGAACCCCTGACTTTCTTGAAGGGGTGTGGCCTGCCCACAAACTGAGAGGCCACATCTTCAAAATGGAGAGTGTGGTCTCTTGAGTTCTGTTGACATTTCTTACCTCAGGAGGCAGCCAGCTTCATGCTGCTCAAAGTTGACGTCCTTCACTCCAGATGGGACGTGCTCTCAAAGCTGGCATGAACGGCTGCCACTCCCTGAGAAACTGCAGCTTTTTCCAAGGGTGGGAGCAGGCACTTACGGATTTCCCTTCGTGTGGAGATCCTGAAGGAGCCTAAAGCCGCCACCCCACATGCATGGCTCTGGCGTCACACTGCCATGGGATGTAGCGCAGGGAGCCGCTAGAGATCCACGTGTCCACTTCCCGCAGGTCCTGTTTGCTCCCGTGGGTGCGAGGGTCCGACTCTGCGGTTTTAGGGTACTTCCATGGGAGGCTCTCTCGCCATGCAGAGCTTCCCTTAAATAAGCTGCCAGGCTTTCCTCCGTGTCCGTTAAATTCTCTCTCGAGTGTGTACACAGACCATATTCGCAGGCGAATGTGCTCACAGGTGAATGTCAGAGGGGAGCGCTCCAGGAGAACGTACTAGGAGGTGAATCTGTCACAGGTGAAGGTACAGGGAGGTGATGTGATGGCGCTCGCAGATCTGAGTATTCGGTGTACCTGTGTATTCATCTGTTCTTGCAATGCTCTAAATAAATACCTGAGAAAACTTACAATCACGGTGGAAGTCCAGGGGGAAGCGGGCACATCTTCACTTGAACAGAGCGGGAGGAGGAGAAAGGGAGGGTAGGTGCCATATGCTTTTTAACAAGCAGATCTCATGAGAACAGCACCCAAGGGAGAAATTGGCTCCCATGATCCAATAGCCTCGACCCGCCCTCCCTTCAACTTGATGTACGGTGCTGCTGTTGGTGATGTCCCGATGGCATCTGTTCAACCCACCACCGAGGGGCTCCCCTTGGAGAGTGAGTCTGCAGAGACTAGAGACCAGGTGTGTTCCAGGATGGAGTCAGGCTGGCTGGCTGCTGCTGCTGCTGCTGGAACTCGCCTGGCGAGCCTGAGCTACTGGACTGGAGAGGCCTGGCAGAGCTGTCTGTTGAGCCTGGAGCCTGGCAGGAGCACCAGCTCCACACAGCAGCCCACGTGTTCTGTGGCTCCAGCTCCATTTGTCAGGGAGCAGGGAGGCGGCTGGCTGACCGGTGTCCCCTTGGCTGTGGCTTCTGCCATGCACACAGAGAGGAGCAGCCGTATCACTTCTGGCAGATACCCCGGGACCCATTTTATCACTTCTCCCCCCATCTGCCTTGACTGCAAAATGAAAAATGCTGAATGGAAAGACCTGCCAGCAGATGCCCTGGATACCTGGGAAAGCATCAACCTTGAAGGCTGCAACAGGGTGTAAAATGTTCATTAAAACGCGTGTCCCTGAGCTCACACGTTTGTACCAGGAACACACCCGCTGACCTGGCGCTGTCCCGTGCGTCCAGCAGGCTCCATAATCAATCGCAGTGCAGAACATGGCAGCAGACACGGAGCTTTCAATAAAAGTGCAGTCTCATTTCTTCCCCTGGAGTGCTCAGCAAAGGGCTGCTCTCCCCACCTCCCCACCCCAGGCAGAGACGCACGGGACAGCCTGGTTCCCCTGTTCCTCCACAAGAGGCTGCTCTGGGGCAGCAAAGAACAAGAGCTGGCAGACCCACCCCGCCTCGCTGGGCCAGGCGTTGTTCTGCCCTGTTTTGGAGATGGGAGACGCGGGTAAACACAACGCAGATTGGGAGCATGTGTTCCAAGCGCTGCTGCCATGCTCAGCCTCCTGCAGGCGCTGAAATGTGCCTTGGCAACCTTTTAAGGTGACCCCATTGTTCCCAGGCTGCTTTTGCAATTGGAGAGCCACAGTGCTTCTCTGCTGCATCATGGAAACTGCCTTAATGAAAACAGACTCCTGCATCCAATTATATGGTTTTTAAAGCCTCTTTTTCCAAACGAGGGCTATAGGAGGACATTTTAAAGGGAACCACCCTCAGCCCTAATGGGGGCTCAGCTTCTCCTTCCAGCTCTCGGGGTCTTTACAGCACCAAGCTGGGAGGGGCCCTGGGGTCCCCTCAGTCCAGGACGGGGCATCTGAGGCTGTGCTTCTCGTGGGCCAGGTTTGTGGCTGCTGCAGAAACTGCCTGTGCTTGGCCTGTGCCTTTGGGTCTCCTGAGGGCAGGAGGCAGCGCCCATGCCTTTAGAATTGCATTTGGATTCACGCTTCTCAGCATGACTGTGGTCAAGCCAGCAAGGCCATCAGGGATGATGGAGAGAGCTCTGAGTTCTGTGCTCCTGGCCCCAGCCGAGAGCCCGTTCTGACGTCTCAGAAGTGAAGCAGACGGTGGGTGTGGAGGAGGGAGTTCAGGGCCGGAATTGGGCTGGGCTGACCTCAATGCTGCTGGCTCTGTGGCTCTCGTGCCTTGAGTGACTCCCCCGTGCTCCCATGGCCTCTTTGTAAAATCCAGCATGGAACTCACAGGTGGAAGTGTCTGCGGGGCCCCAGAGCCTGCTCGGAGCTTTCTGTTGACTCCTGACATGCAGTGAGCACAGCACTGGACACACACTGCCCCTGCGGGCGTGGGCATGGGGCCTGGACACAGACTGCCCCTGCGGGCGTGGGCGTGGGGCCCGGACACACACTGCCCCTGCGGGCGTGGGTATGGGGCCTGGACACAGACTGACCCTGAGGGCGTGGGCGTGGGACCCGGACACAGACTGACCCTGCGGGCGTGGGCGTGGGGCCCGGACACACACTGCCCCTGCGGGCGTGGGGGTGGGGCCTGGAGGCAGAAGTGGCTTCCTTGTGGTCACTCAGCCAGGACAAGAGCCTTGGGCTCCCCAGGTTCGCTGGGGTCTGGGACTGTTGAGTCTCTGCCATGCCTGCTGCCTCAGCTCCCTTCCAGCCCACAGGTCACACCCCCTGAGTCCACCCAGTCCAATCTCTCTTCCCAACGGGAGCAAGGTAGCACCACGGGCAGGGCTGGGTCTGATCAGAACTCAAGAGGAACCACAGGATGTGGGGCAGGCAGGGATCACAGACCGATTTTGTTCAAAGACTATTTTTCTGGTGTCAATGGAGTCCAGAGAGGTTGAGTGACTTTTTCTGGGGTCACACAGCCAGGGAATGGATAGGAACATGTTCAGATATAACATCTGGTCTTCAGAATCTGGGCCAGTTTACATGGGTGGCAGATCATGTCCACAGGTGTCTGAATCTCCAGGGGGCTGTGATGGGCGCTGCTGATGACCACCTCCCAGGGGGCCGTGATGGGCGCTGCTGATGACCACCTCCCAGGGGGCCGTGATGGGCGCTGCTGATGACCACCTCCCAGGGGACTGTGATGGGCACTGCTGATCACCTCCCAGGGGGCTGTGATGGGCACTGCTGATGACCACCTCCCAGGGGGCCGTGATGGGTGCTGCTGATGAACACCTCCCAGGGGGCCATGATGGGCGCTGCTGATGACCACCTCCCAGGGGGCCGTGATGGGCGCTTCTAATGACCACCTCCCAGGGGGCTGTGATGGGCACTGCTGATGACCACCTCCCAGGGGACCGTGATGGGCGCTGCTGATGACCACCTCCCCGTAATGGTCTCTGCAGAAACCACACTATCCCCACTGGGAATCTGGTTCAGACACCAAGACCCATGACACCACTCACCACACGCACACGCACACACACACACACACACACACACACACACACACACACACAAGAAGATGTGACAAGTTTCCTTCTCCACACTGCGAGGCTCTCGGCTGGAAGCAGGGTGGCTCGGAGCTGCCCCGAAGCTGGATTGAGAGGTGGGGCGGGGAGGCGGGCTGGGTTCCCAGGCTCCAGGCTGGGCTCGGGTGGGGGGTCCTGCCTTGTGTGGGCTGCATCCCCACCAGTGCCAGAAGGAGCGGGCCAGGTGTGGGCAGGAGGCTGGAAGGGCTGGGCTTGACCGAGGCAGCTCAACGTCAGAAGTGGCTCCCACACCCACAGAGGGCCCCTGCCAGTCCTCACCAGTGACACTTAGAATGGCCTAGAAAGCACCTGGTGGGAACTGGAAGGGCCGTGGGGCGTCACTCGCTTGCGCTGGGGAACGCAGGCTTCTCAGGTGGAAAACTACAAAGGGTCTTCTCAGACCTCGAGGTCTCTTAGCCGACTGCAGAGGGAGCCAGAGAAACCTCTCTGCTCTATCAAAACATGACAACAGGTCCTTCTGATCCTACTTGACCTGGCGTCCCTGAGTCAGGAGCACAGGTACCCCTGCTCTGGACATCTTTGGAGAAGGCGAGGGCGGTTCCACCTGCTATCTGGGGTCCAGAGTCTGCCCACCGAGGCTTTGCCCTGGAATGACCCGGCTCCACCTCCTGTGCCCACTGTCTCCACAGCCCCTCCCTCAGTCCCTATTCCCCTCTAACCACGGGCAGGGAACCAGAGGCTGCCACTCAGACTCAGTACAGAGGCCAGGCAGGGCACTGGGGCCTCTTTAGGGCAGGAGCCGAGACACCCCTGCGGGCGAAGGTCCTCCCATCAGTGAACACAGCCCCCAGGCTGGGTGCACAAGACCCTCCGGGAGGCTGGCCCTGTGGCTCTGAGCATGCGGAATGTGCCACAGGGCAGGTGTCCTTGAGGCAGGACGGCCTGCAGGGTCTCTGCACGGGGAACGTGCACACATCCTAGGCAGCAGCAGAGGTTTGCGTCTCACGGGCCATGCCAGGGAGCGAAGTGTTCAGTGCAAGACAGGGCTCGCCTCCCAGCAGGCAGGCCCCGAACCCCTGCCGCCGCATCTGGGCTGTGCAAGCAAGTTCTCTAGGTCAACTCAGAGAGCCTGTGACGGCCTGACAGCTCCTGAATCTGGGGTCACAAGCCTAGGCCTGAGTGTCAAGCATGGAGGCCATAGGGCCCGGGGGCTGCTGGCCCCTGAACCCACGGCTCAGAGCTGGAGGTTCTGCAGGTGCAGAACGGGTCAGGGTGGAAAAGGCAAGGGGGGAAGAAAAGGCAAAACGCCTCACAACACCCTTTACCTTCTGTTAACATGCTGGAATCATATTTTGCACATGGGGTTGAATAACACATATGACAATTAATATCATCTGTTTCTTTTCTCTTAGTGTTACTTAGCTTTTAGAAATATAAAATGTCATATGTTGCTGGCAGTGCGTCCCACTGAATGAATCCTGGAGCAGCAGAGAAACGGCATCAGGGCAGCATCGAATCTGCCACCCCTGTGCTCTGTGGGCAAAGGGACGCAGCAGCGGGAGGAGGAAGCACGAAGGCTTTGCTGAGGGCACGCGGTCCCACCTGGAAAGGCTCCTGGCCCAGTGTCACTTTCCTAAGAACTTGTGCCTTGAGGTGAGGCCGGCCGGCAGGGAGTGTGCACACAGTTTCCTCCACAGGGTGTGCAGGGCCGTCAGATAAGCAGCCCACAAGCACAAGGCCTTGTTGAAAGGCTCCAAGGAAGCAAATCCAAGGAGGCCCATGCCCAGGGCTGCCAACTCCACCCCAGCCTCCACAAGACTCCAGTGGGTGAGAAGTGGAGAAGGCAGGCATCCCCAGCAGAGTCATCTGATGTTCCCTGATGAGTCAGAGATGCTCCCAGGTTGTGGGACCCTGTGGTTGCCATCATGGAGGGTCTTTGAGAACACCTGGCTGAGGTGGAGAGTGTGCTGGTCTGGCTCCCAAGGCTGAGGTAGATGGGTCCCCCAGGGAGTGAGCCCATACTCTGGAGGACCCTCACTCCACTCCCCAAGATGAGTTGGGGGAAATGGGTGGGAAGCAGAGGCCCAGACTGCAGGATAATGTAAAAAGTAAAAATGCAACACACACACACACACACACACACAACTTGACCTCGCATGGCACCTGGGTGACACTAGACTCAAAGAGCAAAAAATGTAGATGGGCCATGCCAAAGTACCAGCACCCACAGACGAAAGAGCAAGCACCTCCTAAAATGAATTCCGTCGTCCATTCAGTAACAGCTGGTGACATGGAAAAGATGCAAAGCCATGCTTTGGTGGAGATGCTGCCCTCCGTCAGAAAACTCACACCATGGACAGGGCGCTCTGTCCACACCATCAATCAGGAGTGACGTGTGTGATGGAGGCTGGACGGTGGACAGGGAGCTCCATCCACACCATCAATCAGGAGTGACGCGTGTGATGGAGGGCGGACGGTGGACAGGGAGCTCCATCCACAGCACCAATGAGGAGTATGCCCTCCATCAGAAAACTCACACCATGGACAGGGCGCTCTGTCCACAGCATCAATGAGGAGTGACGCGTGTGATGGGGACTGGACGGTGGACAGGGAGCTCCATCCACACCATCAATCAGGAGTGACGCGTGTGATGCAGGGTGGACGGTGGACAGGGAGCTCCATCCACACCATCAATCAGGAGTGACGCGTGTGATG
>CM052649.1:740557-757432 GCA_028533165.1 Leontopithecus rosalia
CAGAAGGGACTCCTGGGGAGATGCTGTGCGGGGCCACCTCACTTCCTGGCTGTGTGTTCTCCGTGGGAAAAGCACCAGACGGGGAAGCCCAGGCTCACACGTGAGCCGCGAGCTTCTTTCTCTCTTCAAACTGCTTGTCCACTGCCAGAGACAGGGCCTGGAGGAACCCCTCGATGGTGACAGTGGGGGCCTGGAAGGGAACACCGTCATCACTGGAGGGGCCGCCTCACCTTCAGTGGGGCCACCTGGCATCCACACCCCTGCTGCCACCCACAGTGCAGACAGCCCAGAAGGGGGCTGCAGCTCACAGGCTGAGCAGTGAGTGCACACCACACACGTCCAGGGCAGATGAGCCCTGCTGTTTACTTCAGAAAAAGTGTACAAGGTGGCTACGTGACCCCCAGGTCCTGCAGATTAGAAATGGCCACAGGGGCAGGCAGGGGAGCACAAGTGCAGCCACCCACGCACTGAGGATGAGAAGCTTCAGGAGCAGACCCTGGAGTCCTTTCCAAAGGGCCCACCCTACGTCTGGGGTTTAGAACCAGAGAATCACCATGGCCCGGTGCCCTGAGCTGTCACCTCCCTGCATCAAAAGGCTCCCATCATGGTCCATGGCCATTGTCACCTCTGTGCTGAGCCCTGTGTCCAGCACAGAGGCTGCTACTGACCAGACGGAGCCTGGGTCATTTCTGATTTGAAAGGAACCATTCCAAGATGGGCATTTTCTCTTCTCAGATGTAAGTGCATCTGCTCCGCCAGACACCCAGAGTCCTCACCGCACCAGCTGCTGGGGGCCATGCAGGGGAGGGGGTGAGTGCTCCGGGCGGAAGAGTGCCCCTCTCCTGCAGGGGTGAGTGCCCCAGGTGGAAGGGGAGGGGTGAGTGCCCTGGGCGGAAGAGTCTGCGGCCACCAGTGGGTGAGGAAGCGCGGCACCCAGTGGGTGAGGGCATGGCTCCAGGTTGCTGCTCTATGTGAGCTGAGCCCACACTCAAAGAGTACAAGCCTCTGACGAGGCCAGCGAGGGCCCTGGCCATGAGCTCAGCACACCACAGAGGCAGACGTGCGTGTGTGTGTGTGTGTGTGTGAGTGAGCAGAGGCAAGTGGCACAGCTGCCTCCTCCCAAAGGCCTCAAGACAGCCCCACTGGTTGGGTGTCAACGTCAGCTCCTCCTCCTGCCCCAGGACCCTGTGGTTTAGAAACTGAGATAGGCCAAGCGCGGTGGCTCAAGCCTGTAATCCCAGCACTTTGGGAGGCTGAGGCGGGTGGATCACGAGGTCAAGAGATCGAGACCATCCTGGTCTAAATGGTGAAACCCCGATTCTACTAAAAATACAAAAAATTAGCTGGGCGAGGTGGCGTGTGCCTGTAATCCCAGCTACTCAGGAAGCTGAGGCAGGAGAATTGCCTGAACCCAGGAGGCAGAGGTTGTGGTGAGCCGAGATCGTGCCATTGCACTCCAGCCTGGGTAACAAGAGTGAAACTCTGCCTCAATAAAAAAAAAAAAAAAAGAAACTGAGATAAAGTTAAGGCTGATACCCCAGGGCTTGTAAGTGGAATCCTCAGTGAGGCTGAGACCTATGGACAGGGTGGGTGCTGGGGACAGCAGTGGAGACTCACCTGGATGTATAGCGCATGAGCCAGAAAGGGGAGTTTTCTCAGGACCCGGCCACTGAGGCCTTCGCTCTTCCTGTATAAAGAAATCCAGTTCAAAGACAGTAATTCCCATGATCACATTTCAGGAGGAATTTTCCTTGTTGGCTGAGGTACCCATGGGAACACGAGCCTAAGTGCCCTCAGGTACACCCTGGGCCCCACAGGGCACTTCTTGCCCCTCACTGCCTCCCTAGCCTTGTGCTCCGAATACCCCTTTGCCCCACAGCCTCTTGTGTGGGGCTGGTCTCTCCCTGTCCTCAGCTCCTGCTCCCCAAAGTGCCCTCGCTGCTCTGAAGCACACCCAAGGCACACCCCAGGGCCAGCGTCCTTGTGCTCAGGGAATGCATCCGCTGCTGGGAGCTCCAGGTGTGAGGCATAATGCAGTGGGCACATGGTCAGTAGGCACAGATTCCCCAGATAATGGGCGGGTTCACATTTTCGATGTCTGTAGAAGTCTCTGAACTATTCTTCTTTGTTTCCATCTTAACTGATTTAAATCTCTCCAACAGATAATCCAAATCCTTAAAAAATACTGCATTCTTCATGTTATTCTTCATTCAAAACCTTCCACACTCTTGCCAGCTCCAAAATAAAATTCAAACTCTGGCCAGAAACCTGAGGCTCTGCCCACTCCACCCTCTTCCCTCCAGCCCCTCCTCAGCCTCCTCACGGCAACCCGCTAGGTCACCTGCACACACCGCTCCAGCAGCCTTCCTGATTTCTCACCAGCTGGAACCAAAGTCTATCCTTCAAGGCACTGGTTCCTTTTCCTACCTTCCTTTCCGCCCTCCCTGGATCCCCAAAGCCATTTCCTTTCCGTCGGCCCTGCGAATCCTTGGAAGTGCCGTCAGCCATAGGGCCGCACGCCTCCAGCACGTGAGCCACAGCCCTCCCTGCTCACTACATCTCCTTTGGAAGGAGGTGGCTGTGCTGTGTATTTCTGCACACAAACACACACACTCACACGTGAACACATACACAAGCGCGCGCACACACACACTCACCCGTACATGCACGTTGACACCTGTTCTGTGTGGAGAGTTCACACCCAGGACCCTCCCTGGTCTCCTCAAAGGAAACAGTGAGTCCCTAGTTAATAGAGCAAATGGATTGTTCTTCATTACAAACATGAGGTCAATTCGCACCTTGAAATTTCACTCAGCAGAAGGCTCAATGTTGACACGTTGTTTTCGATGAAGCCGATCATCTCCAGCTCTCGGAGCGTCAGCAGCTGCTGGCGAGGGTATATGATGTGACACTGGGGAGAAAGGCACAGGCGGTCAGCGGAGTCCAGGCACCATCGGCAGGAGGGTCAGCACTTGTAAACCACGTCACGGCCCACAGAAATCGCGACAGTGACGGCTCAAACTGCACGGCGGCACCAGGAAACAAGCTCACTCTCTCACGCCTCAACGAACACATCCTGCTTTTTCAAACAAAGAATACAAATAATGGAACGTGCCTCAGAAACCAGTAGTGACCTAGCATCTTTGCTGTTTTGGGCCAAAAATTCTCCTCCCTGTGTGTCAGGAAGAGAAGGGACCTGGAGGCACCCAGTGAGCCCGTTATCTCACCTCAGAGAGACACCAAAACCCACAGTGGGCAGAGCTGGTTGCTGGAGCCAGGACTTTGGCTGGCTTCCAAAGCAGGGTCCTAGCTGGTCTGTTTGAAAGGCGAGCCTTGCTTGGCAGCGCGACAGTGTCTAACTGACCGAGAAGCTAGGTACCAGAAGTCCACGTCGTAGACCAGTTGTTTGGATGTCATGCTAAGTAGCCTTGCCAACTGTCAGGTGGTCACACTGACTATGACTGCACTCTGATATGAACCGTTCTGACTCAGGAACCAAGAGAAGGAAGCAAATAGCATTCTCTGCATGTTTTGGAGGTCTGTTGAGGGTTATGAGCAAAATTAAGACACACTGTTTGTGCTTGGGGTGTTCGGACCTCCCCGACACTCCCTCAGGGTCCCTGCTGACCCTGCCTCCCTGCAGCCTCTTCAGGCCTGTCCTGCTCCGCCCCTCCAGTGATGCTTGCCACACAGACCAGAGGGCGTCAACAGAGCGGGGTCCCACTTCCATGCTGACAGTTTCGAAACCCGTTCAGTATCCACCATGACATCTGCATGTCTTAATTTCATATAAACTGCCTGAAATGAGAAACTACCCGTCACTGGGCACAGTGGCTCACGCCTATAACTTCAGCACTTTCGGAGGCCGAGGCGGGCGGATCACTTGAGGTGAGGGGTTTGAGACCAGCCAGGCCAACATGGCAAAACCCTGTCTCTACTAAAAATACAAAATTAACCAGGTGTGGTGGTGTGTGCCTATAATCCCAGATACTCACAAAGCTGAGGCAGAACTGCTTGAACCCACGAGGCAGAGGCTGCAGTGAGCCAAGATCGCACCACTGCTTTCCAGCTCTAGGCAACAGAGCAAGACTGTCTCAAAAAAACCAAAATGAAACAAAACTACCCCTGTCCTACGCTGTCCCAGAAAAAGTCTATCCCTCTTAGCTAAAACTTTACACGTCCCCTAGATTCACAGCACAAGTGTACAAATGTCACACTGCGGGCCGGAGCCCACACTGAAGCTGCGTGAGGACCTCCCACACACTACTTCCTCACCAGATCTGCCATCACCTGGGGCTCCTGGGCAGCAGAACTGCTGTAGAATCAGTCTTCAGATCACTGGCTTTCTCCAGGCAAAGCTCCACAGAGCGCTGCCTCCTTCCCCCTACCCCACAGAAAACCATGCCTGGGCAGTGCTGACCTGCGCAGGCCCAGTGGGCCCGCGGCTGAGACCAGCTCTTCCGACCCCAACCCAAGCAGCCTGTGCCGCCCTGGTGGAGGCCCCTGGTCCGTGGCAGTAGCAGGTGACAACAGCCGTGTTAAACTCAGCACCGTTTAAATCACCATTCACCGGTTTGCTTGGTTACTGCCCGACTCCCCTAAACGAAGGGTCCAGGGATGCCCCTGCAGGAGGACATCCCTGTTCCTGTCAGGGACAGCCTGTTCCCACGGGTGCTAGAGCAGCAGAAATGTGAGCACGGGGCAGGACCCGCTAGCCTGACACTCACACACTCACCACACGTGCCACTGTGCTCATGGCCACTCTGTCAGTGCCTAGTCACGGGCAGGTCCGTGACAGCCTGACTCACTCACTCACCACGTGTCACTGTGCTCATGGCCACCATGTTCCTGCCTATCACAGGGCTGCTAGCCTGACTCACACTCACACCACTCGCCCGACACACTCACCACACCTGCTAGCCTGACACACACTCACCACGTGTCACTGTGCTCATGGCCACCATGTTCGTGCCTGTTATGACAATAGATGACTCAAGAACATGAGGTCGCGTGGACCCCGACCTCCGATCGGGTGATGGCCCCATGACCACAACTGTGTCCGCACTACGCCCATGATGCTTCCTCTTTCAGGTAGGGATCCAGGCCAAGAGGCCAGGCACTGGAAAAGCCTGGGGTAAGCTGAGGACTAGGGTTTGGGCAGTGGGGTGACCACAGCCAGTCACTAACGTCCCCCACATCGACTGGAACCTCAAATAATGAACAATGATGAGTGCACTGTGCCAAGAACAAGACTGAGTCGGTGGCCCTGGTTTCAACTGTCAGTGCAACCGGCCACATACAAAACTAGTTCTTCATTTTAAGACAGGACTCAACGTGTGTTAACCTACTTGTGTTGGCCTAACCAAGTCATTCTTCACTGCAGAAGCTGGACAAAGTCCATCTTAGCTTCTTCACTTACAGTTATTTTCCCCCATTGAGTATGTAGCTACAGTGTGTGGCTGCGGCAGGACGACACCAGGCACATCCAGGACTGCATTTGCTGATAAGATACCGAGTCAAGAGGTACCAGCAGACCCTGGAGCGCAGATGTTAAGCACCCAGAGCCCCATATCTGTAAGTGTAGGTCTTTTGTGGCAGCTTAAGCCCCTGCACCTGGCACTATTTACTTCCTATGTACTAGTTTATCTTTTAACTTTGTGCTTGCTCTGCATCTGTGAAAAATTGCTTCAGCTAGGTTGCCCCTCACCTTTTTCAAACTAGGGTATAAAAAAACCACCTAACTCTTTCTTCGGGGCAAGAGAATTTTGAGCATTAGCCGTCTCTCGGTCGTCGGCAATAAAAGGACTCCTGATTCGACCTCAGAGTGTGGCATATTCCTTTACTTGCTCGGGTATAACAAATGCATATGTTGAAATCCTCCATATTAGAACGAACTTATTTTAAGCTATCTCAATTAATGAAGAACACATAAGAAATCCCTTGTCAGGAAAAAAAAAATAAAGGTACCTTCATCAGTTCTTCCAAACAAGAGAGGTAGATTTTGAAGATGGCCGCCGCAGAGGGCAGCCCGATGTACTGCTTGATGTCAGCCCTGTCCACGAAGGCCACGTCGATCTTCTCGGTGATGTTGGAGGTGGTCAGAATCACCACGTTGGAATGCCTATTTGGCCGTGAAGCAAGGACCAGTCAGCATGGCTGTCGGTGACCCGATTCTATCCTGCCCCCCCGGGGCGAGGGGGTCGGCAGGGCGATGGCCCGCAGACTGCTGACGGGAAGGAGAGGCCGTGCGCCAGCGCAGGCCAAACAGACCCCACCTGGCCTTTGCTTGAGCTGCTCCTCGAGCCCCACTTGGCTCATTCCCTCACTGCCTTCAACCTTGGCCGAGATCTCACTTTTGCACAGCGTCCCTGACTTTGCCACCTACTGTACGCCCTGGTGCCCACCACCACCTGGGCACAGCCGCTCATCGTCCCTGGACACACGGTGGAGCTGGATCACTTACCGCATCCATGGTCTGCTCTCCTCTCTAGGTCTAAACTCCACAGAGAGAGCCCCTGTTGTCTGGTCTGTTGATGGATTCCCCCAGGGGCTCAGCAGGAGCCAGCACAGTGGGCACATGGTGCCCTGGGGAGCTCGCCTTACCGGCCTGGTAGGGCTTGGCTGCACGCGCGGCAGCGCCACCTCCTGGGCAGGTGGTAGAGCAGGGTGCTCAGTGATGGGAGAGCCTGGGGAAGGCCCGATTTATCTAGACCCTGGCCAAGTGAGGGCAGGCCCTGTGCCTGTGAGCAGGGGTGAGCGAAGCAAAGGCAGGGCAGGGAGCACGTGGGTCCCTGGCAGAAGGAACAAGGTACAGAGGTCGGCTGAGCTCACAGCTACTCAGTCCAGCACCAGGAGAGTGGGACTGCAGGAAGGGCCAGAGGGAGGCCTAGGCCTGGAGATCACCACCTAGGGGCTGACACTCCACAGAGATGCAGGCATGGATAGGGTTGCTGGGGGACAGGCAGAGTCCTCTAGAGAGGGGCCAGAACCAGGAACACGAGGGAATGAGGTTGAGAGGCAAGAGTGTCTCCTTGCTTCTTCCTGAGCCACATGCCTTTGTGACTGCTGGAAAGGAGGGATCATGGTGACCTCCATCCTGTGGCTGGAGCAGGGGTGCACAGTGAGGGCACTGGTGAAATGCGGAATCCCAGGAAGCAAGGGATCTGGGGCCCTGTGAGCAGCGTGGGAGTGTGTCTGGCGCCTCGGGCATCACAACTGTGATGTCTGGTCACAGGTGAATATGCAGGTCTGGGATCCCCCCACAGAACCCTGAGCAACGCTGGAGGAAAGGGGTACATGCCAGGAGCACGCACATGCCAGGAGGAGGCCACAGATGGGCCATGTAGACCCCCCCCCCGCGGAGAGATGCCAGCATAGCGTAAACTGAGGAGGAGGCCAGGAGAGTGGAGGCCGGGGAGGGAGGCACAAAGAGATTCAGGGAAGGGGCCATCAGGGCGTCAGCGCTGTGCCAAGTTCCAGGAAGAGAAAAGTGAGTATTCATGTGAATGGGGGCTGTGGGGCTGTGGCAGGGGTAGGAGCCAGATCACTGCAGACTGAAGGACGAGCCAGGAGGGAAGGAGGTGGATGCAAGGAGAAGGAAGCAAGAGGCAGGCAAGCACCCTCCAGGACCTGCACTCTCCTGCAGCTGACCCCAAATGAGCACTTCTCAGGAAGCCAGAGACGCTCCCTGTGGTGAGACAGTGGTGAAGCCTGAACAAAACATTCCTCTGCACGGTTCAGTTTCTTGTCACCCCACACTCAACAATCCAGCTTCTGAGAATGCCCTGGACTCCCCAGGTACCCTGAGGGCAGAGAGAGCACTTGAGAGAAGGAAGCTGAGTCCTGGCTGAGCACCACAGGAACAGACAGGCTCTGGCAGGCCCATCGCTTCCTTGTGAGTTATGCCGCGGCCGTCCCTCCCCAGGCTTGATCAACGTGGGCTACGCTGACAAGAGGCCCTGGCCCTGTGAGGCTGTACTGTGGAGATGTGAACATCCGCCCACGAAGCTCTCTGCCCTGGGCCAGCAGGGCACAGCTGTGATCACCTACAGGCAGCACTGGCAGGTGCTGACACTAAGGCTGGAACGCAGCAGTTCTTCCTTTTACGCTTTTCTGTGCTACGTAAAATTCTTACCATGCCCGAGTTTTCTTTCACATTTTTAACAAACTAAAAACAATTCCTTTAAAAAGCATTTATGATAATCTGCCTCCAAGGTGGAAAAGGAGCTGATACTCAATGCCAAATGCACTTTTAGCTAAAGAGCTGGGCACGAAGACCTACGGCTGTGCACTTTCAACGCGTTTCTTTGGAACAAATTTCTCTGTCACGTCACAGGGAAAATCGCTGTGTGTCCTGGTTACCTTTTAATCTGATCAATCTGGGTTAAGACGGCATTGACCACGCGGATGGCATCTGACGGCTCGGTGCCCGCCCTGCAAGCGTTTCGGGCGGCTGTGAGACTCTCCACCTGTGGGGATGGAGCAAGGGGGTCAAAAAGGACAGGGCCTGGCACCTGTGAGAAAGTGAATGAGTGGGTTTCCCATGCCTAGCCTGTGGATGCTGGGCAAAGGCATCCAGCACAGGGAAGGCTAGAGGGTGGCCCGGCCGTGTGAGGCGAAGGCCAGGAGCATCAGGAGCAGGCTGTGTCCCTGCAGCAACCGGTGATTCTGTTATGGATGTCCTTGTCTGGAAATGCCTACCTCATCAATCAGCACAAACACCAGAGCGTCTTTATCATCAATCAAATCCTGAATCTTCTGAAACATCTTGGTTACCAGCTTCCCGCTCTGGAACCGAAACACCCTGTCAGCGTCAATGTGCAGAGACCACACTGCCAGGTGCACGGGGGACCCTGACATGGCCTGCTGTCCCAGCTGTCCCCGCAAGACCACTGTCTCCTGATGGCCCCTCAGAAAGCTCCCTAAGTCAGAGAAGCCAGGGTGGCATGGGCAGCATGGGAGGAGGTCTGCCTAACACTCCCCGGCTCTAATTTGAATGCCAGGGTGCTGAGCCCTGAGCTCCCACCTGACCTGCCTGGGGTGGCACAGCCTGGACCTCTGCTCACCTGTCTGTCCTCTCTGACGAGGAAAGAGACAGACAACAGATGCACACAGGCTGCGGTACTCTCCTCACAACGAGCCAGGTCCCACCTCACTTCACCTCACCAGAGGGACGTGCGGACACCAGATGACTTGGGCACAGCTCCTCAGAGGTAAGGGTCACCTGTGACGTCACCCTGTCTGACCCCCTCAGCTCAGACAGTGCTGGGTGCATGAGCATCAAGGGTGTGTGTGGCAGGGCTGCAGTCCCCGAGAGTGCAGGCCGTATCTCCTGAGAGTCCGTCAAATGCCCTGTCCCACCCAGTCAGACGTTTGGGGAGGACCAAACAAGGGTCCCCAGGCCCCGGCTCTGGAACCTTCTCTGATCACAGTCAGCCCCCATCCTCACCCTCCTATCCCACCCAGTTCTCTGCTGAAGCTTCTGGAGGAGGATTTGCCTAACATACAAGACATGTTTTTAGCTACAAAGTTGATAATCTAGACACCTACAATTAATATATAATACTTACTTCTGAAAACCACTTAGAAAAGAGGCTGTGGCTGTTTATTTCAATTAATTGGCCATACTGGTACCTGAGATATAAAAAAGGAGTTGAGAAAATTACTCATCAGTCCCATGGCGTCCTCCACGGCAGCCACTCCTGCGTTGTGAATGCAACATCTCGAGTGCCCAGTGTCTGGGGAATTACAGTTACTGACGAAGATCTGAGGGACCGAGCCTTCCGTGTACTGAATAATTATGAAACAGTCTAACAAGACTCAATCAATAGTTCTAGACTGTACCAGTTAAATTACTTGAGTTAAAGAATAAAAACTCTCCCATTTTAAATCCATTTACAAATTATATTTCTATGTTTAAAAAGTATTGCCAGTACTTATATAATATGCAAAACAAAACAAAACAGAAGCATCAAGAGCTTTCGGCAGGAGCTGAGCATTTTCCCTCCTTCTACAGAACCCTGAAGAGCAGGATAATTTGCTTTCCAGCACAGACCCCAGAGCTCAGGAATGCTCAGGTGGCCTAAAGTTCACCTCAACACACACACACTGACTGCAACCCAGAACACTCCTCTAACCCTTCACAGGACTACAGACAGATGCGGACGCGCCCAGCCGCTGACTACCTCACCAGAGAAGACTGAGGCCAGAGAGAGCTGACTCCCAGGTCGGAAGTCCACAAAAGAAAAATAACTACTTTGAGAAAGCATCACTAGCATTCCATGTAAAAAAGAGACCATGTACTCACACCGTTTATAAAACAGGGGAGGGATACAGAAAATCTAACAAAATAAAGACTGAGTTGAACATTAAACAAAATTAATTATAAAACATTTTGCTTCTTTAACAGAGTGAGAACAAAAGCTTGCTAAGGCTTCCTTTTCTATTTCTAAGCCATAAAACCAAGGCATATTTCCAGATCTCTTCAAGTCACACTTTCCTTCTCTTGGGCTTCCCTTTCTGCCCCTCAAGGTCTTTTCTGGTTCTTTTCTCGTCCCGTCACCCAGGCTGAATGCATTCCTGACACCAGGCTCACCACAGCCTGGACCTCCTGGGCTACGGTGATCCTCCTGCCTCAGCCTCACAAGCAGCTGGGACCACAGGCATGTGCTACCAAGCCCAGCTAATTCTTTGTAGGGACAGGGTTTCCTCATGTTCAACAGGCTGTTCTCAACCTCCTGGTTTCAAGTGATCTACCTGCCTCAGCCTCCCAAAGTGCTGGGACGGCAGGCATGAGCCACATGCCGGGACGCTCCCGGAGATCCTGAAAACACACATGTATTTCAACATGGGGAAACAGAGGGCAAGCTGCTAAACATAACCTAAGGTGTCAAAATAAAGAACTCCCCTAGGTAAAAACATTGACAGGACATTTTGAAGACTAAAATGTACATATACGAAATTAAACCTCACAGGATTTCCTCTAGTCACGCTGGAGTAACAGAAAGCAGATTTACCATCTAATCTTAAACAATGAGAAAACCTGGCAGAATGAATGAAACCGTACGTAGCAGTGAGGGCTGGGGCTCCTGGCTCTCTGCTGGGAGGGAGCCCGAGTGGAGCACAGCTACTTGCTGAGCCGGGGAGACAGAGACTGGAGTTCAGGGAGTCTGAGGTGACTGAAGGCTGCAGAAGAGAATTCCAGAGGGAGTGTCCGGGAATCCTCGGGATGTCCCTGGTGTCTTGGATGAATACTCAGGTGTGTGTGAGCAGGGACAGTCCATGCAGCTGTGTGAAGGGCACCTGTGGATCCGTGAGCTCACACAGGCTGGGAGGAGTGCGCGCTCCAACCACCAGGGTGCAGAGGGCTCAGGGACCCTTCAGCACACTCAGTGGGGACCCCAGAGGCCCACAATTGAGTATTAAGACTAAACCTAAACCTAAACTCCTGATCAAAGCTTAAAAACAAACAAACCTCAAAGGATCATACCTAATCACAAGTGATGGAAATGCCTAACAGAACAAAACCCAACACTCACTAAAGACAAAAACCAAACGCTTCAAATCACAACATTCAGCATCTAATCAAACACTACTTAACATGCCAATGAAGCAAACCACGTGACCCATAACCAGAAGAAAAACCAGTCAAAAGAAACAGAATCAGAAATGACAATCACAATGGAATTAGCACACAGAACATTAAAACAGGTGTAAGTTGTTTAAGATTTTAACAAGAACATAATGAAAGGAAAATACCAAAAGAACCAGATAGAACATTTGGATAAAATAGCCAGTTAACATCAAATGGCAGTAACCCTAAATTTAAATCGACTAAATCCCCCAATCAAGAGATACAGCCAAAACCTAACGGTATACTACATCCAGACCCATTTCACATCCAAAGATAAACAAAGATTCAAAACAAAGGGTTGGAGAAAGATTTACCAACCAAATGGAGAGCAAAAATAAAGAAATAAACAAAAAGCAGGAGTTGCAATTCTCGCATTTTATAAAATAGATTTCAAAGCAACAAAGATACAGTGGTAAAAGGATCAATGCAACAATTAAGAGCTAACGATCCTAACATCCAGGTACATAAGACTCATAAAGAGATTTAGACTCAACGAGACAGAAAATCAATAAGGATATCCAGGACTTGAACTCAGATCTGGAACAAGTAAACTTAATAAATATGTATAGCGCTCTCCACTTTAAATACACAAAATATACGGTCTCCACTTTAAATACACAAAATATTGATCAGCCATTATTAATACCCATTTTTAGAATAAAGCAATACTCCTGTTCTCTCTCCCTCTTTTTCTTTTCTTCCTCATTCTTCCTCTCCTTCTCTCAAAAAAAAAAAAAGAACATTTGGAGCTACCAGAAACAAAAACTTCACCGACTGCAATTAAAAGCAGATTAGATGATGCAGAAAATCAGTCAACCTGAAAACAGAGCAATAGAACCTTCCGAAAAAATTTTTTTTAGAGATTTCTAAAAAGCTGGAAAAAAAAATAAAAAAAGAAAAACACATGAATGGCCTGTGAAACATCAAGCAGTTTAACATGAAAATAGATGGATTCCCAGATAAAGGGGAGGGGCAAGGAAATTCGGTGAGGAAACAATGACCAGGTATTTTCCAAATGTGATGAAAACCATGAGCCGAACTCCAGAGGAAAAAACACATCCATAATTAGAGACTTAACATTCTTCTCTCAGCAATGGATAAAACAAGCGAACAGAAAATCAGCAAAGCTACCGAGCATCCTGACCTGAAATCTGCAGAACACTCCGCCCAGCAAGGGGCAGAAAGCAGTCTTGTGAAGCAATTCACCAGCGGAGACCACATGCTGGCAATCAGATGAGTCTCAAATCTTAAGACTGAAATCATACTCAAAACTACAGTGAATACAGAAGACTCAACTGACTTACACTGAAGAAGCACGTATATTTGTGTAAAATGATTCAGAAAAACATAAAGGACCTTCTGTACATATCCCATTCCCACTCCTCTCCTCTCACAAATCAGTAAAGTTACCTGTTTGAAAGTCTAATGGTCAATTTCTGGGCTAATGCTTTACACAGGGATGTTTTTCCAGTGCCAGGAGGACCTGTGACAAAGATCCAAGCAAATACATGTGTAAGTCAGCGCTGCGACACACTTCTTCAAAGAATACACAGAGAATACAGTCCAAAGCTACTAACATCATTACTACAATGAAGTCTGCCTAGACGCTTAAATGCTATAAAATATTACCAATTCACTTACGTCTCCCCCTTTCTTTCCAATTTGTACTCAACTTCCTATTTCTGCTCCCAGCCTCCATCGCCTCCCCACCCCGGCACTGCTCACAGCTTCGCGGCCTGCAGTCCCACTCAGCACTGGGAGTGACCACTGCATTTTCTAGCTTAGGTCTTTGCTGACACCTGTCCTTGTCCCCACGCTTTCTCTGAAATCCACTCATCAAAGCACCTTTCAGAGGTTCAACACACCATTCCTGATCAATGGAGGTGGAGGGCCCCATCCTCCTCAGGCACTGCCGAGTGCTGTTCCTGTCGCCCCCAGAACCAGCCTCTCCTACAGACAATACTAAAATCGAAGAGTGGTGGAGGCCAGAGCTCTTCTTGCATGTCTGCCTGCCGAGGGTCCCCCAGCACGATGCCGCACAGAGGCTGTGGGGTGACCGACGTGGAAAGGGAAAGCATCTAACAGAAAAATGGAGACACGCAACTCTCATTTTCTGCAATCTCCGCCCCCCAGGTTCAAGCGATTCTCCTGCCTCAGCCTCCCCAGGAGCTGGGATTACAGGTGCATGCCACCACGCCTGGCTAATTTTTGTACTTAGAGTAGAGACAGGGTTTCACCATGTTTGCCAGGCTGGTCTGGAACTCTTGACCTCAGGTGATCCCCATGGTGCCTGGCCCTGGGCAAGCATTTTCAAGAATTAAAGAGGAAACACATAACTAGTTCCAAACAGAAACAACTGACCTCACTAATGAAAATAGCTGGCTGCTTACTCTGATGGTGCTATGAGGACATAGCTGGGGACACCTGCTCTTTAAAAGAACGTCATTAAGATCACACCATCACACAATCTTAACCTGTAAAGAAGCTAAGTATTCTTCGAGCTTCTATTTAATGCTTGGCTACAGTTTGGTTCTCTCTAGTCCACTCAGTCCCTACGTCACTGAAAACAAAAGAAAACAAAACAACAAACCATCAACATTTTCTCCTGAGACGAACAAGACAGAATTTCTTTAAAATATGGCCTTTCCAGTTCACTCCAAAGTAAAGCTCTGAGTACTACAAAGAAAGAGGAGGCACGGCTGTCCTGAGGAGTCACAACCAGCTGGGGGAACGAGGCAGAACTACCGGAACAGTCTAAAGACACAATTGCCCCATCCAAGATTTTACTTTCCAAGGTTTCAGTTACCTGTGGTCACCGCAGTCCAAAAATATTAAATGGAAAATTCTAAAAATAAACAATTCATAAGTTTAAAATAACTTTAATGAGTTGTTATAATTGTTCCCTTTTTCTACTAGTCATTACTGTGACTCTCTTACTGTGCCTGATTGATAAATTAGGCTTTATCACAGAAACGTATGTATAGGAAAAGTCTACGTAGGGTTCAGTACTATCCACGTTCCATGTTGGCGGCATCTGAGGACCGTCTTGGAATGTGGCCCCCACAGGACAACTTGATGAAGTGCCAAGTGATAAATGCCCCAAAGGCCAGGTGTGGTGGCTCATGACTGTAATCCCAGCACTTTGGGAGGCTGAGGTGGGTGGATCACCTGAGGTCAGGAGTTCGAAACCAGCCTGGTGGTCAACATGGCGAAACCCCGTCTCTACCAAAAATACAAAACTTAGACGGCTGTGGTGGCACATGCCTGTAATCCCAGCTACTTGGGAGGCTGAGGCAGGAGAGTCTCTGGAACCCAGAAGGAATCCAGGAGGTGGAGGTTGCAATGAGCCAAGATTGGGCCACTGCACTCCAGCCTGGGCAACAGAGCAAGACTCCGTCTCAAAAAAAAAAAAAAAAAAAGAATAAATGCCCCAAGTGTCAAGAGCTGGATCTGCTTTACAGGACAGCTCTGGCTCCTTCAGAAAACAAAGACCTGTAACTCCTTGCAGAAGGACAAAGGAACAGTGAAGACTGAATTTGTGAGCCTTATCTCGGTAAATAAAAAGCCTGCATGCGTTACCATGGAGCAGCACCACCCGGTTCCAGGCGATGAGGTTGCTGTTGACCTTCTTGTCTGAGAACAGTAATGTCGTCATCACGTAATCAAGCAGCTGACAGAAGGCAAAGAAGAAACTGCATAAGGGTGCCCACAAGGCAGGGTTCCCAACAAATGTGCCGCCAGGGCTTAATCCTACAGGAGAAGAGGGAGCAAAGGGAGCAAGGCCGCCTCCTAAGAGATCACCACCTCCAAACGCTTCATTTCGCAAGAGAAGGTGCCTCAAAGAGGTAAAAGGAAAAACACAGTCTGTTGGTATTATAAATATAAGAAGAGAAAGAAAATGATCACTTTTATTTAAGTGCCAGCATGAACCCTTCCCGACAAAGAGGATGCAGGGGTTGAGACGCTGGCCTTCCACGTGTGGACCAGGCCTGCTCACCTTCCCTCCTCCCATCTCCAGAAGGTTCAGCTCTCTAATTTGCCTTCCCCTTCTCCTTTGCCCTCTTCTCCCGCAGCGCACTCCCCAGAGGCCAGCTCTACCCTGGAGCAATCCTAGAGAACAGACGTCCAGGACAAGAGCTGCCAGCAGACAGGGGTCCCCCAAACCCACCTAGATCAAGTTGCTCAGGGGTGCTGGAGAGCAAATCATAATTGTTCTTCTTCAAATAACAGGGCATTCTGGGAAAAGGCACAGCAACTTACATGGGATTTGACTTCCACATCGTACACCAAGCTGTCCCAAAGCCCATGGAATTCAGCTATGATAGAATAAAACAAAGGACCTGATTTCAGGAATGCAAGCAATGACACCCACCAGTCAGTCTGCCCTGAGCCTAAGCCTGAGCTTCCCACTGTGCCACACAAGCTAAGACTACAATTGTGGTTGCAGGAAAGTGTAAATTCTGCACATTTTTCTTCAAATTTTAATTTTTATTAAAATCAAACATGCAAAACAAATGCCAGTCACATATACTTTTGGCAGACAATTGGATGGAGTCAAAGAATCACGCTTTATGTCTCGTTATCATGCGCAATGGCCTTTTTAAAAAACTCTAGCTAATTTCCTACCCATCTTTTGGATTACTGTTGTCATATATTTTACATTTATGTGTATTATAATCCCCACATCTAATGTCTTCATTAAACTATCCACCTTCACTGTGGTACACAACACCTCATCAAATTTATGATCATGACCACTGATAATTGTCTTTTGGGGACCCACGCTTCAACACAAGCTCAGACACTAAATCCACCCGTTTCTCCACACGGTGACGGAATTCAGCCCTGGCCCCAGCCTGCTAGAGCCCGTCAGCCACGCCCATGGAGAAGCATAAAGAAGGCAGGAGGGAGCTGCTCAGCAGGACAGGCCAACGGGGCACGTGAGAAGGGAGGGAGCTGCTTGGCATGTCAGGCCAACGGGGCAGGTGAGAAGAACACACGGGCACCGTCTGTTGGCCATGACTGAGGAACCCAGCAAAGGAACACTATGGTCCCACACTGGAAATCTCCACTTTCCTCTGTTCTGATCTACTTTCCATTTCGTAAGAAATAAAACATTCTAAAATCCTACAGAACAAATGACACGGCAGGGAGTGTGCAGTCCTCTGACCTCTGCCTACACTACACCTTGCCATCACACCCATGCCTCAGCGTCACACCCGCGTCTCAGCACCGCACCCGCG
>CM052649.1:757932-775980 GCA_028533165.1 Leontopithecus rosalia
GTTCCGGGCACGCGGGGGGGCTCCTGGGCACCGGGCAGGGTGCCGGGCTCGCGCGAGGGGTCCGGCCGCGCGCCTGCGTCTCTGGAGGGGTTCGGGGTGGAGGCTGCAGCCGGAGACGAGGGAAGCGTCCGTGCTGGCTCTTGTGCGCGCTCGGGGAGAAGCTCGGCGGCCCTTTCTCCCGCTTCGCCTCCGCCTGGTTCCCGCAGCAGCTCCGCGGGTGTCAGCGGGCGGCACAGGCGCCGGCGGGAGGTCAGGCCAGGGTGAACCGCGGCGCTGGCGGCTTCTGGGGGGCAGATCGGGCCCCGGGGTTGCAGCTTCCTCGTGATGCACGGATCTTGGACGAGTGAAGTGGACAGTACCCCACCGGGCCTCCCCCGGTGAGGACGCCGGCTTGAAACGGGGCTAAGGCTCCCTGCGGAGCGGAGGGGAGAACGACGCAGCGACACGCAGGCGCTGTGGCAGCCCCCGCGGGCTTCCCTCCGGCTTCCCCGATGGCTGGCAGCCCCGCTGTGCTCCGGAGGGAGCCCTTCCCCTTGGCACCCTCTCGTGCCGCCGGGCTGGGGGCGTTTGCGCCTGAGCACGCCATGACACTCGGTCTGTGTCCGCAGATTATGCCGACAAGCCCCTGGAGAAGCCCCTGAAGCTGGTCCTCAAGGTCGGAGGAAGCGAAGTGACTGAGCTCTCGGGATCTGGCCACGACTCCAGTTACTATGATGACAGGTCAGACCACGAGCGAGAGAGGCACAAGGAAAAGAAGAAGAAGAAGAAGAAGAAGTCGGAGAAGGAGAAGCATCTGGATGACGAGGAGAGGAGGAAGCGAAAGGTGAAGGAGCAGCAGCAGCCCGGGGACCCCGACCCGCCCTCGGGCACCAGGTCCCAGGAAGCAGGGGGCCCCTGCGTGGCGGAGGACGGGGTTCCGTGAGGAGCAGAATGCAAACCGCTGAGGCCCGTAGGCTCAGTTCCAGGCACCTGGTTTGTGGCTCCTCTGCAGACCCTGCCCGCGTCTCTGAGGTCGGGGCCTGACGTCGGGAGGGTCACCAAGGGGCCTTTCCATAGCTGCCTGCGTCTCTGTGAGGAGGTCTCCGCGGGGTTTTCCCTTAGCTCTGTCCTTCCTGAGAACTGAGAGGGGACTGGGCGGGGGTGTCGGGATCCCACCTGCTCCCGTCCCTCACTGCCTTGACTCTGCGTCCCAGGAAGAGAAGAAGCGGAAGCGAGAGCGGGAGCACTGCGACACGGAGGGAGAGGCTGACGACTTCGATCCCGGGAAGAAGGTGGAGGTGGAGCCGCCCCCGGATCGGCCCATCCGAGCCTGCCGGACGCAGCCAGGCAAGGGTCGGCTTTTAGAGACTCTCCTGGTGTTCTCTGCTGCTTGTTGTAAATTAGGGGTCGGCGCCCTGTCCTCTTGCTTTGGGGAGAA
Organism: Leontopithecus rosalia; assembly: GCA_028533165.1. NCBI lineage: Eukaryota > Metazoa > Chordata > Mammalia > Primates > Cebidae > Leontopithecus > Leontopithecus rosalia. The sequence continues at coordinate 759,350 of CM052649.1, forward strand.
GCATGGGAGGGAGGCCTCGTTCCAGGCGTCCTCTGGGTCTGAGGTTCCTCCGGTGTCTGAATGTCTAGAGCAACGCTTGGCTGGCGACTACTGGTGCCCTTGAGGTTGGTTTTTAACTCGTTAGCTGTGGATGGTTTCTATGATTTTTAAGGGCTTGTAAAAAGAAACAGAGGCGTATCCACAGAGAATAGTCATATGTGACCAGCAAAGCCTAGACTGTTTTTTTCTGGCCTTTACGTAAAGTTTGCCATCCCTGGTTCTGAAAGTTTGGTTTTGTCTGCACTTAGCACCAAACAGAACAGCGTCAAAAGAATTGCCCCAGAGGGTCAGACTGGTAAGAGAGGTGCATGGCAGTGAACACGCAGGTAGTTCCCTTGGAAGAAGGGACCTGGAGGCCCAAAGAGTGGGTCTGAAGCTGAAAGTGACCATAGGCTGAGGCGAGGGGAGTTGGAGACCTTCTGTAGAATTTCTGTCGGGCTTGCCCTCTGGGTTCTCCTTGTCTCCAGCCTGGGTGTGCACGACTCCCGTGATGAGGCATTTGTACCTAAGACAAGCGGTGTCTCTTCCCGGTGACTCTCAGTGTCCAGTGGTTCCCGGATTTTGGGGAAACTGGGACAGTTGGGCTTTGGACCGTGGGACCTCAGGGAGTGGGAGGCTAGAGCTGCAGTCGTTCAGGCCGTCAGAAACCATCTGAGCCCTGCTGACTCCACCAAAGGAAAGTTCTGGAATATTGCTGGTCTCGAGTTTCTGTGGTTGTTTTGTTCTTCAGGCATTTTCTTTTCTTAATTTATTTTTGAAATGAGGTCTTGTTTTGTGGCCCAGGCTAGAGTGCAGTGTCATGATTAATCCTGGTCTCGGATAACCCTGGGCTCAAGCGGTCTTCCCACCTCAGCCTCCCTTGTTGCTGGGACTACAGGCACACACCAGCACGCCAGCCATTCAGTTATTTACTTTTTGTGCAACGTTGAGGCCATTTAGTTATTTACTTTTTGTGGAATGTTGAGGGACCTCAACTGAAATAATAATCGGTGAACACAGGATCAAGCTTTATGCCCAGAGCCTTTGTTCTGTCCTTCATCCCCTGCCTAGAATAGTGCCAGGAGCTGACACCACGGATCAGGGATCCCTGCGTTTGTTGATGTAAGGGCTACCGGGTGTCATACGGGGTTTTCACCACTCCCGCTGCACGCGGGTGCCCTTTCCCGCCTGGCTGAGCTTCGTGGGAGCCAAGGCTGAGTCGGATGTGTCTTTGTATCCCCAGTTCTCGCTGGAACTTAAAATGCTGTGAGACACCAGACAGACAGATATTGTGAAGTTGGAGCTCTCTATTGAAGGGATACCAAAGTCTTTGTATTCAATTTTTTTTTCCTTAAATTGTCAGCCGAAAACGAGAGCACACCTATTCAACAGCTCCTGGAGCACTTCCTCCGCCAGCTCCAGAGGTAAACGTGGGTGTTTCTGAAGAGCTTGTGTCTGGGAGGGTGGCGCCATCTTTATTTCCTGAGGTTTCATTCCGCACCCCAGCCCCGTCAGCTGTGAAACAGACCCTACACCTTCCCTTGGTGACTCCTGGTCCGTGTTGGGGTGGATGGGAAGAGTTCACGGACTCCCCAGTGGCCCACTCTGAAGTCAGAGTACGGTGAGGGAAGTCAAGGCAGAGCTGGGGCGATGACAGCTGCCAGGACACATTGAGGGAATTTTTGTCATATCTGAAATACCTATCACAATGAGTTGAAAGACCCCAGGAACTTTTTATTTTTAAGAAGCGAAATTCGGTCAGTCGAATCAAATTTTTAGATTGTAAGAGATTTTTTTTATCATTTAGAAATCTAGATTTTTCCACAAAGATGTCTTTGCTTTCAGAAAAGATCCCCATGGATTTTTTGCTTTTCCTGTCACGGATGCAATTGCCCCTGGATATTCAATGATAATAAAACATCCCATGGATTTTGGCACCATGAAAGACAAAATTGTAGCTAATGAATACAAGTCAGTTACGGAATTTAAGGTAAGTTACTTTCATTGCCCGAAATAATCGTGGCCTAGTTCTGTGTATTTGTGTCTAGTGAAAACTTCGTTCACCTCAGGTCATTTGTACTTTTTGAGCATTCACCAGTGTTTCTGTGTTTGGGTGATGCTTTACAAATGTCGCATTAAGGAAATGATTGGTTATGAGCATTCTCTGTGCTTTGGTCTAGAAACGAGACCTTGTTGCAGCGCTGTTAGAAGCCTGTCTTGTCTTTCTCAGTTACTGTGCTGGCGTGAACAGGACATGTTGCTTAAGCAATGAGGTGTCCTTTGTGGCATGGCTTGAGGCTAGACATTTTAAAAAACATACTTCTTGGCTGGGCGCGGTAGCTCATGCCTGCACTTTGGGAGACCAAGGCGGGCAGATCACAAGGTCAAGAGATCGAGACCATGGTGAAACCCCGTCTCTACTAAAAAATACTAAAATTAGCTGAGCGTGGTGGTGCTCGCCTGTAGTCCCAGCTACTAGGGAGGCTGAGGCAGGAGAATTGCTTGAACCTGGGAGGTGGAGGTTGCAGTAAGCCCAGATTATGCCAGTGCATTCCAGCCTGGCGACGGAGCGAGACTGTCTCAAAAAAAAAAAAAAAACTCTTCTTTTTAATTCTTACTTTTGTCTTATAATAATTGAGCTTTTAATTTTTTTAGCATAATAAGTTTTTCTGTCTCCTGAATACTTTGCTCTTAACTCTGTTTCTTTCTCCTGGCTGTGAAAATGAGCATTGGTGTTGCACCCGTGGGAAGAAGGCAAAATGGATGCCTGATCAAGTCGGCATTAATGTAGTTTAGAAAGGCCTTAGGTTTCTCTCTTAGGTTCCATTAGCTTTGGAGAAGCTTTACTTTCCTATTTTTGTTATACATAAACCCAAAGCAAGGGTTTGCTGACTGACTCACAGAAACGCAACAGAACAGACTGAAAGCAGAGTGGGAGAAAAGGAAACTTAGGAGAGGGTCGGGTAGTGCCTGAGGGCGGCTGTGGAGTGCTCTGCGCCCTAAAGCCCCCTGTTTTCCCAGCCGCGGGCCCCAGTCTCGTCATTCCTAGCAACAAAGTAAGCAGGGGAGCAGCGCTCACTCTGGGGAGTATCCTGAATGACGGTCTTCAGGGAGGGGCTCTACAGCTTCAGGCCGGGCTCTGGGGCTGCTGAACCAGGACTTGGTGAAATCCCAAGGGCACATTCCGATTAGGGCGCTGGCCTCCAGGGTGACTCTCCAGCCTAATATTGGTATTTACCTTTGAGAGGCCTGTGCTGAGGAAACTGGTTATCATAATAAAATACTGATGTTTCCATATTTTTAGCATAAATTTTGAAATAAGGGTCTTCTTTTTGGGGGCAAAGTCTTTTTCTAATAGTTTGAGGGAACTATTTGTAGAAAAAATTTTAAGTTGTATTCTGTGGAGAAATCCTACAGCTAGAGGCTATCGCTGTGCCCGCACCTGCCTTTATCCCTTGACTTTACTGAAAAAGAGTCCGATTGTTGCTTCTTGTTCCTGCGCATGTTCTGGAGAAGTGCTGGAAGCACAGGCTGTAATGCTCCTTTCTCCTCGCACAGCGTTTGCGTGATGCATAGAAAGAACTGAACAGGCTCAGCCAGCTCTTCACTGTAAAATTTTTTATGCAAGACTAATGAGCAACTAAAAATCTAAGTTCTTAGACATTGTTTTTGGATCAGAGAGCCAAGTTTAATTGTGTTCTACGAAATTATGGCTTTTTCCTTTTTGTCTCTCGTGAAAGTAATCTGGAACTTTGGTGTTGTCTGTGTGGCATTTCAAACTCGGTAAGTCTTTCCTTCTTTCAGGCAGATTTCAAGCTGATGTGTGATAACGCCATGACGTACAATAGACCGGATACTGTGTACTACAAGTTGGCGAAGAAGATCCTTCACGCAGGCTTTAAGATGATGAGCAAAGTAAGAGACCCACTGGCAGCAGCGAGCCACGGAGAGCAGGGGCTCTGCCCCGCGAAGGCAGCCTTACCGTGAACACATGCTCATCCACTGCCGCCCTCATGGAGTTGCCCCTTTGCTCTAGGGTAGACATCCCCGGCCGCCCTCTCTGGCCGCTCTTTCTGCTCATGACCTAGCTGTAACGTCTCATTTAGGGTTGGTGGAAAGTTCCGCATTCCTTGATCTTAAGCCTGGGTGTCTGTCTTGCTGGATTGCAGCCAGCATTGCGGGCTTGTTTTGCGTGGCTGCCCCGCTGAATCCAGACAGGACATCCTTGTCTTCCTTGGCCATCCTGAGTGGCTTCCCAGATCTGTGCCGTGAGCCAGGCTGCATGCGTCCCACATAGGTGAAGGTGAAGCTGAGGTGCAGCACCTGCTGCGCTCTGGCGGCAGGTCAGGCCCGCATCCGCCTCCCGCTGCTCTGCCGTGGAAAGTTTAGCTGTTAGGCCAGGTGAGGCTGTGGCCATCCCCATCCCATCCCATCGTCATGCGCCTGGCTGTGAGGCAGAGGTAAATCCCTGCTGCTCTGTCCTTTCTGGTTCCAGGAGCGGCTGTTAGCTTTGAAGCGCAGCATGTCGTTTATGCAGGACATGGATTTCTCTCAGCAGGCAGCTCTTCTGGGCAGCGAAGACACAGCTGTTGAGGAACCTGTTCCTGAGGTTGTACCTGTACAAGTAGAAACTGCCAAGAAATCCAAAAAGCCGAGTAGAGAAGTTCTCAGGTAAAGGCTCTTTAGAAGCTGCATCTGCCTGTTGGAGTTGAGCACCACCACCAGGAAAGCAGGTGCTTTGTGGGGGAGAGTGAGTGAGGGAACGATGTCATGTCACATAGACGTCCTTGCAAAGCAGGTGCTTTGTCGGGGAGAGTGAGGGAACGATGTCATGTCACGTAGATGGCCTTGGTGTAGCTTATCCAGGCAGGAGGAGCATGGTCAGACAGCCCCTCCTGCTCACTGGCCACGTGCACTTTCTGACCCGGATGTGGTACCCCATGCCCCTCCGGACACCCTGCCCTGCATCTGCTGCTGACTGGTGGTTGCTGTCTCCACGAGTGCTGTTTAAACTCATCGGCCCCTCCCTCCCCTGTACTGTGCCTGCTGGCAGCCGAGCTGTGCCCTTGTCCCAGACTGTGCAGCACAGACGGGCCCACTTTGGACAGCCAGCATTGGCAGGGGCTTCTTTCTTGCCACGGGGCGGGTGCACACCCTTGAGCTGCTCACTTCCGTGTCTGTGTAGATGCTGGAGTGGCAGCTGCAGCCCCGGGGTCAGGAGGTGTGGATGCTGCAGCAGAAGCAGGTGAGGACTGCAGGCCGCAGCTTCCTAGAGCTCTGCTCCCTCCCTGTGGGAGCAGCTGACTTGGGTGGTCCTTCAGGGAACCTTCCTCCTTTTTCTCTAAAGCCCAGAGTGGTTTTCATGGGGCCTCTTTGTCTCATGGTGGCGGAGCACTGAGATCTTATTAAAGTCTCTATCACTCGTCATTCCTGTGGACGCTCCTCCAGATGCGTGAGGCGGCCTCCTGATAAAACGAGACAAAGTGGGGGTATCACCAGCTGGCTTTAAGGCACTGAGAACACTTACCATAGCTCCCAGCCAGCCAGAGGCACCTGGCAAAGAGCCTGCTGCGTCACGAGGTGTCGTGTGCGTTGTGTCACTTGTTGAGTGCAGGCCCCAGGGAGCAGGTCCTGGGACATCACCCTCGTGTCTGTGTGTCTGTTCTCGGGACGTCACCCTCACGTCTGTGTGTCTGTTCTCGGGACAGCACCCTCGTGTCTGTCTGCCTGTTCTCGGGACGTCACCCTCATGTCTGTGTGTCTGTTCTCAGGACAGCACCCTTGTCTCTGTGTGTCTGTTCTCGGGACAGCACCCTCGTGTCTGTGTGTCTGTTCTCGGGACATCACCCTCGTGTCTGTGTGTCTGTTCTTGGGACGTCACCCTCATGTCTGTGTGTCTGTTCTCAGGACAGCACCCTTGTCTCTGTGTGTCTGTTCTCGGGACATCACCCTTGTGTCTGTGTGTCTGTTCTCGGGACATCACCCTCGTGTCTGTGTGTCTGTTCTCGGGACATCACCCTCGTGTCTGTGTGTCTGTTCTCGGGACAGCACCCTCGTGTCTGTGTGTCTGTTCTCGGGACATCACCCTCGTGTCTGTGTGTCTGTTCTCGGGACGTCACCCTCATGTCTGTGTGTCTGTTCTCGGGACAGCACCCTCATGGCTGTGTTTCTGACAGCACTGTGGCTTGTGGTGTCCCAGCATCCTGAGGACTGTGGCCTGCTGCCAGCTTGGGGACAGATAAGATTTGAAGGATGGTTTCTGCTGAACCTTGTTGCTTGTACCGTCTTGTGAAAGTCAGGGACCGTGTGGAGTTGGTGTTGAATGTCCTTGAGGAAATTCTGATGATCGCGGCCCTCTGTCGTCTGTTCCTTCCCAGAGTGTGTGTGGGACCCATGTGGACTGAACAGGTGGGGCGGCAGGGGTCCTGGGCTTGGTGCTATCTGCTCTGGGCAGCTCCCTCCAGCAGTCAAAAGGAGAGCAGTCTTGGGACCAGCCCTTCCTGTCCTGCAGCCTTGGCTGAGGAGACGAGGGTGCTCTGTGTGGCCAGAGTGTGTTGCCTGGGAAGGGCTCACAGTCCCCCAGGTGGTCTCCCCACGTGCGGCGCGTTTCCCGCCCTGCTGCCTCATGAACGAACACTCACCGCGTGGCGTGGCGTGGCGTGGTGTGTCGGCCTCAGCCCGCGACTCGAGCGTCCAGCTGGCCCTCGGTTCAGGGTTTCATGGCTGCCCATCTCGTGGCCGAGCGTCGGGAGTGAATTGAAGTTGGTGTCAGTCGGCATCTCCACTGTGGTGGGGCCATGTCCTGGCAGACTCACCCCAGGTTGGGTTTGGGTGACCGTGGTGCTGCGGCTCCACGGTTGCCTGTGGATCCAGGCCCTTTAGCTGGGTCCCCAGCCATCAGTCTGTGGTCCGTAGAGCGTGCTGAGCTCCGGCTCGCCTTCCCCTAGGGCCACGGCAGCGTATGTGGGGCAGGCTTGCGCAGCTGCCTCAGTGGACCCTCCCTGCGAGCCCACGGGGCCCTGACTCCTGTGTAGGGTTCCCAGGATGTCGCTGTGGGTCCGGCGAGGGCGGGGCCGTGCTCCCAGCAAGGCTTGTCTCAGGCCTGCACCTGGCCCTAGGCCATTCAGACCCACGCCTAGGCAAGTGCCCAGGAGAAGCCCACCCACCTGCTTCCAGAACCTTCCACACTCCATGGGTGCTGCAGTCTGTGCCCCTCAGCTGTTTGAGAACTGCTTCTGGTGGAACCCGGAGCCCCTGGCTGAAGTCCCTGTACGTTCTTTGGCCACAGCAGAGGGGCTGCTCTCCACCCAGCCCCGCCCCACCAGCGCCGCCTCGTTGCAGAGCCCTGCGTAGGCGCAGGGGCGCTTTGTGGTCCCCGTTTCTGATGGGTACTTTAATGACTAACCTGTGGCTTATCTGTTACTTTTATTTCTTTTGTTGCTAAAGTGACTAGGTTTTAACTGGTTTCAAAAACGGAGCCTGGCTACTTGGCTTAGACTTGCTCTTTATTTTAATAAAAGCCTCGTTTTGTTACTTTGTTGAGGGTGGAAAGGAATGCTTTGAGACCTGAAAGGCGTTGGGTATGCTCTGCCCGCTCCGTGTCCGAGGGCAGCAGGGGGAGAGGCCGGGTTAGGTGCTGGCGTGTGGGGAACAGGTGTGCGGCGGGGACTTTCTGCCCGCTCCGTGTCCGAGGGCAGCAGGGGGAGAGGCCGGGTTAGGTGCTGGCGTGTGGGGAACAGGTGTGCGGCGGGGACTTTCTGCCCGCTCCGTGTCCGAGGGCAGCAGGGGTAGAGGCCGGGTTAGGTGCTGATGTGTTGGGAGCAGGTGCATGGCGGGGACTCTGCCTGCTTTGTGTCCGAGGGCAGGGTGGGGAGAGGCCGGGTTAGGTGCTGATGTGTGGGGAGCAGGTGCGTGGCGGGGACTTTCTGCCCGCTCTGTGTCCGAGGGCAGCGTGGGGAGAGGCTGGGTTAGGTGCCAGTGTGTGGGGAGCAGGTGTGTGGTGGGGACGCTGCCTCCAGGTGACTTGGTTGTTCCCCCCTCACAGCTGTATGTTTGAGCCGGAAGGGAACGCCTGCAGCCTGACAGATAGCACTGCAGAGGAGCACGTGCTGGCGCTGGTGGAGCACGCGGCTGACGAGGCTCGGGACAGGATCAACCGCTTCCTCCCAGGCGGCAAGGTAGTGCTCCATGGCCCCCGCAAGAGGGTGCTGCTCAGCCCCAGACATTCTGTGGCATCTCCTCGGGGACAGTGCCGTGTGATCTAGCACAGCCACTGGCATCAGGAGGTCACCGTGGGGCCCTGATGGGGGATACAGGTCAGACACACACGAGGCTCGTGGTCCCTTCGCTCAGGGGCTGGGTGGCTCTGGCAGGGCCACTGCAGGCATGCATCTCACCCACAGTGGAGGCCAGGTGGTCACTGACCCCATTTCCTGGATGGAGGCCTTGCTGCAGGCTAATCCCTTCCCTTGGACTGAGTGTTACTTCTGTGTCTCTGTAACTGAGTGTTGACGGAGGCACCGCCCTTGTTATTCCAGCGAGGGCTAGAGTTGGATCTGACAGATGGTCCACGATAGACTACCTACTGTGTTCACGTGGCTGCCGCAGATGGTCTGTATGGTGGTGAGCCCACTCAGCTGACTGTGCTCTCCTTTCTGGCAGATGTTTTAGACCCAGTGCATGCAATGGAAACAGAGCACAGGCTATCTGCAGTCTCAGATTTCCTAGTAGCCGTGGTAACAGAAGTAGAGTGATGCAGGTGACATTAATCCTAGCAGGTTTTAGTTACTTCTGGATCCAACATGTAGTCTGTAGAAAATGTTAATTTGAACTTTACATTTCTTTTGACAGTTTTCGAAATGCACATAGGATGAGATGTAGAAAATGCTGAAGTGGCATTTCAGATGCGTCTGCTTCTGTTTGCCTCCACCTCCTGGGAAGTTGTGGTGGTCTGTGTGGCTTGCGTGTTAGGAAGTTGTGTTCTGTGTGACTTGTGTACTGGGAAGTTGTGGTCTGTGTGGCTTGTGCGTTGGTAAGTTGTGGTCTGTGTGGCTTGTGTGTTGGAAAGGTGTGGTGTGCGTGGCTTGCATGTTGGGGAGTCTGCGTGGCTTGTGTGGTTGGAGAGTTGTGGTCTGTGTGGCTTGTGTATTAGAGGGGGTGGTCTGTGGTTTGCGTGTTAGAGGGTGTGGTTTGTGGCTTACATGCTGGGAAGTTGTGGTCTGCGTGGCTTGTATGTTGGGAGGTTGTGGTCTGCATGGCTCGTGTGTTGGAAGGGTGTGGTCTGCATGGCTTGTATGTTGGGAGGGTGTAGTCTGCATGGCTTGTGTTTTGGGAAGTTGTGGTCTGTGTGGCTTGTGTGTTGGGAAATTGTGGTCTGTGTGACTTGCATGTTGGGAAGTTGTAGTCTCTGTGTCTTGTGTGTTGGGAGGGTGTGGTCTGTGTGGCTTGTGTGTTGGGAGGGTGTGGTCTGCGTGGCTTGTGTGTTGGAGGGCGTGGTCTGCGTGGCTTGTGTTGGAGGGCGTGGTCTGTATGGCTTGTATGTTGGGGTGTTATGGTCCGTGTGGCTTGTGTGTTGGAAGGGTGTGGTGTGCGTGGCTTACATGTTGGGGAGTCTGCATGGCTTGTGTGGTTGGAGAGTTGTGGTCTGTGTGGCTTGTGTATTAGAGGGGGTGGTCTGTGGTTTGCGTGTTAGAGGGTGTGGTCTGTGGCTTACATGCTGGGAAGTTGTGGTCTGCGTGGCTTGTATGTTGGGAGGTTGTGGTCTGCATGGCTCGTGTGTTGGAAGGGTGTGGTCTGCATGGCTTGTGTGTTGGGAGGGTGTAGTCTGCATGGCTTGTGTTTTGGGAAGTTGTGGTCTGTGTGGCTTGTGTGTTGGGAAATTGTGGTCTGTGTGACTTGCATGTTGGGAAGTTGTAGTCTCCGTGGCTTGTGTGTTGGGAGGGTGTGGTCTGTGTGGCTTGTGTGTTGGGAGGGTGCGGCCTGCGTGGCTTGTGTGTTGGAGGGCGTGGTCTGCGTGGCTTGTGTTGGAGGGCGTAGTCTGCATGGCTTGTGTGTTGGGGTGCTGTGGTCTGTGTGGCTTGTGTGTTGGGAGGGTGTGGTCCGTGTGGCTTGTGTGTTAGAGGGTGTGGTCTGCATCCCTTGTGTGCTAGGGGGATGTGGTCTATGTGGCTTGCATGCTGGGAAGTTGTAGTCTGCGTACCTTGCATGTTGGGAGGGTGTGGTCTGCGTGGCTTGTGTGTTGGGGAAATTGTGGTCTGTGTGACTTGCGTGTTGAGAAGTTGTGGTCTCTGGCTTGTGTGTTGGGAAGTTGTGGTCTGTGTGGCTTGTGTATTGGGGGTTGTGGTCTGAGTGGCTTGTGTGTTGGGAAGGTGTCTGCGTGGCTTGTGTGTTGGGGGTTGTGGTCTGAGTGGCTTGTGTGTTGGGAAGGTGTGGTCTGAGTGCCTTGCGTGTTGGGGAAATTGTGGTCTATGTGACTTGCGTGTTGAGAAGTTGTGGTCTGTGGCTTGTGTGTTGGGAAGTTGTGGTCTGTGGCTTGTGTGTTGGGGGTTGTGGTCTGAGTGGCTTGTGTGTTGGGAAGGTATGGTCTGCGTGGCTTGTGTGTTGGGAAGGTGTGGTCTGCGTGGCTTGTGTGTTGGGAAGGTGTGGTCTGCGTGGCTTGCATGTTGGGGAAATTGTGGTCTGTGTGACTTGCGTGTTGAGAAGTTGTGGTCTCTGGCTTGTGTGTTGGGAAGTTGTGGTCTGTGTGGCTTGTGTGTTGGGGGTTGTGGTCTGAGTGGCTTGTGTGTTGGGGGTTGTGGTCTGCGTGGCTTGTGTGTTGGGAAGGTGTGGTCTGCGTGGCTTGCGTGTTGGGAAGGTGTCTGCGTGGCTTGCGTGTTGGGGAAATTGTGGTCTGCGTAGCTTGCACTGTGGTTCTATTGGATAGCCTTGCTCTGCACTCTGTGCTTCAGCCTTGGAATTGTCACATTCTCCTAGGAACCCTGGTTTCTTTACTAGAGAACCTTGTTTAGAAGCCAAGACCCAGGCGCTGGGTGAAGCCCTCTCAGCATATAGACCTGGGAAATGCCTGTGTGTGTTCTGCACCACATACGTGGACACTATGCGTAGAAGGAATCAGTTGGCACCTGTGTTTACTATGTTGAAAACTGTTTTTACAGTGAAACTTGCAGTGCCATCCCGTACCGTGGGTCCACCCCACTTCTTCCCTTTCGGTTTTGTACCTGCACCGTGAGGACCTGACTCACTTGCCCTTAATCTGTGTATCAAATCAGTGCCCCGTTGTACCTGATATTCTGCCTTTACCCCAATGCCCTGGCCATCCTGTCTGGACTCTGATACTTCGCATGGGTTGGGGGGCTGCCCCCACACAAACATCCTGCTCCTCCCCTCTGGCCAGGTGGCTGCTCTGACCACAGCCTGGGTATCACCCCTGCATTGGACCCCAGCCACGCCTGCATGACAGCCCTCCTTCCCTGACCCCCACACTGCACACACCACTGCCTCCTCATCCTGGGTCCTCCCGATGGTGGGTTTTTAAATGGGAACCAGTCCCCACATGCTTGAGAGCTGGAGCTGCCCGCCGTCAGGGTGGTGCCATGCTAACCTGCTGACCATTCCATTTTCTTCAGGCTCACAAGCAATTTTAAATGTTTGTTCTGGGTAAAGGTTTGTGTTTCAGTGGTGCCCCTTTCAGCAGGGCCACAGGGAGCCTAAGAGGTTCTTGTGGCACCAGGGTGCACTCTGCTGTTGCCAGCGAGTCTCATTCCCGGGGGTGCCGTGCAGGGGCCTCTGGCATTCATTCTTGGACAAACTTGGTTTTACCCCTGTGAAGCCCTGCTCGTTGGCCTTCATTTCATTTGTGCCGCGCTGCCCCTCGGCGGGGACAGACGCTCAGGCCGTGCTTCCTTCCAGATGGGCTATCTGAAGAGGAACGGGGATGGCAGCCTGCTCTACAGCGTGGTCAACGCAGCCGAGCCGGACGCTGATGGTGGGTGCCCGCTCGCGGCTGCCTTTCTGCTCTCTGTACGCTGCTTTTCGGGTCTCCATTCATGTTCTGTGATGAAAAGAGCGTGTTGCCTGTTTAGAGCCCGAGCCATTGGCTGGGGGAAGCATGAGAAGCTGCGTGGCTTCCTGTCCCTGCATGCTCTGGTGTGACATGCATGCCGAGTGGAGGCGGAGATGGCCGTCCCGCAGGCTGGGGTGCCAGGTGGACCTCAGGGCTCCTTGGGAGCAGCGGGACTTGGGCATGTTCCTGAAAAGCTGCTGAGAAGCCCTTAAGGCTGAACCTCGCCAGCATTGGGCACGGTTCACATCCCAAGATCAGTCTTCAGCAGAGACCAGAATGCCGACCCGCCCTGCTTCTTGAGTCTGGAAAGTGACCTTAGAAGAAAAGGCCTGTTTGGTGATCATGTCAAGGAAGATGCTAAAGGCGGCCGGCACCCTAGGCCTGTCCAGCCTGTTGTGGGCGCCTTCATGGCCTGGGAGTCACTAAGAGGCTTGTCCTTAGAATAAAAGTGTGACTCACTCAGCTTTGAAGCACACTCGCAGGCACCCACAGGACCATGCCATCTGGCAAGGGCTACCTTTCCATCTTCCACTTCCCTTGCTCCCACCACATGCCTGACGGCGGGTAAGGCTAAGATGTTCTTTCATCCAGCTCCAGCGTGCCAGCCTCGTTTCCCTAGTGTGTGAAGAATGTAAACTAGCGACCTATTTAATCCTCAGCTGATTTTCCTTAAGGGGACAGACCATTGGTCCATATTTAGCCTAAGAAAGAGTATCGAGACAGGTTCCGGTTGGGACCCGAGGAACTCCTGCTCTGACCCTGTGAGTGGCACGTGGGTGGTGACTTAGCAGAGGGGACGCCTGTCAGATTCATGCCTTCTGGGTGCACGTGCCACGCTTCACTGTTAGAGCACGGAGGACAAGATTTCTTCTTGGAGGTGTTGAGTGATCCATTCGAGAACGTTCACAGCATTGCTGGTGTGGTGGCCAAAGATGCAATATTTTTTGTTGTGTTGACTTTGGGGTGAGAAGGGAAATTGCAGTTAGTTTTGAGAATGGTAGTTGGTGTTGCAGATTCGTTTCCAGGTGATGAGTATAGAATCCCCCGCCCTCCACAGTCAGACCCACTGTGATGTGGGGAAAGGGCTCCCGGTGCTGCATGGGGCGTGTGTGGGGTCGTGCCTGCTGCTCACAGCGCTGCACTGGGGCTCCCGACATGGCATGGGGCGTGTGTGGGGTCACGCCTGCTGCTCACAGTGCTGCACTGGGGCTCCTGGCATGGCATGGGGCGTGTGTGGGGTCGTGCCTGCTGCTCACAGCGCTGCACTGGGGCTCCCGACATGGCATGGGGCACGTGTGGGGTCATGCCTGCTGCTCACAGCGCTGCACTGGGGCTCCCGACATGGCATGGGGCGCGTGTGGGATCCTGCCTGCTGCTCACAGCGCTGCACTGGGGCTCCTGGCATGGCATGGGGCATGTGTGGGGTCATGCCTGCTGCTCACAGCGCTGCACTGGGGCTCCCGGCATGGCATGGGGCGTGTGTGGGGTCATACCTGCTGCTCACAGTGCTGCACTTGGGTGCACGTGGGGTCATGCTGCTGTTCATGTCTGCCCTGTCCATATTGCAGAGGAGGAGACCCACCCAGTGGACTTGAGCTCGCTGTCCAGTAAGCTGCTCCCAGGCTTCACCACGCTGGGCTTTAAAGATGAAAGAAGAAACAAAGGTAAATCCACAGTCCTGTCCCAGGAGCTGGCCGGCCTGGAAGGTGGAGGGTGTTTAGTGGAGGGAAGGCAAATGCCGCTGATTCCTACTTCAGGGCTTCCTTTGTGCTTTTGTGCCTCTATCTGGATTTGTATTTTCACATGGGTGAGGCTGAGATCAGTCACGGTGACAGGAGTGGAGCTTGTGTTGGCTGAGTTTGCTGTGAAACACACAGCACCTTGGCTGCTGTCACGGGACTTCAGCTTGGTCAGTGTTTTGCTGTCCTTGTTTGTGTCCCTGTCGCGTTTACAAAAATCCTTTCAGGGGTCTGTGTGGCCTCTGATCCTTGGCTCTGGCCAGCCTTGTGTGTTCCCCTCTTCATCTGCACTGCTCCCTCCTGGCTATTCTGCTGCTGGGACCTCCTGCACAGTTCTGCCTTCCACTTCTCCACCTCTGCTGGGTCCCTCCCATGGCAGGAACACTGCTCTTGCCTCAGCCTCAGCCACTCACACCGTCTGCTAATGGGACAGCTCACTCTTCCCTCCAAACCATGGCCTTGGCTCAAGAGCATCCTTCTTTCTGGAATGTTCTTTCCTCCAGCTCCAGGGTTGGAATGCTGCCTGGTCAGGGTCTCCTGTTGAAGGACACCCTCCACAGGGAAGGATCCTCTTGCCCTCCTCAGCCCCTGCATCCCTCTTTCTCTTGGGCCTGTCATGGCTGTTGATAGTTTTCTTGTGTCTGACATAAGCCTTGTTCTCACCCTCTAACACAGTTCTCAGCCACAACAGTTCTCTCCCTGGGGACGTTTGGCAATGTCCAGATGTGTTGATGGTCCCACTGGGGTGGGGGTGCTGCTGGCATCTGGTGGGGAGAGGCCCGGGTGCTGCTCCACGCCCTGTGGGACACCGCATGGCACACCTGGCCCGTGGTGTCGTCTCGTGGAGGTTGAGAAGCCCTGTGCTAGCATGGACTGTCTGATTGACTCTCGTGTCCCCTCAAGCGAGAGCTGGCCCTGGGTGGGCTTGGTCCCTGCAGTGTGCATGGGTTGGGATGCTAGGCGCTGCTGGACAGTGCTCTCTGCCCGAGTCCCCACGAAGCTCTTTTGCTTGTACAGCTCACCCCTTTGCAGAAAGCTCATTCTCTGCAGTCTTTGGCCTGCAGCAGTAAAACAAGGGGTGGTGAATTATAGACCTGCTGGTTACACATGGAAAACTTACACTCGGGAGCGAGAAATTTGTGGAGAGCCAAGAGAGGTGGGACTGCAGTGCTGGCTGCCAGCCAGGCTGCCCCTCAGCCCCTGGAGACGCGGTGGGGCCCGCGCTCCAAGCCCTTCAGCGAGCCCAGTGATGCTCTTTCTCCTCTTCCTCCCAGTTACGTTTCTCTCCAGTGCCACTACTGCACTTTCAATGCAGAACAATTCGGTATTTGGCGACTTGAAGTCGGACGAGATGGAGCTGCTGTATTCAGCCTACGGAGATGAGACAGGCGTGCAGTGTGCGCTGAGGTCAGTGTTGGCCCCGGGGAGCATTTGCCTGCTGTGCAGCGTGAGCTGCGTCCTGGCGTGGGGCCCGGAGTCTGGGGCCCCGCGTGTGTGCAGGTGGGGAGAGAGCCACCCTGCGGCTGTCCAGATGGCAGATAGGTCTTCCTGCTGCTTTCAGCCTCCACCCTGGTCTGCCATAGGCCAGTCCTGAAATTTGGGTAAGTCGGAGTTTCAAGAAGGCGGTGGTCAGGCGAAGCTTGTGAAGGGGTGGGGGCGTGTTCAGCCCATGCATCGTCTTGAATTGTTTCTTAAGTGGCCATAGTAGCCCAGGCTGCCATGACAAAGCGCTACAGACTGGGGTCCTAGTCCTGGGGGCAGCTGTCTGCGGTGAAGGTGTGTGCAGAGTTGGTTCCTCCTGGGCCTGCAGGTGCTATCCCCTGTGCCTTCCCGGGCTCGTCCTATGCGTGTCTGTGTCCTCACCTCTCCTGGAGAACTGACCGTTCTACAAGGACACTGGTCATATTGGATCAGGGCCACCCTAAATGACCTCAGGTCACTGCAGGTACTTCTGAAGGCCCTAGCACCAAGTGCAGTCACATTCAGAGGCACTGTGGTTGGGATTTCAGCTTAGGAACTTTGAGCGGGAGACATAGTTCAGGCCGTGGCAGGCTAAAGTATAATCCTCAAATCACAGATGTGGTGGTCTGCCTTTCCATAAAACTTTGTTGTGTGTGTTTTTTGGTTTCTGTGGCAAAATAAAAGTGAGTCACTCCTGTAAAATTTTAGCAGTGTTTTGTGGGGAAAGTAACTTGATTTTGCTAGCCTCTAAGAAATTGAATCTTGAGACGTCAGGTCTTCATTTTATTCCAACACGAATGCAGAATATATTTGAAAAATAAACAAGAATCCAGTTAGTGCTTAATAAAATGACCTGACCCTGATTTTTGTGGTAAAAAAGGAAGTAACTGTGAAAAATGAAGAGGAAATTTTGGTAGGAGATGATGGCGTCATAACTCGGAAATTAGAGTTGGTCGCCAGCCCCCACCTCACCCCTGCTGTGGGGCCTCTGCCCAGCATGGGCCAAGGCCACAGCTACCCTGGCACCACCTGTCCACGATTCGTGGCTCCTCCAGGACATCAGTCTCACCCGTTGTCCATGTGGCAGTCATCAGTGGACTCTGTGCATCCCCTGCCTCCCCCAACTGTCAGCTCCTAGAATGCATAAGGTTCCATGTTCCCATGAAGCAGAGATCATACTGACCTCACCTACCTCGCAGCTGCAGGGGCAACACCAAGAAGCACATCTCCTAGGGCCTGGCGTGGGTCTGCATGGTAGCACATCCCTAGGGCCTGGCGTGGCCCACGTGGTAGCACATCCCTAGGGCCTGGCGTGGGTCTGCGTGGTAGCACATCCCTAGGGCCTGGCGTGG
>CM052649.1:776480-818537 GCA_028533165.1 Leontopithecus rosalia
GGGGAGGTTAGAGGGGCTGTCATGGTGCCGGCTGGGGTGGGGGGAGGTTAGAGGGGCTCTCACGGTGCAGGTTAGGGAGGGGGGAGGTTAGAGGGGCTGTCATGGTGCAGGCTGGAGTGAAGGGAAAGAGGGACTGGCTTGGGTGAGCACTCCCATTTGCTCCGGAGCCTGGCCCTGAGAAAGGCAGGTTTACTGACTCCCTACCACGAGCTCCGTGGGGTGCCCTGGGTTTTGTTCTCCTCTGCTCCAGGCCCCAGCCACAGCTGCTCCCACCCTCTCAGAAGGCGTCTCAGGGTGTCAGGTGTCTCCACTTGAGGCTGACCCTGTAGACCTCAGTTTCCCCTTTTCATGCTTCTTCGTCTTTCTGCCGCCATATAAATGACATGGACAAGAGCTGGTCTGCCCCCAAGTGCTGGCCCTGGAGTCCTGTACAGAAGCCAACGGGGGTGAGGACTCACCTCCCCCGTCTAGGGCCTCCTTGTTCCATGGGGGTCACAGAACATTCTCGTGGTGACACTGAAACCCAGAGCGAGGCTGTGTTGATGACCTAGAAGCCGGAACCTGCCTGGCAAAGCAGAGCTGACCAGAGATGCCAGGGAGCACACCCACAGAGCCAGGGGCCCAGGAGAACCAGCATCCTCCCAGCAGGTCTTGTAGACACAGGCGAACTTAAAGGTCAAATTGCAGGTACCGATTGTGCCCAGCTCTGCCGCTGGGGCCAGAAGGATCTGTGGGCTCCTTGGGAAGCCAGCTCAGCACCAGGCCCTGGCACCTGGTCTGCCCCTTCCACCGCAACCACCCCGGGAGGAAGGCACAGCCTCTCATCTCTACTGGGTGCTTGCTTCCATTGGCTCCAGGAAGTGGGGAGCTGGCCAGTTCCCGCTGCCCCAGGTTCTGTGGGGCCTGCATCCTGCCGTGCCTGTGGGTGCCCCCATCATGGTGCTGGGTGGAGGTACAGAGGCCAAGACATCAGGAAGCGGGGACGGGTCCAGCCCTGATGCAGCTTTCAGGGCCTTGGTCTGAGACACCATTCTTCTGTGACATCCCCATGAGCAACGATGGTTCCAGGTCTCAGGAAGCCCGCCAGCGGCCCCAGGGTTACTGTGGGAAGAGAGCGGCCCGCACCATCTGCTGCGTGAAGCTCCAACAAGAGCTGCGTGGAGCTGGGGGTGGGGCAACAGGCAGGCTCACACAAAGCCAGCCAGACCTCCGGCGACCAGGAGTTAATAAACATGCTCAGTTGACGCTTTATTTCTGCAAACTCACCGATTTTTGGGAAATCCCGCTAATGGAAGGAGCTGCTTTCCCATGGGGAGGCTGATGGCGGAGGTTTGGAGTATGATTCCGCCAGGACCCTGCACGCCTTCTTCCCACAGAGACTGAGTCCCCGCCGCCACCGCCAGCCACAACAGTCCCGAGGCAAGGCTGGCACCTCAAACAATGCTGGTCCCTCAGCAAACACAACACAGGGTCACGCTCAGACCCCACGTCCAGGTCCAGGCCCTGCTGCCTCCTTTTGGGCCCCCTGCTCCCCTCCAGGGCCCTGCGCTCTTGATCAGAGGTCTCAGCAACTGAGCCAACGTCAGAGGCAGGGTTGGTGACCACACAGTGCCCTGAGGGTGTCTCCGCCACCCAAGTGCTGTGTCCAACACTCAGGTCCATCTGCCCCAGGAAGATCACCAGTGGCTTCCCCAGCCCATGCCGCAGTCCCCTTCCGAGTCTGGGCAGCCACTGACCTCCCCCCGCTCCTCCTTGCAGGGGCCTTCCTTGTCCCCTATGTCATCGCGCTGGTCTTCGAGGGGATACCCCTCTTCCACGTCGAGCTTGCCATCGGCCAGCGGCTGCGAAAGGGCAGCATCGGCGTGTGGACGGCCATCTCCCCCTACCTCAGCGGACTAGGTAGGCCACCATCCTCCTGTGTCCTGACTGTGGCTGTGGGGGCAGGACCCTCCTGGACGGGGAGCAAGGGCGGGTCCATGCCTGTGGTACGGAAGTGGCCAGGCCAGCGGGGAGCCCTTGGGTATGTGTGAGAAGCAGGCGGTGACTTGGGGACAATCGGAAATGGAGAGCGCATGGGCCAGGACATCCAGAAGGACACGGAAGCTGGTGTCGTCCTTCTCGTGTGAGGTGTGAGAGAGGCCTGGCTTTCAGCATGCAGCATTTTATTTTGTTATTTTGTTGTGGGCAGAGGGAGCCCTGGGGCTGCCTCATGTCGTCCCTGTCCACAGGGCTGGGCTGTGTCACGCTGTCCTTCCTGGTCAGCCTGTACTACAACACCATCTTGGCATGGGTACTGTGGTACTTCCTCAACTCCTTCCAGCACCCGCTGCCCTGGAGCTCCTGCCCGCCGGACCTCAACAGAACAGGTGAGCTGGGCGCCTCCTGCTGCTCGGTCTGGGTACGAGCAAGAGAGGCTGAGAGAGCGTGTCTGGCATCAGGACAGCGGTGGGTAGCAGAAGCTCACTGTGGGAGGAGGGCTGGGGAGCCGGTAGCGCCGTGTGCACATGCACATGCCTCAGCCTCCCCAGGAGCAAATGTGCAGTCTGGTTCTGGTGGCCTCCATGCTGTCCTGTGCTTCCCTGGCTGGCCTGGACCCCCGAGGCCACTGTTGCTGCTAAATTTAAGACTTCAGGCCGGGCATGGTGGCTCACGCCTGTAATCCCAGCACTTTGGGAGGCCGAGGCGGGTGGATCACTTGAGGTCAGGAGTTGGAGGCCAGCCTGGCCAATATGGTGAAACACAATCTCTACTAAAATAACAAGAATTAGCCAGGTGTGGTGGCTCATGCCTGTAATCCCAGCTATTCGGGAGGCTGAGGCATGAGAATTGCTTGAACCTGGAAGGTGGACTTTGCAATGAGCCAAGATTGCGCCACTGCACTCCAGACTGGACAACAGAGTGAGACTCAATCTCAGAAAAGAAAGCAGACTTTGGGTCCCGACCTCAGCCAGGGGCTCCATCTGGGAGATCCTTGAGATGTGAATGACAGGTACATTTTCTTTTTTGGGACAGGGTCTCCCTCTGTCACTGAGGCTGGAGTACAGTGGTGTGATCATGGCTCATTGCAACCTCCACCTCCTGCTCAAGTGATTCTCCCATCTCTGCTTCCGCAGCAGCTGGGACCACAGGCATGTGCCACCACACCGAGATAATTTTGTTTATTTTCTGTAGAAACAGGATCTCACTATTTTGCCCAGGATGGTCTCAAACCCTGGGGCTCAAGCAATCCTCTTGCTTCAGCCTCCCAAAGTGCTAGGATGACGGGCATGAGCCACCATATTCGACTGAGTTGTATCTTCCAATGACTTGCTCGGGAAGCAGCTCTGACCCTCTTTCCTTCCTGCCTCTCACTAACTGGAAATCATGCTGGGCTGGTGCTGGATGAGGCCGGCCTTGAGGGCCTACACCGAATCTGCATTTGGATGCCCTGGGCCAGGGCGGGTGCCGGGGAGGCCGAGAGCCCTGGCTGTGCCATCAGCCTCGTGGCCCCTCTTGGAGGGTGCGTGGTCCCCCCAGCCACACTCTGGTAGCGGCCCCAGGACAGGCTGTCTGTAGCCCGAGTTCCTGGACCATGGTTTGTGGGTCCCAAATTCCTTCTACCTTGTCCAAGGGTTTACTTTTGGGCCACTTAGGCCAGGCCTTGGATTTTCAGGCAGGCTCAGAGGGGTTAAGTCCTCTCTAAATGCACACAGCAGGGCTTCATTGCTGCCGGTCCCATATCTGCCCCTGCTCCACTGAAGGGAAGCTAAGGGCCTGGAGAGGCCAGCTCTCCCTCCGCCGTGCCCATGCCCTTCCCTCCGCTGAGTGTGGGGCAGGCAGTGCCCGCTCAGAGCTGGGCTGTGGCAGTGCTCGGGTCAGGGACTGGCAGGGCCTCAGAAGGGGCCTTGGGGCCGGAAGACAGTGTGGAAGGAGGAACCCCATGACACGGGGAGTGGCTTGGTTGGGACACTGGTGGTCCCCAGACGTCTTCACTAGGGGGCCCCCACATTTCCCGTCAAGTGTCCCAGGAACGGGCTGCAGTAGGTCCTGAAAGTGGTCACTGGAGCCTGCTGCTGTCAGGCACTGCCTCTGGCCCTGTCAAGGAGGAAGTGCGAGTCAAGGACAATCTGCTGCCTGGCCACAGCCTCACTTTCTTCCCAAGCATCAGCCAGCAGCACACTTGACACATGCAGCTGCTGCCCGTCTAGGGGCTCTGTGCCATCCCTTGGGGTCTGAGATGGTGAGTGGTGGGAGGAAGCAAGGGGACATGTAAGCACCAGCTTTACATGGTGACAGTGACATCCACGGGGCTGCTGGATGCCCTGGCTCAGCAGGGCTCATAAACCTTGGCAAAGCAGAGCTTCCCTTTGAGCTTCACTCAGCCACTTCATTTTCACAGGCACATCTGTCTCCATCTCAATCCCAGGCCCAGAAAGAAGTGAAAGGGCACCTCAGCCCAAAAGGGCAGTGGTGAGAGCAGCCCAGGGAAACGGAGCTTAAGAGCCACATGGTGGGGATGCCTAAGCCCCGCAGCCAGCCTGTCACAGGCCCCTTGGTTTCAGGATCCGTGGAGGAGTGCCAGGGCAGCAGTGCAGTGAGCTATTTCTGGTACAGGCAGACACTGAACATCACAGCCGACATCAGTGACAGTGGCTCCATCCAGTGGCGGCTGCTCATCTGCTTGGCAGCCTGCTGGGCAGTCGTGTACATGTGCATCATCAGAGGCATTGAGACTACAGGGAAGGTGAGAGCGGGCAGGGCCTGAGCCCCTCCCTTGCTTCCTCCAGCCCCGAGGACCCCTCCCCATCTACCTGTGTTAGCTTTGCATCTATAAGCTCTTTTTTTTTAAAAGAAAGAAAGAGAAATAGAAAAGGGGAGAGAGAACAGGAGTCTTGCTCTATTGCCCAGGCTGGAATGCAATCTAGAAATAGGTATTAAAACCTCTTTTATGCGGATGATTGTGCTTAACAGCGGAGATAGGAAGGAATAAGGAAATAAAATAACAAACAAACAGCCAACCAACATTTCGTTTAAATCTGTGAAATGCTGTGCAGGTGCTGAAGAGTGATCTGCTTCCATTTATGTGGTCACTTTCAAAATAGGTGTAATGTGATACTAAAAAAAAAATGTATGTTCTGTGGACCTGGGGTGTAGAATTCTATAAATATTCGCTGAGTTTACTTGTTCCAGGTCTGAGTTCAAATCATAAATGTCTCTGTTAATTTTCTATCTCATTGATCCGTCGAATATTAACAATGTGGTGTCAGAGTCTCCCGCTATTAGTGTGGGAGTCCAAGTCTCTTTATAAGTCATTGAGAACTTGTCTTATATATCTGGATGCCCCTATATTGGGTACATATATATTTACGATCATTGGCTCCTATTGTTGCATTGATCTTTTTATCATTATGCAATGTCCTTCTTTGTTTCTTTTAGTCTTGGTTACTATTGTAGTCTATTTTGTCAGAGATGAAAGTTACGACTCCTGTTTTTTTTTTGGTTGGTTGGTTGGTTGGTTTTTCTTTCCTCTCCATTTGATTGGTGAGTCTTCCTCCAACCCTTTGTTTTGAGTCTTTGTTGTACTTGCTTATGAGATGGATCTGGATACAGAGTGCCGATGTGTTTTGACTTTTTATTCAGTTTGCGTGTCTGTGTCTTTGATTGGGGCGTTTAATCCATTTAAATTCAGGATTAATATTGATATTTGTGAGTTTAATATTGTCATTTAATGCTGGCTGACTATTTTGCCCGTTAGTTGATATAAATACTTCATTATGGAGATACTCTTTACCATTTGGTAAGTTTTTGGGTTGACTGATACTGGTTGTTCCTTTCTGTGTATAGTGCTTCTTTCAGAAGCTCTTGTAAAGCAGGCCTGGTGGTGATGAAATCTGAGTGCCTGCTTGTTCGTGAAAAATTTTATTTTTCCTTCATTTATGAAGCTTAGTTTGGCTGGATATGAGATTCCGGGTTGAATCTTTTCTTTGAGTATATTGAATATTAACCCCCACTCTCTTCTCGCTTGTAGGGTTTCTGCTGAGATCTGCTGTGAGTCTGATAGGCTTCCCTTTATGGGTAACCTGACCTTTCTCTCTAGCTGCCCTTAAAATTTTCTCTTTTATTTCAACCCTGGTGAATCTAACAATTATGTGTCTTGGGGTTGCTCTACTTGAGGAATATCTTTATGGTGTTCTCTGTATTTCATGGAGTTGAGTGTTGTCCCACCTTACTAGGATAGGGAAGTTTTCCTGAATAATATCCTGAAGAATACTTTCCAGCTTGGATTCATTCTCTTCATGACATTCAGGTACACCTGTCAAACGTGAATTAGGTCTTTTCACATAGTCCCATATTTCTTGGAGACTTTGCTCATTCCTTTTTACTTTTTCTTCTCTAATCTTGTCTTCTCATTTTATTTCATTAAATTGGCCTTCGACCACTGATATCCTTTCTTCTGCTTGATCAATTAAGTGTTAAAACCTGCGCATACTTCTCAGAGTTCTCGTATAGTATTCTTCAGTTCCATTAATTCACTTATATTCCTCTCTAAATTGTCTATTCTCGTTAGGATTTCGTCAAATCTTTTTTCGAAGTTCTTAGTTTCTTTCCATTGGGCTAGAACATGTTCTTTTAACCCGCAGAAGTTTCTTATTATCCATCTTCTGAAGCCTAATTCTGTTAATGGAATGCACTCGTTTTCCATCAGGCCTTGTTCCCCTGTTGATGAGGAACTGTGATCCTCTATAGAGGGAGAGGCATTCTGATTTTGAGTATTCTCAGCCTTTTTACGCCGGTTTCGTCCCATCGTTGCATGTCCACCTGTCGTCTTTGTAATTACCAACTTTCAAATTAGGTCTCTTAGTGGACCTCCAACTTGTTAATTCCCAGGGCCGAAATGTGAGCAACCCACTGTGCCGGCTAAAACAGCGGCATCAAGATTCTTGGTGCTTTTCTGTCCGGGAGTCTCCCGTCTGGATTCCCTCCTGAATCCCTTGTTCAATCAGCTCCAAACGTCGGCCAAAAGGGGAACCAGTCCCGTTTACTCTGCACCAAGAACCACCACACCGGGGAACTGGCAAAACCACAGAGCCAGCTGTGAGTCGCGCTGGCGACCTGTGGGGTTCCTCTGCTGGGAATCTCCTGGTCCTTGTGCAAGAAAGA
The DNA here is from genome assembly GCA_028533165.1 of Leontopithecus rosalia. Lineage (NCBI taxonomy): Eukaryota > Metazoa > Chordata > Mammalia > Primates > Cebidae > Leontopithecus > Leontopithecus rosalia. Next base: position 783,621 of record CM052649.1, read on the forward strand.
TTCGTCTGAAAGTGTGGCGTCCTCTCATTCTCTGTGCTTTCACTGGGAGCTACAAGCCTGAGCTGCTAGTGGTCAGACATCTTGAATCGAAACTCCATCTTTCACATCTACAAGCTCTTATGAGGGGCATAAACATTTAGGATTGCAGTGTCTTCTGAGGGAACTGATCCTGTCATCACTGTGAAGCAACCTTTTTTATCTTGGTGATATTCTTGGCTCTGAAATGGACTTTGTTTTAAAATAGCCACTCCAGATTTCTTTGGCCATGTTAACAGAGTGTATTTTTTCCATCCTTTTTCTTTTAACCTTTTTGTGTCTTTATGTTGAAAGTGTTTTTCTTGTCTGCTTACAATTAGGTCTGGCTTTTTTAATCCAATCTGACAATCTCCGCCTTTTATTCGGGGTGTTTAGAGCATTTACATTTAATGTGATTATTGGTATGACTGGGTTTAGTTCTATCTTCAGATGTGTTTCCATTTGCTCCATCTGTTTTTTTCATTCCTGTTTCTCCCTTTCTCTGGGTATTTTTCAGGATCCCATGCTATCTCCTTTGTTGGTTCAGCTCTAACTCTGTCTTGTTATGCCAGCAACTGCTTTAGAGGATACAGCCTACGTCTCTAGCCTGTCATGGTCCATCATTAAGTGCTCTCGGGGCACTCTATGGTCACTCAAGAATGTTATCACATTTCACTCCCATGTCCCCTCCCAGACTTTGTGCTATTGCCATACATTCTACTTACAGCATCTTACAAAGAACAAATGCATTGTCATCAGTTTTGTTTGAAACCAGCGACTACCTCTCAAAGAGATGTAAATAATGAGAAAAGCTGTATTGATGCTCACCCCTGTGGCTTCCATTGAGGGCAGCAGAAAGGACCAGTAGAACCTGAGCCTCCTGCTTGCCTAAGCCCCTTGAGCAAAAAGAGTCCTCACCCTGTATTCGCCAGTGCGTGCTGTCATCTCTAGTCTGGTATCACACAGGTGTGGACCCTTTTCAAATGATGGTGCTCAGTCCACGCACCCTGGACTCTGCCTCCTGGCCCGTGGGTCTCACAGCTTCTGCACAGGGTCCCAGCACCCATGCCCTGTGCAATGTCTCAGTGTACTGAGGCTGTCATTCCTCTTATGGAGAGGGTGAGGGGTCTTCATGCTTGAGAGGACTGGAGTTACTGAATTAGACAAAGCAGCCAGTCAGAGACTCCAAATAATCCTATGATAAAGGCCCTTAAAAATGCATCCCAAGCCAGGCACAGTGGCTCATGCCTGTAATTCCAGCACTCTGGGAGGCTGCAGTGAGTGGATTGCCTGAGGTCAGGAGTTTGAGACAAACCTGGCCAATATGGTGAAACCCCATGCCTATTAAAAGTACAAAAATTAGCTTAGCCAGGCACAATGATGGGCACCTATAATCCCAGCTACTCAGGAGGCTGAGGCAGGAGAATTGCTTGAACCCAGGAAGCGGAGGTTGCAGCGAGCCAAGATTGGGCCAATGCACTCCAGCCTGGGCAACAAGAGTCTCAAAAAAAAGCATCCCAGGTGATTCTGCAGTCAGTCTAGGGGAACTGGGAGGGGAGTGAGGAGAAGTGTCCATTTGTAGATGCTTTTCCCTAGGACACCTAGTATGCAGACTCTTGTCCACAGCTGCTGAGAAGTGGGGAAGACTCTATGTGGGCAGAAGGGGCACAGGCAGGAGCAGCCAGGTGGGGGCATCGGGGTGGGAGGAAGAGGACTCTGGCCACACAGAAAGGCTGAGAGCTTGAGAGTGGACAGGAGGGAGGCTGGAGAGGGGACTAAAACAGGGAAAAGGCGTAGTCAGAAACGAGCGTGCCCGGGAGAGAGGCAAGTGGAGGCAGGTGGCTTGGGAGAGGGAGGCCGGGGGGCGGCATGGCCCAGACCCCTCTTCAGGGCCCAGCCCCTGTGCTCAAAGGAGGCCTGACTCTCCCAGATGGCCAGTGCTCCATGGGGCACACACATAAATGAATGTGCATGTGACTGTTTCTGGTGAACACCAAACCCTCTGAGCTTGGCCTGAGCCTGCACCCCGCAATCCCCCACGGTGCCTGCATCCATCCTGGTTGACCCCACACAGAGGCAGCTACCCTGACCTCAAGGGAGGAGTCTGGAACCTGCCTGCCTCTCTCAGGCTTGCGAACAGAGCAGAGGCCGCTTCAGGTCTCACGACTCTACCTTTTGTTCAAAGGCAATTTACTTCACGGCTTCATTCCCCTACCTGGTCCTGACCATCTTTCTTATCAGAGGGCTGACTCTGCCGGGGGCAACAAAAGGACTCATCTACTTGTTCACTCCCAACGTAAGTAGGTCTTGGACGGAAGTTCAGGACCTCCAGCACACACACACTGGGGCTGCGGCCAGCAGCTCCCTCTCTCAACTGGGAGCGTGAGTGGCCAGGAGCCAAACATCCAGCAGCTGGGCTGCCTATTGGTCAGGGGTGAGGCTGGCCCAGGACGGCGCACGGGGAGGGGGACCTGAGGAAAGAGGTGAGGTTTGGAGTGAGCCTGAAGGAGGACTTCGATTAGGGGCAGGTGGACCTTGGCACTTGTGGGACCCCAAGTGGACATGGATGTGAGGGGCCAGGGGAGGAGGGGCAGGGTTCAGGGAGGGGCTGGCTGGGGACCTGCTCTGGGCTTGACACCACCAACGGCCTTGTCCAGCTGCACACCCCACCAGGTTGCCATAGGAGCCAGCGTCTGCTCCAGGAGCCTGCCCAGCTTCCAGAGCATTCCACACTATCGTAGATCTCGGCCCTCCCTGCCCAGCGTCCCTGAGGTAGTTTCCAGGGGCTGGGTACGGGCAGGTCTGCCTGGAGACAAGGGACACAGATGAGAGGGGACACCTTCCCAGGTCCCCCAGCCGCAGAAAAACTAGGCTCCATGCATGGGATCCCTGCCTTCAAATCACCCAGAAGCCCAGGTTAGAGAGGGCACAGTGAGCACACCCATGCGGGAGCTGCTCAGACCCATCTCCAGCCCCGAAAAGCCTGCTGGCTACATTCTCACCTGGGCATGACAGCCACGGCTCATTCGGCCGCGTCCCAGACGGGGCTGGCACGTGCTGTGTCCAGAGCTGCCACTCCACACCAGCATACCTGCAGGGTCCTACCCTGTTCCTAGTGTTTGCACAGGTCACACCTGCCACAAGTGTCCCCAGAGCTGCCTTGGGAATGTTCTGGAACAGTCATGGCCACCAGCTGGTGTGGTTTGCCCGCAGAGTTAGATGCTCTCCCTGACTCATTGCAGATGCAAATTCTCCAGAACCCCCGGGTGTGGCTGGACGCAGCCACGCAGATATTCTTCTCTCTGTCCCTGGCCTTTGGAGGACATATCGCCTTTTCAAGTTACAACTCGCCCAGGTAGGCAGTCAGGCTCCAGTGCGCAGCCAGAGGAGCTTTGGGGAGATGCCCCAAGCACTTCCTGATCTCGGGGTCACACTACGGGACCAAGGGTGGCCTTGTGTGAACCTGCGATAAGAACCTCACGACATGGCCGGGGCCCTCTCAGCAGTTTCCAGCACATCTGAAGCCGCTGCAGGAAGAGAGCCTGGATAATCACAGCCAGGGAGGGTGTAACTGGGCACGACACCAAACAAAATGGCCGTAAAAGCCTCGACAGTCACCTAAAATAGACCCAAGGCCTGCCGGTTAATGCCGACGTGAGCAGGTCCTGCTTTTACGATGTCGTAACACCCACAGAGCCCCACCAAGTGCACTTCCACACATCATAAAACGCAGAGCCCAGTGCACCATGATAAACCGGAAACAAACCTAATTTGCTGTGGTTGTCAGAGGCAGGCGGCTCTCACGAGATGGGAAGGGCAGGGTGGTCCTCGCAGCTCTGCCCACTGGTGGCCTTTAGGGAAGGACGCGTCAGCTAGGACTCCAGGCAGGCCTTAAACGTTTGAGATCGACACCTTACTGCCTTGAACTCACACTGGAGGTGCACTTTGGTGCGTTTCTCCTTTGGAGATGATTTCCCAAAACATCTACATTTCGGCTCCTCCACGAATGCCCTGCCTCACAGCTCCCTGTGGGCCAAAAGGCCTTGATGGGATGGTGGGGTGTGAATGGGTTCCAGATCCTTGGCAGCCTTGAACTGGGACTGTTGGAGGAGCCTGTGGGGGAGCGGTCCAGGATCACCCTGAGACTCCAGCAGCCCCTGGGTCAGAGCAGGGGCATCCCAGGTGGGAAAGGGAGCCAAGGAGGGAAGCCCCCTCCTCGCTTTCTCCCCTGGGTGAGGCCCAGTTACCACCCACAAAGCCCGTGATGAGCGTGCGTTTGTGCCCAGGAACAACTGCCGGAAGGACGCGGTGGCCATCGCCCTGGTCAACAGTATGACCTCCCTGTACGCGTCCGTTGCTGTCTTCTCCATCCTGGGCTTCAAGGCAACCAACAGCTATGAGCACTGCCTGGATAGGTGAGTGCAGGTGTCATGCCGGGCCCTGCAGGGCATGGCTGCCAGGCAGGTGCCTGCTGCACCGAGAACCCCATGGCATGAGGAAGGAGGGCGTGGGTACGTTTCATTTCTGTAGGTTGTGGAGTGACCCAAAAGGTCACTTCCACCTGAAACTTCAGAACGGGACCCGGTTGGAAAAGGGTCTTTGCAGATGCGACTAAGGTTGGATCGAGCTGAGGTCCCTCTGGAGTAGGATAGACCCTAAATCCAATGACCAGTGTCCTTATAAGACAAGAAGAGACAGACGCAGAGGAAGAGGCCACCTGAAGATGGAGGCGGAGGCGGGAGCTATGTGGCCACAGCCCAGGGACGCCTGAAGGCACAGAAGCTGGGAGAGGTGGGAGGATTCTCCTGTGCAGCCTCTGGAGGAGCACGGCCTGGCCACACTGGGATTTCATATGTCACAGTTCTCCAGAACGGGAGAGGATGAATTCCTATGGTTTTAAGGTACCATTGGTGGCTGTTTGCTGCAGTGGTCCCAGGACGCTGAGGCAGTTAGGTTGTCCCCTGCAAAGGCAGCTGCCTTGTCAGACCCATGGCCTTCTCGAGGTGTCCGACTGTTGCTTGCAAATGGCCTCCAGGCAGGTCCCACCACTAAGAACCCACTGGGCAGACACCACGTCCCTGCAACACGGGGCAACTTTGCCCCACCAGGGGACGTCTGGCAGCATATGGAGACATTTTTAGTTGGCCATACTTGTGTTGGGGGTGTGCCTGGCGTCTGGGTAGAGGCCAAGGACGCTGTGCAAAACACCCTACGGTGTCCAGGACGGCCCCACCCAGAGAGTGACTGGCCCTGAGTGTCCACAGTGCTGCAGCAACACCGTGTTCCAGCCACTGCCTCTTGTGCTTGGAAGCATGGCAGCCTGAGCACGGCCGCCCTGCAGCACCGCACTCGAGGGCTTTTCAAGTGAAACTGAAGATGGGACATCTTCAATGACATCACCAAGAAAACACACTAACGCAGAAGACATGGCACTCATAAGCCCCAGAAAGGACACTGGCTTACAGGAAGAGCTGGATCAAGAGGCAGAGCTGGGCTTCGTTCAGCCCCAGCTGGGGACTTGCATGGCAGGCGACGCTGATTTCTGGTCATTCTCTGAATGTTGCGAATAGCCACAAAAGTGCACACGTATTGACTCAGGGTTACAAGCACACCTTAGCGGGCAGGTGGATGCGCAGGGCCAGTGGTGCTCATAAGGCCCTGCGCTGCGCAGACTAAGCCGGCCTCACGGGCCACAGGGGGCTGGAAGTGAGGCCAGGGGCCTCTCTCTACAGGATTGTTCTGGGAACGGCTGTAGCCCCAAAAAAGTGTTTGCTGGGAGTAGATGTGCCCCGCACTTGGGTGTCTGTGTTTGAACCTCGGGCCCTGAGAACAGAATGAGCCTTTGGCAGTGGACAGAAAGGGCGGGTGGGATGAAGTCATCCCGGCAAACCCTCAGAAGCACAGGTCCTCGGCTGCAGGGCGGCCCCTCAGGGTGAATCAGGACCCACTCTTGAGCTGAGGAAGCTGCCATCACCTCCACCTCTTTTGCACCCATGGGGAAGTGTTCCCCTTCCAGGCCCAGGCAGTTAGAGAACAGCTCCCCACACACCCAGCAGTGCAAACCCTGCCTCCAGGGGCATAGAGAACAGCTCCCCCCGCACAGCAGTGGAAACCTGCCCCCAGTGGGGTAAAGAACAGCTCCCCTCCAACCCAGGAGTATAATCCCTGCCCCCAGGGGGGTAAAGAATAGCTCCCCCCCCACCCGCCCAGTAGTGCAAACTCTGCCCCCAGGGAGGTAGAGAACAGCTCCCCCTCCCACCCTGCAGTGTAAAACTTGCCCCCAGAAGTGTCTTGCAGTCACAGCACAGGCGTCCACACCAACCCAACAGCGGCCAGAGGGGCCCAGCCCTCCCAGGGATGCTGTTCTCCCCACACTCACTGAGGGTTTCTCCCAATGTGTTTGCCAACCCAGGACGTGAGCCCCAGTCCCCTCTGTTCCTGCAGAAACATCCTCATCCTCATCAACGAGTTTGACTTCCCGGAGCAGAGCATCTCCAGGGACGACTACCCGGCCGTCCTCATGCATCTGACCACCACCCAGCCCAGGAGGGTGGCCCAGCTCCCCCTGAAGACCTGCCACCTGGAAGACTTTCTGGATAAGGTACCTGCACACCCCCGGGGTCGCCACACAGGAGCACCAGAATCGCACTGGCTGTGCCCCACTGTTGACGGCTGCAAACAATTCCTACAGACCCAGGGCCAAGGCCTGTGAACCAAGGACCCCAGTCTGTCTGTGCCTTGGGCTGCCAGCTTCCCAGAAAGCCCAAAGCCCCCCAGGGAGCTGTCTGTCAGACACCATATCCAGCGGTCTTGGGGGTTGGATTGACCCAAGAGAATGGGCATTGCTGGTGCCCAGACCCCAGGAGAGGGGGGCAGCCGGCATGAGGGTCACAGTGCCAGGGCATGGCTGGAGTCCAGCTGCACTCAGGGCCACTGGATGCCCAGAACCAGGGGTGCCAGGCCAGGGTGCACAGCCAGGAGGCCAGTGTGGGCGCATCTCAGGGCACCTGACTCAAGACCCTGGGTTCTTGGCCCAGCTGCCTGCTGTGGGTTATTAAAGGGGAAGGACCCTCTCCTGCCCAGATGCACCTGCAGCCTGGACTCCCAGAAGCAGGGCCAGCCCTGAGCCTCCTCTGCGGACCCCAAGAGGGGTGATGTGCCCTTGTGTCTTCACCGGGGAGTGTGTGCGCGCATCCTGCAGGCAGGTGTGTGTGCGCGGCACGAACTGTGGGGCTCTGTGTGTTGCAGAGTGCCTCGGGCCCGGGCCTGGCCTTCATTGTCTTCACAGAGGCCGTCCTCCACATGCCGGGAGCCCCTGGGTGGGCCGTGCTCTTCTTCGGCATGCTGTTCACCCTGGGCCTATCGTCCATGTTTGGGAACATGGAGGCAGTCATCACACCCTTGCTGGACAAGGGGGTCCTGCCCAGATGGGTCCCCAAGGAGGCCTTCACGGGTGAGTGCACAGCTCGGCCGCCCTGGAGGACCTGTTCCCAGCACCTGCCATCCACTCCCACCCGCTGTCCAGATGCCCCTCCTGGATGGAGAGCCCGAGGGGCCATGCCTGAGTCCGGGGGAAGGCTGAGCCAGGCTGCTGTACGCCGACAGCCATCATGGGAGAGCCGAGGGAGGTTCAGGGGTGCCCCTTCCCCATGGCCCCGAGGCTGGAGCACAATACAGAAAAGAGACTGGGGAGGGCAGGGATGGAGAGTGGGGAGCTAAGTCTCCTGCCCAGGTGCCCTGACCCTCCCCACTCCCCCGGGGCTGGTCTGCCTGGCCTGCTTCCTCCTGACCCTCCCCGCTTTCCCAGGGCTGGTCTGCCTGGCCTGCTTCCTCCTGACCCTCCCCGCTTTCCCAGGGCTGGTCTGCCTGGCCTGCTTCCTCTCCGCCACCTGCTTCACGCTGCAGTCTGGAAACTACTGGCTGGAGATTTTCGACAATTTCGCTGCTCCCTTGAACCTGCTCATCTTTGCCTTCCTCGAGGTTGTGGGTGTTGTGTATGTTTATGGAATGAAACGGTGAGCTGCTACCCCACCGTGTGCTCCTCTGGGACCCCACCAAGGTGGGATGGCAGAAGGCTGCCAGGCACAGGCACGACCCACAGCTACCCAGACCCCTGAGAATGTTCTGCTCTGGGGAGCCGCCAAGGCAGCAGAGGGTGCAGGCTGGACCCCAGTCCAGGGTCCTGTCCTTGGCTTGGAGTGGGCGGACCTCTCCCGGGCCTTGTGGAGCCTGAGCCTGGCGTCTGGTGCAGGTTCTGTGACGACATCGCATGGATGACTGGGAGGCAGCCCGGTCCCTACTGGCGGCTGACGTGGAGGGTGGTCAGTCCCCTGCTGCTGCTGACCATCTTTGTGGCCTATGTCACCCTCCTGGCCCGGAAGCCATTGAGCTACAGGGCCTGGAACCCCCAATACGTAGGTCCTTCCGGTGGGAACCTGGGGAGTCCTGGGACCCCTCGGCTTCAGCTTGGCCCCTGTGGCGCCATCCAGTGCCCGATGACCATGGGCTGCATATTCCTGCCACAGTGACAACGTGGTGTGGTCACTTTTGCCTGGGAAACTGGGGATGTGAACAGGGCGGGGCTTCCTGCGGTGTCCCTGAGCGCCTGCTGGGATCAGAAGTGGGGCGGGGTGATCGTGGGCAAGCACCTGGTCGGTGGAGTGAGACATGAGCAGTGCCCAGAGCCCAGGGGCTCCACCCTTCTCGTGGATGTGGCTTCATGCCAGTCTCCCTGCATCCTCCTTGCCTGTGTCCTGCCCATGTGGTGTGGGGACAGGCAGCTGCACAACCTGCCCATTTCTGGCCTGTGACGAGAGGTCGCATGCAGACCCCAACTTCCACCCAGTTCAGTTTGGCTGGAGGCCATTTCTGAACAAGAGCCTTGCGAGGAGGGAGAGGAGTGCCAGCACACTCTCAAAACGCCTCAGGAGCTCTGAGCAGTGCCAGCCCCTAACATACCATCTGCATCCCCACTGGTGACCACTCAAAACCTCACCATGCCACCCCTTCTCAGGAGTGTGGACCCCACTCCTCTCCAAATGTGTCTGGGAAAGTCTCTCCCAACGTAACACCAAGAGCAGGTGAATGAGGAGTCACACTGTATTTTTGAAGAATTTCCACAGTACCAGGAGCTGGGTGGGTGGTGCAACCCAGTGTATAGGGGAGAAAACTGGGAACATGGGCTCTGACAATCCCCAGTGAGTTGAGACCATGTAGCCCCTCTGGTTCCAGAACGTGATACCTAGACCCATGTGGGGGAATCCCCAGCCCCAGGAGATGCTCAGCCAGGTTCCCAAACTCCTGGCCCAGAAGTGCAGTGGTGACCACAGGCCCTGGCCACTGCTCTGGCTACACCTTTTCCACTCCCATCCAAGTCCGGGTGGGCAGGTGTCTCTTGGCCCTTGGATTCAGGAGCAGAGGGGTCAGCTCCACTGCCCAGGGTGGCCGGCGCCAGCTAATCAGCCGTGGTCCCGCAGGAGCTGTTCCCCTCGCGCCAGGAGAAACTCTACCCGGGCTGGGTGCGCGCTGCCTGCGTGCTGCTGTCCCTGCTTCCCGTGCTGTGGGTCCCAATGGTCGCGCTGGCCCAGCTGCTCACCCGGCAGAAGCAGATGTGGAGGGACAGGGACGTCACCCGGACACCGACAGGCACTGAAACCTCCCGGGGTGGGCAGGGCCGGGGCCAGCAGGGGCGGGTGGGCGGGACCTTCTAGCACCGCCCACAGGGCTGACCCCAATACACAATCCACTTGCCTTGATGCCACTGTGCCCGCGTGGTCACTGCTTACGCGACGCCTGCGCAGGGCTGCAGACCCAGCCCCCAACGCTGCTGCTTGAGGCCCGCCCCGAGGGAGGTTCCACAGGGCCCCGGCATCCCTCCAAGCCCGAGGCCTGAGCGTCCTGCAGCGGCTGGGAGCCCTGCACTTGGTGGGGCTGGCTCAGGGGTCTTCCCAGTTTCGGGCTCCTAGCCTTCCGACTCTAGAACCCAGCCCGGCTGGTCTCTGGGGAAGAGCGGCACCCCAGGTGGATCCGGAGGCCGTGTGCGTCTGGCCTCCAGGTCCCCGGTGGGCTGTCACCCCACAGCGCACAGGCGGCAGGGGCCCAAGTCCCTCGCCTCGAGTACCGTGACAGACGCTCCTCCAGCCTGGAAGCGGGGTCTGGGGTCTTCGTTCTGGCTGACCGTTCCCGATATTTCTGAGAAGTATTGTAGGTTGCCACATTTGTTTCCCCAAACTATCAAACTGTATTAAGAAGGCACCAAAAGGCCGGGCGCGGTGGCTCATGCCTGTAATCCCAGCACTTTGGGAGGCTGAGGCAGGCGGATCACGAGGTCATGAGATCGAGATCATCCTGGCCAATATGGTGAAACCCCGTCTCTACTAAAATTACAAAAAAAAATTAGCTGGGTGTGGTGGCACACCCCTGTAGTCCCAGCTACTCAGGAGGCTGAGGCAGAATTGCCAGAACCCAGGAGGCAGAGATTTCAGTGAACCGAGATCACACCACTGCACTACAGCCTGGGTGACACTGCAAGAGTCCATCCCAAAAAAAGAAAAAAGGAAAAAAAACCCAGAAGGCACCAAAACGCTCCTGCTGTCCCGGGGCAGAGGGGTGACAGGCAGGAACTTGCTCACGGCGGGGGGGGGGGTGCAGTCACCCGCACCCTGTGCAGCCCCCACCCCATGCAGCCCCCGTCCAGTCCGCCCTGCTCCAGATACCCCAGCTACCAAGGCCTGCTTCCCTCCTCCCACCTCCCTCTTTTTCCTCCCCATCCTTTTTCCTCTCCTCCTTCCCCTGCAACAGCACCGCGGAGCCAGGGACCAGGTCTGAGCCGGCCCTGGGCACAGGGCCTCTGACTCACCACAGGGAAGGAGGCCCCGCAGGTCCTGGCTTCCTGCCACCGGGAGGGGCCCTGTGAACAACCAAGGAACCTGCTCCCGCCTTTAAAAGGAGCGCCTGGGCCAGGCGCGGTGGCTCAAACCTGTAATCCCAGCACTTTGGGAGGCTGAGGTGGGTGGATCACAAGGTCAAGAGATCGAGACCATCTTAGTCAACATGGTGAAACCCCGTCTCTACTAAAAATACAAAAAATTAGCTGGGCATGGTGGCACGTGCCTGTAATCCCAGCTACTCGGGAGGCTGAGGCAGAAGAATTGCCTGAACCCAGGAGACGGAGGTTGCGGTGAGCCGAGATCGCGCCATTGGCCTCCAGCCTGGGTAACAAGAGCAAACTCCGTCTCAAAAAAAAAAAAAAGCGCCTGGCTGGGTGGCGCTGTCCGTGGTGCTGAAAATCCCAGCAACAAGCCGCGACGGCGGTTCTGTGTCCCTTATACACATTCTTGTAGAGAACCGACCTTGCCCACCGCCAGCCAGCCGGGTCCAGAGTAAGCAAAAGCACATGCACCGCTGCCCAGCTGCAGAAATTGAGTGCTAAACATGCAATTAACGCTAATGAGTGCACCCCACCCACAAGCGTCCTGAGCCCACACCGGGGAAGCTGCCCACTCAAGTGCATCCTGAGCCCACAGCAGGGGAGAGCTGCCCACGGCAGGGAAGAGCTGCCCACCCAAGTGTGTCCTGAGCCAACGGCAGGGGAGAGCTGCCCACCCAAGAGCGTCCTGAGCCCACGGAGGGAAGAGCTGCCCACCCAAGTGTGTCCTGAGCCCACGGAGGGGAGAGCTGTCCACCCACAAGCGTCCTGAGCCCACACCGGGGAATCTGCCCACCCGTGTGTCCTGAGCCCATGGCAGGGGAGAGCTGCCCACCCAAATGCGTCCTGAGCCCACAGCAGGGGGCAGCTGTACTTCGTCCCTCCATCCTGCACTTGTGATGCCCCCACACCCATGGCGAGGTAGGACTTGAGGATGAATATGTCACAAAGGGAGTCCATCCACTGTGAGGCGGGGCTACTGCAGGAGTCTGGCATCCCTCAACCCAGCCTCACAATCTTGCCACAACTCCTTGCCTTGGGCCTACCAGCCGGCCTCTTCCATTGTAACCAACACAAACCAAACTCACACCTAAAGGCCTTCACCAGCTCTCAGAACTGGCCCACTCCAGGACAGGCTTCAGGCCCTGCTGGACCCAGTTCACAGGATCCATAGGACTCTCTCTCCCTGCACTGCTCAGCTTTTTAAAGTAGGGCCTCTCCATGACCAACCTGGCACCAACCACACAGAGGGTAACGGCAGTGGGTGCAGGACCGGCAGGAGTGTGGGGCTGGGCAGGGAAACACCACTCCCTCTCGGGGGGCCTGGCTGGCGTCAGCCACAGCCCCCGCCCTGCCTGCTTCTCTTCCCTTCCTGCTGCCACAGCCCCGCCCTGCCTGCTTCTCCTCCCTGCTTTGAGTCACTTGCTCCATATACGCTTGTCTGTGGAAGGCACCTGGAAAGAAGCTGTTTTAGACAAAGTTCAGGCCTAAGGAAGTCCGAAGAGCTGGGCTTTTTCTTTTTGCCTTGAGATTTGACAGCCTACACAACGAGCTTCTTTCTCTCTTTTTTTTTTTAGACAGAGTCTCGCTCTGTCACCCAGGCTGGAGTGAAATGGCACAATCACAGCTCAGTCCAGGCACAACCCCCTGGGCTCAAGTGATCCTCTCACCTCAGCCTCCCAAGCAGCTGGGATTACAGCTGCTGGACACTATGCTGGGCTAATTTTTTGTAGAGATGGGGTCTCCCGATGTTACCCATGCTGGTCTCAAACTCCTGGCTTCAGACAATCCTTCTGCCTCGGTTTTCCAAACTACTGGGATGACAGGTGTCATCAAGGCCCCTATGCCCGCCCTTACCAGTGTTTTCTTTTTCTTTTTGAGATGGAGTCTCACTCTGTTCGCCCAGGCTGGAGTGCAGTGGAGCGATCTTGGCTCACCGTAACCTCCGTCTCCCAGGTTCTTGCAATCCTCCTGCCTCAGCCTCCCGAGTAGCTAGGACTACAGGCACACACCACCACTCCCGGCTAATTGTTTGTATTTTAGTAGAGATGGGGTTTCACTGTGTTGCCCAGGCTGGTCTTCAACTCCTGAGCTCAGGCAATCTGCCCAACTGGACCTCCCAAAGAGCTGGGATTACAGGCATGAGCTACTGCACCCAGCCCACAGTGGTTTTTAAAAGTGCCAGGCAAGGGCAGTGGCTCACACCTGTAACCCCAGCACTTTGGGAAACTGAGGCGGGAGGGTCACTTGAGCCTGGGAGTTTGTGGCTGCAGTGAGCCATGATCGTGCCACTGCACCACAACCTGGGTGACAACAGAGTGGATCCATCTCTAATAATTAATGAGACAAGTCAAAAAGGGGGTGCTTGGTGAGTTAAGCCATTATCAAAGCAAATACCTTTTTCAAAAGTCTAATACTTCAGCAAAAATACATGTGATCCTGAGAAAATTTCAACAAAAAGCACCTGGAGGAAGGGATCGTGGAGCTTTGTAGAGAACTGAGGGCTGAACAGCGGCCTGACCTGCGTGCTGTGATTCAAGCCCAGGTGTGCCGAGCAGCAGCCTCTGCTCCCGGGAGGCCCCGCCCTGTTCCATCCAACCTCCCACTGAAGTCGGCAACCCACAGGGCCCGGGGCCACTCCCTTTCGGTTTGCAGGGCAAGGCGCCACCAGGCCGGCTGCCAAGGGCCCCTCCTCCCTCAGGCTCCTATTCAGAGGCTCCAGGCGCCAGCGTGCATTTACGACATGCTCCATGGACTTGGGTCCACCATAAACACATTAGGTTCAGTCACGGACATTCCCCGAAGTAACCGCAATAAACAAAGCCATATCCAGCAGCCATGAGCCCCCACCCGACACTAGGCACGTTTGGGCTGCACTCACACCAGAAGCCCTGTCCAAGGTGCACTCAGAAGGACCCGGCCACACAGTAAGGCCCCACCCGGACCTGCTGGAAGGCTCCGGAGTCGCTTACACAGGGCCTTCGTGTCACGTAGCCCAAGCTGACTTCTGAGGACAGGCTGTTTCTTCACCCCAAGATCATATCCCTCTGAACTGCCCCTCCCGTTCTCCACAATCCGTCCAGTTCCTTCTGTCTGCTGAAGGACATGTGTCCGGCACCACTGCGTGCCTGGCACCCGCCCGGGGAGATAAGAAGTCTGGCAGGCAGAGGACTCGGGCTCATCACCAGCCCCACCTGGAAGCCTCAGGTCCACACCCTCCACTGCCCCACTACCAGCCCTTCAGAGACAGAGTCACCTGGTCCACTCAGAAGAGAATGGCCAGAGGTGGAATGTGACTTTCAACCTGAATTGGAGGCTCAGGAGGAGGAAGCCTGGATTTTATAAAGGATGGTGTCATGCCCCTGCCTCCTTGAATGCTGATGGCCCAGAGGGTGTGCCCCGGGGAAGCATGTCTGAAGCCACTTCTGCAGGCCGGCGGGGGAGGGCAGTGCCCACCTAGGCTTCTCCATCATCCCCTCCCAACCCCCTAACTAGGCCCCCACGATCCCCACTGCCCTGACTGGGCCCCCCATCATCTCTGCTGCCCTTTGGGCCTGGACTTACTGCTCCCTCTTCCAGGGTGGGGGCTCCACTGTCTACCCCCCTACCCTCCTTCCCTCCTTCCCCTCCTGCCTCACAGCATCAGAAATCTCCCAGGCCCAGCCAGGCCATGGGTCTGCACTGACCATCACCCCATTCACAGACATTTCTGTAAACGCATACAGTGGTGTCTATGCAGTGTGCATTAGGACTCAAACATTAGAATTTTTTCAAAACTGACAAAAAAGCATAGATTCAGTATTTTATTCTCACAGCCCCCCATTGTAACCCACAGGGGACCCTGTCCAGGTGCAGGGTCACCTGGATGGTGGGGTGGAGGTCAGAGGTCAGGGTGAGGGCTGGAGAACGGCAAGTCTGGTGAGGGACTGTTTGTGTGGGGAGGGAAAGCCAGGCCCCCGGAGAGGAGGAGCTGACCCTGGGGTGGGGACAAGTGCCAGCCTCAGGTGAGTGAGGACAGCGAGTCACTGGACACTCAGGGCTTGGCCGGATGCTCAGGGCTTGGGGGCCAGCATGGGGACAGAAGGGTGGTGCAGGACATGAAAGGACATGGCCTTAACCACCTGACTTGGCGGCCTGCTTTCAGGGAAAGCCCTGTCAGGAGTGGACTTTGGATGGGGTTTCGGTGATGGCGGCTGCGGGTCAGGAGGATGCCTCACCCATGACAGCACCCTGGGTCCAGAGGCTCCCGGCTGCTGCAGCCTGGCTGGGTGCACAGGGATGAGGGCCTCCCAAGAGCCCCTGTTTTGGGGACATGAGAAAGGCCCCAGACCAGGATGGTCCTCAGGCTGTGTGCAGACAGGCTCAGCACCCACCACCTGCTTCTCCCCCAGACCAGATGGTCCTCAGGCTGTGTGCAGACAGGCTCAGCACCCACCACCTGCTTTTCCCCCAGACCAGGATGGTCCTCAGGCTGTGTGCAGACAGGCTCAGCACCCACCACCTGCTTTTCCCCCAGACCAGGATGGTCCTCAGGCTGTGTGCAGACAGGCTCAGCACCCACCACCTGCTTCTCCCCCAGACCAGGATGGTCCTCAGGCTGTGTGCAGACAGGCTCAGCACCCACCACCTGCTTCTCCAGCCTGTCAGCTGAAGGATGGACCACCCCCACCTGTAATGAGAGGGCCTTGGTGGGCAGGCTCTGCTCCTTGAGGCACCAGGGAGGGGACCCCCCCCCACACACAGGAAGGAGCGCTTTGGCCCCTACCTTGCACTGCACAACCCAGGGACCTGAGGGGCTGGCCCAGAGGCATCGGCCTGGGTATGGGCTGTCCCTCCCTCCCTCAGACGTAGAGGCTGGCGCGACAGGGCTGCTGGTGCCCTCCCTCGGCCCTGCTGTGGGTGGGCGGCCATCAGTCCAGGATGGTCTTGAAGTCAGAGGGCAGCGCTGGGTTGGCTACAGCCTCCAAGGCAGCCAGTGTCGTCCCCAGGAGCTTCCGACTCAGCTGTGACTGGGCTGCGGGGCCAAAGTCAGACTCCGTTCTGGGACAGACCAGAGGGGACATCCCCCAGCCCTCCTGGGACATGTAGACAGTCGGGTAGGCGGGGCCCCGGTGCCGTGTGGCCCTGGCTGGTGGGAACCCCAGTGAAGGAACGGACACCCCCCCACCAGGGCAAGCAGACTGCCAGGCAGCTGGTTGACGCTGGAGTGGTGGGGCAGGAGAGAACGTAAGAAAGACCTGAGGAGCCCAGGACCCCATGTGGGCATCAGGACAGCAGCCAGGGCAGAGGCCATGAGAGGACACAGGTCAGGGGTCAGAAGGCTCCCGAGGGTGGGAAGGCATCGCCCCAGAGGTGGGAGGCTGGGGTTTGGGAAGTCACGGACTCTGCCGGGCTCTGGGCCTGGGGACACCTGCATTTAGTCACATGAGACCACCAGCGTGGCTCCAGGACCCCGAGGTCAGGCGAGTCCAGGACCCCGGGGGCACCTGCACTTCAGCAGCTCCTGAGGCTGCCCGTGCCACATGCAGCGTTGGAGGATGAGCCTGGGGGTACCCGCACTGGCCTCACCCACACTTGCCTGTCCTGAGCGACCCCAGGAGCGGTGCGTAGGTGACACGGTGTCGAGTCAGCTTGAGCAGGAAGGCTCGGTGGCACAGCCAGTACACAGCCTCAGAGGGCAGCGGGCCGGCGGCGCCCTTGGCTCCCAGTGACATCCCTGGAGAGCAAACAGAGGCCGAGGTGTCCACGGGCCCAGCCCAGCTCCCCTCCTGGGAGACACCGAAACGCTGCCCACCCCGACGGTCTGGGGGGCGCGGGCGGCTCCATCGCCAGCCGCCCTGGCCCAAGCACTGCGGGAGTCACAGCTGAAATGTTTCTTCAGTTTCTCCAAGTGAAATGTCCACAAGACAGAAGTGACAGCAAGTAGAAACTGTCAAACTCAGGCCCGCAGGTTTGAAGTGGACTGAATTTCAGATGGCTCAGAAACCTCCGACGCTGGACAAAGTGTCCGGAGCAGAGGAGGGCCTGCAGCTCCGTGATGGTGATGCGTGGCCTCTGCTCCTGAGACGGGTCAGGGAGCCTGGGCCTGGCCTTTTCCTAAGCCCTTGGCCTGGGTCTGCACAGGGGCCCTAGGCACCATGGACAGGAGGCAGCCCAATCCCACCACGGGGCAAACAGAGGGGCCAGGTCCCCCAAATCCCACCACGGGGCAAAGAGGCCAGTCCCCAAATCCCACCATGGGGCAAACAGGAGGGACCAGGTCCCCGAATCCCACCGTGGGGTAAACAAGAGAGGCCAGTCTCCCCTAATCCCACCATGGGGCAAATAGGAGGGGCCAGGACTCCCCAAATCCTACCACGGGGAAAACAGGAGAGACCAGGCCCCCTGGATCCCATCATGGGGCAAACAGGAGGGACTGGGTCCTCCAAACCCACCACAGGGGAAATAGGAGGGGCCTGGCCCCCCAGGACTTCCCCAGGCAGAGTGAGGTGGGAAGGACAGCAGCTCCCATCCCTTCCATCAGGTGCTCTGCCCATCCCATGAGAGGGAAGGAGACGGGTCTGCTGGTGGCTAAACCGCTTCCCAATGTGAAAAGGGGTGAGAATTTCCTAAGCCCGATTCACTCAGTCTCCTGACATGCCAACAGCAGCAGGCAGGCCCTGCTGCCACGGAGGCTGGACACGGCATACCTGCATTCTTGGCTTTCAGAATGGAGTAGCAGAGGGAGCCCATGTCAGAGATAATACGCAGGAAAAATGCCGGGTTCTTCCACACTTGCTGGTGAAACGGAAGCTGGAGCACACACGCATGGAACCTGCGGGACGGTGGACACGTCAGAGGGCAGGCCTCCTCCCAAAACAGCGCCCAGGGTGTGGGTGTGGGACACGCATGGAACCTGGGGGACAGTGGACATGTCAGAGGACAGGCCTCCTACTGAGACAGCACCCAGGGTGTGAGCGTGGAACACGCATGGAACCTGGGGGACAGTGGGCACGTCAGAGGACAGGACCCCTGATGAGACGGAGCCCAGGGATGTGGGTGTGGGACATGCATGGAACCTGGGGGACAGCGGACATGTCAGAAGACAGGCCTCCTAATGAGATGGAGCCCAGGGGTGTGGGCGGGGGCACAGTGGTACACATGTGCAAAGGTGTGTGTGTGTGCATGAAGCCATGGACCCAGGTTTCCCTGTGGGCACAGGTACACACACAAGGATGCATGCGTGCATGTGTGTATGCAGGTGCATGTGTGTGTGTGTGCAGGTACCTGCACGTCCAAGTGCACGCACAGGTACACTGCACGTTTCTGTGTGCCATCTGTATGAATGCACACACACGTGGAGGCTGAATAAGCTCCACGCCGGATGCTAACCCGCCATGCTTCTGATTAAACCCCGTTCCGGGAAGAGCTGGATGTTAACCCGCCATGCTTCTGATTAAGCCCCGTTCCGGGAAGGGCTAGATGCTAACCCGCCATGCTTCTGATTAAACCCCGTTCCGGGAAGAGCTGGATGTTAACCCGCCATGCTTTTGATTAAACCCCGTTCCGGGAAGAGCTGGATGTTAACCCGCCATGCTTCTGATTAAGCCCCGTTCTGGGAAGGGCTAGATGCTAACCCGCCATGCTTCTGATTAAGCCCCGTTCTGGGAAGGCCTCTAAGACTTCCAGTTTATCAATAGTTTCTTGTGTACCAGCAGGAACTCACCGTACACCTGCCCTCAGTCACACAACCTCGATGTCATCGCAATCAATGACCTGTGCCTCCCTGCTGAGCCGCCCACCTCGGTGCTGCGTCGGCCCTGGGTCTGGGCTGACAGTGCAGGGATCCAGCACCTCATCTCACGGCCACTGGGACACAGACTTGGCTTGTGTGTGTAGGCAAAGTCCCTACCACATCTTTTTCCAAGAAACTGCATTTGTCAGTCTTTTTTGTTGTTGCTGAGACAGGGTCTCACTGTCACTCAGGCTAGATTACAGTGGTGTGATCTCAGGTCAGTGCCACCTCTACCTCCTGGACTCAAGCTCCCAAGTAGCTGGAACTACAGGTGCACAAGCACCACACTCAGCCAGCTTTTATTTTGATTCGTCACAGAGATGGGGTCCTCCTACGTTGCCCAGGCTGGTCTCAAGGCATCCTCTCGCCTTGGCCTCCCAATGTGTTGGGATTACAGGTGTGAGCCGCTGCACCGGGACTGCCACCTCCTTCTTTGGCCGCTCAGCTTCCTGGGACTTTGAGGCAGGACCACAACGACCTGCTCACTGCAGAACAGCGCAAGTGCACATGTGCTCATACATGTATGTGCATATGTTCCTATGTACGTGTGACCAGGACACCCAGGCAAGGTGCTCTTATGTGTGATCACGGTGCCTGTGTATGAGCTCATACATGTATGTGATCAGGACACCTGTGCACGTGTTCATACGTGCGTGTGACCAGGGCACCTGTGCATGTGTTCACACGTGTGTGTGACCAGGGTGCCTGTGCACGTGTTCAGATGTGTGTGAGATCAGGGCACCTGTGCACGTGTTTATATGTGCGTGTTATCAGGGTGCCTGTGCACAGGTGTTATGTGTGCGTGTGACCAGGGCACCCATGCATGTGTTCACGTGTGTGTGTCAGCAGGATGCCTGTGCACGTGTTCAGATGTGTGATCAGGACACCTGTGCACATGTTCATACGTGCGTGCGATCAGGGCACCTATGCATGTTTATATGTGCATGTTATCAGGGTGCCTGTGTACGTGTTCATACGTGCATGTGATCAGGACGCCCGTGCACGTGTTATGCATGGGTATGATCAGGGCACCTGTGCATGTGTTCGTGTGTGACATTCGTACAGGTGTTCATACATGTGCGTGATCAGGACACCTGTGCACGTGTTCATACGTGTGATCAGGGCACCCATGCACGTGTGTTCATATATGCGTGTGATCAGTTGCCTGTGCACAGGTGTTATGTGTGCGTGTGACCAGGGCACCCGTGCATGTGTTCACGTGTGTGATCAGGGTGCCTGTGCACGTGTTCAGATACGTGTGATCAGGACACCTGTGCACATGTTCATACGTGCGTGTGATCAGGGCACCTGTGCACGTGTTTATATATGCATGTTATCAGGGTGCCTGTGTACGTGTTCATACGTGCGTGTGATCAGGGCACCCGTGCATGTGTTCACATGTGTGTGATCAGGGCACCCGTGCATGTGTTCACATGTGTGTGATCAGGGTGCCTGTGCACATGTTCATACGTGTGTGTGATCAGGGCATCTGTGCACATTTATATGTGCATGTTATCAGGGTGCCTGTGTATGTGTTCATATGTGCGTGTGATCAGGACGCCCGTGCACGTGTTATGCATGGGTATGATCAGGGCACCTGTGCACGTGTTCATACATGCCTGTGATCAGGGAACCTGTGCATGTGTTCATGTGTGTGATTGGGACACAAGTGCACGTGTTCATACATGTGTGTGATCAGGACACTCATGTACAGGTGTTCATACATGTGCATGATCAGGACACCTGTGCACGTGTTCATATGTGTGTGATCAGGGCACCCGTGCACGTGTGTTCATACATGCATGTGATCAGGTTGCCTGTGCACGGGTGCTCAGATGTGTGATCAGGACACCCGTGCACAGGTGCTCAGATGTGTGATCAGGGCATCTGTGCCCAGGTGGCCACATGTGTGTTTGATCAGGGCACCTGTGTACCTGGTCTCACTGCCTGAGCCCCTTCTGGAATAACCTGAGATCACACCAGTCAAGCCAGCACTCGGGTCTCAGCCTCTCAGTAACTCTACTGAGCTGGGAAGTCTCCCCACGTAGCAATGAGAGAAGCCAGGCCCAGAATGCTTTTGCCTGAGGTCTGGGGTCAGCACCGGGCCACGCTCCTGACCCAGGAGGGAAATACCTTGCATGGCCAGGGGCTCTCTTCCAAAGGGAGAAACAGCCGCCTGCTAGAGGTTGAGGCACCCATCCTCGGCCCGTGTGGGGGTGCAGCCAGCATGGCTGGGAAGGCTGAGCACAGCAGATTGTAGTCACCCGCCCGTGGCGCCACCGGGACTGCCACAGCCTCACCTGCTACAGCTGGACTGCTGTGAAATAGGAGCCCAGCTCTCCCTTCTCCCACTCCTGTGTCGAGGGAACAGGGTTCCTGGGCCTCCCACGTGCCTGACTCTGTGTTTCGAAGCAGCCATGGCCCATCATACCTCGGTCTTTTCAGGGATGCCCTCATCAAGTGACTACCCCAGACCCCACGCGGGGCCTTCCTGGCCTCCTCTACGATACCCCCTTTAACATCTCTTTACCCCAGGCCCCTGCTGCCTAGGATGGCCTCCACGAGGTCCCATGGGCAGTGCACAGGCACAGGAGGGACACGCGGGGCCACATCAGCTCCTACCGCTACTTGGAGACCGAATGGGCACTTCACACAAAGCCGTGCGGACACAGAACCACGCTGAGGGGACAGCACTGCTGAAAACGTAAGACACTCCTTACCCCACCCATCAGAGGTGAGCAGAGCGGGGAGGGTCCCTGGAGGTTGGGCCCGCGCCTCCTGGTGGCTCACCTGTAAGCCTGCAGCAGGAAGGTCTTGTAGACGTTGGTGCACACCGTCTGGAGGCTGTTCACCTAGAGTCACCAAGAAACAGCGAGAAACGGCAGAAACCTCTCTGGGATTTTAGGTTCTTACTTCTTGCTTTATCATCCATTCAAATGGAATAAGAAAGAGGATGATTTTGATAAGAAACCATCCCTCTTTCCGGTGATATCTGGCCTGGCCCTCACCAGGCAGCTGTGAACCATGCTGAGGGGGAGGCACGGGGCGGGGCGGGGGTGTGTGTGGAGCGCGCGTGGTTGGAACTCGTGTCTGCCTGCCCGAGGATCGGCCAGAACGGGAAGGAACCAGGAGGGAGGGAGTGGATGCAAACGCCCAGATGGGGCCATGCCCTCAGGGCCGCAGCTTCGGAGCCTCAGCCCAGCAAGACCTGGGACCCTGTCTCAGGAGGGGCGCTGGTGCTGAGGACCAAGAAGGGTGAACATGAGGGGCCCTCAATACACATATGTGCATGCCTGCTACTGCACACCCACATGCACACATGCACCTCACATGAATGCACACGACTGCACATGCACACATCAGGCATGCATTCGCATGTGCATACTGACACCTGCAACCTTGCACACCTGTGCACACACGGCCATGCATTCATGTACACACAAACGCGCCTATGTGCACTCATATGTGCAGCCACATCTTCACCTTCAGACTTGCAGGCACGCTACACATACACACACACATCAGGTAAGCATGCGCATGCTCACACCTGCACCCTTGGACACCTGTGCACACACTGCCATGCATTCATGTACACACGCTCAGGTGCACACGTGCACACGTGCAACCACACTTTCACCTTCAGACTTGCAGGTGTGCGACACGCATGCACATACACTTGTGCACACAATTACACACACGCCTCCTGAACTCTGTGCTGTCAGTCTGCTCACCTGCAAATCCAGAAAAAGGCTGTGACACTTCAGCCGCAAGACCCCAAAGAGTTTGTGACGCATGCTCCTCCCAGCCTTGAAGCTGCGGTTGAAGGTGAGACTAGCTCTGATGGAGGTCCGGGCATAGCTGAGACAAAGCGGGGACGTCAGACACAGGTCCCGCCCCACGCCATGCCCCTCCCGCAAAGTCTGCTGGGAAGAGCCTCTCTTCCTCCTCCTGCTCCTTGTCCTGCCTGAGGCATGCAGGGCAGCCCAAGGGGGCTGGGTGCCCACTCCACAGATGCAACTTGCTACACCCCCATCCAGATCCTGCACAACCAAACCACCAGGACCTGGTTAGTGGTGCTGAGTGTATCCAAGCCTCACGTGACCGTGTGTGTGCATTCTTCATCTGCCCTCATGAGATCTACACATGATCCAGTCAAAAACACGTAATAAACCATGGAGCCCCGGCTCCCAGGTGTCCCTTAGGTATGACTCAGCACCTTCACAGGAGAACACCGAGTCAGGCGTGGGGAATCTCGCTGTGTTTGAGTCTCAGGGGTGGAAGAGCTGGGCAGCATCAGCTACACAGGGCTCCAGCAAGTGCACGCGGCACACGCAGGATGTCTCCAGAGGGATAGGAGGGAGGCATCCCACTGGTGTCCCCTAAGGCCTCACCACCGCTCACTTCTGTGTGCATCTGTGTCCAAAGATAAACACGTGGCATCCACAGCAGGCTCCCTGGGTGTGTTCCTTCACATCCAGCTGAGCACTTACATTGAAATAAAGGTTTTGTGCCATTAAACATTCTTCAAACACGTTTAACGGCAGAGTGAGGTTTGTGATACGTAACCCCTGCTTAGCCCTGTACGGGGGCAGGTTCCTAACGTGCTGTGTGAGTCCTCCCGCCCGGAGTACTAGAAACGGACGTGCTGTGTGAGTCCTCCCGCCCGGAGCACTGGAAATGGACGTGCTGTGCGAGTCCTCCCACCTGGAGCACTGGAAATGGATGTGCTGTGCGAGTCCTCCCGCCCAGAGTACTAGAAACGGACGTGCTGTGCGAGTCCTCCCGCCCGGAGCACTGGAAATGGACGTGCTGTGCGAGTCCTCCCACCCGGAGCACTGGAAATGGAAGTGCTGTGCGAGTCCTCCCACCCGGAGCACTAGAAACGGACGTGCTGTGCGAGTCCTCCCACCCGGAGCACTGGAAATGGACGTGCTATGCGAGTCCTCCCGCCCGGAGCACTGGAAATGCCAAACAAGACCCGAGACAATGTCTGGTCCCTTCAGAAATGGAATTACTGGGAAAACACAGGAGGACACTGTAAGGACTTCCATGCAAACAATCGGCTTTCCAGAAAAGTCTTCCAGCTTGCCTCACCCTGACACTGGCTCTCGGCAAGCCCAGGAAAGGAGCCAGCATGAGGAACGGGCCTGACTGCCGGATTCACACATTTGACGCTGGTGGTAGAACCTTCCCGGGTGTGCATCAGATGTCCGCTGCTTCTTCCACAGCCACCCCCAACATGACCCTGGGCTCTGGCTTGCCCCGAGCCTATGGGCCTCAGCTGTGTGGAGACCTCAGGCAGAATGAGAGCCCGGAGCAGGCCAGGCTGCGACCACGTGCACCCCTTGCCAGCTGGGTGACTGAGGGCACGCGCCCCCCTGAAGCCTTTCCTCTAGGTCTCAGGTCATCAGGAGAACCAAGTGTGATGACCCTTTCAGGGTCCCTTAAGTCAGTCACACACACAGATGCTCCAGGGAATGGCCACTTTCACTGTGGCTCAGGCAAGTTACGTTTCTCTGCAGTGAAAGCAATGACTGTTTCCTCACTGATTTCATCTGCCTCCCTGTGTGTCCTTCCCCAGCACCAAATTGGGGAAACTTCAACTCCCTTTCCTTTGAGTCTTTTGTTTCTGTGCTAGTGTTGTCTGCATGTAGCTCCTCTTCTACCTAGAATCTGCTCTGGTATATGCTGTAAAGACGCAACTTCCTTTCTTCCAGTGTTCTCACACAAAAAATTAAACACACCTTCTCTTCCATCAGCTGTACCACGCTCCACATTAACACACATTTACGAGAGACAGTTCTGTCCATTAATTCTCACACATTCTGTCACCTGAGCTGTGGTTTGGGAGATGAAAATCTGGACAAGGAATTTCCATCTCACCACTCGTCCTTTTTCACTTTTCCCAATCATTTTGCCTGTTTTCTTCTCCCAGATGTCCTTCAAACCTTAGTTGTATGCTTCAGACAGAGGATCTGAGTTCCCCATGAACGCAAAGAACCACTGGTCTCCACTGATGAGCTTTTAGGGCCACAGCTGCAAGCAGGCACTCTGACCAAGTGGCCTTTGGGAGCATGGAATGTTCTGGTGTTGAACTCACATTTGATTCCCTGATGCCCACCTGTCTTGTACCAGTCTCTGTGGCTTTGCCAGTGCGTTCAGAGAGGACTCATTTTCCTGATTCATTCATCCGTCCTTTGTCCTTCAATAACATTCATTGATGTTTGCCAGAGGCTGGAACCAGGGGTGCCTGTCCTTAAAAATGCCAGTTTCATGGGAAGGAAAATAAGCAGTGGATGGTTCACAGCTGACTGGTATGGCCAGCACTGCAGAGGTGCCTGAGAGAGGCACAGAGGTGCTGGGAGCCCAGGAAATCTGAAAATCACCCAGACAAAGCCAGCGGAGGCCAGGATCAGGTGAGGTCAGGAGAGGGAGGCAGGGACTGTGGGTGGCACAGAGGACTGGCACCCTAGTGGGGAGGGGGCTGCAGGAGGGATGTGCTGGGCACCGTGCACAAAGGTGCCACTCCCCCATCATGAGGGATGTCTGTACCTGCTGTCCCCCCATGAAGGAAACCCCAGGGAGCATTCTGGAAACAGGCAAAGTCCAGACCTGGACTGTTCAACTCAGAATGACTGGACCCCAGTTTAAACTGGTTTAACAAACATCTTATTTCTCTTCCCATGAACCTGTGCCTTTTAGAGGAAGGTGGCCCCATTTCCGGCCTCTAACTCAGCACCAATGAATTTTATTGAAGGACAGAGGACAGAATAAAGAAAACACCTGTCCACAGATTTGGAATGCTGATACTTTTTGGTTTAAGACAGAGTCTAACTCTGCTGCCCAGGCTAAAGTACAGTGGGGTGATCTCGGTTCACTGTACCTCTCCCTCTCAGGTTCAAGTGATTCTCCTGCCTCCGCCTCCTGCACAGCTGGGACTACAGGTGTGCACCACCACATCCAGCTAATTTTTTTATTTTTTAGTAGAGATATTGGCCAGGCTGGTCTCAAACTCCTGGCCTCAAGCCTCCCAAAGTGCTGGGATTACAGGCGTGAACCACCGTGACCCGCTTGGAATGTTGATTCTTTTTACTCATAAAAGAGACAGCAGATTTCTGTATCTATATTCAGCTTCAGTCCATCTGTGGCTGAGCCTGAGGTGGGGCCATAACTCTGGGGCTCAAGGAAAATGGAACCCCAGCATTTTGTACAGAGACCCCCAGACACAACAGTCCCATCCCGATGTGTCACATATGATCATGAACTCATGGCATCCTGTGGGCTGTGGATGAGCCTCAGAGTGTGTGTCCTCATGGTGGAGAGACTCACACCCGACAGGGCCCTACCGTCTCTGGGTTTGGAGAGACTCACGCCCAACAGGGCCTCACCAGCTCTGGGTTTGGATCCAGACTGCTCTCGGAGGACATAGTGCTCCTGGGGCTGGTGCACAATCTCCTTACACCAAAACAGCACAGAAAACTGCTCCCCTTGTGAGCACCCTCACTCCCAGAGAAAGACACATTTCTGCTCAGCCCTGGATGGGAGGAGGGACACCCTGTGGCCCCTGACCCTTTGGAATTGGCAGGTGCCTGCCCCACATGGAAGCAGGGGTAGATGGGACTGCCCTGCAGAATCATCTGCCCCGCCGGGCACAGGCTCTGCTCCCAGCCAGGCACACTCACCTAGAGAAGTCGCTCTGCACCTCCAGGGTCCGGGTGTCCAGCAGCAGTCCACACCAGGGGAACAGGCCATGGGCTGGGAGCTGGACAAATACCGCGCTGCCCAAGGCCTCATCTTCCACGGGGAAGTTCACCACCGTCTTCCGCAAGTTCACCACACAGCCATACTCAGGGATACCTTGAACCAGGGTCCTAAGGCAGAGGGGTAATGTCACCCAGGAGGGGCCCTGACGCCCTTGTGAAAACCCCAGAGAAGCAGTGCTGGGGAGTGGGGTGCTGGGCCTGGCAAAGCTCTGAGGAACCCGGACCCAGCCCTGCCCCAGACTTCAGGGTGCTTGCCCTGTCTCCTGTGCAGGACAGGTAGGTGAGCGCACGCAGGAACCCGGCCTGGACCCAGGACAGCCAGGACTCAGACGGGAGGTGTGGCCCCAGCGGCCTCTGTGATGGTCCATCTCACGTGTCCCCATGGCAAGGCCACAGTCCTGTCATGAAGACTCATCTGTGGTCTGGCGTAGACTTAAGATCTGAACAAACCCCCCCCCTACTGCATCACTCCTCCTCAGCGACTCTGCCGCCCCCACCAAGTCACTCTTCCTCCGTGACTCTGCCGGTCTTCTCCTGGGTGCCCTGAAGGCATCTGCTATGCTTTGGACACAGGGGAGTGTTCTGAGTTCATGCCCAGGTGTGGGATCCAGCTGGGCTGTGAGCTGCGCAACACCAATCACCAGCTTCACATCAAGAAGATTCCTTCACCGGGTCATGAGCCTTGCCCACCCATCTCAGGGAGCCCCCCCCTGTGCCCAGCAGCCTCTGTTCTAGCCCCAGGCGTCCCCCTGCCCTTCCTGCGGCCTCTGCTCTGGAACCAGGCATCTCCCTGCCCTTCCTGCAGCTCTGCTCTGACCCAGGCATCCCCTGCCCTTCCTGTGGCCTCTGCTCTGGCCCCAGGCATCCCCCTGCCCTTCCTGTGGCCTCTGCTCTGACCTGGGCATCCCTTGCCCTTCCTGTGGCCTCTGCTCTGACCCTGGGCATCCCCTGCCCTTCCTGTGGCCCCTCCTCTGGCCCCAGGCATCCCCCTGCCCTTTCTGTGGCCTCTGCTCTGGCCCCAGGCATCCCCCTGCCCTTCCTGTGGCCTCTGCTCTGACTTGGGCGTCCCTTGCCCTTCCTGTGGCCTCTGCTCTGACTTGGGCGTCCCTTGCCCTTCCTGTGGCCTCTGCTTTGACCCGGGCATCCCCTGCCCTTCCTGTGGCCTCTGCTCTGGTCCCAGGCATCTCCCTGCCCTTCCTGTGGCCTCTGCTCTGACCCGGGCGTCCCCTGCCCTTCCTGCGGCCTCTGCTCTGACCCGGGCGTCCCCTGCCCTTCCTGTGGCCTCTGCTCTAGCCCCAGGTGTCCCTCTGCCCTTCCTGTGGCCTCTGCTCTGACCCTGGGCATCCCCTGCCCTTCCTGTGGCTTCTGCTCTAGCCCCAGGTGTCCCTCTACCCTTCCTGTGGCCTCTGCTCTGGCCCCGGGTGTCCTCTGCCCTTCCTTCGGCCTCTGCTCTGGCCCCAGGTGTCCCCTGCACTTCCTGCAGCCTCTGCTCTCGCTCTGGGTATCCCACTGCCTTTTCTGGGGCCTGGACCTGGGACCTCAGCCAGCTGCTCAGTCCCCCTGGTGCCTTCCCAGCTCCTTGCAGCTACCCCTGCCTGTTACATGGTTGCTGACTCCTCTCCTGGGAGTCCTGCCCTGGGTGGGGCCCCAACGTACACACTGAGCCACCTCCCTGGCCAGTACCCTCAGGAACTTCCCACAAGAGAAGCAGCGTCCCCATCTGCTCCGTTCCCTCCGCAGCCTCAGCACTCCTGAGCCCTCAGTCCCCCGGGACCTGGGTCCATCCCGAGTGAATCTTAGTGGATTTAAATGTGCACTGCCTGCTGTGATTTCACTGTGTGCAGCCTGCTGTGCTCTGGGTTGCGGTACTGATGGTGCTGAAGAACGCGGGGCGCACCCCCTCACCCAGAACAGCACTGGAGGGCGGTCCAGATGGGTTTTCACAAACACAGCCCAGCCAAGCACCCAAAACCACCCCTGGCAGCCACATTTTCTGAGGGTTCTGTTTATGGCTTTCGAGGTTTCTGGTTCCTCGTCAAATCGCACTTTAAAGCAAGACCACAGGCTCCGGGGAGGGTGCCGTCAAGGGAGACCACGCTCAACAATCCCCTGTGCGAAGGCCAGGTTCCCTGTGCCTGATTTTAGTTTGCACCACAAAAGTCAACGCTGAGATCTGCCCCTGGCAATCTCCACACTTTAGGACAGCACCGCAAATCGGAATTCTCCGCTGATCCCAAACCACCCCATGCAGAAACATGACTGCAGCCAACTCGGCGGGCGAGCTCCCTGGCAGCTCCTGCTCCCCACAGGCTCGGGCGCACTCTGCAAAGGAGGCTGCTGTCTCGGCCCCTGGGGGTCTCACAGGGGCCCCAGGAACCACCTTGAAGACTTTCCAAAGAGCAGTAGGAGCGGGGTTACCACCTGCACTCAGTGTGTGCGTAACCTGTGTGCATCTCCGCAGGCCTGCTCTCTCCCAAAGGCGGCCCTGCACCCCCAGGCCTGGGGACATAGCCAAGCACCTCTGCTCTTGCGGATCCAGCACTAACAAAGAGAGGACTCGGCAGAGACCACGCTGTGGCGCTAGGGGCAGGACAAGACCATGCTGCGGTGCCAGGGGCAGGACATGGTGGGGGTGCTCAGGTCTGCAAAGGCCACAGGCCGCAGAGATCCCCAGGGATAGGCGACGTGGGCCTCACCTGAGAAAGGCTTTTGCGTGGCTGAGGTGAGGTGTCACCAACAAGAAGTCATCCACCAAACGCAGGAGCAGCCTAGAATAAGGGAAACGCACGGGCGAGGTTAACTTCACACTCTGTGTGTAGTGCTTTTCCTGAGGAAATGAACGTCGAACGACCTACTCAGCAAAACAAAGTGATGCTCTCCAAAGCGCTTCAGTGACAAACTCTTTCCAACAGACGTGCTCTCCAGTTAACTCTAAGGCGATTCCTTACTTATGACGAGAATATGGTGTTTGGCACCGGCTCGTGAGACTCTGCGCCAGCTGGGGATGAATGGAGGCCGTCAGGTGCGACCTCAATTCTCAGACTCTCGGAAAAGCAGCTGAAGACAGCAAGAACGCCAGGCCAAGAACCTCGCCCCTTCTGAGCTGCGTGGTGCCCTCTACCAGCGTGACAGCTGTGGCTCTCAGCGTCACCCGAGGCCCAGACCCTGTCCGCAGGAAGCTGGGCACGGTGCACCGTGTGCAATCTCAGAGTCACCCTCGAGCCCAAGCCGGGCGCCTGCGGCCGTAAACCCAGGCGTCCTGTCCCGGAGGGCTGACCGCCGTGCCGCCAGCTCGAGGACACTTCCCTCCGGGTCCCAGAGCAAGGTGTGAGTACAAGAAATTTTTGTTTCTTTGACATAAACTTATTTCAACCGAGAACTTGAATCTTAATCAAAAAAAACCTTGATCCACGGTACTTGCTATGATTGGAAGCAGAGTTTTAAAAGATACGTAAGAAAAACCCAGAGACTTCCAGAGGAATGGCCCTGTGGCTGCAGGCTGCACGATGCATCCTTCGCTAACTGTCTTGACTATTTTCACTAAAAAAGTCACTGCCGTCAACGAAAGCAGCTGAGCCGAACCACATTAGGTTGGCCCAGTATTTAGAAGCGAGATGTCCTTGGGTGTAGACCCCATGAGAGTGGAATGGGCAATGGGTTGAAGACACGCCCAGTCCAGGCCACCTGTCAAGGGCTTGCTGGGTGACCTGGGGCCTCGGACTGCACCAGACCCATCTCCCTGAGGACCTCAAGGAACCCAAGTGGATGTCACGGAAGCTGGTGTGTTTCCTCGGTGTTGAGTTCACAAGCTCGTCACACAGGGCAGCGGCCCTCCTACCTGCCGAGGCTTGAGGCCTGCAGACACGGCTGCCAGACAGAGTCCACGTGGGGCCCACAGACCACGCGTCTGCAACCCCACCCAGGCGGCTTCCCACCAAGGGGCTGCAACCTTGTCTGGTGCCTCAAGATGGAACAGTCATGGCCTCCAGAGTGCCAGAAACATGAACACTGAATGCCTGAAAGCAAATCAACCATCACCCAAGCCCCCAGGAAAGAGGAGGCCTTACCTGTCCTGCCCACTGTATTCCCACCCATCCCGCTCGCCCCATCCTCACCCGTCCCGCCCCATCCTTACCCGTCCTGCCGAATACCAGCAAACAACTTGTTCTCCATGTCACCGTAGAACAGGCTGCAGAGCAGCGTGGACAGGATGGAGCCCTGCGAGATCCCCTGACACTGGACGTAGGACCTGGCAGGGGGGAGACAGGCTAGAGTTGGGCAAGGAGTGTGCTGGACTCACACAGACAGCACCCCACACACCAACAACGTGTCCTCCATTCTGCAGGCAGGCACCCAGGACGCACACAGTCCCTGCACCCCACTCCCGCTGTGAACTGGGATGGCTTGAAGCAGACACAGCCACCGGTGTGACCACATCCTTGTTCGGCACATGAGTACTTTCATGAAGTGGTTTACATCTTAGTTTATTTACAGAACAGACACTTGACCTGGAAGGAATGCTCACCTGGCCTCATGTCTTTTCAAGGAATGTATCCACGTGACAGACTGACAGCCCTCCTGTAGCAGCTGTGTGCAGACGGATACAACCTTCCCCCAGTTCCAGACAAACAAGGACGCCAGGGGTGTGTTTTCTGACAAACAGCAGAATAGGCCCTCGGAATGTGGAGGTGCGCACAGGACGCACGCCTGCCACACGACCCTCGGCGCCCAAAGGACGCACACTCCTGTTGCTAAGAGACACTGAGGCCTCCTGCAGAGACAAGACCTGTTATTTCCAAAGAGTGCTGTACATGGTCACCTTAAAAACAGGCTTTCTGGTTGGGCGCGGTGGCTCACACCTGTAATCCCAGCACTTTGGGAGGTCAAGGTGGGTGGATCACCTGAGGTCAGGAGATCGAAACCAGCCTGGCCAATATGGCGAAACCCTGTCTCTACTAAACATACAAAAATTAGCCAGGCGTGGTGGCAGGTGCATGTAATCTTAGCTACCTGGGAGGCGGAGGTTAGTGAGCTGAGATCATGCCATTGTCCTCCAGCCTGGCAGACAACAGGGACACTCCGTCTCAAAAATAAAAAAAAGGCTTTCCTTGTCGGTGCAGACATCACACTGATGGGCAGGAGGACTGTGCTTTTCACACAGAGGCACCAACTCTAGGAGTCCAGCCAGCCCCGCGCGGCGACGCACGCAGATACACCCGTGGGCGTGCAGGACGGGAAACCCTCTGTTCTTGGTTTTCGTGGCAACACATTTTGAAGATGTTTTTGTTCAGAGGGCAAACTGGATCACAATGGGGATGTGAGCTTCGGGCCTGTCTGTGTCCTAGGGACGGGACAGACACGGCCACCTTGTCTGTCAGGGCACGAGGACAGTCACACCTCACATTCCCCCAAGTTTCTCTTTAAAGAATCAGCACGTCAGTATGCCCAGCTCTCTTACTTTAATTGTCAGTTTTAAAGTTCAACGTCCTTGTAGTTCCAATAAACAATCTTCTCTACCCGTTCTTTTTTTTTTTTTAAAGATGGGGTTTCACAATGATGGCCAGGCTGGTCTTGAACTCCTGACCTCAGGTGATCCACCTACCTCAGGCTCCCAAAGTGCTAGGATTACAGGCGTGAGCCACTGTGCCCGGCTCTACCCGTTCTCATCAGTAGTTCACGTCTGTTCCCCGGCCGACGGCTCTGTCCTGACTCAACCAGGTCACCTGCTCCAGTCACCTGCTCCGGTCACCTGCTCTGACCTGCCTGTAACTGTCCTTCCCACCAAACCACCCATCCTGCCACTCCAGCTTGGACCCCTGCTCTTTTTAAAACAGCCACTTGGGATTAGTCTAGCTTATGCGGTCTAACCTAGCCAACAGGGGAACAGCACGGCAGCAGGGGCGACCCCCTCAGGCACAAAACCCCTTTTCCTCCCTTGTCCAAACATGTGGTCACCATTGCCCCATCCGTGCACCGCACTGTTCTGTAGAAGTAAACTGCCTTGCTGAGAGGACTTATCTTCCACTGCAATTTCTTTTGTGGCACTGAAATTTTACTTACAACGCTTTGCCAGTGGCTTCTGTGGCCTGGGTGCCACTTATGTGCACCTGTGTCCCTTGGTCAAAATTCCCTCTGCTGCCATCTGCAATCTGTTTTTTTAAGGTGTGTGTACCACTTAATATTTCTAATTATACTTTAGTAAGTATTATAATTGCTTATAATAACATGAGTGATTACTTATAATGTAGTAATTTAGTTATATTTTTGAATAAAAGCTTCTGAAGCTGTGCACAGCTGTATGTGTCTGCTGGAGATGATCCCAGAGAGGGGCCTCCGCAGTCCAGCCTGACTGTGCTCGCAATTCCTCCATGCCTCTGCTCCCCCTGGGCACATGTGGGGCCACAGCAGATGCCTGCTGGGAGGTGTGTGGTTTTACTTAAAATCCAGGGGATATGCTGTGGCACCGGGCACAGAGGCTGTGTGATGGCGGCTCTCCCAGGCCGCCCGCCCACTGGCCCCCAAGAGGAGCAAACTACACGGTCAAGCCCCCACTTTCCAGATGGGAGGTCTAGTCACAGAGAGGAAAGCCCGTGCCCTTGCAGGGTCACATGACAGGGACGTGAATAAAAATCGGAAAATATCCCCCTGTACCTGGAGAGAGAGATACAGGAGTGTGAGCCCGGTCTTCAGCGTCAGCAGCAACTTGGAGCTGACAAGCTGCTCAAATGCTCAGCCGTACACCTGACCCAGACGCGCTCCACACCCTCATCCTCAGCACAGGGGCAAGTCCACACCCAGCCTGCCATTCCCAGGCCTCGCGTGGCCTCTGCTCTGCACCGGCAACTGCCAGCTGAGCCATATTTCTGGGGCCTTGGGAGCCTCCGGCCTGGGAGTCAGAGGGGGTGAGGGGGCCAAAAAAGGAGACCACAGGGGCCCCCTGGAGAAGCGCAGCAGGGAACAGAAAGGAGAGGTAGGCAGAAGCCCAACCCAACCACGTGCCCACCGGCAATTGTACCCATGCTGTCTGACTCACTTGCCCCCGATCCTCACGACGTGGTTGCACACAAAGCGTAGGAAGACATCGAAGAGGCGGCCGCTGGCCTCGTTCAGGGAGGAGCTCTGGGAAAGCAGACAGGACGGGAGTGAGCAGTGGGTGCTGAGACAGGTAGGGCCGTGGCCAAGACCCCGAGTCCCTTTTAGGGTCAGTTTTTGTGATGAAGTGCGGGGCTAGGCTGGAATGTAGGGCCACCATGGGCTGGCCAGGCCGAGTATCTGCAGACACCCAGGGCCTTAAGCACAGTGTGTGACAAAGAACATACCCTCTGGGCCACCTGTGTGTCCACTGGGCTCAGACACACACATCCTGCTGCAGCCCAGACAGCAATGGGTCTAAGTCCCAGCAGCCCACACCCCCACATCCCCACCCTGGGAGCAAAGGAAATTTGCCCAAAGGTCTCTGAGCCTCACTCACTGGACATGACCATCCCACAAGTGGAGCAAGGCTAAAGAGGCATCTGCAAAGAGCCACAGAGCCACGTGAGCAGACCCAGCAGGGAGAAGTCAGCCCAGCGGGACGCTCCTCCTAAAGGAGGGAGACGTGCTTCCTTTGGCCTCAAGATCAACACTGAGAGAAGACCTTTAGCAAGTCATGAATAAAGCCACTGTAGAGTGGAGAGAGGCCGTGCAGTCAAATGTAAGCAGTTGCCTGAATGTAGCAGCTGTCACAGCGTGGCACAACTCAGCGTGGGACGTGGTGGGGATTCCACCAAGGCATGTGGCTCATCACGACCCCCCGATAGCTTGTAACCCCTCTCCCCTGCCCAGAGCCAAGTCTGTCTGGTGATGACCCCAGTGACGCCCCAGGTGAGGACCCGCTGTTGGGAGTGTGCGCCCACCCCTGCGGGGCAGTGCCCAGACCTGCTCAATAACAACGGCATCCCTCAGGGAGCTGGTCTCCTGCAGGTGGGCCACAAACTGCCTCATGTATGGCTGGAGGTCCGTCAGGGTGGAGACCTGCCGGCAGAGGGGAGAGCGTGAGCCACAAATGTCGCCCACCCCGGCCCAGGGCTGGGCACATGCTTCTTCCAACCAGGACACACGGAGCCACACCACCTGTGGCCAAGCCCAATGGCAGGAGGAAGCCCAGGAGCCCCCATGGAGCTTCCATGTGGGAAAGGGGACAAATGGGATGGGGACAAAAAGTAGCTATGAACACCCCAGAACGCCACCTGCTGTCACCACAACCCAGACACCCGATGACCAACAACCACCCACGGTTACCACATACCAGACCCCCAACACTGAACACCATGAACACTTACCACACACCACACCCCACCACTAACCACCATCCACTCACCACACCAGACCCCACCACTAACCACCATACACTCACCACACACCACACCCCACCACTAACCACCATCCAGTCACCACAC
>CM052649.1:819037-850728 GCA_028533165.1 Leontopithecus rosalia
CACTCAGTGGAGGGCTCAGGGCACTCACAGCAGAGCACGCTGCAGGCCGTGCCTGGGGCCACGTCCGCCCACACTCAGAAAGCACTTTGACTTGCAGGGTACCTGGACACCTGGTCCTAGAGTCAACCCGGGGACACCCAGTCCTGTGGTCGACCCCCAGGGTGACTGTCCCGTGGTCAGCCCAGGGAGCCCAGTCCCACGGTCAACCCCCAGGTTGCCTGTCCAGTGGCCATCAGGCAGGATAGGCTGCAAGGCTGCCATCTGGGGCCACATGAACCCATGTCCCCTCCACATGGGACGCCTGTCCCTCTGCTACAGCCACCGGGGTAGCCCAGGGCTGGGCCCAGGCAGGACACCCAGACAGAAAGAGCCGCATCCCTTCCGATGGAGAGGGTCGGGGAGGCTGCTCAGGGCAACTCAGCTGAGGAGCCAAATCAGCTCTCAAGAGCCCACCAGCTCCCTGACACCCCTGCCCTTCAGCCTTTTCCCCCGAAACCACCCATGGGGCACAGGGTCCTGGAGTGACCGCACTGGATCTGGGCATCTGTGCCTGTGGCCTGGGGCTCCGTGGCCACTGGGGCCGAGGGTGCTCCAGGGCTGGTGCCCGGCCAAGCGCAGGAGAGGCCCAGCACCCTGTCCAGGGAGGTGGGGTCTCCTAGGCCCCTGGGGCAGAACCGCAGTTTCCCAGTTATAGCAAGTAGCATCTTGGGGACCACCACGACTGTCTGCTCCTTCCTGTCGCCCAAATTAAATTCTTTCCAAAATACTGGTCAAATGGCCATGTTGGGTCGTACACTGTGACATATGTGTAATGTCATGGTGATATAACTTCACACGTGTCACGGTGCGGTGCATTGTGTATTAACCCGTTCCTGCAGGGAAAGCCCTGAGCCTCCCCCAGATGCAGAAGGAAATGCCCCAGCACCATGTCAGGGTCCCCAGACCAGAGGTCGAGTGACCTGTGACAAGGGCTGCCGCCCGTTCCCTCTGCTGATATCCTGATGGGGGGCACGGGGTGACAAGGCCTCCCAGGGACTCACGTGTGCAGAGGGGCTGGGGAAGCCCTGCCCTCGTGACTAGAGGGTCCTCCCGGACCCTACACAGCCAGCCTGGGCGGGACATGGAGAAGCTCCTGTCAGGGCCTGGGCTCAGCCAGGCGGGCGTCTCCCAGCCCAGCACTCCTGCCCTCACTCATGCAGATCCAGCTTGAATCTGCCACCATCCTCCACACTCAGACACTCGACATCAGCTGAACACTGCAGACAAAACCCCACAGCCATTGGCATGCAACCACCCGGAGGTTAATCC
Organism: Leontopithecus rosalia; assembly: GCA_028533165.1. Lineage (NCBI taxonomy): Eukaryota > Metazoa > Chordata > Mammalia > Primates > Cebidae > Leontopithecus > Leontopithecus rosalia. The sequence continues at coordinate 820,346 of CM052649.1, forward strand.
ACAGAGGAACACTCCCATCCCCACAGTCCCCGTGGAGAGGAATCAGGTGGGTGGGATTTTGCCCTCTCGTGTAAATATTCACACAACAGCATGAACTAAAAAAGAATCAGGGGCCTGGGCGTGGTGGCTCATGCCTGTAATCCCAGCACTTTGGGAGGCCGAGGTGTGCAGATCACCTGAGGTCAGGAGTTCAAGACCAGCCTGGCCAACATGGAGAAACCCCGTATCTACTAAAAATATCAAAGCTAGCCAGGCATGGTGGTGGGCACCTGTAATCCCAGCTACTCAGGACGCTGAGGCAGGAGAATCACGTAAACCTGGAAGATGGAGGTTTCAGTGAGCTGAGACTGCACCACTGCACCCCAGCCTGGGTAACAGAGGGAGACTTAAAAAAAAAAAATAAGAGAGAGAGAGAATTGCACCCACATCTATCCCGAGGAGAGGCAAGGATGCTGCTGGTAGTGTCTCCATCCGATATAAATCCCTTCTGCTTTGGAGACCCTAGAGACCACTTGATACAATCTCCTGATTTTATAGGTAAGAGAACATGGGTAGTCAGAGCCTAGTATAGAACCCGCTCGAGCCAGGCCTGCAGCTCCCAGCCCAGAGCTGCAAGCCAGCCCAGGAAGCACGGGCGAGCGTGGACTGGCACGCGCCGACTGGCACGCGCCAGGGTGGGGCGAGCGTGGACTGACACGTGCCGACTGGCACACGCCAGGGTGGGGCGAGCGTGGACCGGCACGCGCCAGGGCGGGGCGAGCGTGGACTGGCACGCGCCAGGACCAGGCGAGCGTGGACTGGCATGCGCCAGGGCGGGGCCGGTGCTTCCACCTCCAGAACCTCAAGAAGCAGAGGCCACGTGCTGGAATGTGTTACCTGATTCCGATGCTTTGTAACTTGCTCCAGACACTCTTCCGGTAGAAAAAGAGCCTGTTCTTCTGAAACGTGGTCTCCGTGACATAAAAAAAAGATCTGAGCAGCTCCACCACATACACACCCATCAGCCAGTGCAGGAACTTGGCCAGGATCTCCTCCCGCAGACGGTGCTCTGCGGCCGGAACACTGCCGACCCCTGAAATGAGAAGGACATGGCATATCCAGCTCACCGCAGGGCCTGGCGACCTCACCGCACACCTGCACCCTCCGGTACGATGGCCGTGGGAAGTCCGGTAGGTCCGGGCCGAGACGGCCGCACTCGGGACCCGGAAGATAAAGCAAAGGAAACACCAAGTGTCCTGTGGGTGATGCTCCCACCAATGACGCCCTAAAATGACGAGGTGTGGACACGCGGGGCTTTGGTGACACCTCTCATCACACGAATTTCACGTTACTTTCCTTTTTTAATGTGGCTACTAGAATTTTTTTTTTTTAGGTGGAGCCTCACTCTGCGCCCAGGCTGGAGTGCCGCAGGGCAGTCTCGGCTCACTGCAACCTCCAACTCCCTGGTTCAAGCAAATTCTCCTGCCTCGGCCTCCTGAGTAGCTGGGATGACAGGCATGCATCACCACACCGGCCAAAACTTTTGTATTTTTAGTACAGACAGGGTTTTACCATGCCTGTTGACCAGGACGGCCTCAATCTCCAGGCCTCATAATCCACCTGCCTCAGCCCCCCAAAATGCTGGGATTACAAGCACGAGCCACCGCGCCTGGCCCTAGAAATGTTAAGATTATCCACATGGCTCACGTCATGCTCCTGTTAGGAGACAGCGGCTCGAAGCCTCATCCTCGGTCCTCCTGGTTCCCACGCAGAAAGGAGGAAGCAGACACTCTTCCACACGCGGCACTGCAGTGTGGGTTTGCGCACTTCAAACTCGCCACCCCAGAGCCACCAGATCCCGACACACCAGGGTTTTCCAGGCTGAGCCAGGCCGAGGGGATGCTGTTGTCACTCGCTGGCTGAGGAACGCCCGGAGTTTGCCAGGCCAAGCGGACACTGCTGTCACTTGCTGGCTGAGGAACGCCTGGACTTTGCCAGGCTGAGCCAGGCTAATCGGATGCTGCTGTCACTCGCTGGCTGAGAAGCGTGGCCACGTGGTTCTCCGGACACTCACGGGCTGAGATGACCACCCTCCTCGAGCATCTCCACACCTTCATCTGTGCAGCGTAAGCAGAAGTCCCAGACGTCGCTGGATGCCATGGAGCCATGGCACAGGTGAAGCTGGGGTTTGCCAGCAATAACAAGATAGAAGAACCACACAAAGACAAGGAAGGGGACCCCGGTAGGCGGGTCTGAGACAGAAGACAGGGAACAGAGGAGGAAAAACGGGGCAGGGTCAAAGCTAAAGAAACACTGAGCTCAGAAACAACGCTACTAATGTTTAGCTTGTGGGGCATCAAGAAGCCCGAGATACAACTAAGTCAGCAGGGGAAGAGCACAGAGGTTGGGGGTGGCGACCAGCAATAAAACACACTAAGGCTCTTACTGCACAGGGCAAGGGGAGCAATGTGTCAGACTTCATTTAAAAGATTAGGGCAGGCCAGGAGCGGTGGCTTGCACCTGTAATCCCAGCACTTTGGGAGGCCAAGGCGGGTGGATCATGAGGCCAGGAGATTGAGACCATCCTGGCCAACACAGTGAAACCCATCTCTACTAAAAATACAAAAATTAGCCAGGCACGGTGGCGCACACCTGCAGTCCCAGCTACTCGGGAGGCTGAGGAATGAGAATCGCTTGAACCCAGGAAGCAGAGATGACAGCAGAGATCACGCCACCGCACTACAGCCTGGGCGACAGAGCGAGATTCCATCTCAAAAAAACAAACAACAATGAAAAGCTCAGGGGGTAACACTAAGCAAAGAGAAATAAAGAAAATGCCTCCTGAGGAGGAGGCAACGACAGGATCAGTGTGCACTCGGAAGGAAGCGTGCCCTCGGAAGCACAGGAAGTGCAAACTCGGCAGGAAGAGCAAACTCAGCAGGAAGAGCAAACTCAGCAGGAAGAGCACCCTCGGAAGCGCAGGAAGTGCAGACTCGGAAGGAAGGCATGCCCTCTGTAGCTCAGAAAGTGCAAACTTGGCAGGAAGTGCAAACTCAGCAGGAATAGCACCCTCGGAAGCACAGGAAGTGCAGACTCAGCAGGAAGAGCGCCCTCAGAGGCACAGGAAGTGCAAACTTGGCAGGAAGAGCAGCCTCGGAAGCACAGGAAGTGCAAACTCGGCTGGAAGAGTGCCCTCAGAGGCACACGAAGGGCAAACTTGGCATGAAGAGTGCCCTGGAAGGGCAGGAAGTGCAAACTCGGCTGGAAGCATGCCCTCAGAAGCCCAGGAAGTGCAAACTCAGCAGGAAATGTGCCCTCTGAAGTGCAGGAAGTGCAAACTCGGCAGGAAGTGCGCCCTCTGAAGTGCAGGAAGTGCAAACTCAGCAGGAAGTGTGCCCTCTGAAGTGCAGGAAGTGCAAACTCAGCAGGAAGTGTGCCCTCTGAAGTGCAGGAAGTGTGCCCTCTGAAGTGCAGGAAGTGCAAACTCGGCAGGAAGTGCGCCCTCTGAAGTGCAGGAAGGGCAAACTCGGCAGGAAGTGCACCCTTAGCAGGAAGCCGAGAAGCAGAGAATCAGGACACGGAAAGGCAAATGGAAAATCAAAGTGCACAGACAGGTCTCTAGTGATGAACAATGAAAACAAATCAAGTTATCCAGCTAAACAAACATTGTCAGACTGGACTGGAAATTCACCTGCGTGCTGTTAATAAGACACACCTACACTGTAAAAACATAAAAGTGTTTTTATGTTAGACCAGGCACAGTGGCTCATGTCTGTAACTCAGCACTCTGGGAAGCCAACGTAGGTGGATCCCTTGAGTCCAAAACTTTGAGACCAGCCTGGGAAACACAGCAAGACCCTGTCTCCAGAAAAAAATCAAATTTAAAAATTAGCTAGGTGTAGTGGAGCGTGTCTGTAGTTCCAGCTACTCAGGAGGCTGAGGTGAGAGGATCCCTCAGGCCAGGAGGTAAAGGTTACAGAGAGCCGTGACTGCATTCCTGCACTTACCCTGGGCCACAGAACGAGACTCTGTCCCAAAACAAAACAAAACAAAAAAAGAAACGAAAGGAAAATATAAATTAAAGACAGAAAACCAACACAGCAGAAAAATACTAATCAAAAGAAGCCCAGTGTGGCAGCACTAAGAGCAATTTACAAAAAGAGTTACTAGATTACTAGAGACATAGAAGTCTACAAAAGATTCACTCATCAGGAAGATAAAAGTTCTACCAGGTGCACACACCTAATAATGCCCTGCATAAATGCCACCAAAGAGAAGAAATGAACAGACCCATCCCCCAGGTGAGGGACTTAGCCTCCCTCTTGCAATTTCATGCAACTAGAAGGAGACAGAAGCTTCGTGCAGGACCCTAATAAGCTGGATATAGTGAACATGGCTGCTATCTGCAGGGTGTCAAATATACAATGAACATTTCTGGAAGCCACCCACATGCTAGATCACAAAGCGAGTCTCCACAAACTTCAAATTAATTGGTATTATACAGACCACTAGATAACTGAGTTAGAAATCAATAACAACGTAACTTAAAATACTCTATGTATCTGGACAATATTCTTATAACTCACTGATCAAAGAAAGAATAAGCTAAACAATACTTAAAAGGGTCTGATATCAAAATTACTTCACATCAAAACAGAGTGCACAAACAAAAAATCAAAGAACGAGAATACTTAAAAGTATTAACACTATTAGGTACTTTAAGAACTCCTAAAAGTGGCTGAAGTCAACATTATTTCACATCAAAGTGCAGGCTGCAGCTAAGGCAGCACTTAAAGGGAAATGCATAGCTAAACTAAGAAGTCAGAAAAGGAATGAAAGAATAAAGCAAAACAAAGCGTCCATTGCAAAGACAGAAACATCAGAGGTAAGCTAGTGAAATTCAAAACAAAGACCCAGAGTTAAGTTTGACAAAGCCTGGCTGAGACACTGGCCCTTGATGTGGGTCTCAGGCAGGAGACGGATGGAGACACTGCAACCTGTGGCTGGATGTCAGTTCACGTGAGGGGTGACTGGAGGCAGAGCCCAGCCTCAGCAACAAGCCAAAGGTGCCCAGAATAAGGTAACAAGGGTTGCCGCCCACCCAAGGGGGGATGAGCAGAGGGGCAGCGTGGGAGAAAACACGACAAGTGAGGGGCTGAGGTACCCACTTTCCTTGCGGCCACAGAGAACCCTTCTGGTATGTCTCCAGCAACACTTGGGAGCAGACACAGGCAGCCTGGCAGTCCAGCCTCAGCATGGGGCGAGCTGGGAGAGGAGTACTGGCAGCAAGCGTGTGGCAGGAACAGGGGTGGCCACAGGGGTGGGCAAGCCAGGTTAGACAGAAGCAAGCCGGACCTGAAGCTGTGGCTGCAGCGCCTGGCAGGGGGGACGTGAGAACCTGCAGAGTCCTGTGTCCCAGCAGCAACGTGGAAGGAGGAAGTGGACCAAGAGCCCAGGACGAGAAAAGATAAGCTTGGGGACTGGCACGGTGCCTGCACCACTTATCCAGGCGACTGGCGTGGCTATGGCCACAGAAACAGCAGATGTACAGAAGCACAGCACAAGAGAGCAAAAGCCAAGGACACCCAGGACCAAACCTCACTCACCCCACACAGGACAGGGACACCCGGGACGGAGCCTCACTCCCTGCACAAGCCAGGGGCAGATTGTGACCTCATCTAAAATCAGAGAACAGCAATGATGGCAGGCAGATTCCTGATCAGAGCACTCAAACTCTCCTCCCTCGAAGGAAGCTAGAACGGGTAGCATGACTGCTTATCCAACTCGGTGTGGCCACGGGAGCCACAGCAGGTGGCAGGCAACTGCTGTTCAACAGGTTAGGGACTTCAGTCACGCAAGACGTAGCAGTTTGAGTGACCTGTTGTAGACACTAGGCCAAGTTAGCAATTCTGCACTGTACACAGAAGACCGTGCTAGGAGGGCCAATCTCACCTTTATGACTTTTGCCATCATAAAAAAGAGCCCCAGGAAAGTGGTCACCCTCCTCGTCTGCACGGCCGGCCCCGGGACCCTCAGGGAACCTGAACAGCGGCTCGGCCGCAGGAAGGTACACACCCACCGCGGTGCTGGGAGAACAGCTGCACAGGCCGCTGCCACGAGGGTCTTCCGGAACGGGACCAGGAATGAAAGCCCCCACCACAGGCGACTCTAATGAGCAGCCAGCGTGGGCGGACGGCCCTGCAGACGCGGTCTCTGCCACGGCCCGGAAGTCTTCCACGTCTTGGGATTTTGTGGGGAGGAGGGCATCGGGACCTGTTCTGGCTGCCACCGCAAGGCCTGGGAGTGCTGGGAGCCAACAGGGGGGTGCAGCAGACGTGCCTCCACATCGAATCCAGAAAAACAGAGCAGGGACATGGCAGGGCCCAGCAGCACTGTCCCCCGAACACCCACAGCACCATCCCTTCCCTGAGCAGGTGGAGCCATCTGCTGTCCTCTGCTCCCACGTGGCCCTCTTCATTCCTACAGACAGGACCAGGACCTGTGCTGGAGGACAGCCTTCTTTATCTCCCTCCCTCTACCCTGTCCTGGCAGAATCAATGCACCATTTTTTTGTTTTGTTTTGTTTTTGAGACAGAGTTTCACTCTTGTCACCCAGGCTGGAGTGCAATGGCACCATTTCAGCTCACTGCAACCTCCCGGGTTAAAGTGATTCTTCTGCCTCAGCCTCCTGAGTAGCTGGGATTACAGGCACACGCTACCATGCCCAGCTGATTTTTGCATTTTTAGTAGAGATGGGGGTTCGCCATGTTGGCCAGGCTGATCTCGAACTCCTGACCTCAGGTGATCCACCTGCCTCCACCTCCGAAAGTACTAGGATAACAGACGTGAGCCACCGCACCTGGCCATCAACACAATTAAATCTTAAATACAAACCTGCATATTGGCTGCCATGTGCACCTGCAAAACCCTTCCACCCCCAGGAAGAGGGACTTTTTGTCCTCAACCCCCATTCCTATCCTTGAAATCGTGAAGGGGATTATAGGTAACCTGCAGGCACTCTGACAAGTGTCTGTGCTTCCACCCGCTTCCCCCCACCGTGAGCACCCCAGCTCCATAGCACTCCCCGCCCCGTCTGTTCACTGCTCTGGCCTCAGCGCCTGAAAACTGCATATCCATAAAAAACCTGAAGGCGAACCTCATAGCTTTATGCAAACTGGGCAGGAGAGAGAGCAGAGGCAGAAATCACCACGTCCTGAGCAAGAAGCCACGTGTGCCCACGTGATGATGGAGACCAGAGGACCAGGGCTCTGCCTGCCCTCTTTTCTGAACTCCTACTGCATTGAGCTCTGGGGCCTGGGACCTCGACGGCCACCCTCTCCTCACCTGGGCTCCTGCGCAGCCAAGCGCAGTCGCGCACGCTCATCTTCCAGGTCAGCTCCTGCAGTGAGAGCTTGGCATGCTTCCCCAGAGAGATGAACTTCTTGGTGTTCCTGAGGAAGCGACGCTCGTTGTGCCTGGAGCCCCAGAGGCCGGGAGGCACCAGCCGGCGCAGGCAGGCCCGCAGGAAGGCGTACACCTGCCAGGGGCTGCTGTGCTGGCGGAGCAGCTGCACCAGGCGACGAGGGTCTGTGTCCTCCTCGTCGGGGGCTGCCACAGAGCCCAGGGGCTCCTGGGCACAGACACGGGCCGCCGGGGTGACCGCAGTCCGCAGTGGGCAGTGCGTCTTGAGGAGCGCCCCGTAGGGGCACCGCGCGTGGTTCCCGAGCAGCTCCAGAAACAGGGGCCGCATCTGCCAGTAGCGCTGGGGCAGGCGGGGCAGCCTGCGGGGCGTCCCTGGCCTCGAACCCAGAAAGATGGTGTCCAGGAGCCTGCGGGCGCCGGTCAGGCTGGGGCGCAGGGCGCTGAGTAGGAAGGAGGGCCGAAGCCTCTCCTGGGCACCCGAAGAGTAGAGGAAGTGCTTGGTCTTGGCATACACCAGGGGACATGGCGTGTCCCGAGGCTGCGGTGACCGCGATGTGGATGGGGGCCCCACGCTGGGCTGGCAGCCCGCGGATGGGTAGGAGTGGGATGCGCCAGGGGCTTCCTCGGCGGCTCCCCCAGGTGACACCACGCAGAAACCGTGGCCGCTCGGTCCACGTGTCCTGCCGGGGTGCGCCCGAGATCCCTGCCCCACAGGCGTCCGCTCCGGCTCCGGGGCAGGCCCACACCTGGGCCTCTTGGGCCACGGTGGACTTACGCTGGCGCTGCTCCAGCGCCTTCTCGCACCCGGGGCTGGCAGGCCCAGGCGGACCCCGGGCTCCCTGACGCTGCTGCTCCAGGCCCGTTTGCGTCCCAGGCCCCTTCGCGTCCCAGCCGCGTGTGGCGCAGGCCCGGGCTGGGGCGCAGCGCGGAGCTCGTACAGCGGCGGCCCGCACACCTGGTAGGCGCAGCTGGGAGCCACCAGCACGTAGAGCGCGCAGTGCGCCAGCAGGTAAACCAGCACGTCGTCGCCCAGGCGGCGCAGCAGCAGCGCCCACGCCCCGCTGCCGCGCAGCGTCTCGGTCACCGTGTTGGGCCGGTAGCTGCGCACGCTGGTGGTGAAGGCCTCGGGGGGGCCGCCGCCGGCGCCATCCAGCAGCGCGAAGCCGAAGGCCAGCACGTTCCTCGCGCCACGCTCGCAAAGCCTCTGCAGCACCCGGGCCACCAGCTCCTTCAGGGGGGACACCTGCGGGCGGGGGAAGCGCCCTGAGTCGCCCGCCGGGGGTGCGCGCGCCGCTCCGCTCCCACCCCCGCCGGACGCGGACCCCGGGTGCCCCACCTGGTGGAAGGATGGGGCGGCGGGGGGCGGCCGTGCGTCCCAGGGCACGCACACCAGGCACTGCGCCACCAGCGCGCGAAAAGCCGCCGGGTCCCCGCGCTGCACGAGCCGCCGGCCCTCGGGCCCCAGGCGCCGCACAAACGTGGCCAGCGGCAGCACCTCGCGGTAGCGGCTGCGCAGCAGGGAGCGCACGGCTCGGCAGCGTGGCGCGCGCGGCATCGCGGTGGACCGCAAGGGCCGGAGCGCGGCGACCCACGTGCGCAGCAGGACGCGGCGCGGGCAGCCTCCAACCTGCGCCCCGAGAGAAGGCGGGACCGCGGAGAGGAAGGGGCGGGGCTGGAGGGGAGGGGGCGGAGGGGGCCGGAGGGGCCGGAGGGGGCGGAGGGGCCGGAGGGGCGGGGCCGGGGACCGGGGGGCGGGACGGGGGCGGGGTCCGCGCGGAGTGGGCGGCGCTAGGTGAGGGCGGGGGCGGGCCGGGTTTAGGGATCCTGGGTCCCTCTCCCTCCGCCTCGCGGGCAGCGCGGTCCCGGGCGTCTGCGCCCCCGAATCCACCGGGAGCCCGGCCTGGCCCGGCCTCGACCGCGCAGCTGCCCCGTGCGGACCCGGGGGTCTGGGCCGCGCTTCCCGCCCGCGCGCCGCCCCCGCTCGCAGGGTGCAGCGACCCCAGCGAGGGCCCCGCAGAGAGGGGTGACCCGAGGGAGGGGCGGTGGCCCTGGGCACAGGTGCGTGCGGCGCTCCCTTCATCGCTTTCCCAGATGGGCCCAACCCCGAGAGCCAGGGCTGTCCCCGGGTGCGGACGGCGGGCGTCGGGAAGAAGCAGGGGGCGGGCTCCCGGCACTGGGAATGCAGGGCGCCAGGGGAGGACCGAAGCGCGTAGACGCGGCTGGGGAAGACCCCCGGGGCGCAGCGCTCCCGGGACTGGCACGCGGGGCTCTCGGAGCGCCTCCCTGCCCGCGGGCAATACTTCCCCTCGACTTGGTCTCCTTTTCTCTTTGCAGGTTCTTAGGCCGCGAGGGGTCCCCACCATGAGCAGACCACCCCAGATCTGTTCATCACCCACCGGGGCGGGCCCGTCGAGGAAGGGTGGGACATGCAGTCAGGTGCTCCTCTGGCCCGGCACTGCGTGCCTCACACCTGCTGCAGCTGCCTTTACCCTGGGCCCCGGCGCGGTGTCCGCCAGCCGAGGCCAAACTCCAGTCACTCCCGCCCGCAGAGGCAGGAGGGCAGCCCTGGGGGTCCGGGCACCTGGCTACAGCCTCGGACCGCTGAGCCAGAAGGCCCAACCTCCAGCCCAGCTGTGGAAGCCACGCAGCCGCTGGGCCCCTGGAGACCCAGGGCCCGGGCACAGCTGAGGACTTCCCCGAACCCCAACTCCGGCTGCTCAAGTTTGGATCTAAGAGGCAAGAAACTTCTGGGTCTCCCGAGGCTTTGCGGGGAGCATGTAGCTGAGGTCGGCAAACACTGAAATGCTAACAGATGCAACCTTCAATGTAACCTTTCCTACTTTCCGAAAGTGTCGGCGGAAATTGCTTTATTTATGGACCTAGCATTTGAACAGGCCTCGAGCCCTCCCTGAGCCATCACACTCGCTAGGGTTTGCCTCACCTTGTAAATACTTAGGATTACAGGTTGCTCTTCTAGAAATCCCCTTAGTGAATCCAAAGTCTTTTTAAAGGGCTGTGTTTGTGAATTGTCTGCCACTCGGGCAAAGGGATGTGGAAAATTTGTTCCCACAAAAGTTAAGTTGTAGCTTTCTCTGGTCCCCCCAGAGAAACCAACACAGAAAATCTAATTTTAAAAGAGGGAATAGAAGAACCTCGGGCAGAAGATTACACTGGAGTAACTGACACCACGTCCATGAGGAGGAAACCTCTCCCAGCTTTCAGTGAAAATGGAAGACGCCCCAGTATTATGGGTGCAGTTAGTCTATCTTTGAAAAGCTGATGGTGTCTTAGTCATCGCAATGTAAAACATTAAGAATGTTCTAAGAGACCGGATGGGGTGGCTCTCGCCTGTAATCCCAGCACTTTGGGAGGCCAAGGTAGGCGGATCACGAGGTCAAGAGATGGAGACCATCCTGGCCAACATGGTGAAACCCTGTCTGTACTAAAAATACAAAAATTAGCTGGATGTGGTGGTGCTCACCTGTAGTCCCAGCTAGCTACCTGGGAAGCTGAGGCAGGAGAATTGTTTGAACCCAAGAATTGCAGTGAGCCAAGATCGCACCACTGCACTCCAGCCTGGCGCCTGGCCATGGAGCAAGACTCTGTCTCAAAAAAAAAAAAAACAAAGAATGTTCTAAGAAAAACAGATAAACAGATTCTATCATTGGCTTAAAACCCCACAACGCTTGAGTGGGGTGAGCTTCCTCTTTCAGACCCAGATATTTCTAAACAGCGTGGATTCTGGGTTGGGCGCGGTGGCTCACACCTGTAATCCCAGCACTTTGGGAGGCCAAGGCAGGTGGATTACCTGAGGTCAGGAGTTCAAGACCAGCCTGGCCAACATGGTGAAACCCTGTGTTTACTAAAAATACAAAAAAATTAGCTGGGCCTGGTAACAGCCACCTGTAATTCCAGCTACTTGGGAGGCTGAGGCAGAAGAATCGCTTGAACCTGGGAGGCAGAGGCTGCAGTAAGCCGAGATGGCACCATTGCACTCCAGCCTAGGCAACAAGAGTGAAACTCCGTCTAAAACAAATAAACAAAAAAAGACAGAGTGGATTCTGTACCAGCAGTGAAAAATAACGAAGTATTGTTCCTTCCTCCACAGAAGGAGTGAAGGAACTCATCTGCCCCTGGGGGGATAGAGAATAGGCAGGATGGACTTTAATTTCTACTTAAATCTCAGTGTCTCAGAACACACTGAGATGTTGAGACTCAGGACGGTGTCCACACTTGCACCCTGATTCTACATTGGCTTCCCCTGGCAGACGGTGACTCTGCTGGGACCTGAGGCCTGCAGCCCCTCAGCCACTGGCAGGGTGGGGGCATCACGACCCCTGCATTGGGTCCCACAGCATAACAGGTGGTCACAGAAACTGTGGATACATCAAGAGATGGTGTATCCCGTCTACGAGGAATTGCAGAAAATATCAAAGGGCAACTTCTGAGTAAAGGGGAAACTGAACTCCATAAACTCCAGACCACTGGGTGACTTGAGCCCAGGGAAGTTTCAAAATGGTTCAATAGGCCAGGCGTGGTGGCTCACATCCATAATCCTAGCACTTTGGGAGGCTGAGGTCGGCAGATCACCTGAGGTCAGGAGTTCGAGACCAGCCTGGCCAACAGGATGAAACCCCATCTCTACTAAAATTACAAAATTAGCCAGCATGGTAGTGGCGCCTGTAATCCCAGCTACTTGGGAGGCTGAGGCAGGCCAATCACTTGAACCTGGGAGGCAGAGGCTGCAGTGAGCCAAGATCCTGCCACTGCACTCCAGCCTGCGCAACAAGAATGAAACTGTCTCAAAAACTAAGGAAATAAATAAAACAAACTGGCTAAATAAATCACTCAAGCCTGCGCTTTCCTTTCCCAAAGGCGCTTCAGCCCTGACTTGGACGTTTCTGTAAACTTTTGTTTGAAATAATCCAAGATGCGCAGCACTTCGGTTTCCTGCTGCTGCAAATGCCCACATGCTTTGTGCTAGAAGGGCGGCACAGGTGCCCTCCCACGGCGTGAGTGCCCTGCTAAGGTGAGGCTCTCCTATGGCACGGGTGTCCTCCTACAATGTGGGTGCCCTCCTAAAGTGAGGAGGCTCTCCTGTGGCACGGGTGTCCTCCTACAATGTGGGTGCCCTCCTACGGCGATGGTACCCTCCTGCATCGTGGGTGCCCTTCTACATCGAGGGTGCCCTCCTACGGTGTGGAGGCCAGAGGTCCACGATGGGGCCTGGTGGGCTAAAGGCGAGCTGCACCTTCCTGCTGCAGACCCCAGGGAGGGTCCCTTCCCCACCTTTTCCAGCTTCCCAAGGTGCTCACAGGCCTGGGCTTGAGGGCCCTCCTCCCTCTTCAGCCTCTGCCTGACTCTGCCTCCATCATCCCGGCTGCCCATCTCTGACCCTGATGCCCGCCTCCTCTCAGAACCCCTGGATCACTTTTCTGGCCTTCACGTAATCCCGAATGACCCTGGATGGTCCCAGGGCCGGGTGGGTTCTGTCCATCAGGACACCGGCATCTCTGGGGCATTATCCTGCCCAGGACGCTTGGGTGAGGCAAAGATGGCATGTCCTCCGGGTTCCCCCATCCCCATGCCCCATGGTTATGTCCCCCATAAGTAAGCCAATACTCCGTTAGAACCAGGAACTCCCTGCGTTTATGAATGGCATGTTCTCTGCACTGCTGAGGAGCTGTCCATGGCACAGACGGACCAGTCGCTTTAACCGTTGTGTCCAAGGACATTTTAGCAGCAATTTCCCCACTTTGTAGCTCTTCAAACTGCTATGGTCAGTTGTGGACGTGAGTTTGTGCGTGACGTGCATGATCATGTGAATTCCCAGGGCTCTGGGATCAATGTCCAGGAGTGTGACCGCTGGGTCTCTTGGTAAGAGGATGCTTAGCTCTTGTGGAAACTGCCACCCTGTGCTCCAGAGGGAGGGGGCAGGGAAGTGCTGGGCAGAGAACGGTGAGTCCCCAGCGAGGGCTCCAGCCCCAGCCTGTGCCCACAGACCCAGTTGAGGCCAGGTGCTCCTACCTTCACACACAAATGTTGCATTTCCCAAGACCACGTGGCCACCGCAGCCCCATCCTGTGCCTATAAAACCCCCAAGACCCTAGTGGGCAGAGACACAACTGGCTGGACGTGGAGGGTCGCACAGTGGCAGAAGAACATGCTGATGGCCCGGCAGACACCGGGAGAGCAGGAGGGCCTGGAAAGGGAGGCCCGAGCGCAGCTGGACACCAGGAACCTGCACCTGCCACAAGCCAGGTTGAGGCTCAGAGGAGCCGGTCTAGAAGGTGCAGAACCTCCTCCCTTCAACACGTGTGAGTGTTGGGGAAAGAGACAGACACCCAACATAAGAAGGGACTATGCGAGCCACGTTGCTGAGACAAGGCACAGCGGGAGAGGAGAGGAACACGGGCCCATCCGGGGCTTAGGAGGCTGCTGGAGATGCTGAGCCCTGGAGGCAGAGGGTGTGGAGGCACAGCTGGCCTCAGTGTGGCACCCCAGGGTGAGTCTCCAGAGCAGATGGCTCCCTCAGGAAGCAGCAGCCAGGCCCTAGAATCTGGGGGACTGCTTGCTAGGACAGCCTCGGGGTCCTCTGTTTTGCAGGCTCTCCTAGTCTAAAGGAACAGACTGTCCCAGCCACTATTGCCACCCACCTGCTGGCTGAAAGCCTTGTCCCCTCTCCTGGTCTCTATCCATCAGGAATGTGGGCAGGGCTCTTTGGGTCCAGTAAAAGAATGGTGTTTGTACTGCGTTTGTGGTGGTCTGTCCCGCCTGAAGACGTTGCTGGAATCGTTCAGTCCTTAGTGGTGAAGATGAATCATGATGGGAGTGACAGTCCCCATCAGTGGAGTGGTGTCATTGACCGGCCATTTCATACACGAACTCCTTACCCTCAACCCCCCGGGGAGCGGTCAGGCAAGGGCCATGTCCGTTCCCACAGGTTCCAGGCTCCGTGACTTCCCGGGCTGGTGTGGGCGGGCACAGGAAGCTGGCCTGGGCTCCTGGGTCGCACACAGAGTGGCCGCCTTCAGGTTGCCTAATGTGGCAGCCCCATGGGGGACGGTCAGTGGTCCTGCTGTCGGCCACCCAGGCCTGGGGACGCTCTCCCTGACGGCTTTGCCACGCTCATGGTCCTGCCGCCCGCCCCCTCCTCGTGTACCTTCCCTTGCACCATAAGCCACCTTATGAAAACCAATAAAAAGTACTTAGGGCGAAAAATCCCTCTGAATGTGGTTATTAAATCCTTGGGCCTCGGCAAACATAGCTCAGTTCCTGTTTTACGCCTTTGGGTTTCTGCACTCCTGAATGCTATTTGATGAAATTTAAGAAAATAGTAAGATAAAATTATCCATTCGGATGCTGAAAGGTTGAATTTACTCATGGAATTAAGTCTTTCAATCCCGAGTTGCTGTCTGCTCCCAGCTGCATCCCGGTTTGTCATTAAGCCAGGCACAGACTCCTCTGTCCAGGGTGGGAGTCTGTGGAACCCTTTGCAAGAGGGTCATCAGCAGGGGCTCAGAGAAGCTCTGTGGGGTCGCTCTGTCCCGATCAGAAACCGCGAGGGTGAGAGAGGGAGAGAGGAAACAGTGAGAGATGCCCGGTCACAGAGCCGGGCGTCTGGTTTTCAGGGTGCTTCCGTGACTTTGTGTTTTAAAGAGGACACCCAACTCAAGCTTCCTTCAGAATACACTTTGGGCACTGCTTAAGATGAAAGGAAGATGTAAGCCACACTTCTGGTGCCCTTGACGCCTCTCCCTCCGGTACGCGCCATGGTGAGCCGACCTAGGTTTGTGCAGGAAGCTTCTGACTTCTTCCATTCCCGCTGGCTACCTTTTCCAGGTGGCATCCAGAGCAATCTTTGAAAAGCATAAATAAGGGCACTTCATGCCTTGCTCAGCACTCGAGGCAGCCTCTCGTCGCCCCTCCTCACCCTAGCCTCCCTGCCCTCGGGTCATCAGGCCCCTGCCTTGCTCCTGGGTCTTGGGCGGGGACCCTGGAGGATCTGAAGTGGCTCAGGTCCACAGAGCCACCTGCTTCCTGCGAGGACTGTAATTCTTCCTGGAGGAAATCACCAACACTTGTGGTTTCGGGATCCAGTCATACAGATTAAGTTTAACCAAACCTGAACATGCGATCAAAAATCTCCAAGCGCACAAGAACAAAAGCACCACGGATGAGAGGTGGAAGAAGCAGGAGAGACACAAAAACGCGGTGCAGTCACGTACGCCGATTCTGCAGCTGTTTCAGAGAAATCTGTGACTGCTGGTAGTTAATAAGGATCACCTTTCACCGCATGAGCAGTTCTTTCAGGGTTTATAGAGTGCCTCTTCAACTTCTCCCAGCAGTTAGTCACTTGCAGAGAGTGTGAGCGTCTAACCCCAGTAACTCCACTGCCCCTCCTGGCGTTTCTGCCATTGTGCTTACTTTAGATTAAGTTGTTAATTACCGTTAATAATTGCTTTAGTTTTTAATTTCTAATATAGTATATTTTTATAAGGTACATAAGTTAAAATTTTAATTTTCTTTTTTGTTTTGTTTTGTTTTGAGACAGAGTCTTGCTCTGTCACCCAGGCTGGAGTGCAGTGGCGTGATCAGCTCACTGCGAACTCCACCTCCCAGGTTCAAACAATTCTACTGCCTCAGCCTCTGAGTAGTGGGACTACAGGCGCGCGCCACCGCGCCCAGCTAATTTTTGTATCTTTAGTAGAGACAGGTTTTCATCAAGTTGGCCACGCTGGTCTCAAACTCCTGACCTCAGGTAATCCATCCGTCTCGGCCTCCCAAAGTGCTAGGATTACAGGCACAAGCCACCACACCTGGCCATAAAAACTCTAATTTTTAATATAGTAGGGTTTATATTTATAGGGCACAAGAGATATTTCAATACAGGCATATGATGTGTAATAATCATATCCGGGTAAATGTGGTATCTGTCACCTCAGGCATTTATCCTTTCTTTGTGTTACAAACAATCCAATTACACTATTTTCGTTATTTTAAAACAATAAATGATGTTGACTCTAGTCAGACTGTTCCCCACCCCTCTGGGACCACCATTCTACTCTCTATTTTCACGTCCATTTTTAAAATGTTTAGCTCCCACAAATAAGGGAGAACATGAAATGTGTGTCTTTCTGTGCCTGGCTTATTTCACTTAACATAGTGACATCCAGTACCACCTATGCTGTTGCAAATGACAGGATCCCATTCTTTTTTATGGCTGCATAGTACTCCATTGTGTATGGGTACCACATTTTCTTTATTCGTTTGTTGATGGACACTTAGGTTGCTTCCAAGCCTTGGTGGTTGAGAACAGGGCTGCAGTAAATATGGAGTGGAGTCAGCTCTTTGACACACTAGTTTCCTTTTTTTTTTTTTTTTTTTGGAGACGGAGTTTCACTCTTGTTACCCAGGCTGGAGTGCAATGGTGCGATCTCGGCTCACTGCAACCTCCACCTCCTGGGTTCAGGCAATTCTCCTGCCGCAGTCTCCCGAGTAGCTGGGATTACAGGCACGCGCCACCGTGCCCAGCTAATTTTTTGTATTTTTAGTAGAGACGGGGTTTCACCATGTTGACCAGGATGGTCTCGATCTCTTGACCTCATGATCCAACTGCCTTGGCCTCCCAAAGTGCTGGGATTACAGGCTTGAGCCACTGTGCCCGGCCCAGGTTTCCTTTCTTTTGGGTATGTACATAGCAATGGCTTTGCTGGATAATATGGTATCTCTATTTTCAGTATTTTTGAGGAGCTTTCAAACTCAAACTCATTAGTGATACTAATTGACATTCCCACCAACAGCGTCCAGGGGTTCGCTTCTCTCCAAATCCTCACCAGCATTTGTTACTGCCTGTCTTTTGGATAAAAGCCATTTTAACTGGGGTGAGGCGACATCTCACAGTAGGTTTTATTTGCATTTCTTGGATGATCAGTGACGCTGAGCACATTTTCAGATGTCTGTTTGCCATGTGTATGACTTCTTTTGAGAAATGTCCACCCAGATCTTTTGCTTATTTTTTAAAATCAGCATATTAGGGTTTTTTTCCTATAGTTTGACCTCCTTATATATACTGGTTATTAATCCCTTGTTAGATGAGTAGTTTACACATATTTTCTCCCATTCTGCGTGTTGTCTCTTCTCTTGCTGATTGCTGTGCAGAAGCTTCTTCACTTGATGTGATCCCATTTGTCTGTTTCTGCTTTGGTTACCTGTGCCTGCAGGACATTACTCAAAAAGTCTTTGTCCACTCCAATGTCCTGGAGAGTACTTTCTTTAAGTAGTTTAAAAGTTTGAGGTCTGACATTTGATCCATTTTGATTTGGTTTTTGTATATGGTGAGAGACAGCGTTTTAGTTTTGTTATTTTGCATATGTATATCCAGTTTCTCCAGCACCATTTATTGAAGAGATTATCTCTTCTCCAAAGTATGTTCTTGGCACCTTTGTCAACAATGAGTTCACTGTAGATGCATAGATTTGTTTCTGGGGTCTCTATTCTGTTCCATTGGCCCATGTGTCTGTTTTTATGCCAGTACCATGTGTTTTGGGTTACTATAGCTTTGTAGTATAATTTGAAGTCAGGTAATGTGATGCTTCCAGTTTTGTTCTTTTTGCTCAGGACAGCTCTGGCTATTCTGGTTCTGTCAAAATTTTAGAATTGTTTTTTCTATTTCTGTAAAGAACATCATTAGTATTTTAATAGGGATTGCACTGAATCTGTAAATTGCTCTGGGTAGTATCGACATTTTAACAGCATTTATTTTTCCAGTCCACGAACATGGAATATCTTTACTTTTTTTGTGTGTCCTCTTCAATTTCTTTTTTCAATGTTATATAGTTTACATTGTAGAGATCTTTCACTTCTTTGGTTAATTCCTAGGTGTTTAATTTTATTTGTAGCTGTTATAAATAGCATTGCTTTTTTGGTTTCTTTTTCATATTGTTTGCTGTTGGAATATAGATCGCAGGTGTAAGTCACTGTGCCTGGCCTGTATGTTTCTTGTATACCTGTTTTTTTGAGGTTTCATCATGAAGGGATGCTAAATTTTATCAAATGCCTTTTCTGCATAAATGGAAATAATCATATAGTTTTTGTCCTTCATTTTGTTGGCATGATGTATCACATTGATTGATTTGCATATGTTGAACCATCCTTGCATTCCTGGAATAAATCCCACTTGGTCATAATGAATGATCTTTTAAATGTGTTGTTTAATTTGGTTTGCCAGTGGTTTTTTTTTGAAGATTTTTGCATCAATGTTCATCGGAGATATTGGTCTGTAGTTTTCTTTCTTTATTTTTTGTTTTTGTTTTTGATGTGTTTTTGTCTGATTTTGGAATCAGGGTAATACTGGCCATGTAGAATGAGTTTGGAAGTATTCCTTCCTCTATTTTTCAGGATACTTTGAGTAGGATTGGTATTTATTCTTCTTTAAATGATTAGTAATATTCAGCAGTGAAGCCATTGAGTCCTGGGCTGCTCTTTGCTGGGAGACTTTTTATTATGGCTTTAATCTCATTATTATTATTGCTCTGTTCAAGCTCTGGATTTCTTCATGGTTCAATCTTGGCAGGTTGCATGCATCTAGGAATTTATCTATTCTTCTAGGTTTTTCAGTTTATTAGTGTACAGTAGCTCATAGTAGCTTCTAGGGATCCTTTGAATTTCTGTAGTATCAGTTGTAATGTTTCCTTTTTCATCTCTGACTTTATTTATTTAGGTCTTCTCTCCTCTTTTATTAGTCTGGCCAAAAGTTTGTCAATTTTGCTTATCTTTTCAGAAAATCAACTTCTAATTTTGTTGAACTTTTGTATTGTTATCTTTGTTTCAGTTTCATGTATTTCTGCTGTATTATTTCTTTTCTTCTAATTTTGGGTTTAGTTTTCTCCTGCTTTTCTAGTTCTTTAAGATGCATCATTAGGTTGTGCTCTGAAGTTTCTCTACTTTTTTTTTCCTTGAGATGGAATTTTACCCTTGTTGCTCACTCTGGAGTGCAATGGTGTGAACTTGGCTCACTGCAATCTGTCTCCTGGGTTTGAGTGATTCTCCCGCCTCAGCCTCCCAAGAAGCTGGGATTATAGGCAGGCAGCACCACACCCAGCTAATTTTGTATTTTTAGTAGAGACAGGGTTTCTCCATGTTGGTCAGGCTGGTCTCGAACTCCCTACCTCTACCTCAGGTGATCTGCCCCCCTCGGCCTCCCGAAGTGCTGGGATTACCAGCATGAGCCACTGTGCCCAAATTTTATACTTTTTTTTTTACAGTCTTGTTCTTTTGCCAGGTTGGAGTGAAGTGGCACAACCTCAGCTCACTGCAACCTGAGACTCCCTGGTGCAAGGGATTCTCTTGCCTCAGTCTACTGCAACCTGAGACTCCCTGGTTCAAGGGATTCTCCTGCCTCAGTCTCCCAAGTAGCTGGGATTACAGGCACACACCACCACGCCCAGCTAATTTTTGTAGTTTTAGTAGGGACGGGGTTTCACCTTGTTGGCCAGGATTGTCTCAATCTCCTGACCTCGTGATCCACCCACCTTGGCCTCCCAAAATGCTGGGATTATAGGCTTGAGCCACCGTGCCTGGCCTTCAATTTCCTTTTAATTTCTTCATTGACTCACAAGTCATTCAGGAGCATATTGTTTAATTTTCATGTATTTGCATAGTTTTCAATATTCCTCTTGTTGTTGATTTCTGGTTTTATTCCACTATGGCCAGAAAAGATGCTTGATATTATTTAATTTTTTTTTTCCAGACAGGGTCTTGTTCTGTTGCCAAGGCTGGTGTGCAGTGTTGCAATCATGGCTCACTGTAACCTTGATCTCTTAGGCTCAAGCGATCCTCCCATTTCAGCCTCCAAAGTAGCTGGGACTACAGGCACACACCACTACAGGCACACGCCAGCAGGCGTGACATCACCTGGCTAATTAAAAAAAGATTGTAGAGGCAAGGTCTCACTATGTTGCCCAGGCTGGTCTCAAACTCCTGGACTCAAGTGACCCTCCCACCTCAGCCTCCCAAAGTGCTGGAATTGCAAGCATAAGTCATCATGCCTGGCCCAGTTTTCTGTGAATTTTTAATGGCTTGTTCTGTGGCTTAATATATGCTCTATCCTTGAGAATGATCCATGTGCTGAGGGGAAAAAATGAGTATTCTGCAACTACTGGATGAAATGTCCTATAAATATCAATTAGGTACATTTGGTCTATATTATAGATTAAGTCCAATTTTTTTGTTGATTTTCTGTATGATCTGTCCAATGCTAAAAGTGGGGTGTTGAAGTCTCCAGCTATTACTGCATGGGGATGCATCTCTCTCTTTAGCTCTAGTAATATTTGCTTTATATATCTGAATGTCCCAGTGTTGGGTGCATATAAATTCACCATTGTATCCTTTTGCTTTATTATTATATAATTACCTTCTTTGTTTTTATAATTTTTGTCTTGAAATCTATTTTGTCTGATATAAGTGTAGCTATTCCTGGTCTTTTTTTTTTTGGTTCTCATTTGCATAGAATAATTCTCCCTCCTTTTATTTTCAGTCTATGTGTAACTTTATAGGTGAAGCGTATTCTTGTAGGCAACAGATCATTGAGTCTTGTTTTCTTTGTCCATTCAGCCACCCTGTGTCTTTTGATTGGAGAGTTTAGTCCATTTACATTTAGAGTCGTTATTGATAACTAAGGAATTACTCCTGATATTTTGCTGTTTGTTTTCTGGTTGTTTTGTGGTTGGCTCTTCCTTCATTCCTTCCTTCCTGTGTTCCTTTCAGTGAAGGTGATTTCTTCTGGTGGTATGATTTAATTTCTTGGTTTTTATTTTTGGTCTATCTGTTGTATGTTATTTTTCATTTGAAGTTACCATGAGACTTATATATACCTTAAGACTTGCAAAGGTGCCCAGCCAAAAGTTCTTATTAAAAGAATACATATTCATATTTTATAACACAAATATAAATATTTATATATATTTATAATATAAATATATAAGTATATTTATATTTATAATATATATATATTTGAGATGGAGTTTCACTCTGTTGCACAGGCTGGAATGCACTGGCCCACTCTTGTCTCATTGCAACCTCTGCCTCCCAGATTCAAGCAATTCTCCTGCCTCAGCCTCCTGAGTACCTGGGATTACAGGCATATGTCACCACACCCAGCTAATTTCTGTGTTTTCAGTAGAGATGGGGTTTTGCTATGTTGACCGGGCTGGTCTTGAACTCCTGACCTCAAGCAATCCACCCACCTCGGCCTCCAAGTGCTGGGACTACAGGTGTGAGCCTCCACACCTGGCCTAAAATGTGTTTTGAAATATAATTTCAGTGGGTAAAAAAAAAAAAATAATTAATTTAGCATTTTTTTCTTTTGGTTTTGAAAAATGTCTTTTATCTTGTGTTATTTCCTACAAGAAATCTGTATGGTTTCCATTGTTTCTTTATATGTCATGAGTCTCTTTTCCTCTGACACTCTAAAGATTTTCTGTTTGCTGCTGGTTTTCAGCGATTTGTGCCATGACTTTTAGTTTCTTCCTGTTTCTTCTGCTTTGTTTCGTTGAGCTTCTTGGATCTGCAGTTTTACATTTTTCATCATATTTGGAAATATTTTAGACACTGTTTAAAGTGTCTTCCCCCTGCCTGGCTCCCTCAGGGCCTCTACTTGCCCATAGTAAGGCCAGCGGGACTTCGGCTGAAGCGCGCGGACGCCCTTTTCTCTTCAGTTCTCTATGGGTTTTTTCTGTGCTTCACTTCACATAGTTTCTGCTGCTGTGTGTTCAATCCATCAGTCTTTCCTTCTGCAATCCCTCCTCTTCCACTGATCTCATCCGATGCATTTTCTTCGCAGGTGTGACCCTTTTTATCGGTAGAATTTGGCAAGGATTTTTTGCTGTCTTCCACGTGTCCGCTTACCATCTGAATCTTTCCGGTAGCTACTCGAACATGCGCGATGAAGGTTCGTCACAGGTTTATGTCCTGTCGGTTGTTCCCGGCTCGCTCCGGCGGCTCTCTCCTCACCGCAGGTGCTGTCTCCTTGCTTCTTCACATGCCTGGACATTTGGATGCATACAGTGCACGGTTCATCCTGTTTGATTATGTATATTTTTGTGTTCCTAAAAATACTGTTTAGTTTTTTCCTGGAAAACAGTTACATTCCTTGGAAACAACTCCATCCTTCCGAATCCTGCGCTTGAGCTCCAGTAAGTGGGACCAGGGCAGGGTTTAATCCATGAGGAAGGTTTTTTTCTCAACTACTGAGGCCAGACTTCTGAGTACTCCCGTCAATACCTTGTGAATTAGAAAAGCTCAATTCACAAGGTATTGACGGGAGTACTCAGAAGAATCATCATGCCAAGGTAATTGGCATTTGGGCTGGGCGTGGTGGCTCACACCTGTGGTCCCATCACTTTCTAATCAGGTGGGTGGATTGCTTGAGCCCAGGAGTTCAACATCAGCAGGGACAACATGGTACAACACTGTGTCTACAAAAATACAAAAGTTAGCCAACTGCGGTGGCATGTGCCTGTGATCCCACTACTCGGGAGGCTGAGGTGAGAGGATCACCTGTGCCCCGGGAGGTCGCAGCTGCAGCGAGCCAAGATCACACCACTGTACTCCAGCCTTGGTGAAACTGAGGCCCTGCCTCTGAGACCAGGCTCTACTGAGTACTCCAGTCAATACCTAGTGGATTAGGGCTGGGTGCGGTGGCTCACACCTGTAATCCCAGCACTTTGGGAGGCTGAGGTGGGCGGATCACTTGAGACCAGGAGTTCAAGACCAGCCTGGGCAACATGGCAAAACCCTGTCTCTACTAAAAATACAAAAATTAGCCAGGCATGGTGGCACGCACCTGTACTCCCAGCTACTCGGGAGGTTGAGGCAGGAGAATTGCTTGAACCCAGGAGGAGGAGGCTGCAGTGAGCAAAGATCGCACCACTGCACTCCAGCCTGGGTGACAGAGTGAGACCCTGCCTCAAAAACAAAAAACAAAAAACAAAAAACGTGGTAAATTAGGAGCGTTTCTACTCTGGCTAATCAGAACCGGCACTATTCCCGTACAAATAACATTCCTCCCAATCCTATAGGGTGGTTCTTATTTGGACCTTTTCCTGTAATCCAGTCCTTTTTCTGATACACATGCTAATCAGCAATCAGCCACATGCTTCGGGAGGACCCTCTGCAGGTCGCCGAAGCCCAGTCTCCACACAGCTCGCTCCCCCAGTGCTTTCTCAGACCTCGGCCACCTTGGCCTCTCTGGTCTCCAGCTCTGTCTCCTTGCCCCAGGGAGACACCCAGGCCCGGCCTTGGGTAGACACCGTTGCCTGGACATTCTCCCAGGTAGGCGACTGCAGGCTTGCTGCATTTGGCTCCTGCCTTTCGAGGTTCGCCCTCTCCGGCGGCTGAGGTTCAGGATCTGTAGGGCTGTGACTTCATCCATTCTGTCTAGTCTGTTGTTGCTGGTGTTGTCATGTAAAATGGGAAGGCAGATCCTGCTCCTGTTTCTTCATTCTGTCCAGAAGTGGATGTTCCTAGAACAAGGCTGAAGAGTAATGAGCTCATTCGCCAGCTCAAAAGGTATGAAATGATACATGAAAAGGGACCAATGAATGTACAAAGAAGCAAGTAATGGATCTGAGCAGAAATCAGTGAAGGAGAAGAGAAAACAGCAAAACTAGCAAAGCTAAACGTTTACTCTTCTAGGAAAGACGAATAATAATGAAAATGACAAAAACAGGTCATTCAAGCAAAGTGAAGACACAGATAACTATGTGCGTGATGCAGGATGGCAAGCCCCGAGGTGGCTTAGCAGGGGGTCCTGGCTCCACCCAGGGCACAACTCAGGGATGAGCCGGGAGTGTTACTGGTGGAGCTTCTTGCTGTTTTGAACAAAGAATTGGAGAAAACACACAAACAAAGCAACCAAAAAAAATGCACAGATTTATTAAAAGAAAAGTACACGCCACAGAGAGCGAGTGGGCGCAGGCAAGTGGCTCAAGGGCCCAGTTACGGAATTTTGGGGGTTAAATACCCTCTGGAGGTTTCCCATTGGTTACTGGTGTATGCGCTATGGAAATGTAGTGGCCCACGATTGGTCTGCTTGGCCTTGGGAAGTGACCAATCAGAGGCTGAAGTGAAATTACAGCCTTATGCTCCTATGCAAATGAAGACTTGGCCCACGATCAGCCTGACTGGTTGTGGAAAGCGGCCAATCAGAGGCTGAAGTGAAGTTAGTTTATACTCCTATGCAAATGAAGGCTTGGCCCATGACCATCCTGATTGGTTGCAGGACGGGACTAATCAGAGGTACTTTGGGTTTTTCATCTGCAGCTCAGAAAAAATGGGGAGGGGTTGCAAAGGGAGTAGCAGCCTCTGGTCCTTTGGTTACTTGGGCATGGAAAGTTGGGGTTTTCCTTTTGATTTAGTTCTAGGAAGTCAGTGTGAATTGGCCTTAGGTTCCTGCCTCCAGACCCTGTTCTGCCTCAGTAGGGTGGAAGGAAACAGCTGTAAGGAAGCAGCAGGGCTACAGGTCAGGCAGTGTGATGGCTCCGGGACTGCTCCTGTAGGGCAGGACTCCCCACAGGCGGTGTGACAGCCCCAGGACTGCCCCTGCCCGGCAGGGCTCCCCACAGGCGGTGTGACAGCCCCAGGACTGCCCCTGCCCGGCAGGGCTCCCCACAGGCGGTGTGACAGCCCAGGAATGCCCCTGCCCGGCAGGGCTCCCCACAGGCTGTACACTGAGAGCAGCAGCTCAGTGCAGGTCTGCAGTCAGGTTTGTGCCCACATTTCTTTTTTTAATTTTTTAATTTTTTTATAAAGACGGAGTTTCACCATGTTGGTCAGGCTGGTCTCTCTTCCGACCTCAGGTGATCCACCCTCCTTGGCCTCCAAAGTGCTTGGATTACACGCGTGAGCCACCACGCCCGGCCTGTACCCACTTTTAATTACATGTAGATTAAGGGGCGGTTAATGCAGACGTTTCTAGGGAAGGGGTGGTGTGAGTAGTTAAGATGGAGTCACTAAGCCGGTGACTGGTGGTTTTTTTTTCTTCTTTAAAAAAAAATAAAAAAAAAATACGGAACACTTCATGAATTTTCGTGTCATCCTTGCGCAGGGGCCGTGCTAATCTTCTCTGTGTGGTTCCGGTTTTAGCATATGTGCTGCCGAAGCGGGCACTGGTGTTTTTATAAGGAGGAGAAATCGGGACACAGATGGGCGTCAAGGGAAGACGATGTGAGGGCACAGGGAGAAGACAGTGTGTGCAAACCAAGGAGAGGCGGAAATAGACCATCCCTCACAGCCTCGGAGGGAGCCAGTCCCGCCACGCCTGATCTGGGACAGTGGCCTCCAGAACTGAGGGGACCAGTGTCTGCTACTGAAGCTGCCAGCTGTAGCGCTTTGCTGTGGCTGCCCCTGAAAACTCATGCGGGGGTGGAGAAGCTGACATTGCCACAGGCATCGCGTAAATCAAGACAGTGCTATGCCAACAGCATGCCAAGGTAGTTGATATCAGGGCCGGGCCGGGTGGCACAGGCCCATAGTCCTAGCATTTTGGGAGGCTGAGGTAGGTGGTGGATCACTTGAGCCCAGGACTTTGAGACTAGCCTGAGCAACATGGCAAGACCCCATTGCTAAAAAAAACCACACACACACACACACACACACACAAAAAATTATCTGGGCATGTTGGCTCACACATGGTGGCTCACACCCAGCACTTTGGGAGGCTGAGGCGGGCAGATCACTTGAGGTTAGTTCGAGACCAGCCTGGGCAACATGGTGAAACCTCACCTCTACTAAAAATAAGAAAAATTAGCCGGGTGTGGTGGTATGTGCCTGTGTCCCAGACACTTTGGAGGCTGAGGTGGAAGGATCCCCTGTGCCCAGGGAGGTAGAGATCGTAGCACTGCACTCCAGCCTGGGCAACAGAGTAAGACTTCTCTTGAAAAAGAAGAAAAAAAAAGATAGTTGATATTTTAGGTCAAGCAGACAAATTCTTTAAATAAACAAAATATTATAATAAAACTTCCAGGGGAAATAGAAAACCTGCATGGTATTATTATCATAGAAGTTACAGAAATTAAAACAGTGAAAAAGTTTCCCACAAAGGGAACCGCAGGCCGGGCCTCAGGGGTGATTTTAGATAACAGACAAAGAGGAAGCAAGCTCAGCCTCACGGCTGTGGCTGCAGCAGCCTCGTGAGGCCCCTGCAGGGTCAGCTCTGCAAGGTGTGACTGGAAGGGAACAGGAAACAGAAAACTCAGGCACTTCGCGGAGAGAAGCCACCCACACGGCCAGTGAGGAAACAAGGTTTTCAACGCCACTAGGCAGCAGGGAAATACACATTTAAACCTCAAAAAGACTCCACTACACACCTACCAGAGTGGCTAAAACTAAAGACAGCAGTGCCGTGTGCTGGAGAAGGGGTGAGGCCATGGGGCTCACAGCTGGAGTGGCACCGCCCCTTAGAACATGGGTGACGTACTGGAGCTCAGCACCCATTCACCATGACAGGCACGACCCCCCGGGTCTGTGCCCCCAAAGCAGGCACAGCCACCTGCACGAGCCGATCCCTAACAGCCCCGGTTCATGCCATGGAATGCCACATGGGAGAAAGTTACAAATGAGCACCCTTAACCACGCAGATGGACACCAGGCAGAGCCCAGCCCTAGAACGCAGGCACCAGAGCTCCCAGGGTGACTGTCCGTGTGTGGGACCTGGACCCAGTGACCCGTGGCAGAGTCCACCCACAGGCTTTTCACCGAGAGGGCCCCGTGGGCCGAGGTCCATCTGTAGCTGGCTCAGGTGCTTCATGCTGGAGCACTGAAGCCTGTGGTGCCTGTTGGGCTGTGCGGGGGGCACCTGCCTCGACGCTGTGTGGAAACTGCATAGTAACAAGTTTTTAAAAAGTGCCTGCCGGCCAGGCACAATAGCTCATGCCTGTAATCCCAGCACTTTGGGAGGCCGAGGCGGGTGGATCACTTGAGGTCAGGAGATCGAGACCATCCTGGCCAACACAGTGAAACCCTGCCTCTACTAAAAATACAAAAATTAGCTGGGCGTGGTGGTAAGCACCTATAATCCCAGCTACTTGGGAGGCTGAGGCAGGAGAATTGCTTGAAACCTGGAGGTGGAGTTTGCAGTGAGCCGAGATGGCACCGTTTCACTCCAGCCTGGCTGACAGAATGAGATTCCATCTCAAAAACAAAAACAAAAATATGCCAGCTGAGTCCAGCCAGCAGGACGGAGGCCACTTGGACATCACCACTGAAAGTTACCAAGGGAAATAGTAGCATGTGGGGGAGTTGGCGCCTCCCTCAGAGTCATCCAGGTCCAGCCCCAGAACTGCGGGTGTGACCCTATGTGCTGGAGGGGACTCTGCGGCCGCCATCATACTTGGGAACTTGGACGGAGGATAGTGCTGTGTAATTGGCTGGGGCTGACAGAACCACGGAGGGTTAGGGTGAGGATCAGGGCTATGACCTGGGAGGCAGAGGTCAGGGTGAGGTGAGGAAGGGGCCATGAGCCCGGGAATGCAAGAACAGCTCTCGAGGTAGCAAACCGAGGACGGGGCTGCTGGATCCTCTGGAGGGCCCAGCCTGTCACACCTCTGTGGTGCCCAGGGAGGCCCGGTCTGGACTTCCAGCCTTCAGAACCATGACAGAATATGCTGCTCGAAGCACAAACGCTGTGGGGATTGTGGCAGTGGCTGGGAGGCACTCGTGCAGTGGGCTTTTCCAAGACCCGCATCTCTGTGGAGGCTGCTGCCTCAGAAGCACGGTGGACCACAGGGCTCCACGTCCCCTCGGGTCCTGAGCCTTCTTCAGGAAAGGGGTAAACTGCGGTCCCTCAAGAGCTCCTCCTGGTTTCCCTCCTCCGCATGGGTCACTCCTGGAGTGCGGCCCCTGCTTCATCAGGGTTCCATAGCTGCACCCATCGTGGGCTGCACCCTCTCCTTCCTCCAGGACCCTGGCCTGCGGGGCTCCCCGGAGCCAAGGCCAACAGACCCATCTCAATGCCACTCAAAACCTGACAGCCACCGGACTGGCTTCTACGGGGCTACGTGCGGCAGGCATTTCACAAGGGTATGTGTTCTCGTTTTCCTGGGCTAATAAACTCTGGTCTGAAGAAAACCTCTTCTATAAAAATCTCTTCTATAAAATACAGAAAACCTCTTAAAACATTTTTTCGCTGGGCGCGGTGGCTCACGCCTATAATCCCAGCACTTTGGGAGGCCGAGGCTGGTGGATCACGAGGTCAGGAGATAGAGACCATCCTGGTCAACAAGGTGAAACCCCGTCTCTACTAAAAAAATATAAAAATTACCTGGGCATGGTGGTGCGCGCCTGTAATCCCAACTACTTGGGAGGCTGAGGCAGGAGAATTGCTTGAACCCAGGAGGCGGAGGTTGCGGTGAGCCGAGATTGCACCATTGCACTCCAGCCTGGGTAACAACAGCGAAACTCCGTCTCAAAAAAAAATTTTTTTTTCTCCGGGTTATTAAAGAAAACCTCATCTATACAATGAGGGGCCAGTGCCAAGGGGTGGTGGCGGAAGCTCATTCTGGACACTGGCTGCTCCGGGAGGGCCAGTCCCGCCCAGGTACAGAACCCGCAGCTGTGATCGGGATGCTGTCGTTCCGCGTGTGTGACCCTGGCCCTTGCCGTGTCAGACATGTGTGTCACGGATGCTGGCAACAGCTTCCAGGGCTTTGACACATTCTAAAATCGACAGGCACTTGGAACACTTCTGAGTCCCACCTCGTAATCATCATGTAAGACATAGCCTTGATGTTATGAAGAATTATCAAGGAAATCCAAGAGAAAAACGCAGAACTAAACTCCTCATCAGCATGAATGACGGATAAACCCTTCAAGTGCGTTTCAAGTCGCCCAGCAGGAGCCTCCGTTGGGGAGTGAGGCTTCAGGGTTCCGGTGAGCCGGAATCTGCCTGAGGCTCAGTGCTGGTCACTCCAGAAACCTGCCTGTTTGCAGGAGTGCCGGCCCCCAGGCAGAAAGTCAAGACTGTCACAAGTGCTGGTCCTGAAGCTGGAAGGACTTTCAAGGCCTCGTTCCCCAAACTCATTTTATTTAAACTGCTGCTCATCTTAAAAAAGGGAGAGGCAGGCGCCCAGCAGCCTCTCAGGAGTAACTGACACGGGTGACTAGCAGTGTCTTCAGAGCTAGTCTGCAACTTGCTACTGTTTAAACAGAGCAGGACTGACAGTTGGCAGCAGCTGGTCCATGCATAACGCCCTCTGCAGCCCGGAGGAAAATGGTGGAGCGCCACTGGACTTCAGAAGCAGGTGCAGTGTGCAACGGGTACCTGCCCCTCCTGGGGCCCTGACATAGTGCTTCCTGGAAACTCAGGTTAAGCTGACTCTACTGTCAGGCTGATGAGGCTCCTGCACCCACCTTTGCTCAGCATGCCAGCCCAAATGGAAGAGCAGGTGCTGTGGCAAAAAAGTCCTTTCTTGTAGCAACTATTTTTGATACTGAAACTGAAAAGCGAGAGTAGCAAAGCTGTGCACGGAGCCCCTGAGTTAGGCACGGCTTTGGCTGCTGATGCAAGTGCTGAGTGGTGCTTTTTTTGTGGGAGCTGGGCATGGGCACTGACCATGGCATCATGTGCCCCAGGAGGCAGAGGAAATGCTGGGAATGGCATCTGATGTGGCCAGCATCCCCCAGGCAAAGCCAGGCGCTGGAGTTCATCGGAGATTCCTTTTCCGTGTGCTTAGCTGCTGGCAACAGGGCACGCCAGGTGAAGCCTTACAGAGCACAGCCAGTTGTGTGTTTTATAAAGCAAGGCTCCCCTCCCCCAAAGACAATTAAATAAAATTACAGGTGTGGAAGGGACACCCTCCACCACTCCCCACTCTAGTAATCTGGCAAAGGCATGGCCTATGTGTGAGGTCCATCGTGAACATTTAAAACTTCCTGTTTCTCTGATGCCTCAACTTCTCCAGACTGGCTGAGCGGGGGGGGGGGGG
>CM052649.1:851228-956056 GCA_028533165.1 Leontopithecus rosalia
AGGGGGGGAGGGAGGGAGAGCCCAGCTGCTGGGGATGGAGGCCAGGGGAGGAGGGAGAGCCCAGCTGCTGGGGATGGAGGCCAGGGGGGAGGGAGGGAGAGCCCAGCTGCTGGGGATGGAGGCCAGAGGAGGGGAGGGAGGGAGAGCCCAGCTGCTGGGGATGGAGGCTGGGAGGGAGGGAGGGAGGGAGGGACAGTCCAGCTGCTGGGGATGGAGGCCAGAGGAGGGGAGGGAGGGAGGGCCCAGCTGCTGGGATGGAACCCTATTGTTCAGGTGACCTAACCAAGCAAACGGCTTTTGGCAGATGATTCTAACTGAAACTCCTCCCAAAAAGAGCAGAAAACCAGTAACTGAAGAGGCCCTTTGCTCCCTCGTGGGCTCCCCCCAGCCATGGGCACCCGACGCCCGTAGGCTCTGCCCAGGCGCCCGCATCAGGGAACCCAAAGAGAAGGGCCTGAAACCAGAGCCAAGGGCAGAGCTGCCTGACTGCCTGGGCACTGCCCTTTCCTCTGGAGACTGCAACTGACTTCAGAAAAATCAGAATCCCGTCGCATTAACTCAGCTCTGCTGCAACTCTAAGCACTTCTAATCCCACGGAGCCAAAGGGGCCTCCACGGCTTTGAGGCAGGGAATGGCCACGACCCATGGGACTTCATTCCTGCCTGGGAGGCCTGAATCCACTGTCCCCAGGCACCGGTCACTGGGCCACAGGTCTGTGTGGCCCACTTGACACACTTGCCAAGAAGAAACATAAAAACTAAAAAGAAAACCAAATCTGTGACTCCAAGTGAGAGCACCCAGCGTTTCAGGTCTGAAGTTATGCTACGGCTCCTGTTTTTAAAGGAGCCTCCTCAATACTTTTCAGTGCCAGGATGGCTACAGAGGCACTCTGGGCAGAGGCGGCCCCTGCAATGCTGTTGGCTGGAAGATGCCCGTGCTCATGCTCTGCTCAGTGAGAAGGGACTCAACAGCTGTTGCACTCACTTTGTAGGTGAAGGCCTTCCAGGGCAGATGTGCCACCGACTTCAACTGAAACAGGAGACAGGCACAGGTCAGCTGCGGGCAGCACGGGAGAAGGGGCCACGGGCAGCACGGGAGAAGGGGCCGCGGGCAGCATGGGAGAAGGGGCACGGGCAGCATGGGAGAAGGGGCACGGGCAGCATGGGAGAAGGGGCCACGGGCGCCGCCTTACCTTGTAGTTCACAAAGAGCTGGGGCAGCATGAAGAGGAAGCCAAAGGCATAGACCCCTGCAGAAAGACAGACCGCATTCATGGGCGCGGAGGGCCGGGCTGCCACGTCCCCGCAGAGTGGGCAGAAAACAAGGCCTGCTAGCCAGACAACTTCAGACTTCCTAGCGTTGTGAAGCAGCTCTCTGGCTGGGAAGTTTATCAAGAGTCTACGACCACTTTGGAGAGCAAAGCTCTTTTATTTACTAATTGCTGTAACTGCTGTCCGTGGGGTCCAGTGAGTGTGGGCACTGGAGCACCCTGGGGTTGTGAGGACATGGCTTCCTGACCAGCAAGCTCTCACCTCAGGGGTCAAATGTGGGACTCTCACCCAGGAGGATGGCAGTCTGGGACCCACTTGCTCTGCAGCAGATGGGCCCTCACCTTTAATGCTCATGAGACCACTTCCCAGAGAGACCACAAAGCTGCAATCAGGGCTGGTCTGGTGGGGCAGGGAAGGCACACAGCAGCCATGCAGCTCAAAGTGCCACCTGGGGCAGGTGGGGGCGGGTGGGCCTCCCAGGGCCCCGTGGGGGTCTCCACAGCGCATGTGCAGGAGGGGCTCGCCGTGCACTGGGGCCTGGTGCTTCCACTTGCTCTAAGGAACCGGATGAGGACGGTGGTGTTTTAATGCCTAAGTTTGTATTCATGAAGAAAACAGACAACAGTCCCGCACCGCACGACGATGTTTTGATCCGAGATGGACCACGTGTGTCAGGCTGGCTGCACCCCCTGGGCTGGCGCGGAGTGGCTGCAGCATCTGGGCCTAAGAGCACTCCCACCGCTGTACAAGGACCTGTTTCTCAGAACCAGTGTTCTGAAGCCACACAGGCCTTTATCTGCTCACAGCCTTGGGGGAGCCCTGGGCACTGCAGAGGTGCCTGAACCCCCGGGGCGGGGAGGGATTAGCCTCAAATCACAGGGGCATCTGCCACACTGGGTTCAATGCAAGAACAACTAAGTTGGCGACTGAAGCAGGGAAGCACAAGAACTCACCGTTGACAAAACTGTTGATTAACCAGGAGTACCAGCTGAAATGGAAAAAAATCGAGTCATAACTTTGAGGAATCTGTATTAAATGGACTAAAAATAACTCCTTCATTAAAAATCCTCTACACCCAGGTGCTCACAAGGCAGCTAGGGAGCAGGGCGGAGCCTGGGTCTCAAGCTGGGGACAGCGCAGAGCACCCCGCCCAGGCAGCAGAGGCCGGGGGCTCCACGACCCTCTCAGCTCATGGTTAGCCTCCAACCCGGGGAACCAGAGGCAGGGGGCTCTGGGACTCTCAACTTAGGGCCAGCAACCCCACCTGGGCAATAGAGGCTGGGGGTTC
Organism: Leontopithecus rosalia; assembly: GCA_028533165.1. Taxonomy (NCBI): domain Eukaryota; kingdom Metazoa; phylum Chordata; class Mammalia; order Primates; family Cebidae; genus Leontopithecus; species Leontopithecus rosalia. The sequence goes on from CM052649.1 coordinate 853,787, forward strand.
TGAGACCCTGCTCAACTCAGAAACTCGGGGCCAGCACCCCAATTGGGCAGCAGAGTCCAGGGGCTCTGGGACACCTCTCAACTCAGGGCCGAACCTCCCACGAAGCCTGGTGGCCAGAGCCGGGCCCCCTCCCAGGCGCTAGCCCAAGTGCCCTGGCCCCGCGCTGGCCCTCCGGGAGCAGTGTTCTCAGTCATCCAGGTGGATTTCTCGGGGGTTAGGCGCAGCAGGTGGACTGTGTGCAGCCTCCTACCTCTTATACTTGATGTTCAGGAGTGAATAGACAGCACCCCCGATGCAGAGAGGGTACAGCAGGTAGGACAAGTATTTCATGGCCTGCAGGGAACAAAGCGGCTTCCAGTTAGAGTCCCAAACGCCAAGTCTCTGTAAACGCACTGCACGGAACTCACGACGACGGGGACAGACAGAATAGGCGACAGCACTTGGGGTGGCAGGGCTGCTGGGCAGGGGCGGCATGCAGGGCACTGTGCATGCGCCACAGCCCCAAGAGGCACCGCACACGCCACAGCCCAGGTGTACTACAGGCGCTAGCTCACAATAATGGATCAATTCTGCCTGGTCAAAAACAACCAGCCCACAACAGACCAATACACACAATAGAAAGATACGGAAAAACTGCCTTCTAAGTAATGCAGTTGAATCACTAGCTCTATCTATTCTGATTTCAGCTTTACAACTCAATACACGTTTGACAGAAACTGGGGAACATTCTGCACCAAACGTGCAGAAACGTTCTATTAAATCAAACCGAGACTTCCAGCTCCCCCAACAGCAATGGGGAAAGGTGACGCCCTGTGCTGGGCAGCAGAGGCTGGGGGCTCCAGGACCCCTCTCAGCTCAGGGCCAGCACCCCACCCAGGCAGCTGGGGCCCTCTCTCCAGGCCACTGTGCTGCCGCGGCTGTTACGGGCTTGCTGACAGCAAGTGGTTCCCAGCAATCACAGCAGACACCACGGCCTGGGCCAGCTGCCTGGCGAACAGGACTCACAAAGGATGAAAACGTCCTACGGTAGGCTGTGCCGCAAGGGCCGGGGAATGAGTCTCTGGGAGCCATGCCCTTCCCAGTAAGAAACGTGGCTTTTACGTGTTCCCTCTCGGGATCCCTGCTCAGGGTGGGCTGCCCCGCACTCCACGGAGACGCGCTGTGAGCAGCAACAGCATGGGCCCCGTCTCCGAGGGCGCTGATTTGCCTGGCATGCACGTGCCGCGGATTGCACGGACTTACCTGAGTATCGTACTCCTCGGTCTTCCTCTCAGACTCACTGTAAGTGCCAAACTGTTGTGAGATGAAACAGTGATGTCAACAGACTAAGGGAAGGTATCGGAGCACAGCTGAGCTGTGATAAGGAGCCCGGCACACGGCTGCAGAGCTGACCCAGGCTCTGGTCCTTTAGAGCCACCCACAGATGGTGCTGCAGTCCTGACCAGGCGAGGAGACCCGAGGACAGGATCTGCAGGGACCCTTCCCGCCTCGCCCTGGCCCTGGGTCCTGCAAGCCACACAAGTGGGGGCAGCGTGGCCTCATCCATGTTCCTCGAGTGGCAGCTCTGTTTTCAGTGCTGCCGCTTCAGTGAGAACGTCACAAAGTGCACAGGCACACCTGACCCTGCTCTGAACCAGCCAGCCGGGAGGAACACAGTGGCTGTGCCCCATCTGCTGGGCTTTCTGCCCTCCCTCTGCCCACAGCACAGAGAAGTGGGGCTGTGACTGGGGGGCCCTGCTGCAGTCAAGGTCCGTCTGTGGGGATGGAGTCTCAACTCCAGCTCTGCCCAGCCCTCATCTGCCTGGGGGCCTTATCAGTGCTGGGCACTGGGGCAGCCACCAGCTCAGGGCAGAGGCTCGCTCACTGGGGATCATCAGGCCTGTACTGACCCCAGTCAGCACCAGCCTCGGGAGTGCCCTCTAGGCAAGGTACTAAACCGAAGCATCCACACTGGCCAGCCAGCATCTTCTCCCAGAGGCCATCTCAGGCCCGGAAGTGCTGGCCGTCTGCACTGAAGAGGAACAGGGTGGGGGAATCCTCAGGTGAACAGAGCGGCTGACACTGGAAAGCCGGTGCAGCGTCCACCTCAGAGGCTCCCCGGACAGTGGCTGCAGGGAGTCACCCGCTGACGGCACCCTACTCTGTGCCCGGGGAAAACCACAGAATCTTCAGAGGGCTCCTACCTGAAACTCGGGCCTCAGGCCTCTCCAAACAACAGTCATCTTCAACGCCTTTTTCACTTTCCACAGCTGAGGGGGAAGTCGGGAAATTGCTCCTTTAATATTCCAAGGCCAGGAGACCCAGAACGAATAACCCAGACAGTAACGGACAGGACCCGCCGCCCACTGCCTCTTCCTGCCCACCCACAGCTCAGGCTGGACCTGGGCCTCTAATCCACGCCCGGCAGGTGTACCTGATCAGGTGGGCTCCACAGCCACTGCCCGGCAGACGACAAAAGCAGCACACAAGTGTGGTTCTCTAAGCCACGCGCCTGCACCCAAGTCAGCCCCCACCTCCTCCTGCCTGGTACCCGGGCAGCCCTGGAGCCTGTGTTGTGTCCTTGGCTGGTATCACTCACAAAGCTCAGGACTAGTGCCTGAGACGGGCTCCGCACTGTGACTCGTGCCTATGGAGGGCCCTCTGCCTGCGGTGCCCCAGCGCCATTTAATCCAGCTCCTCCTCAACAGGCATATGGCCACACAGGCCCCCACACACGAACGGGCCATCAGCTGTGGGCCCTCGGACTTTGGCTCCCCCCGGGTGGCTGAGGGAGCTGAGGGAGGAGCTAGGCAGAGTCTGGGGCTTCTCAGTCTGAAGGCCATCACCCCACTCAAGGTTTTGCTCCCAAGTTGGCCCTGCCCAACGAGGCTCCCTTTTGGCTAGCTTTTATGAACTCCCAAACCACCAGGCTGGAACCAGGGTACTAGGTGACTTCCATCACTGCCCACTGGCCACCATGCTCAGGTATCAGCCAAAGCAGCAGCCTCTCAAGGCCCCAGTTCACGTCTCTGCTTCGCACACGATGGGATTTCTCAAGTGTGTGAACACACTTTCCTTGGTGGCGGGGCCTCATGACCCGATTCCCTCAGAATGCCCACTTCCCTGCTCTCCACTTGTTCGAAGCCCTTAAGCCGCTGCCTGCCATCCCACAGCTTCCAGAACACAGACCATAGGGAACAAGCCTGCAGGCTTCCGCAGATCAAAGCCTTTCCTGAGCGTGCTGAGGGTCATCGGCCGGGACTCACCTCGATGGCAGCTCCGATGCCGGCCGGGACCAGCACCAGTAGACTCGTCTGCTCATCCAGCAGGAACAGGAAGATGACCACGGTGCTGAAGCAGCGCCAGAGCACTGGGGACAGGACAGTCGGGCTGGGGGGTGCAGGGCAGACCCCGCCTGTGCCCCCCAAGCCACACACATACATATCCCCGCCCCCCTCCCAACCCTCCACACCCAAGCAGCTTCAGGTACTCCCAGACCATGTCATCCCGTTTAAGGACAGTGAACCATTCAGCAGCTACGATAGTGTCTTGAAGGCTGCCCCACGCCAGCTCTGCAAACACGCATCTGAGCCACGCTTGCAAACGAACGTGGAGCATGGGCTGAGGTCGGATGACGGGGCCCCACAGCTTTGCTTCTAGTCCGGTTTTACGCCGGTTCTGTGACACTCATGCAGCTTCTCAAGCCGGTACTTCGTTCCTCCCCAGCTGTGCCTCAAGAACCACCCCACCTCATTCACACATCCCTCCCCCCGAGCGCCCCCAGGGCAGGAGGGGAAGCAGATGCCAGGGAGCCACACGACAAATGGTGGTCATGGCCACAGCCGCCGTCTGCTGGACACCCCAGCTTGGGACGCCTGGAAAGGCACGAGGGTTAGGAGACAACAGCCCGGAGCACAGCAGGGCCCCGGAGCACCCAGGACCACCTGCTTGGGCATCTTTTCTCAGTGAGAAAACCCATCTGGGCCTGACAGTGGAGCCAAACACTCCTCACTGCCAACCAACAGGACACACCCACTGCTCGTTCTCACACCCGGCACCCCTCACCCGTCCTGACACTGCCCCCAACCCCGCGGTGGCAACCCCCACCTCTGCAAGGTCAGGAGGACCCCTCTCCCCCCACTCGGGCCTCCCCACCATGGCAGGCACCCTTGGCCAGGAACGCTAGTCCCAGATCTTGGTAGGCCTCCTGCCTGGCCTCAGGGGTCCCTGACCACCTGCCCTGACAGCTGCACACCGCCCATCACTGCCAGGCACACCGTCACCTGGCAAGACCCCCACACCCAGGCCTGTGCTGAATGGAGAAGGAAAGCCGGCGGGAGGATGGGGTGAGGGAACCGAGGCAGGAGATGCGAGGCTGCAGCCATGAGCAGCCGGGAAGGCCTGACAGGTCCACGCATCTCTCTCCATAGCCCAGGCCCAGACCCAGACCCCATGCATGCCAGAGAGTTCACAAACAGGCCCTGAGCGAGGCAGCTGGGCGCCCCTACCCTGCTCTCGGGCTGTGGCTACACAGCGCAGCCTCGCCTCTCAAGTGTGCTAAGCAGGGGAGTCTGGGCATGGTGGCCCACGCCTGTGGTCCCAGCTATGGCAAGGCCAAGGTCACACCACAACTGCAGCAAGGCTCACTGGGTTTTACCATGCCTGATCTCAGAGGCTTCTCAAGAGCCAAGCACGTACTACTGGGGCTGTGTCTGAGCCAGCAGCGAGGCGGGCAGCCATCAACCGCAGGCTCGCGCCAGCGAGCTCCCCCAGGGCAGAGTGTGCCTGAGCAGGGCCACGCGTGGGGCGCCTACCTGCCTTGGTGGACATGCCAATCATGCTCTTCTTTTTCTTCCAGAAACTGATGTCGTTTTTAAAGGCCAGGAAATCAAAGAGAAGCTAGAGAGAACAGACACAACAGCAACTCGCATCTGCTTCTATCTCCTGTGAGAGAGACAGAGGTCTCATGTGTGAGACTGCAGGTGTGCCCAGCTTCAGGACACAGCAGGACAGATGCCCACACTTGGGACCCACACCTCTAAGCGCCCGCCTGCCACGTCAGAACCTAGAATGCCAAGGTGGGCTTGGCAGGGGTACTTGTGAAATAAACACATCTTCGACTGGAACTGCTGGTAAGCCCACTGGAAGTGGAGGCTCTGGATTCCGCTGGAGCGTGGGGCCAGCGGGGTGCCCCGACCCTGCCCTCAGGCTGTGGCTACGCAGGGCAGCCTCGCCTCTCAACTGTGCTAAAAACGCAGGGTGGCTGCGGATGGTGGCCCATGCCTGTGGTCCCAGCTACGGCAAGGCCAAGGCTGGAGGACCGTCTAAGTCCAGGGGTTTGAGACCAGCCTGGGCAACATAGTGAGAACTGTCTCAGAAAAAAGTCTTAAAAAACCCAAGCTTGCATGAGCTCCTTACACACAGTAAACTTTTATAGAAATCATTTAATTCTCCAGCATGGCTTTGGGAAGTTTTAGCTTCTCTGGGAGCCGAATTCCCAGGCATTCAGAACTGGTGCTGGCAGCACCCCTGGGTGGCTCCTCCCCTTTCAGCCTAACCACAGGCCAGCCTAACAGCCACAAGACGGCACTCCTCCAGCAGCTCAACTCCACAACACACACAGGAGCACAGCAGCCTGGCTGCCCCTGTGGTTTGCTGTCTGTGGTGTGGCTTCAGGTGCCCACGGAGCAGTGTGATGAGACATTCTGAGGGTGAGACCCCACCCATGTCACTTTACTACAGTACGCTGTCATAACTGTCTGTTACCAGTTATTATTAACCTCTTACTGTGCCTGACTTAATGTTAAACTTTATGAGCACTATGAATATGTTAATTTATAAGCGCAGGATAAACCAGTCTTCTCAGGTTTTGGTTTCAGGCATCCACTGAGGGTCTTTGAATATATCGCCTGAGGATAAGGGGCACTACTGTACACACACAGGACTGACTTTCAAGTTTAAAATCAGCGTGTTAGAATTTATACAAGAAAGCTGCTTTCTGCTGGAGGCTGCCCAGCTCAGCACCTGGTTCTGCATGGGTGTGTGTGGGGCCGGGGCCAGGGCCTGGGCAGGGAGGGGGAGACACCTGCACCTATTCATCTCACTGGTGTGTACACTGCTCAGAGTGCTCTGGATCCGCTTTCCAAAACCGCCCCCAAAGCCAGCACAGACCAAGTCCCCAAGGCTGTGGATGGAGCTCTATGGGACCCCCTTTTCAGAACTGGGAGAAACCGTCCACCGGGACAGTGGCTGCCAAGTGTCAGGTGTCCTGGCTGCTGAATGACAGGAGAGGATGCTTGAGGGCCACAGGGCTGAACATAAATCCCAGGTCCAGAGGCCCTACAGGAGGCCCGGGGCCCAGGGAGCCTCCCCAGAGCCCACGCCCACTGCTCCCGGCAGACGACTCACATGGAATGCCGCGACAAAGAAGGTCAGCGCCAGGAAGTACAAGTTGGTATCTACAAAAATTCCTTTCACCTCATCGGCATCCTTCTCTGAAAACCCTGCCAAGGGCAAAGAACATACAATGTGAAACAGGCCATGCCAATCCTACCTAACATTACAAATACAGTTTTCAATATAAAAATGTAGGCTGGACGCAGTGGTTCATGCCTGATATCCCAGCACTTTGGGAGTCTGAGGCAGGTGTCCTTAAGTCAGGAGTCTGGGACAGCCTGGCCAACATGGCAAAAACTCGTCTCTATCAGAAATACAACTCAGCCAGGTGTGGTGGCAAATACCTGTAATACTAGCTACTGGGGAGACTGAGGCACAAGAATCGCCTGAAACCTGGGAGGTGGAGGTTACAGTGAGCCAAGATCGTGCCACTGCACTCCAGCCTGGGCAACAGAGGGAGACTCCATCTCAAAAAATAGAAAACTAAATCTTGCCAGCAGTTAAGGTTCATCTGACCAAAATCACGGCATTTCACACATTATGTTCTTAATAAAGCCAACTTCCAAACAGTCAACCGGGCCATTTCCAAGGAAAGGAATGAGGTGAGCACTGAGGAACCTCCAGTTCAATGTCTTTGCAAGGGTTTGCACCCGGAGGCACGGAGGTCCCAGCCTGTGTCAGGACTTGGACACCCGAGGGGTCCCAGGGCAGCCTCATCCAGGCGCTGGCCATGGGGCACACACCGAACTGCTGCAGGGAGTATACGGCGTCCTGCATGTGGATCCAGAAGCGCAGCCGCCCCAGCGAGACCTTATCGTAGGACACGGTGAGGGGCAGCTCGGTGGTGGAGCGGTTTATGACCTGCGGGAAGAGAGCCACACTGAGGCCCAGCATGCGACTGAGCCAGTCTCAGGCCTCTCCCCTCATTCCCCTGCAGCCAGCTACCTGGCAGCCCTGGCCGACCCTGCTATCCCTGTTCCCATCCCTGGGCGGCCCCAGGTCAGCCATGACCAGGACCAGCAAGCGTCCCTGGGTCCCTCCTTCTGTCACCATGTGACCCAGGCCCCAGTGCGCCGCAACCCAGCACGGGCACGTCCCCACCACCAGACCCTGTGAGCTCAGCAGTGCTAGCAGGACCTGGTATGTTCTGCTGTGCGTGTCCCTTCAATTTCTAAGTGGCACAAGTCCTGGCGCCCCGGGGGTGGTGCTAGAAATCCGTGGCATAGCATACAATGCTGAGCATGGCCTACAGAGCCCCGGCCCGTCCTGGGAACCAGAGACCATGGGACACGCACAGCCCCTGCAGCACGTGGGCAAAGTACCTTCAGGACCTAACGCATGGTGCAGGGGGTGGCCATGGGATAAAAGTAACCTTCCAGAACACAGAACCAACACAGGCGGTGGAGTTGACGCGTGGGCCTCAGAACCATGAGCTGTCCTGCAGCCCACCAAGGCCTTATGCACACAGGCGGTGGGCCAGGTCCCAGGGCGCCAAGGCAGGAGGGTAAGGAGCGGCTTCATGAGGGCGAGCCACGCCCTACAGCAAGAGGCAGTAACCACTCTCCCTCCACGTGCGGGGACATCCGGCGAGGGCTGTGCTCTGATCCACCTGCCCTGCCTCAGGTCCTGACCCATCCCAGCATGCACTGCTGGGGTCAAGGGTGTGATGGAGTCACAGCCACAACCAGCAGGTGCCAGGCTGTTCTGAGAGCAGCTGCCAACTGTCAGGGCACCCTACACAGCCAAGCGGCATCAGTGCACGTGGACGGTGGCCTCCAAGTGCCCCTTGAGCTGCCAAGCGTGTCTGAGGGATGCTGCTGCCTGAGGCTTCGTCTGGCATTGCTGGGTCCGGCCACAGAAGGTGCCCACTTCCTGCGCCTGCTACATCCCAGCTGCCTGCTTCCTGTCTCAAGACAGCACCCCTCAAAACTGGCCCCAAGTGAGAAAAAGCAACAGTGACACATGTGACTGTGATTCGAGGGAAAGCTGCTGCCGACACGCCTCCCTGACCACTGGAACGTAGGCCACCACTGGCACAGGTGCGCCACAGAGCTGCCCTGATCTGCAGACACACAGGACAGCCTTCTGCAGCTGCCTGTCCCTGTCCACGGTTTCCTGAATGACTGCAAGGAATCAGTGGCACGTGGCCTCACAGGCAGCCACCACCAGCAGGTGCTGCAGCTTCCAAAGCTCCCCATGGTGCATTTTAGCAGAACCTGCTACGTCCTGAGGTTTATAAGCTGCACCTCAGCAAACTCCAGCAAACAGAACAAGGTGCTAGAACTACAGAGGCTGAGAGAAACTGCTCAGGGAGAGGCTGGAGCCAACAGACCTGCTCGCCGGCCACTGCCTGCCCGGCCCCTAGCCTGCAGGTTGTATAGCAGTGGTCAGGGCCTGCTGAACTGAAGGAGGCAGTATGTTAGGACCTGAGAGGGGTCTGAGGGACAGCCAGACAGAGGGACTGTTCCGAGAGCCACAGTCATCAGGAGGCAGCAGGGCCTGGGCAGATCCAAGTGGCCAAATACCTGCTCCCCCGTGTCCCAGCTGCATACCCCAGCAAGCTCCCTGCCCTCCCCAGGCCTGTTTCCTCAACAAAAACAGAAAAAGGGCCTGCCTCAGAGCTACTGAAAGCTGTAAGTGGAAGAACACGTAGCCTGGCTCCTAGTGAGTGCCCTGGAGTGACAGATGGCCTGCAGGGAGGTGGGACAGGGTGGCAAGTCCTGTAGGGTCCTAGCTGAGCATTCCCCTCTCATCACCATAACCTCATCCATGAAACAATGCCACAGCTCCCAGCACCGCGACTACAGGAACATTCACAAAGTGCTTATTAGCACAGTGCCTCATGTGGAGTAAGGGACTTTAAATACGAACTGCTTTTATTAAAGGTCAAATGCTGGCCACACTTCCTCTACCCTCAGAGCAACCCTGGGAGAGCCAGCACTGTCACTCCGGTAACCACAGGGCGCCAGAGCCCAGAAGGCAGCCACTTCTCTTCCGCATAGGTCTCTCTGCCTTGCCGGGGCCACCCCAGGAGCTGCAGCTCCAAGGAAGGGCTGTCACCCATTCCTCTGGCCCCCTGTGCAGGACCAGCCCTGGCAGGAAAGCAGGAGTTTGCTCAGGATACTTTCTGAGTTAAACTACACAGCACACCAGGAGCTCACACGCAGACACCCGCCCTCCAAGTGCTGCATAAACAATCTTTCAGGACTTTTCACCAGTGAGGATCCAGAGGCTCAGGACCCCGTAGCCAGCTAACAGCAAAGCCGGCACAGCCCCGGGCCCCCGTCACAGCCCTCGCATGCCTGAAGGCAGTGCTTCCCAGCACAGGCAAAAGCTCCACGCCAAGTGTCAGCGACGGCCCTGCCCATAAGGATGCTGGGGCGATGCGGCCAGTCTTGGGGTTAGTCTTGCCAGCTGTACTACCAGTGGGCAGAGGCGTCGCTCACCATCAGGTCCTTGACGCGGTTGCTGAGCTGGTCGATAAATAGGATGGGGAGGTAATGCACGGTCTTCCCGAGCTGGATCCTGGGATTAAAGCACAACTTTCCAAAGTCAGAGCCAAGGCTCTCACCTTCTGATGAATCAACACATCCAGACACCACATTTACCCCAGAGAAGTACCCCCGGAACTACCCTCAACAGCTTCTCAGTCACAGTGACCCCTGGGCACAGCCTTCCCAAAAGGAGGCAGAGAGCCTGGCAAGGCACGCACGCTTGTGAGACCCACTCCCCACGAAGTGATGGGCATAGGTGGGAGGAGTGGGGGAACTCCAGGGACACGGCTGCACAGCGGAGCCCAGGGCCCTCTGCGCACTGACATGGAGCAGTCCCAGGACACGGCCACTACGCTTGGAGGGACGAGTCACCTACAGCTACCCGGGAGGTGGAACTGCAGCTCAAGAGTGGGGGGCTCCCCAACACATGGGAGACGGGGTGAGCTCAGTCAGCCAAACGTGTGAATTCCAGTAATCATATTCAACTGATGGTAAGTGATACTAAAGACCCAAAGATTAACTTTCAAGTGAATCTAAACGAGCCAAGTTAAACAATCACAAGGGGAGCAAAGCAACACATTCCCGTCAGCACCTTCCATTTTCTCTCTGTGGAAGCCTTCCAAGTCAGGAGCAACGGGCAGGATGCTGCAGCCTGAACTCCTTTCTTCTCCCTTCCAACCCTGCGCTAGCGGCACAACCTCAACCAGGAAGTGGGAGGAGCTGGGGCCCAGGGCAGCGAGTGCCTTGCCACAGAGGGGCTCCAGGACACAGTGACCCGCTGGCAGGTTCTGGGCGGCCAGGGTTCCAGCGACCTCTCCTGGCGCTCTAGCTCTGGGGCCGTACTTACATCTTCATGTACCGATGCACGTCGGCAGGCAGGGAGGACCCGTCGAAGACGAAGTTGTCCGCCATCACATTCAGCGCCAGCCGCGGTCTCCAGTGGGACACTGGCTCATCCAGGGCGCTCGCTGGCTTCTTCTCCGCCTCGATCTGCTGCTAAGTGAGGAAAACCGAGGCTAATGCTTGGACAGAATATCGTGCTCAAGGAGCAGGTGGTCAGCACCCTAACCTGTGAACAGAACCGCCATGCAGACGGGCACAACCGGTGCCTGGGACAGGTGCACAACAGCCACACAGACGGGCAAACCATGCCCAGGACAGTAGGTGGTCAGCACCATAACCTATGAACAGGGCAGCCATGCAGACGGGCACGACTGGGGAAGGGGTCAAGCGGAGAAGGCACTGCGGCCCCACAGCTGCCGACTCCCCCAGACTCTCACCAAACACCCCCATCCTTATCTCCATGGAAGCCAACGAGTGCTGCTTTGCAATACGTGGTCACGGGTCTCACCAATTTCTTTTTTGGGATTCTCAACCTAAGTGGGCCCACTTCTCGGAAGCTGAGAAGGGCAAGAGCCCCGTGACCTTGGCAGAAGACTGTACAAATCCAGGGCTAACAGCCTTGCAGCTGTGAGGAGCCCGAAGGGGTTGGCACGTTGGGTTGCCCTAACAGAGACACACGGAGGACTGCGTGTGGCTCTTCGACAAAGTCAAACGGAGAAGGGTACCCACTGACAGGGAATCTGAGCTCATTTCAGACCTGACACATCCCTGGAAACACTATCCTCCTACCCATTCCCCACCGAAAGATACAGGTTAGCAATAATTTACATTAAAAATGGGTTTTCAGGATGAGCATGGTGGCTCATGCCTGTAATGTCAGTACTTTGGGAGGCTGAGGCAGGTGGATCATGAGGTCAGGAGTTTGAGACCAGCCTGAGCAACGTGGGGAAACCCCATCTCTACTAAAAATACAAAAATCAGCTGGGTGTGATGGCACACGCCTGTAATCCCAGCTACTGAGGAGGCTGAGGCAGGAGAATCGCTTGAACCCAGGAGGTGGCGGTTGCAGTGAGGTGAGATAGCGCCATTGCACTCCAGCCTGGGTGACAGGGCAAGACTCCATCTCAAAAAAAGAAAGGGTTTTCACACCTCCTTACATTTGCCACCTGTAAGGGAGGCTCCCTGTGCTGCATGCTCCATACCCAGCACCCCACCCACTCTTTGGGACGCTGGTGAGGAGGGAGGCCAGCCCCAGGTGAGGGTGACATGGAGGGCAGCAAGTGAGGGATGTTCCCGAGAAGACACAGACATGCACCAAGAGGCAGGAGCAGGTGTTGGCAGCTTCCAAAACCCCAACAACCCTGAGACACTGAACTCTGGAACAATTTCACAGCCTCTTCCTGGAAAGCTGCCATCTTTGTTTTGTAATTTTTTTTTTTTTTCTGAGGTGGAGTCTTGCTCTGCCACCTCAGAGATGGAATACAGCTGCACCATCTCAGCTGACCACAACCTCCGCCTCAAGGGTTCAAGTGATTCTCCTGCCTTGGCCCCACCACCACACTCAGCTAATTTCTATATATTTAGTAGAGATGGGGTTCCACCATGTGAGCCAGGCTGGTCTCAAACTCCTGACATCAGGTGATCCCCCTGCCTCAGCACTCCTCCCAGAGTGCTGGGATTACAGGCTCTGGTCTTGTTCTGTAAACTATCTCACTTTCCACTCAACAGAGGTGGGTATCAGAATTCCCTTGCTTCATCCTTGGCCCGTGTTAATGATCACTTAAGTGACTTCCAGTTTTTCTTTGTACACACGCCTTTCTACAGATGTACAAACTATACCTTATACCGCTACTCTTTCCATAATCTTGAGTTATATTCTGAGAATCAAATCTAGGAAGAGCCCAGTCCTACACACAATGCAGAATGAGCTCAGCTCCTGATGAGAAGCCGCAGGCCGGCTCTGTGGGACCAACAACCCATCCCACCAGGAGGAGGCAGGTACACCCAGAGACTGAGAGGGCCCACCCTTGAGGGACTCTGCATAAAGAATGCCAGTATCACTTCAACTGTCCCTAATTTTAGATCAAACTTGTCTGCGAACTCATGGATATGATTCAGCTGAAAGTCAAAAAAAGCATGTCACTAACATTCCAAAGGCTTTGCTCCCCACAAAGCCGCTGGAGCCCTAGACATCGCCTGCCTGTGTGGAGAAAGACGTGTCCGTTCCGACGCGGAGGCAAAGCCTGTTTGTTCTCTCAGTAATCCATGAAGAGCCTCACCTGGGCATCAGATTCCCCAGTGAGCAGGTTGATTTCTTCCGGCTTGGGGACCATGTAGGTGGTCAGAGGACTGACGAGGTGCACCTGCTTCCCATCGTGCCACGGCAGGATCCCAGCGTGATGCAGGAAGATGTAGGCATACAGCGTCCCGTTATTTCTTGTTTTCTTTGGTACAGAAACATTAACTGTCCTGAAACAGAACAAACAATCCTTTCCACTGCATACATATTACATTCTGTGTCCAGAAACTATTCAATTATCTTTATAAAGCTGTTTCAATCAACTAATTTTAGCTCAGAAATACTAAAAATGAAACCCACCTGCCTGGGGTTTTTACGAGTCCTGGGTGTGTGTGTCCTGAGTGTGGGCATCTACAACTGAAAGCAGGAGGGCCCACACTTCCTGCCTCCATCTCGGGAGGCTGAGAGGTCAATGACCTGCCTGAGGCCACAGGGCTGAAGCCGCCAGACGAAAGCAGCATCTGGGCCTGGCCAGGATACCGGTTGACCACTCACACCGAATAACACAACTCAGAAGCCAGAGAAGCGAAGGGCAGGCAGCCGCAAACGCCCATGTGCTTCGGTCCACTACTGAAGTGTCGGAAATTTCATGTGAATAGTTTTTTTGGGTGTTGCATTTTTAAAGATAAAAGGATCATCAACCACAAAGGACTGACTTTGAAGCCTGTCTGCCCTGACTGTGCTGGCATCCAGGGCGAGCTGAGGAAAGGCCCAATGAGCTGCTACAACTGTAGGCCGCAGACCAGGTGCCTCTTTACCTTCACGCCAGGGCCCAATGTCCACACTACAGTCCCATGGAAAAACCAGGCATTCCACCTATTTGTGGGTAATGACATTAGTTCCTCTCCCTCTTTAAAAATCTTCTTTTTGAGATGAGGTCTTGCTGTCACCCAGGCTGAAGTGCAGGGGTGCAATCACAGCTCACTGCATCCTCAACCTCCCAAGCTCAAGTGACCTCCCACCTCAGTCTCCCGAGCAGCTGGGACCAGTGTGCATGCCACCATGTCCGGCTAACTTTTAAAACTGTTGTCGAGATGGGGTTTTGTCACATTGCCTAGGCTGGTCTCGAACTGCTGGGCTCAAGTGATCCTCCCGCCTTGGCCTCCCAAACTGCTGGCATGAGTCACTGTGCCCGGCCTCTCCTTAAAAATCCTATTGCCAAAGTTCTAATGAAAAACGCAAAGGGACCTAGGGCTTCTCACTACTCAGGAAAGACAGTACGCCTCCACCAGGACATCTAAGTGTGTCTTCAGGTGGGGCAGGTGGCAGGGCTGTGTGCCCGAGTCCTGCAGAGAATGTGCACGTGGCGACGCTGAGGGGGTGCTGTGTCAGAGCATTCGTTCTCCCCCTTCCTCCAGGCTGGCGCTGTGCCAGGGGAAATGGTCAACTCACTAGCTGTCCTTGGTAACTGGTACATGGCCCAGCACGGAAGAGGCAGCATTCATGTCTGGGGAAATTAAAGCCAATGCAAGTGTAACCTGAGCATTTCTGAAAGGTGAGGGCAGTCACGACTGACAGGTGCCCAAGCCAGCACGTCCAGCCTCCATTTCACCGAGGCAGAGAGAGGGCAGTAACTGGCATAGAGGCTGGCAGAACCCAGCTTGCCAGTGCTGCGCTGCTGCCTCCCCAGGGTACCCACAGTGACTGGCCACCTAGAGGGCGCTGAGTCCAGCATGCGGCTCAGACTTTCATGAGTCTCTCCTCAGACACCCCCAGGCAATGAAGAAGGGAAATGGTAGAGTTGTGAGAAGCAAATCGTACTTAAAATTGTACTTATGCAATTAAAAAATCATACGTTACATGTACTTTTTAAGTTACTCTACATATTTGGACGTTGATCTATTGTAATGTATGCCACACGTCACTTAACTACGATTTTGTACAGAATTGCTTCCTGCATCCTCATCCGCTTCCCTGCACGAGTAACTCCGCGGACCACTCCCAGCGGGAAAAGACAAGCCGTCCCAGGCAGTGACACTGCGCAAGCTGCCTGCTGCGCACCGGGTCTCCAGGCGGGTCCCTGCTCCTCGGGGGCGGCTGGGCCGCGCATCCCCCGGCCTCGGGCCGCGGACTCGGCCAGAGCTGCCTCCTAAGCCGCACTTCCTCCCCGCCCCTTCCAGGCGACAGTCCTCCGGCTAAGCGTGCGACCGCTTCCCAGGTCTCCGAGGGAACACGCTGTGTGCAGAAGGCGGACCCCTCAACGCGAGTCCTCTTTTCCCGTCCTCGGCCCCTCCTTCGCCCGTACCTCTCGAATTTGGACTCCACGTCGAAGTCCTCCACGTTCAGGACCAGGTCGACGTTGTTCTCGGCGCCCAGGTGGGACCGCGTCGTGGTGTACACGCTCAGCTGCGGAAGGAGGGGCGCCGAGTCGGGGGCCGGCCCGGCAGGACGCGCGGTGCCGCACAGCCAGCGGGGGCGGGGGACCCGGCCGCTGGGGACCAGGAGGCTGCCGTCCGCACTCGCGGGGACACAGCGGAGCGGGGACGGGACGGCGGCGGCGCGGGCTTGGAGGAGACCCCGCCCCGGCCCCGGCCCCCCACCTCCGGGCTTGGAGGAGACCCCGACCCGGCCCCGGCCCCCCACCTCCGGGCTTGGAGGAAGCCCCCACCCGCCCGCCCCGGCCCCCACCTCCGGGCTTGGAGGAGACCCCGCCCCGGCCCCGGCCCCCCACCTCCGGGCTTGGAGGAGACCCCGACCCGGCCCCGGCCCCTCACCTCCGGGCTGGGAGAAGCCCCCGCCCCGGCCCCGGCCCCCACCTGCAGCTTGGGCCGCCGCGCCAGGTAGGGCTGGATGCAGTTGGCGTCCCCGGAGCACGGGCGGGTGTAGACGATGCCGTACATGACCCAGCAGGTGTGCGCCACGTAGACCACGAACACGCCCACCACCAGGCTGGTGAAGGAGCTGCGGCCGCTCCACATGGCCGCCCCGCGCCCGGCGCCCCCGGCCCAGCCGCCTCTCAGCCGCGGGCCCCGCCGCCCGCCCCGCCGCTCCCGCCGCTCCTGCCGCCGCCGCTCACGCGACAGCCGCCGCGCGCCGCCGCCACCTCCGCGGGGGAACGACTGCGCCCCGCGCCGCTGACCGCCGGCCGCCCCGCATACTCCGGCCCCGCTCCCACCTGGCGCCGCGGGATTCGCCGGCCCGCGCGCCGCTTCCGGGCCCCGCCTCCCGCCGGAAGTACACGGCCGCGCGGCTCCCTGGGAAGCGGCGTCTGGCCGCCGCCGCGCACGCGCGTCCCGGATCCGGCGCCCGAGTGTCTTTCCCCGCCCGCGCCGCCCTCCCGGCGTGCCCCGCGGCGGCGCAGGCGCTCCGCTGTGGGGTTCGGGGAGAGCGTTCGGGGGGCGCCGCCCCCACCCCGACGGCGCGGGTGGAGCCTGGGGGAGGGCGAGGCGGGACTTCCGGCCCTGGGCCCGCAGCCCGTCGTTGGGAGAATCTGAAGGAAAGAAACGCGGAGTGGCGCATCTCGTTTTCCCCCAGAAAGATCCCGTGCTGCGCTCAGCGCTTCTGAAGACAAAATTCAGATTCCCAGGCGGAAGCGGCTCCTCCCAGCCGCGAACCTGCCCCCGCTTCCCGCTAAACCGCGCGTGCGCAGCGCGGCGAGGTCCGCAGGGGCCCCGGAGGGCGCGGGAGGGTCGCTGAGCAGCCCTGGACGGGCCGGCGACCTCCCCGACGCCACGCGCAGCGCCTGCCCTTTGGGCGGCTCTCTGCAAGGCCGTCCCTTTTCTTTCTTTCTTTTGAGACGGAGTTTCGCTCTTGTTACCCAGGCTGGAGTGAAATAGCGTGATCTCGGCTCACCGCAACCTCCGCCTCCTGGGTTCAGGCAATTCTCCTGCCTCAGCCTCCCGAGTAGCTGGGATTACAGGCACGAACCACCATGCCCAGCTAATGTTTGTATCTTTAGTAGAGACGGGGTTTCGCCATGTTGACCAGGATGGTCTCGATCTCTTGACCTCGTGATCCACCCGCCTCGGCCTCCCAAAGTGCTGGGATTGCAGGCGTGAGCCACCATGCCCAGCTAATTTTTTTGTATTTTTAGTAGAGACGGTTTCACCTTGTTGACCAGGATGGTCTCGATCTCTTGACCTCGTGATCCACGCGCCTCGGCCTCCCAAAGTGCTGGGATTGCAGGCGTGAGCCACCGCGCCCGGCCAGGCCGTCCCTTTTCTGTGCCTGCCACACGTGCGCCACAGTCAGAAACGCCGGTGGACATTGACGGACAGAGCAGCTGCTGCTGAAGACCCCACGGATGGCCGAGGGTTTTCAGAGCGCGGACGGTTGCATGGGGCGTTGGGCCCGGGAAGAACTCAGAGGCCGGACTCGCACGTGGGACGGTGGCTGGCGCAGAGGCTGCCCGGAGCCGGCAGCCGAGGCCGCGTGCAGGGGCGGTCCTGGGCCACCAAGCCCTGGGAGCTGGGCCCGGAGCCTCGCAGCGTGGGTTTCTGTTTTCGCCGCTCTCGCCCTGGGGCATTTAGGTTCCCGCCCCACAGTCTCCCCACTGCGCGGTTTCCGCAGAAATTACAGCGGCGCCTGACTACACCCAGTGCCTCCATCCTTCCCCGCCAGGCCCTTCTCGCTTCTTGGCAAACCCTCTGCCGACTCCTGTTACCCTGATCAAATCCATGCTCTTCAGCAGGCTCCTGAGCCCTTTGCGAAGTGGCCCAAGAGGCATCATGCCCTGCCCTCCAGCCACTCCCGGGGGCTCCTGCAAGGCCGGGCATCCCACACCGGCAGCGGGCGCTCGTCCTGCCACAGTCTGCGCAGCGTGTGAATGAAGGCTGTGGTCCTGTGGTCTGCGGGAGGCACATTCCACCTCCAGCTGTGAAACATCAGGGACTGGCAGTCTATCCCGGGTGGGCGTCTCATGGCATCCAAAGGCCAGTTACCTAGCCAGGCCTCGGGAAGAAACTGTAATCCAGGACTCTGGGGTGTGGCTTCCTGTCCCCCCCCACCTCTGTGTTCCTGAGATGGCTCATGTCCTGTCAGGCTCCTGGTCTGCTCTAGGAGCTGGAATCGCCTGGGTGCCTCCTCAGTCAGCGTCCACCCCTAGTGTCATCCACAGTGGCCGACAGAAGGGTGGTCGGTGGTGCAGGACAGTTGCCATCTAGGGAGAGATCACAGGGACAGGAAGGGCCTCTCCACCCGAGCAGATGAGAGGTTCTGCGGTGGCAGAAAACATTTACACACGTGGCTGTCCCCCTGGTCTGTTGAGAGGCCACTTGAAGGGGACGCGCACATCTGTCGCCTTCAGACTCTGACCTCCTGAGGCTGGGCTGCTGGCGTGCCACGCCAGCATGTGACAGCACTTGAAGGAAAGTCCCTGGAAAGGGTGAATCATTGCAGAAATCCCGTGAGAAAGCACCCCAGGAGGGCCCCATGCAGCACCCAGCAGAACTCCTTAAACTCCCGTGTCCCCCTCAACACTCCACAGTGTGGTGGCTGCTTCCGTCTCCCCGGGCTTAGCTGGCCTGGGTCTTGCAGGCCTCTCCTCCCCCTGTCCCCACACAGCACCCTCTCTGCCACTGCACAGCTGGATGAGTGAAGGCCAGGTGGCTGTGCCTTCTTGGGCAACAGGAGCAGCTTGACCCTGTTCTGCTGGCCTTGTTGGCCTCCCGTGGAGAGCCAAGGTTACCACGTCTCTGAGGCTAAGGCTTTCTTTCTAGGCGTGGGGGAGTCACATCTTGCATTGGTGCTCACTGAGCCCCATGTCTGTGATTAGAGAATTTATCAATGTTTTAAACCGATTTTTTCAATTGCATCATTTGCGGGCCCTCTCGCAAGGAGCCGGTGAGTACTTGGAGTGCCCACAGCATTCCAGAATGCGTGTATAAAGAGCTGGGCCTTGCTGTTCTTATTCCCTGGGGACTCCAGTGGCCACTCAGGATGCCTGGGGAAATGGAGGCTCCAAGAGATTTGGCTCCTTTGTGAGGTACTCGGCAGTGGTCAGACATGAAGGAAATAGGTACGGCACCCCCAAACCACACCTCTCCCTACGGGGCCACAGCTGCCTGTGCAACCTCGGGAGGGAAATGGAAGAACAGAGTAGGGTGTCTGAGTGTGGACACACCCCGCTGCGTGGGCTGAGGGGTCCTCAGACTGGAGCCCGCCCCCAGGCTCAGCTCAGCTCAGCTCAGCTCAGCTCAGCTCAGGGACCTAGTGCCCTGGCTTTCCTGGGGAGGAAGGTGTTGGATCTCCTGCCTCTCTGTATTCATTCATGCTTTGGGCTTCTCTCTCTAATGCACATTCTAACACCTGCAGGATTTAGGGATGAAGGGTCGCAAACCCACATTTGGTCTCATTCCACAGATGCTGTGTCCTGCCCTGCCGTACACCAGTCGAGCCTCTGCAGGGTGGGGTGGGACTGTCTCTGCCCACACTGCCTGCCCCTCGGGTTGTAGTTCTAGGAAAGCAAGTCTCAGACTGAATTTTGATCCAGATTAAATTCTGTCCCAGGTGCAGATATTTATAGGCAAGCAGGAACAAGAGTCCTCAGGCAAAGCTGGGTGTCCTGCAATGTGTGCCCTTGGGAGTTCCCAGATAATAAGGCCTTTTCCTGGAGGCAAAGCAGAGGGGTTCTGCGGCAGAGCGGCCAGCTTGCTAGCAGGTCAGGGGCAGGGACTTCTAGGCCCAAGGTGTGACCGCTGTGCCCTGCTGCTGGCTTTCCTCTTGCAAGGACACAGTGCCTGCAGGACTCTAGCCCAGCCAAGAACACTTTTCCCTCATTGAAAATTTATTGGTTAAGTGCCACAGTATGCACGAGCAGCCCTTCCAGTGCTGGCTTGTGGGCCGGTGTTTGAGAATCTTGCCAGTTGAATGTGGTCATCTGCTTAGGGTTCCCCAAAGCCTAACCCTTCATGCCCCAGGAGGCCACACCTCATTCCTAGGTGAGACTGGGGCTCGTGCACACACAGGTGTTGATGGCATGGACTGTAATGAGTCGAGTGCCTGCTGCCATTTCCTAGTGCAGGGGCGGGCGGGGGGAGCTCCTAGAGAAAGAGGGGAGGCTGCTACTCTCCCGGGCCAAGGGAGTCCAGAACTCTGTCTCTGGTGTCAGCAGCAGCAAATCCTTATGAGTCTGCAGCAACTCGGTTTTTGCCTTCTCAGAGGAAATAATTCATCCAAGGGGCAGAAGGCAGAGTGAGAGACTGAGGCAAGTTTCATTGCAGGAGTGAAAGTTTGGAGCCAGAACGAAAGGATGTAAAGAACACTTAGAAGAGGGCCAGGTGCACGGTTTGGACCTTTGGCTTGGGGTTTATATGTCAGCGTGCTGCTGGGGTGTTGCATCCCTTCTCCTGGATTCTTCCCTTGGGGTGGGTTGTCCGCAAGCGCAGTGGCCCGCCCGCATGTGGGAGGGCTGCGTGCAGTGTGCTCCCTGGAGCTGTGTGGCGTTCTCTTGAGGCAGTCTTCCCTTACCAGCCGAGTATTCCTACAGGAAGGTCATACGGGCTGTACTTTGCCACTCCACCTCGTGGTGCTTGACCTCACCAGCTCCTGAGATCTTACCAGGAAGTGGCTCCTCTCCAGCTTCAGGTGTTTTCTATCTGTTGGGAGCCTGCCTTTCCCTGGCACCAGCTGCAACCAATTATTATTTTAGACGCTTGAGCATCACCTGATGATCACCTGACATTTCTGGTGGGGTGTCGGCCCTTCTCCTGCCCTGCTCGTGTGGGGCTCACCCTGCCCAACCTTTCCCCAAGGGCCTGTCTTTACTTCATTTGTGCAGAATGGACTCTTATTATGATCCCAGGAACCGCTCACAGCCACTTCTGGATGAACACCTAGCAGCTGCTCTGAATATACGCCGTGAAAGTTGTCAGAATCAAAATGGAGTCACTAACGTTAAGAAAGGCTGACACAGAGTGGTGGGAAGGCCTTGAAGAGAGGACACTTAAGCTCACAAGCCACATACCAGAAAGGACTGCAAAACTACAAGCCGGCACAAAGGCCGTTGCACCCTTACACAAAAAATATTTCTGCAAGGACAACTGCCCAGCAACTGCCTGTCCAAGCTCAGATGAGTCGCTGTGGTTACTGATGTTTGTAGCCGAGGATAATTGTGGTGATCATGGTCGTGTTTCCATTAAAGAGCTTTGTCTTGCTCGACCTCCCTGAACAGGCATGTGGTTGACTGTGGCATGCGTATTCCCTTGCGGTGTTCTGTTCCCAAGCTAACATCTATTCTAGAGAGCCTCTCTGTTTCCTGCTTAGGCTGACAATGCTGTGGATCTGGGCGTCCAGGAACAGGCGCTGACATCAGAGGGGCAGAAAGAACAGCAGCTCTCCCTGAGGGAATGCTTGCCAAGGATAAGGAAATGATGGTTCTTTAAGGATTATTTTATGTTCATTTAAAAGGGTATTTTTGTTGTTACCCCTAGCCTTTTTTCCCTTTTCATTTTCTGATGAATAATTTATATATATAGAGAAAACACATTCTAACTGTGCAATTCCATGAATTTTGACAAACGTCTTCACCCATGCAAACCCTGTTACGACACACATATAGAATATTTGCATTACTTAATAACTGCCAGGCGTAATCCCAGCACTTTGGGTGGTCGAGGCGGAAGGATTACTTGAGCCCAGGAGTTCAAGACCAGCCTCAGCAACATAGTGAGGCCCCATCTCTACAAAAATAGAAGAAATTATCTGGGCGTGGTGGTGCTTGCCTGTGGTCCCAGCTACTTGGGAGGCCGAGGTGGGAGGATTGCTTGAGCTTGGGAGGTTAAGGCTGCAGTGAGCCGTGATTGCACCACTGAACACAGCCTGGGTCACAGAGTCAGATCCTGACTCCAAACACAAACGTCTCCTTCTTGCCCCTTTGCAGCCAAACTGTCTTCTGTCATTGCAGATTCATCCGTTCTAGAAATTTACATGGATGGAATCATTCAGTCTTTTGTATCTGGCTTTTACTTGGTACAGTGTTTGTGAAACCCATCAGTGTTGCACATAACAGTGGTTCCTTTTAATTGCCAAGTGGCATTCCTTGGTGTGAATGCACCACAGTGGGGCTAACCACCGGATGCTGATGGCCAGTAGGATGTCCCCGTTTTGGGTCACAATGAATCGGTCTGCTGTAAGCATTAGAGTATAATTTTTTTTAAGAGACAGTGTCTTGTGCTGTCATCCAGGCTGGAGTGGTGGCACAATCATAGTTCACTGCAGCCTTGAACTCCTGAGCTCAGGCAATCCTCTCACCTCAGCCTCCAGAATAACTGAAACTACAGGCATGCACCACAGCACTTGGCTAATTTTTCAACTTTTTGTAGAAATGGGGTCTTGCTGTGTAGCCCAGGCTGGTCTTGGGCACCAGCAATCCTCCCATTTCTCGAGTAGCTGGAAAAGGTGTGAGCCACTACCCAGCACCATTTATTGAAGAATCCGTCCTTTCCACAGCAAGTGTTCCTGGCACCTGTGTTGAAAATCAGTTGGCTGTAGAAAGTGGATTAATTTTGGGGCCCTCTGTTTTGTTCCGTTGGTCCATTTGTCTGTTTTTATGCCAGTTCCATGCTGTTTTGGTTACTGTAGCTTTGTAGTGTATTTTGAGGTCTGGGAGTCTGATCCCTCCAGCTTTGTTGTTTTTGTTCAGGTTGGCTCTGGTTATTTGGAATCTTTCGTGGTTCCATACAAATTTCAATATTGTTTATTTTTCTATGAAGAATGTCATTGGTATTTTGATAGGCAATGCCTTGAATGTATAGATTTCCTTGGGTAGCACAGTCGTTTTAACAATGTTAATTCTTCTGATCCTTGAGCATGAGGTGTCATCTCATTTGTTCATATCTGCTTCAATATCTGTCATTAGTGTTTTGCAGTTTTCCTCCTAGAGGTCTTTCACCTGTTTTGTTAAATTTATCCCTAGGTTCCCAGTGGACTAGTTTTTCAGAAAAAAGAAAAAAAAAAAAAGAAGAAATGTATCCCTAGGTATTATATATTTTTTGTAGCTATTGGAAATTGGATTGCCTTCTTGATTTCTTTTTCAGCTAGTGTTTTGTTTGCGTATAGAAATGCTACTAATTTTTGTACATTGCCAGGGGCAGCCCATGGGACTTTTTCTTAGGCCCTTATTGGAGGCACAGGCCACTGAGCAGGCCAGGGGCGTACCTGCAGGTGGTGGGCGCTGTGGGTCTGATTTCTAAGACCCTGAGCTCCTGCTATCAGTTGCTTGGGGGCAGGCGGGTCCTAAGTGGGGAGGCCTGCAGCTGTTTGGCTGGCTCAAGGGTGGGTTTGGCTGGCTCAAGGGTGGGTTTGGCTGGCTCAAGGGTGGGTTTGGGCTGGCTCAAGGTGGGATGGGCAGACAGCTCCTCCAGCTGGAAGAGCTGCAGTGGGGATGGCTCTCCCTGCTGTGCAGGACCAAAGCTACAGCTGAACCTGGGCCCAAGCCCCATGAAGCTGAGGTTGTGGTGTTCAGTTACCCATGTGGGTTTGGTGGCATGAAGGTGGAGCCCCAGTGCTGGAGAGGTGCAGGTGCTACTGGCCCCAGGTCACACCCCCTCCAGATGCAGTAGCAGCTTGGCTGTCGGTGTGGGTGTGGGGTGGGAAGTGCCCACCTTGTGTTCCTGTTTGGGGCAGCGCTGCTGTGTGAATTCCCTGCAGTGCTGCAAACTGGGCACAGGGCTGGCAAGGACTGTGAGTTCTTCTGCAGCAAGGACTGTTAGTGTTGGTTGTAGTGGTGGCACCTGGTGGAGATCTGCTGGCCTTTTCCTGGCCACAGGAGGTCCCTCTTTGCTTCTGGGTCAAACTGGTGGGTGAGGAAGACTGGGTGGCAGAGGCCGGGCGGCTCCAGGCTGCCCTCCTGGGCTTCCAAGCACCACAGGTGTGTCTCCACACCTCTGCTGCTCTCCAGCACTCTGCCTTCAAGACTTCAGTCAGATTGTCTCTGTCAACTCGTTGCCTTGGTCCTTCCTTTAGGGAGGAGGGGATGAGTGCCAGGCACTTTTAGCCAGCCCTCCCACCAACACCACTGTCTGATGTCTTTCAAAAAGCGAAAGTTGAACATTTTTACTACATCCAGTGTAATCATGTTTCAATGATGAATGTTTTCGAATTTTGCTCTGTGTTTAGAAGCTCTGTTAGTAGGAGCATACTCGTTCGGGGTCATGATGGCCTCTTGATGGCTTGACTCTGTTGTCTTTCTTTATCACTGCTGATGTTCATTGTTCTGACGTCCGCTTTGTGTCATGATAACATAATGACTTCAGCTTTCTTTTGACAGCACTTCCCTGGCATACCCCTTTACCTCCTGTTACTTTTAATCTATCTGTGTCTCATATATATATATATATATATATATATATATATATAATTTTTTTTTTAACATGGAATTTTACTCTTGTCACCAGGCTGGAGTGCAATGGGATGGTCTCACTCTCACTGCAAACTTGGCCTCACTGGTTCAAGTGATTCTTGTGCCTCATCCTCCCAAGTAGCTGGGATTACAGATGCCCACAGCCATGCTCAGCTAATTTTTGTATTTTTAGTAGAGATGGGGTCTCACCGTGTTGGCCAGGCTGGTTTCAAACTCCTGACCTCAGGTGATCTGCCTGCCTTGACTTCCTGGGGCACTGGGATTACAGGTGTGAGCCACTGTGCCTGGCCTATTTTTTTTTTTTTAAATAAAATTTTGAGGCAGGATCTTGCTGTGTCACCCAGGCTGGGGTGCAGTGGAGTGGCACCATCTTGGCTCAGTACAGCCTCACCCTCCCAGGGTCAAGAAGTCCTCCCACCTCAGCCTCTCGAGTAGCTGGTACCACAGGGGCATGCCACCACACCCAGGTAATATTGTACTTTTTAGAGATGGGGTTTCACCATGTTTCCTGGGCTGGTCTTGAACTCCTGGGCTCAAGCAATCCTCCTACCTTGGTCTCCCAAAGTGCTGAGACTACAGGCATGAGCCACCATGCTTGGCCTTAACCTATCTGTGTATTTATATTTAAAATGGGTTTCTTGTAAGCAGCTTAGAGTTAGTTCTTCATTTGTTTATTTCAGTTGATAATCTTTGCCATTTAATTGGAATGTTATATCATTTACATTTAATGTAATTATCAATGTTTTTAAATTTGTCCTATCCGTTCTTTATCCTTTTTCCTCTTTTTTCTTCTTCCTTCTTTTAGAATTACAAATTTATCTTGTTTTTGGATTCAAATGTGTCTTCTTACCGGCTTTTCCGCTAGATCTTTTTGCTTTACTTGTTCAATTTTTTTTCTACAATTATAGCTTAAACTTAAGCTAGTCTACATCCAGATGATATTATAACCCTTAATGTGAATGTTAATCACTTTAAACAGTAAAGTTCTATTTCTGTCCTTTCTTTGTTGTCATGCATTTCACTTTCGTGTGAAATACAGCTGCTGTATTTCCTTTAGCCTCAGCAACTTCCTCTAGCATTTCTTGTCATGCAGATCTACTGAAAATGAACTCTCCCAATTGTTGTTTGTATAGAGATGTTCTGAATTTGCCCTCATTTTTTGGAAGATATTTTCACGAACTGTCTAGGTCGATGGGCACGTTTTCTTCTGTCATGTGGAAGCACGTGGTTCCATCCATTGTCTTCTGACTGGAATTGCTTCCGATGACAAGTTGGCAGCTGTTCTCTGTTTCTTGGTGTTTAATGTGTGTTTCTCTGGCTGCTTTTCCTTCTTTGTCCTACTTGAGGCTTATTGAGCTTATCAGTCTGTGAGATTCACCAAGTTTGAAAATGTTGCATCCGTTTCTCTAATGATCAGATTGAGATACCACCTCATGCCGGTTAGAATGGCGATCATTAAAGAATCTGGAGACAGCAGATGCTGGAGAGGATGTGGAGAAATAGGAACACTTTTACACTGCTGTGGGAGTGTAAATTAGTTCAACCATCGTGGAAGACAGTGTGGCGATTCCTCAGGGACCTAGAAATAGAAATCCATTTGACCCAGCAATCCCATTACTGGGTGTATCCAAAGGATTATAAATTGTTCTATTACAAGGACACATGCACACGAATGTTCATTGCAGCACTGTTTACAACAGCAAAAAGTTGGAACCAACCCAAATGCCCATTGATGATAGACTGGACAGGGAAAATGTGGCACATATACACCATGGAATACTATACAGCCATAAAAAATGATGAGTTTGTGTCCTTTGTAGGGATGTGGATGAAACTGAAAACTGTCATTCTCAGCAAACTGACACAAGAACAGAAAATCAAACACCGCATGTTCTCACTCATAGGTGGGTGTTGAGCAATGAGAACACATGGACATGGAGGGGAGCATCACACACTGGGGTCTGTCGGGGGGAAATAGGGGAGGGACAGTGGAGGGTGGGGAGTTGGGCAGGGATAACATGGGGAGAAATGCCAGATATAGGTGAAGGGAAGGAAGGCAGCAAACCACATTGCCATGTGTGTACCTATGCAACAATCTTGCATGTTCTTCACATGTACCCCCAAACCTAAAACGCAATAAAGCATATATTAAAAACAAAACAAAAAAAAAAGAAAAAAAGAAAGTGTTGCATCCAAGGTTTCTTCAAGTGTTTTCCTGCCTCTTCCTTTCGGGACGCCAGTTGTATGTGTATGAGCAGCCTGAAGCTGCTTCAGTGTCAGGGACGTTCTGTTTATTTCTATGTTTAAACTTTTCTCCCATCTCTGTGCTTAGGTTTAAATACTTTCTAATGCTCATATTCAAGTTCTCGCTTGTATTCAAGTTCGCTGGTATTTTTCTGCAGTTTTCAAACTGCCGCTAAGTTCATTTTGTGAATTTTTTATTTCACATGTGTTTTTCATCTCAGAGGCTCCATTTAGTTATGTACATACATAATATATGTTTCCAGGATATATCCTTTGGTTAAAAAATGTCTGTAGGTATTAAAAGTAGGACTACCTTGAATGGCCTTGAAGATTCATTTTCTGCTATTTTTGACAGTGTGACTTTGATAGCTGCTTAGAAGTGGAATTGTAGGTGGCAGTTGTGAGCACACACGTGCCTTCCCAGGCTCTCTGAGCTTCCCCCACAGGGCTGTGCTGTTTGCATCCCAGCAGCAAGGCGTGAGGTTGCATGTTTCCTGCAGCCTCCCCATCCGGGTGCGGTGGTGACCTTGTGGAGTTCTGCCAGTCTGATAGGACAGATGCTGTAACTCAGTGTCTTTTCATTTATAGTTCTCTGATCATGAAAACGAACAGGCATGGCCGGGCGAGGTGGCTCACACCTGTAATCCCAGCCCTTTGGGAGGCTGAGGTCGGTGTATCACCTGAGGTCAGGAGTTCGAGACCAGCCTGGCCAACATGGCAAAATCCCGTCTCTACTAAAAATAAACAAAACAAAAGAAAACCAACAGGCTCATTGGCAGCTAGAGCTGTGGTGCCCCTGGAGGACATGTGAACTCCAGGGGTGAAGCCACCACCATCCATTCATCTCAGTGCATGGGGGACAAGCTCTGTAGGATGCATCCAGTAAAAATAAAATCCTACCAAGTGAATTTGTGGGCTTGGGAAGGTGTAGGCGATACAGGTCAGGCGTTACCTACATACAAGCAGAACTCACAGGAACAGCTGCTGGGCGATGGGATGGGACGCGGCTCCCGAATCTGCTCCTTGGTGTCAGGCCGGCCTCTGCTTCCCGCCCTTGTTGCCAGCGTGGAGGAGGCAGAGGTCAGGGAGGCAGCCACTGCTTGTCCCCAACACTGGACTCAGACTCCAGATGAGGCAGCCTCTCTCAGTGTCCTGTTTCATGACTCCAGAAAGCCCCTCTCTATAGAGTGTCAGGAAGGGCCCATGACCCACAGAGCAACTGAGCAGTGCCCAGCATGCAGGACAGGCTGCACAGTGCCACCATGGGAGCACCGGGACAGAAGGGGTTGAGAGTGTGGGTGCCTGGGAGCCTGGGCGGGCCAGGGTTACAAAGAGCCTGCTGTCCATCTCTGTATCAGTCGTCCCACGTGACCATGGTGTAGCATGGAGCTTGTGCAAGAAATACTTCAGGGTGAGTCCGCAGTGCCAAGTAAAAGCAAGTTTATGAAGAGCTTGTGGTGGTGAAAGAACAGTTACTCCACAGGCGAGCAGGACGTGCCCGAGGGGGAGAGGAGGGTAAGCACCCTACGCACAGTGCTTGTATAAATGGGAGGTGTGCTCAGCTACGAGGGTTGGTGACAAAAGATTAATTTTCTTAATTACGATATTTTGTAAGAATCAACATTACTATCTTTGCAGCAAAAGTGGGAATGCCTTTGCTCTCCGGATTTGGGGATATCTGGGCCCTCCTGAGTCTGGGTCTGTTTAGTAACATGATTAATCTGTTCATGAACTGTAAACCCTAGAGCCCTGAAGGTCTCACTCTGGGCACACAGTCCAGCCAGCTCCCGCCTCATTTTCCCAGCCCTCACTCCAGATGGAGTCGCTCTGGTCCCAACACCTGTGACATTCTGGACCCAGGCTGGGGCTTAAACAGCAGACATTTCCTGCTGGCAGCACGCCCACGAGGCTGCCAGTCTGAGATCACACAGCAGGGCTGCTCCCTCCTGAGGCCTCTCCTTGGCTACAGACACTGGCTTCTCCCTGGGTCCTCACCGGGTCGCCCCTCTCTGCCTGTCTGCCTCCTGCTCTCCTGTGTGTACAAGGACACCGGTCATGTCGGGCCCACACTCGTGATCTTGTTGAACTGACATCCTTTCTGTAAAGACCGCCATCTCCAAATACAGTCATATTCTGAGGTCCTGGGGTCAGGACTTCAACATTTACACCTGGAGGCGGGCACAGTCCAGCCCCTCATAGCCCGTCATCCTCCCCAGTCCTCCTCCAGTCTCCCTTCGTCTTCCCTGAGGTCGGCATGGGCTCTGCCATGGTGAGCTTCATGGGAAAGGGTCACGGGGTGAAGTGGAGGAGCTGGAAGTGATGGGGAGGGAGGCGGGAAGAGGGAGGACTCTGGACTCCACCCCCTGGGGTTGCCACCCGGGCAGGACTGTGGGAGGGGCAGCATGCCACCCTTGTCGGTGCCAGAAGGAGGAAGGGATGGGTGGCAGGCACTGTGGGGAGGAGAGGGCTCTCCAGCACCCGGATTGGCACCCTGTGACTGCGCTGCCTGGACACTGAGCACAGGAGGATGTGGCAGCTGCAGAGCTGCCACCCTCGCGGATGGCCCAGTTTCCCGGGAGGAAATCGAAGGGATGGCAGGTTTCAGCACAGAGCACACAAGCCCTGCTATTATCTTACAAAAGCCAGGCTGGCCTCCTGCAGCTTTCCATGTGACTTAGCGTCAATATTGGGGGTTTTATAGTTACCTCAGGAAACCTACTTTTGAACAAATAATAGATTATATTCTCTGGAACACAGGGGGAGCTAAATGACTTTTGACAGCCAGCAGCTTATGGAAATAGCCCTTTTCCCTGCAGAAGAAGCCGATTCCCCAGGGCCACGTGTGCTGCTTCATCCAGCTTCCCCTCACTCTGTGCTGATGGATGCCCAGAGTTCAGCCCCCCGCCTGGCTGCCGCTGCCATTGCCCCCTCGACCAGTGTGATAGTGACGGTTGTGACCTATGATTGCAAAGTGGACACAGAGCCCTCCCAGAGCAAGGCAGCACCCCTGGGGGCCAAGGGACTAGGCTACTGGGAGACCCTGCGCTCTTGGGACACAGGGCTTGGGTGCAGACAGGACCTGGGGTGCTCCCAGGTGCACGCTGACGCAGGAAGCCTCATGTCACAGAGATGTGGCCCCAGCTGCTGGAGAAGAGATGGCATGAGATGATGTAAGAAACCCAGTGGACCTCTGTGGGTGCCATTTTGAGCCCTGTTGGTGGATTAACTTGGTTCCATGCCCACAGCTGGCTGAGGCGGAGTGATGGTCATGCCCACTGCACAATTGAGGCTGAGGCCAGGAAGGGTTTCGCCAGATGCCTGGGCTGGGCCACGGCTCAGGGCCACCTGCTGAGCTGCCCACCTGGCCCACCCCGGCAAGTGTGTGAAAGATCCTGATGGTGCAGACGAGGAGGGCTGCAGGGGGAGGTGCTGTTACCCCGGAAGTCCCAGCCCCACCTCAGGGGGAAGAGGTGGGAGAGCAAGGCTGGGGCCATCCCTGAGGCTGCGTGTGTGCCCCCTGCTGTTGGAGGACACAGGCCACCCTGCATCTGTGCCATCCAGGGAGTGGGGAGGAAGCACATGGCTGTGGAGAGAGCCCAACAGGTAACAGGAAGGGCTGCAAGCCACTCACCATGGGGTCACATGCAGAGGACCCAGCCCCCATGCAGGAGCTGGGCTGCACCCCTGCATCTGCACTGGCTGAGGTGCAGACTTGGCATCAGCCCCGCCCTCCCATGAAGACGATGACCCATGCCGCGTGGGGCAGGAGCTGTGCCCTGGGCAGCCCCGAAGGCAACTGCAGGCAGCAGTGCCAGGAGCAGGGCCAGCCTCGTGGGGGGTCCAGGCTGGCTCCTGGCAGTCGCTCAGCTCTCCGGGGACAGGCAAGGATGTGTAGAGAGGGGACAGCATGGGCATCGAGGCTAAGGCACTGGCCTCTCCCAGACTGACCTCCAGGACCACCCTGCCTGCCCCTGGGTACCCTGCTGTGCCTGGGGAGAGCAAGGGCCACTTCGGGTTGAGGGCTCTGGGGACGCTGTCTTGAAATTTTTATGAATTTTATCACTAAGCTTGTGTTTTTTCAGCAAGGTAGACGGGCATGGAGCACCCACAAGAGCAGGCCATGGTTGCCCTCTGAGCCCAATGCAGTTCCAGGGCTGCTCAGAACCTACACAGAGCACATGAGCGACACTCACGGCGACCACAGGGCTGGTCACAGCCAGGGCAGGGTGAGGGCTGCAGCCCCAGACTCGCCTTCCCTTCAAGCTGAGCAGCTTCCAGTGGGAAGAAACACCAGTGACCAGCCCCGTGCTCCCTCCTCAGTGGGTCCAGGGGAAGGGGCGATGCTGGTGGAGTGTGATGACCAGGAGGTGCAATCAAGTGGCTGCTGCTGGGTTTTGTGGGACACGTCCTCCTTTCCAGCGGCCACTGAGAACAGGTGTGTGAACTGTGAGACAGAAACTGAGCTTTCACCTTCCAGATGAGTTACACATTTCATTTTTGCATTTAAAACTGGACAGTGTCATATTGGCAAAGACCTAGAGTTTTCTGCCATCTTAGCTAGAAATGAGCTGCAAAAGTTGTTCTCAAGATGTAGTGTGTAGGCCGGGCATGGTGGCGCACACCTGTAATCCCAGCACTTTGGGAGGCCGAGGTGGGTGGATCACGAGGTCAAGAGATCAAGACCATCCTGGTCAACATGGTGAAACCCCGTCTCTACTAAAAATACAAAAAATTAGCTGGGCATGGTGTCACCTGCCTGTAATCCCAGCTACTTGGGAGGCAGAGGCAGGAGAATTGCCTGAACCCAGGAGGCGGAGGTTGCGGTGAGCCGAGATCGCGCCATTGCACTCCAGCCTGGGTAACAAGAGCGAAACTCTGTCTCAAAAAAAAAAAAAAAGATGTAGTGTGTAATTGGTCAGAGTGAAACATGGAGAGATGGAGAGCCCTCAGCAAAAGGACTTTAATGCATTTTCCTCATATCCCTAAAGTTCCTTAAACATATGTGACAATGAGTCGGGAAGAGGAGAACGAAAAGCAGAAGTTCCCTTGCAGATTTTTCTATCAGTGACATGTAACTGAGCAGGTCACAGATGAGCGCAGGAGAGCCCCGTGTGCCGTGTGCACATGGACCGGGCTATAGCAGGTCACAGATGGGCGCAGCAGAGCCCCGTGTGCCGTGTGCACATGGACTGGGCTGTGACATGTAACTGAGTAGGTCACAGATGAGCACAGGAGAGCCCCGTGTGCCATGTGCACATGGACCGGGCTATCGTGACATGTAACTGAGCAGGTCACAGATGGGCGCAGGAGAGCCCCGTGTGCCGTGTGCACATGGACCGGGCTATCGTGACATGTAACTGAGCAGGTCACAGATGGGCTCAGGAGAGCCCCGTGTGCCGTGTGCACATGGACCGGGCTATCGTGACATGTAACTGAGCAGGTCACAGATGGGCTCAGGAGAGCCCCGTGTGCCGTGTGCACATGGACCGGGCTATAGCAGGTCACAGATGGGCGCAGCAGAGCCCCGTGTGCCGTGTGCACATGGACCGGGCTATCGTGACATGTCGCGCACTGGACGATATTTCACTTTTGGAATTTTAGTGTTTCTATGTAGGAACTGGGTTTAATAATTCACTGTGGTTTTGATTTGTTTCATATTCATCATTTCTTAAAACTCTTGTAGGTATTTCTTATAATAAAAAAATAAAAGTTAAAAAACCTGGACAATATAAGATGAATGGTAGATCCATGCTAAGGATTCTGATTTTCAGAATTTCTTTACTTAGAAAGGCATAAAATAGCAACTAAAAAATAACATTACAAGTTCAGAGAGAAAGTGGAAAAAGAAAAACTAGGCTGGGCACAGTAGCTCACACCTGTAATCCCAGCAATTTGGGACACTGAGGCAGGCGGATCACCTGAGGTCAGGGGTGTGAGACCACCCTGGCCAACATGGTGAAATCCCATCTCTACTAAAAATACTACAGTTAGCCACGCGTGGTGGTGGGTGCCTGTAATCCCAACTACCTGGGAGGATGAGGCAGGAGAATAGCTTGAACCCGGGAAGTGGAGATTGCAGTGAGCTGAGATGGCACCACTGTGCTCCAGCCTGGGCAACAGAGCAAGACTCTGTCTGGAAAAAAAAAAGAAAAAAGAAAAGTTGTGTATTTTAATACCTCTCACGGCACTTTCCCTTGCGTTTTAATGAGGCACTCCACATTTTTATTTTGCACAGGGCCCTGTGGGCCCGATGGAGGGACCTTCTCCTGGGGGCTGACCCCTGAGTGGCTTCTGGCCCGTGTGGGGTGTGACCCTGGCTCTCGGGATTATCACTGCCCAAGGCTCCTTCTTTCTCAGGCCCTGGTCGTCCAGACGATTCCCTGTGGGGATGCTCCAAACTCCACCCAGCTCCCGCTTCAGAGGACTAGGGGTGTGAGGAGTTCTCCCAAGGTACCGGCTTTGGACAGATGGGGTGTGATGGTGGCCAGGGGGTCCCTGCAGGGGCCCCTCATGGTCCTGGGGGCGCTCTGGAGTCTTCCGGCTGGGTGGAGCATAGCCTCGGCTACCTTTGCACTCTCCAAGGTCCCAGGGTCACCCAGGCTCTGGATGTCCAGACGTCCACATACAGGGAGTGGGGAACCAGAAGCTGGGGAGCCCTGGGGGTTTTGAGGAGAGAGGGCAAGAGGAAGGTGTGGTTAGTGGTGTCCAGTGCAGGAGCTAAGCCATGGGAGGGGTGGGCAGTGGTGTGGATAACACGGGTAGCTGGCACCATCGATGAATTGTGCAGTGGGCTCATGGGTGGGCTTCTCTTTTTTTTTTTTGAGACGGAGTTTCGCTCTTGTTGCCCAGGCTGGAGTGCAATGGCGCGATCTCGGCTCACCGCAACCTCTGCCTCCTGGGTTCAGGCAATTCTCCTGCCTCAGCCTCCCAAGTAGCTGGGATTACAGGCACGCACCACCATGCCCAGCTAATTTTTTGTATCTTTAGTAGAGACGGGGTTTCACCATTTTGACCAGGTTGGTCTCGATCTCATGACCTCGTGATCCACCCGCCTCGGCCTCCCAAAGTGCTGGGACTACAGGCTTGAGCCACTGTGCCCGGCGGCTTCTCTTTTTTAAGAAAAAAACTTCAGTGTGTGGCTGCTGGTGGGTCACGCTACAAGAGAGGAGAAAGCTGGTGTGGACACTGGAGTGGGGTGCAGAGGCCGGAGGCCAGTCAGGGTGGGACGGGGGCAGGTCTGCGGGTTCCAGGAGGCACACTGGAGGGATGCTCGGGGCTGGATGGGGCTGGAGGCTGTTTTGGGTTGGGTCTGAGGCTGGTGCAGGGTCTTCTGCAGGCTGAGACTCATGTTGGGTCTGGGTTCAGAGGTGTGAGGTTGGTGGGGGATGCTGGGAATATCTGCTGTGACATAGTAGGAAATATATATTCAGACCCAGTGCGGTGGCTCACACCTGTAATCCCAGCCCTTTGGGAGGCCAAGACGGGTAGATCACTTGAGGCCAGGAGTTCGAGACCAGCCCAGACAACATGGTGAAACCCCATCTGTACTAAAAATACTAAAATTAGCCGGGTGTAGTGGTGGATGCCTGTAATCCCAACTACTGGGGAGCTGAGGCAGGAGTATTGCTTGAACCTGGGAGGTGGAGGTTGTGGTGAGCTGAGATCACACCACTGCACTCCAGCCTACGTGACAGAGCAAGACTCCGTCTCAAAAAAAAAAATGTACATTCTATTTTGTCCCCAGTTCCTGACACAGCACTTCTTGGAGTGTGCTGTGTGGTAGGAGGTGAGAGGAGCGTCTCCGAGGAATCGTAACAAGCCCCTTTCTCCCTCTCCTGAGTTTATGCTCTGTGGGGGCTCCTGCTCGGCCCCTAGAGAGCTTGAGGGTGGGCTGGTTGCTAGGGGAACCAACCGTGTGATTGAAGGTGAAAACTTTCAACCGCACTCCTCAATCTCTGGGTCAGGGACTGTAGATGGAGGCCGATGAACAATTGCCAAAGATGTCACCAGCCATGTCCATGTGATGACACCTCCATCAGAAACCCTCGCCCACGGCGTTTGGAGAGCTTCGGAATTGGTGAACACATCCTCGTGTGTGTGTGGGGGGCACACCGCAAATCCATGGGGACAACAGAATCTCCTGCGCTTGGGACCCCTCCAGCCCTCGCCCCGGCACCAGCCCTCGCCGCGGGCACCTCCGCAGCGTGTTCTTCTCATATCCTCTCCAAGAAAGCAGCGGTGGTAAGTAAGGTGTTTCCCTGACTTCCATGAGCCATCCGGCACATTATTGAATTTCAGGAGGGGACTGTGGGACCCTCCATTTGCAGCCACGTTGGACCGACACGTGCTTGAGGACACGGTACTTGTGACTGGTGGAGGGGGCGAGGCCTGATGGGCAAAGCCGTCAGCCTTCAGGGTCTGCGCTCGCTCTGGTTTGTGTCAGAGTTGGATTAAATTGTGGGACACGTGGGTGGTGTCTGCAGAGGGCTGGAGATTTGGTCGGTGTGTGACACCCACGTTTATTGTCAGCTGTGCTGTGAATAGAGGAGCAGCTTTCCTTTATCCACAAAAAAGAAAAAGCCAGCTTCCACTCCTGATTCTTAAGCTCCGGCTTTCACAATGACGCTAGTCCATGTGGTGGTGAGGAGGTGTCGTGAGCGAGGCTGAGAAGGCTCTGGAGGAGTCCGCACGCACATCCTCTTTCTGTTTCTGTTTAATGACGAGTCAGTGTCAGATTTCCATGGAAAGTGACCCACGTTGGCTCTTTCCACAGGGAAATGAAAGTAAAAGAAGCAGTTTGGCTGGGCCCAGTGGCTCACACCTGTAATCCCAGCACTTTGGGAGGCCAAGGTGGGCGGATCACCCGAAGTCAAGAGTTTGAGACCAGCCTGGTGAACACGAGGGTAAACCCCGTCTCTACTAAAACTACAAAAATCAGCCGGGCATGGTGGTGCGTGCCTGTAATCCCAGCTACTGAGGAGGCTGAGGCAGGAGAATTGCCTGAACCCAGGAGGCGGAGGTTGCCGTGAGCCGAGATCGCGCCATTGCACTCCAGCCTGGGTAACAAGAGCGAAACTCCGTCTCAAAAAAAAAAAAAAGATCGGCCAGGCATGGTGTTGGGTGCCTGTAGTCCCAGCTCCTCGGGAGGCCGAGGCAGGAGAATCACTAGAACCCACGAGGTGGAAGTTGCAGTGAGTTGAGATTGTGCCACTGCACTCCAGCCTGGGCGTCAGAGTGAGACTCCACCTCCAAAAAAAAAAAAAAGAAAAAAGGCAGCAGTTTGGGCTACACAGTGAGAGCTCTGTGGACCAGTGGGCTCATCTGCTGGGTCCAGGCGGCTGGGGCTGCTCCTGGTTCTTCCCTCCTCTGTGTGCACGACCCAGTGCTGCCCTCCCTGGTGACCGGTGTGGGAGTTCGTGGGCCCTCACTGGTCATCCCACTGATAGGAGAGGCTGCGGTGCATTGGTGCTGCCCCCAACCCCCGTGGCTGCTATGAGAGTTCACGTGCTCTCACTGGTTGTCCGCTGCCTGGGAGGGGCTGCGGTGCGTTGGTGCTGCCCCCTCCCGTGGCTGCTATGGGAGTTCTTGGGCCCTCAATGGTCATCCTGTGATGGGAGGGGCTGCGGTGTGTTGGTGCTGCCCTCCCTGGCGGCTGCCATAGTGTGGACCTGGGCACTGGCTGCCCCAATGTACACGAATTAAAAATGACTTCTCCTCTTGCCGGATGCAGAGAGAAGGCTGGGCAAAGCCGTGGTTCCTTCGCGTACAGGCAGACACCCAGAATTTTTGCAGGATTTTAATATACTCTGATTTTTCCGGGCCCCTGACAGTAGCGCACAACAGCAGTGGGTGGCTGGCGGCCCGTTCAGAACATTCCAGCAGCTGGTCACTGTGCTGCTAACAGCAGCTCACTGGCGCGGGGGTGGGCACGGGCCCAACCTCGCCTTCCTGAAGGCGCCTGTGCCCGCAGGCATCCGAGTCTATGTCATGTGCCGGCCTGTCAACCACCAGCCTCTTGGTCATGGAACCAATTGATTTTGAATGGCTGTGGGTAATGCTGCCCACGACCTTCATTCCAGAGAGCAAGAGGGCATGAGGGAATGTTTGCTACAACGGGCAGGGCCTTGAGCTTGGCAAGGTCGAGAATCCCCGATGCTCAGCTCCTATTTCTGGCTACCGGAAGAAAGAAAGGGTGAGGGGATGGTTGGCTCTGAGCATGTGCCTGAGAAGCGCGGGTCACATTCGGCTCCTTCCCACCAAATTGTTTACACAGAAGAACCTGGGAGGAAGACACATTTGCTAGGAGCTGGGAACCTGAGCTGAAGGTGAGGAAGCACATCAGCGCTCTCTCCTCCCACGGCATGCCTGCGTCTCCCCTAGAGTCAGAGTGAGGAATGAGGCTTACGTGGATGTTCAACTTCTGTTAACATAGAGGTAAAATAGAACAATAATAACAAATCCCAGTTCAGTGAACTCAGGTTAACCGCAAAGCTCATCTGCTTGGAGAGACGAGCTCTGACCTTTGCGAAATGTTGTGCCTGGAGCACCCGCGGGAGAGTGGGCGGCGCCCTGGCCGAGCTCAGCCCCGCCTGGCTGGACTTGGGGAAGGATGGACTCCCACTTTCTCCATTGTCTCCGTGGTTTGGAACGCACGACTCTGCCTGTTTCTTCACTTGCTGTTCCACAGAGAGGAGGTGACCCAGCTGCACCCTCCAAACCAAGGGACACTCAGCGCCCAACCGGATGGCAAGAGGAACAGGGAAGAAACGAAAGCGTCTTCATCTATCAGCGTGAATATTTGAACTTCTGCTTTTTAGATAGACTAATGGAATAGAATAGAAAGCCTGGAAGTAGGTGAGATATATGTAGAGATTCGATATATGCTGGAGTGAAAAAAGATGGACTGTTGACATTCTGTGGGACGGTTGCAGAGCCACCCAGGAGAACATTCAGCTTAACCTTAAGCTCATCTTCAGCACCAGAGAATCACCAAAGAAAGAAATCTTCGTGTGAGAGGAAGGAAGTAGGGTCTGGCTGAAAACAGGTGCAGGATGTCACTGGATGGGAAAGGCTTTCTAACCGTACCTTACAATTTAGAAGAACGAATACAAGATTGCCAAAATGTACCACCTCAAATGATGCACACTCAGGCACAGTGGCTCACACCTATAATCTCAGCACTTTTGGAGGCTGAGGTGCGAGGATCACCTGAGATCAGTAGTTCAAGACCAGCCTGGCCAACATGGTGAAACCTCATCTCTACTGAAAATATAAAAATTAGCCGAGGATGGTGGTAGGGTGGATGGCGCCCATAACCCCAGCTACTATGGAGACTGAGATATACACTACTAAGGAGTATACACATATAAGACTCGGCACAAGCAATACAAAATTGAAGAAGAGCAGTCACCGACTGATGCTGGCTGACTTCTAGGCTCAGGAGGAATCAGCACTAATCAAAGCCGGTGGCAAATGAAAGATGGACAAGGGGGCAGAGCAGAGAACCCAGAAACAGACCCATGTGGATGCGGTCAGAGGAGCGAAGGCCATTCCATGGGGCAAAGAGAGTCTTCTCAACAAATGGTGCTGGAACAAAAGGACCCCCATGTGCAGAAAAACAAATCTGGACACAGATTTCCCACCCTTCATGAAAATGAACTCCAAATAGATCACATACCTAAACGTAAAACACACAACTATAAAGCTCCTAGAAGACAACACAGAACAAAACCTACATGGCCTTGGGTATGGAGATGACCTTTTAGATCCGACACTCATGGGTAAGTTGGACTTCATGAAAACCAGAAACTTCTGCTCTGCCAAAGACACTGTCAAGAGAAGTCGAGCTGCAGACTGGGAGGAAATATTTGCAGAGGACTTACCTGATAAAGCGCAGGACTGAAAACGTGCAAAGAACTCTTAAAACCCAACAGTAAAAAATGAGCAACAGATTTTAAAAGTGAGCAAAATACTGGAAGAGAAATCTCACCGAAGAAGAAATGCAGGGGGCAGTGAGCCCCTGAGGTGTCCAGCATCACGCGTCACCAGCTAAATGCAAATTGGAGCAACACGAGACACCAGCACACACCTACTAGCATAGCCAAAACTGGCATGCCAGACACTGGCAGCCTCAGGTGCCGATGAGGAGGTGGAGCGACAGGGACTCTCATCATCGCTGGTGGGAACACACAGCCGGGCAGCCGCTGTGGAAGACTGTGTCTCACCGTGTGGTTCAATCATCCTGTTTTCTCGGTGTGTGCCCAAAGGGGCTGGAAACTCTCTAC
The DNA here is from genome assembly GCA_028533165.1 of Leontopithecus rosalia. Taxonomy (NCBI): domain Eukaryota; kingdom Metazoa; phylum Chordata; class Mammalia; order Primates; family Cebidae; genus Leontopithecus; species Leontopithecus rosalia. The sequence continues at coordinate 892,625 of CM052649.1, forward strand.
ACAAAAGCGCACATGGGTGTTTACTCGTAAGTTTGAAAACCTGGATGCAACCAAGGTGCCCTTCAGTAGGTGAATGGATAAACGGTGGCAGGTCCAGACGTGGCATATTACCCAGCACTCGGAAGAAGTGAGCTGCCTACCTATGAAAAGGCATGGAGAGACTTTAGACACGTATCACTAAGTGGAAGAAGCCAATGTGCAAAGGCTGTACCCTGCGGATTCCAACTCCAGGAAATCTGGGAAAAGGCAAAACCCTGGAGATGGTAACTCGATCAGTGGTTGTCAGAGGCTGGGGAGGGACGGCTGAACAGACGAAGCACAGAGGACTTCGAGGGCAGCGGAACTCCTCTGTGTGGTGCTATAATGGTGAATACGTGTCATTAGGTATTTGTCCAAAGCCTTAGAGGGCACGTGGGCTACAGGTGCTGGGTGATGATGACGGGGGTGCGTGCAGGTTCATCAGCTGTAACATGTGCCCTGCTGCTGGGGAAGTTCATAGTGCGGAGGCTGTGTGGGGGAGGGGGCGAGTCTATGGGAGATCTCTGTAGGGGGAGGGGGGCGAGTCTATGGGAGATCTCTGTACCTCTATCATAATTTTACTGTCAACCTAAAACTGCTCTAAAAAATAAAACATATTACAAATGAAATATACGGGGTGGGTGCAGTGGCTCGCACCTGTAATCTCAGCACTCTGGGAGGCTGAGGTGGGCGGCTCACCTGAGGTCAGGAGTTCAAGACCAGCCTGGCCAACATGCGGAAACCCTGTCTCTGCAAAAATACAAAAAAAGAAAAATAACCAGGCACGATGGCGGACACTAGCTACTCAGGAGGCTGAGGCAGGAGAATCGCTTGAACCTGGAAGGTGGAGGTTGCAGTGAGCCAAGATTGTGCCATTCCACTCCAGCCTGGGTGACAGAGCGAGCTTCCATCTGAAAAAAAAAATACACATTTTTGCATTAACAAAAGCCATGAAGAAAATGACAGACGTAGCACATGGGGAAATGCTTGGAACTTGTTGCACAAAGGACCAAGCTCTGCAAACTATAACAAGCTCCTAACAGTCAAGGCAAAAACCCAATTATCTGTTGGAAAAATGGGCACAGAAAAAAAACGGCAAAGGGCTCTCCCCTGTGAAGAGACCTCCCCTGAGAAGAAGCCTCACTTACAGTAGAAGTGCACACCTCAGGTCCTCTGCACGCCATTTCCCACCCATCAGATTGGCAGAGATGCAGACTTCCAACAGTGCCTCCACACCCCCAAGGAGACTGGCGGCTCCTGGGGTGCTGCCACCTGGGAGGGGAGGTGGCTGTGGGGAGGCCTCCCCACTTACCCAGCTACAGCAACAAATGTGACATCTGTCCCCGAGATGGCCGGACACACAGCAAGTGCTCCATGCTGCTCACTGTGGCACCACAGATAGTGGCAAAGGTTTGGAAACACCAAACCTTTTATCAAAGAGAAGAAGGTTTAGTGAATTAACTGAGACACACCTGCAAACGCATCTGTAAAGAAGAATAAAGCGGTTATCTCTGTGCTGATATGCAGTTATCTTCCAGAGGTGGTGTTAAGTGCAATGAGGTGGGAGAGTGGCAGGCTTGTTTCTTCGTCACAGCCTTGCTGACCAAAGCAAGACCCAGTACAGATGAGGTGGAGACTGCCAGAGACCAGCAGATGGTAAGAGGGTGAACTCTGGCTGCCCATGTTGTTCGCTAGCATAAGGCATGCCTACCAGTGCCATGACAGTTTACAAATGCCATGGCAACAACAGAGAAGTTACCACTGCTTTTCATGGAAATAACATGGAAGTTATCACCCCTTTCCTAGAAAGTTCTAGATAACTCGCCCCTCAATTTGCATTGACCTGCTGCTTAAGTTGCATGCAATTGAAAGTGGGTATAATACAGTTGGCAACAAGCCATATGCTGCGGACTCTGGGCACTTCCTATGAGTCAGCCCCACTCTGCACAGAGCAGTGCTGGTCCGTAAGATTGCTGCCTAACACTGCCAGCTCACCCTTGAATTCTTTCCTGGGTAAAGCCAAGAACCCTCCTGGGCTAAGCCCCAGTTTTGGGGCTCACCTGCCCTGTATCATCCAGCAGACAGGAAGATGAGACAGTGGAGGTGCTGGTGGCGGCTGGAGGGGTGGTGAGGTGTGTTGGGGTCCGGCACGTCTGCCGGGGGGCTACCGACCTGTGGGAGTCCCCGAGACTGCCAACGTAGATGTCTCGTTCAACCTGAGGGAGAGAGTGCGCAGAAGTAAAAGAAAAAAGGAAAGCGGAGTCTGGAGGGCTGGCTTGGGCTATGTCCAAGCAGCAATTAATTTTTGCAATACGTTCCATTATATACTTTCCTGAAGTTAATGTTGTTTATGCCAGGTCAACATACTTTCGACTGGGGCGTCTTTTATGGTGGCCTGTGTTTGAAGTGCTCTGGGGCACTAGTTCCAGCTCGAGATCGATTGGCACAAAGCTGTGGTTAGACCCGCAGATTTTCGAGTGTTAGAGACAGAATGCTTGTTCTTAGGTACTGCAGGGAAAAATCAGCATTCAGACAAGTTTTATCAGCAAGGCAATTTTGCTTTCTGCAGAAAGGGTACTGCTTGTCAGCAGTGTTGCTGCAAGAGCACACTGAACAAAGGAAAGGCAGGAATATTTATTCTTTACGCGTTGGGTCTTTACTGCTGTGTCTTGTCTCCTGGTTGGAGCTGGACTTCACAGTCTAAGCTAAACTCAATTGGCTAACAACTTAAACCTTTCCTAAGTAGGTAAAAGCAATGGAAAACAAAGGGAAAGAGGAAGTTGCTTGTGAAAGGACTTGGAAAAGGAAGAACATTTCTAAATAAGGAAAGGGCGTAGACTGTGAGCTGCGAGGTACTTGAGTATGTCCAGCACAAATGTCTTGGTTAAAGTACAAGGATATGGAATGTACTTATTCCCCTATTTCTAGCAGCTACATAGGATAGAGCTTAACAGAGAGTTATTAGCAAAAAGCAAAAAGGGTAAACAGAAAGGGAATAGAAACTTCATAAAAATAGTTATCAGGGGTTTGTGATAATAGCTTACAAAGCAGTTTATGTATTTCAAAGATACACAGTGCAAGCAAACAATGGTGCCCTTAAGGTGGCTTGCTAATCCTGTTTTCCATCAGGAGGTAGAACAAAGGCTTAGCTCCTGGGGAAAATATGGGCAGGGGTCTCTGCCCCCTCAGGCATCTCAATTGCGGCAAGACTATTGCTTACACGGAGACTGATGGGGACATGAAAGCAGACAGCACAATGTCCTCGTAAACCGCAGACCTTTGCTTTGTATTCTGTTTTTACCTCAGTGACTCAGCCTTGAAGAAAGTCTTTAAAAGAAACTATTTGGCTGGGCGCGGTGGCTCAAGCCTGTAATTCCAGCACTTTGGGAGGCCGAGGCATGTAGATCACGAGGTCAAGAGATGGAGACCATCCTGGTCAACATGGTGAAACCCCGTCTCTACTCAAAATACAAAAAATTAGCTGGGCATGGTGGCACGTGCTTGTAATCCCAGCTATTCAGGAGGCTGAGGCAGGAGAATTGCCTGAACCCAGGAGGTGGAGGTTGCGGTGAGCCGAGATCGCGCCATTGCACTCCAGCCTGGGTAATGAGTGAAACTCCGTGTCAAAAAAAAAAAAAAAAGAAACTATTATTTCTGACATTTATTATTCTTTAACAAGAAGGGAAATTTTGAAGAGGAACTTTTTACTTGCCACACTGTGCATTGGTCCTGGCAAAGGCCTGGTGGTGTGGACGCCGAGGCTGCCTGGTTTGAATGTCCGGGGATTACGTCTGGTTATAGACCTGGCGATGGTACAGCTCGGTACATAAAACATCTTCTGCTGACATTGGTGTACGGGTTGGTATTCCTGTAGGGACGACCACTCAGCTGTCAGCTTCGTCACAGTTCACAGTAATCACAGCTCTCCTGGCTTTAGATCTGTGGAGTGTGTAACCGTCGAAATTTAAGTCTTCAAAACCTGCATATTCAGAGCGTCAATGTCATCGTGTCCTGTAGTTTTGACGGTAAGCGAAGGGTTATCAATTTCATCTGCGATGCATAGAATACGTAATAGATGAAATTTAACTTAAAGAGATTTATTTTCTATTGCAAGACCATTTGGGTCCAATACAAAAGTTAGAAAATCAAGAGATTTGGTCTAAATATGGGTCTATACATTTTAATGTTATTTCACAATTGGACTTATTCTGTAAAAAAGAAGGAAAATGGGAGGAGGTCCCTTATGTACTGGCATTTATGGCCCTTTACTGGCTCATGTTACTTCCAGACGCCAGGAACCCACATCTAAGGGAACCCCTCCTAGCTGCCCCCATTGGAAGGCTGATGTCCTCCTTGGGGCCTCCTCAGTCCTCCAGTTCTGAGGGGCGTTCAGCCACTGCAGGATTCCACCCCAGGGTCGTCAGGCCCTCCTCCCTTTTAGTGAACTAGCCCCAGCCTATAGCCCTGAGTGCTGAGAAAGCAAGCCCCACTAGCACCACCAGAAGGGGGCCCCCTTCAGCCCTTTAAAGTCAAACTTGTGTCAGTGGTGAGAGGCAGCTGATGGAAATCGGTGGTGGGGCGGGGCGGGCTTTTAGAGTGCGTGCACTGTTTTCTACGTCTGATTTCGCGTCATGCAAGGAGACGTGTGCCCAGTTTTCAGATAATCCAGGGAGTTTGATAGAAGAATCTGTTACGTTTACTATGTTCTTTAACTTACCTTGACTTGCAGGTATTGTTGTTCGCTTGCTGTGCCGTGAGAGAGAAGCAGAGGAAACAGTGTGTGATTAAACCCCTCGGTCATGACAAGGTAAGAGAAGTAACTTGGGGGAGGGTGAAAATCGCACTCTGGTTCAAGGCTGTTTGGCCGAGGCACTCAGGAAATGCACTGACGCAGACCCAGACTCCGCAGGACAAGCTCTCCTGGGTATACATTTGATTCCTGAGTCTGCCTCTGACATGAGGAGGAAGCCAGAAAAAGCAGAAACGGGACCTCAGACCCCTATGAGCTAACTCCTAAACACGGCCTTCAACGTTGACAGCAATCGGAACGGGCAAAATGTAGAAATAAAAGCAGGACAGATAGCCAGAATGCGCAATTGCTAATGGCTGCTGTAAGTGCCCTGTCCCTCAGCTTGCCCGTCCTGAGAGAGTGTCATGAGATGGGCATCTGAGATGTCCAGACAAGAGCCCTGGGCTGGAATCAGTGTGCCTGCCATAAGCAAAAGGGCCATTGGCAACAAGAATGTCCGAAGCATCCTGGGTGAGAAACGAAAGAGCTGCCTATCAGCACTAGAGCTAACCGTCTTCTGCTACCCCCACAGAGGTGTTTTGCTCAAGTCGATGTACTGGGGGCCGCGGACCCTGGGCCTGTTGGGCGGCTTCGTGCAGGCAGACAAGCGGTCGCTCAAACATCTTTCTTTGGTGTCTCTGCTCCTGGGTAAGTTCTCTGGTGGCTCAGAGACTCCAAGGTCTCATGCTGGACAATGTGATTCAGTCCCTCCCTTCTACAGAATCTTTTCCACTTCTCCGTGTCTTTCATACTCATCAGGGCAAATAAGATTTGGTCAGGTAAACAGGTCCCAATTTTATGAAGAATTTGGACCCAGCTGTCTTGAACAGTCACTTCATTTGCCTGACGTGTGCTGTGTCCAGCATGCTATCAAATTGGCTTATAAATAAAAGAGTGCTCATAAATTCAACAAAGAAGTCTAAACTCACGGGCACAGGCCCTGCATGATGTTGAAGTGAAATCTCTGGTGCCCCATCTAACCGGCAAGAGTCCAGATGCTTTCACTCTCCAGGTGAGGGGATCGCATGGGTGGAAGCCTACGTCGTCTCTGTGTGGCCCTGTTGCCGTCTAGAGGCCTCAGCTCTGCTAGGAGCCAAGAGTTAGTCCTGACAAGGCAGTTACTAAAGGTCCTGAAAAGGTCCAAGCCAGACGAGGAGGATTGGCGTGGCTGACGGCTGCCCGTGCTCCTCCTCGCTATGTGGTCTAGTCATGCATTTGCAAAACCACAGCCTCACGCTTTCCAGGGGCTCACAGGTGTAGGTCATGTGTCCTCCTCTCATGCCTGCAGGGACGCCGGAGATGCAGGTTTCATCCTGGACAGGTGTACCCAGCGAGTGACTTCCTGAAGTTTAACAGCAGTGGGAACACTTGCAACGCCCGACACTGGCCCTTTCATTTCGCTTGTAATTGATCCTGCGGGGTCCTCCCTTTTAAGGTCTTAGCCAGGCTGAGTCCCATTTGTTCCTTTGTGGGAAAGGGCAATGCTTCCATCTTATAATTTTTTTTTTTGAGACAGAGTCTTGCTCTATTGCCCAGGCTGAGGTGCAGTGGCACAATCTTGGCTCACTGCAACCTCCGCCTCCCAGGTTCAAGCAATTCTCCTGCCTCAGCCTCCTGAGACGCTGGGATTACAGGTGCATGCCACCGAGCCCGGCTAATTTTTGTATTTTTAGTAGAGAAGGGGTTTCCCCTTGTTGGCCAGGCTGGTCTTGAACTCCTGAGCTGAGGTGATGCACCCACCTTGGCCTCCCAAAGTGCTGGGATTATACTGAGCCACTGCTCCCAGCCTTCCGGCAGCTTCTGAGCACAGCACTCACGCTGTTTATACTTAGTAGGATGTTCTCCGAGGACAAAAGATAATCTTTTGTTTTCATTCTTAATTTCTAAGATTTCAGAGTTATGAAAAAGTTACACAAAACAACAACAGTACAAAGAATTCCAGCCTGTCTTGTAAGCAGTTTCCCCAGAAGCTATCCTCTCATGTAGAACCACGGTGCAATGTTCAAAATTAGGGAATTCATGCCAGCGCAACACTACTTTTTAAAAATTATTTTAAACGCGATGCTGTAACTGACCTACAGATCCTTCCCGGGTCTTCCTGGTGCACGGCCCAGTCCAGGGCCACACATTGCATTGGGCTGTCATTCTGCCTGGCTGCCTCCCAGTGGGGACAGCTGGGAGAGTGTGGCCACGGCCCAGCACACAGCTGCTCCTCGTGACACGCCCTCTGAGCAGGACCCACAGAGGCCACGCGACCTCAAGTGTCTCATCAGGAGACCTGTGACATAGGCCTGTCTGTGGCAGACGTGTTAAGCTCGGTTGCTGGGATCAGGGGCGTCTTCCATGGCAGAGTTACATTTTCCCTTTAATTATCTTGTGGGGAGATCGTTTGAGGCCAGGAAATACCCCGTTTCTCATCCTGATTGTGCCTGCTAATCATAACCTCCCTTGACAGCTCCTGTGTTGTTTGCAAAATGGCCGTTCTCTGTCACCATTGTCCCTTCTGCATTTGTTAATTGCAATTCGGAGGGGACAAGCTTTCACCTCCTCTTTCCACTTATGTATCTATGCATTTATGTATGGACTTGTGAGCATTTAGCCTTATTAGATGGGTTACAAGCTATCACTATAATTTTCTTTTTTGAGACAGGGTCTCACTCCATCACCCAGACCGGAGTGCAGTGGCACCATCTCAGCTCACTGCAACCTCTGCCTCCTGGGTTCAAATGATCCTCCCACCTCAGCCTGCAGAGTAGCTGGGACCACAGAGATCACCACCATGCCCGGCTAATTTTTTATTTTCTGAAGAGGCAGGGTTTCACTGTTGTCCCGGCTGGTCTAGAACTCTGGGACTCAAGCAATCTGCCCGCCTCAGCCTCCCAAAGTGCTGGGATCACAGGCCTGCACCACTGCACCTGGCCTGTCACTATGATTATTTACCGTTTTGCTCTGATTGTCCCAGGTTTGGCTCTGGAGCCATTTAGACTGGTCCTGTGTCCTTTTGACACCCTGCTGCCCTTTGGGCGCTCTGCCTCACTTGTAGGACCACAGGTGCTCCAGGTTCACCCAGGACCCTCGCTGCCTTGGTGCTCTCTGGAGGCCCCAGTGCCTAACCCTGGAGAAGGATGTTGCTGCCCGAGACTCGGCTCTGGGGGTGCCCATGGCTGCGGGGGCTCCCTGCTCCGAGGTTCCCTAATGGACACAGCTAAAGCCTCAGAGAGAACACACGGGCCCATGCCAGGCTCACGGCTGTCTACCCAGCTGTCTTCCGACACTTCTGTACTGGAACCACAAGCTCCTGCTGCTGCCTCCCCTCCGGCCTCTCATGGCCCTTACTCAGGGCTCCCTTCTCCAGCAGTGAGACTGTCACCCTCAGCCTGGCCGGGGACGGGTGACCTGAGCAGCCCCATGAGGCCTCCTGCTCGGGGGTTCAAGGCTCTGCTGTCGCTATCCTGAAGTTCTTAATGACTTTGGAGCAAGGGTCCTGCAATCTCATTTTGCACTGGGTCCCGCAAATTACGAATCTGGCTCCAATTACCCACAATATTCTTGCTTGCTCAGTTCTGGAGCACACACAGTAATTTCATAATTACTAACTCAGGTTGTACAAAACAGCTTCACAAACTAGGGCACAGCGTCCACATGCTGTTCTTTCTGTCTTACAGCCTATGATCAAAACACTGTCTTCCAAAGCAGGCGGTAGGTTTCCTTCCCCACCCCCTGGATGAAGTTCATTTGTGACGGCTGGCATTCCATTTTGGCAACATGCTCCCATCCTGGTCGATTTTAATCACTTATTTACTTTGGAGGGTGCATGGTAGATTTCTGTGGTGTCGGAAGGAGCCCAAAAGCTGCAGCCTCCACAGTAAGCCAGGCCCACCATCGCCTGCGCCTTTGAGGACCGGGAGGGAAGGTCCAGTCTCCCTGTTCCCTCCACTGACTCCCCCACCTCTCTGAGCCCCCACTTCTCCTGCAACGTGGAGACTCTCTGAAGGGGGAGGAGCAGGGTGGCAGGGCTGCAGGGGTGAGGGGCTCCTGCCACCTCATGGCTGGGTGCAGTGGCTGGCCACGAACTCACTGGGTAAGTGGGCCCTGGGCACTGAGGTGGGGCCAGGTGCTCCTCCGTCTCACACGGGCCGGCCCAGCACAGGGAGAGGGCCGAGGTTCTGAGGAGGGTGCAGGACAGAGAGAGGGGGACACAGCGGGGCTCATGCTGGGGGTGGGAGCCCAGGTGCTCAGGAGATGGAGCGCAGGCCCCCTGTGGGATACGGCAGACAGGAACCAGAAGGGACCAAGGAGTGTGTTGTACTTCATCTGCACTTGGCTACGGGAGATGACTGCCATCCTGCATTAGCTAAACCTCAAGGTAGAGGCAGCAGCTCAGCATCCCTCCTGAGAGGATGCGTGAGTGATGTCCACACTGGCTTCCCTGGCACCACACGGGTGGCCGCCTGCGGCCTTGTTAGGGGTGGAATGCAGGCATGAAGCAGGCCAGCCCTCGAGGGCAGGCCTGACGGAGAGACGCTGTTCCCTGCTGTGCCTGCACAGCTCTCCTGCAGCAGCCGCGAAACAGCTCGGGACGGTGTGGAGCCATCACCATCAGCAATGTCCGTCCGTTTTCATACAGACCATGAAAACCATTTCATTTTTAGCTCATCCTTTAGACGCTCACATTTTGGCCTGGGTACAGTACCCCACGTCTGTAATCCCAGCACTTTGGGAGGCCAAGGTGGGCAGATCACCTGAGGTTGGGAGTTTGAGACCAGCCTGACCAACATGGAGAAACTCTGTCTCTACTAAAAATACAAATTAGCTGGGTGTGGTGGTGCATGCCTGAAATCCCAGCTACTTGGGAGGCTGAGGCAGGAGAATCACTTGAACCTGGGAGGCAGAGGTTGCAGTGAGCAGAGATCGCGGCACTGCACTCCAGCCCCGGGCAACAAGAACAAAACTCCACCAAAAAAAGAAAAAGAAAAAGAAACTCACATTTTGTGGTGGCTTCACAATATCCCAGCATGCCCTAGTGGCTTCTGTGGCCTAAGTGTTGATGGCCCCCAAAATTCATAGGCTGGGACCTCACATCCAATGTGGTGGTGTTAACAGGTGGGTCCTTTGGGAGGTGAGTGGATCCTGCGGGCTGGGCTGTGCTGTCACGAATGGCAGGGGAGCCCAGGCAGAAGAGGCTCCAGGGAGCTCTCTCACTGTCCACCGTGAGTCTGGTCAAGGGCACCATCTTGGAAGCAGAGAGCAGCCTCATGAGACGCCACATCTGCCAGCACCGTGGTCTTGGATTTGCAGCCTCCAGAACTGTGAGCAATACTTGTCCGTTGTTGAGAAGTGAGTGGCCCAGGATTAGGCCTGTTGTCACAGCAGCCCGAGTGGACTCCAGCAGCAGAGCAGCGTGGGCTGCACGTTACGTATGGACGTGCCCGCCACCCTCCTCCTCCCGGGGCATATGACGGCTGCGCGGCTCTCTGCATCCTGCTTCCGGGCTGTTCAGTGCTCCTGTCCCCCTAATCGCCGTCTTCCCTGGCTCAAAGGTCACATGGATTCCACCTTCAGCCCACTCCCATTTCCCCCAGATTTCACTAAGTGATTTTGCAAAGTGATGGCTGTGCTTCCCCTGTGCACTTCTCTCTGGCTGGTTTCTACTACTGATCCACTGGTGGGGCCAGAAAGAACAGGAGGAAGGAACCTGAGGTTCCTGTCCACCATGCACTGCCACCAGGCGTGTGCACACCTACCCCCACACACAACCCACACCCGCCTGTGCACATCCCACAACCACGCACACCTGCACACCCACCTGTGCACACTCATACACACATCCATACACACACGCACACCCCACACACCCATATATCAGTGCAATCACCCACAAGTGCATGTGTCCATACACATGCATACCCACACCCATGCTCACAACCACCTACGCACAACCCAGACTCATGCACGCCTGTACGCACCCATGCACATCCATACACACGCACTCCTCCACACGTGCACAACTCACACTCATGCACACCTGCACACACTTGCACACTCACCTGGGCACACATTCACACCTCCACTTACACATGCCTACCCCCACCCACACAGCCACACAACTGTGCACACACCTATACACAGGTGCACACACCCATATGTGCACATGCCTACACACCCCACACCCATGTACACACCCACCTGTGCACACCCCACACCCATGCCCATCTGCACACACCCATGCACATCCACACACAGTGGCACACCCCCATGTGCCCACCTCCTACCCATGCATACCTGCACACACTGGAACACTCACCTACACACATGTACACACATCCATACACACACAGTCACACACCTGTGCACACACTCCTACACAGGTGGACACACCCACACATGCACGTGCCCACACACATGCATGCCCACACCCACATGTGCACACACTGTACACTCCTACACACACCCACACATGCACACGGTCAATACCCACCCACTTGGGCACTCCTACCTGCATGTATGCACACACGCACACAGACATGGCCTCTTTCATGGGCACACACCCACACACGACCACATATGCACACATGCTCACCTAAACCACTGCCAGGTGGGCACGTATGTATATGTGGGCGTGTGTGGGTGTGTGCCCATGAAAGTGGGGTGCTGCAGCGCTGACAGTGGGGGTGCACAGGGCATCATGCGGCCACCCTGGCCTCTGTCCATTGGATGGAGCACCTCTCCCTCCTGTAGTGACAATCAAGAGTGCCTCCAGGTATTGTCACAAGTCTCCAGTGGGGTGGGCATCCCCCCAGCTGAGAACCCCGGGGGCAGTATGGTGGTTACCAGCTGGCACCCGGGGAGGGCACGTCTGCCTGCTGCATGACCTGGCCAGTCAGGGTGTCTCCTTGCCTCGGAGAGCCAGGGAGATGGTGGGGCCATGCTAGTCATGCCAAGGCTTAGATGTGAAACCCCATGAGGGGCGCGTACACTGGAAGCGCTCAGCCTGTGCGTGAGGACATGGGGAGGCAGGCCCTCCTCACTCCTGTGGGCACTGACATAGGCAACTGCCCAGGAGGAGAAGGTGGTGGTGCCACCCTCACCCAGAGTGGCTGTGGGCAGCAGGGACCAGGGCCAGACACAGGCATTGTCTTGGGGAAGATGGGGCCTGGGGCTCAAGTGCTGTGCTCCAGAGCTCAGAGGACGACTCCTCTGCCTTCTCCTTTGGGAAACCGCGAAGAAGAAGGCCATGACCTCCTACTGTCCCCCTGTGCTGGCCCTGCCCCCACCTCTCTCCATCCCCTGAGCTGCCCTGGAGACCCTCCTTGCCTGTTTCCAAGGCCTCTTTTCTCGTTTCTTTTTAAAGAGGCCTAGGGTGGTCCCGGCTCCCATGCTGGGACTGCAGGTGCACGCCACTGCACCTGGCTCCTGGGGCTCCTTCTAAAAACACAGATACAGCAGTGATGAGGTCCCATGGTGACAAGGGCAAGGCACAGAAACAGGGAACCAGGGGAGGGCCGTGCCTGGCCTTGAGCATGCGCTGCCATGGGCTCTGAGGGCTGAATCAGGGACACAGCCACCTGCTCTGTTCTGCCCTCCCCACCACACCGGCAGCCCCTATGCACCCCGTCCGTTCGTTCCTTTACTGTCAGTCTCCACAAGTGAGAGGGGTGTGGGGCTCCCCGTGCAATTGCTGGGGCCTCCTTGCATTTCCACGGCACCAGCCATGAGCGTGACCACCAGGAGCTCAGCTTTTCCAGAGAGCGCCTGGTCCTGAAACTTTCTGGGCATTTCAGGAGCCAAAGCCTCTTGGTTGTGTGGATCCAGAAAACGCCGGTGCAGCACCCACTTCCCTGTGCTGCAGCCACCGTGATCCCAAGAAGAGGGGTTGGTTTTGCATTGCTTGTGAGGGAAGTGGTCTCTGGGAGCAGCAGGGAGGCATTGGAGGGGGGTGGCTGAGCAGGCTCTAGTCTCAGGAGGTGCCTGCCCCGTGGGTGGCACCCGATGGACCCAGAGGAGCTCTGGGGGAGGAGTTATGGCTCTGAGCTGCCCGTGCCAGCAGGGAGGCTTGGTGCCCATGCGTTCACCCCTCGGTCCCTGAGCTGCCCGTGCCGGCAGGGAGGCTTGGTGCCCTTGGTCCCTGAGCTGCCCGTGCCGGCAGGGAGGCTTGGTGCCCATGCGTTCACCCCTCGGAAGGTCCCTGGGAAGGGGCCTCCCGGGATGTAACTTCAGCATCCCCATGATGCAGAGGCCTGGGAAAGCCTGTTGAGGCTGGAGGGTCGGGGCACAGCCTGCTGTGTCGTGGGTACGGCTCCCTGTCTAAGGAGGGCTCCGTGGTGACCACGCAGTAGCAGGAAGTATTTCAGAGCCCAAGATGGGAAAGCAATCAGAACAAGCTCCACATGATGGTGCGTGTCGGCCGGGCGCGGCGGCTCATGCCTGTAATCCCAGCACTTTGGGAGGCCGAGGCAGGCAGATCACATGAGGTCAGGAGTTTGAGACCAGCCTGGCCAAGGAGAAACCCCGTCTCCGCTAAAAGTACAAAAATTAGCCGGGCATGATGGCGGGTGCCTGTAATCCCAGCTACTCAGGAGGCTGAGGTGGGAGAATCACTGGAACCTGGGAGGGAGAGGGTGCGGTGAGCTATCACCCCACTGTACTCCAGCCTGGGCGACAGAACGAGACTCCATCTCAAAACAAAACAAAGCAAAACAGTGAATGTTGTTACAAATAATGAATGTTTGCTTTTACAGGCCTCCCCTCACGTCCCCAGGGTTTCCGAGGCCCCTCCCTGCCTGCCGTTTCTCCATTCTCCCCAGTGTTTCAGGCGTGTTCTGTGCCTGGCCCTTCCCTGGGCTGCTAATAAGAAAATGTAAAATGAAAACTGCGGAGAAGCGAGTGCCTCCCGTGATGGCAACGCCAGCCATAAGCCAAACGCTGACAGCAACCCATGTCTCCTCCCTCTCAGTTTCTGGGGTCCCCTGTCAGGCCTCACCTGTGCAGCCCGTCAGGTCGCTGCTGTCTCACCCAAGGCTCCCGGGGGACAGGGTCCACTTGGCTCTGCTCCTGGGATGTTGGCAGGATCCTGCACCCTGTGGCTCTGGACTCCGGACTTTACTTCCTTGCTGGCTGAAGGGTGCCTCGAGCTTCCAGAGGCCACCTGCTGTTCCTGTCGCCTGGGGCTCCCCAGCCTGGCCATGGGCTTCCGCAAAGCCACAGGGGAGGGACAGGCTCCAGAGAGGGGGCGTTGCAATCCTGAGTTACACAATCCCGTCCTACACTCCTCTTTGCCGCGTTCTGTGTGTTACAAGTGGATTATCACTGGGACACCAAACAAGGGTGTCACCGACAGGAGGTGCGGGGCCTTGGGAGTCCGTCTGCCACACAGGAGGAAATGACAGCTCACCCCATCACTGTACCTGAGCTCAGCAGCGGCCCTGAGTGTCCTGGTGGCCACGTGGGAAAGGGACTCAGCTCAAAACACACACTGGAGCAGGACACACTTCCTGCTCTCAAGCCCAGCGCGGAGCCTGTCACAGGTGGCAGGTGTCTTGGCCTCCCATCTCAAGGGCATGATTTGTGTGCAGGCAGCAGTCACTGTCTGTCCTCTCACACCTTTTGGGCCCACAGACAACACAAGTGGTCCCAGAAGCCCTCTGTGTCCTCCCAGGTGGTGGCAGGTGGGGGTGACTGTCACCGGTGTCCTTTCAAGTGGTGACAGGTGGGGGTGACTGTCCCGTGTCCTGTCAGATGATGACAGGTGGGGGTGACTGTCCCCTGTGTCCTGTCTGGTGGTGACATATGGGGGTGACTGTTACCTGTGTCCTGTCAGGTGGTGACAGGTGGGGGTAACTGTCCCTGTGTCTTGTCAGGTAGTGGCAGGTGGGGGTGACTGTCCCGTGTCCTGTCTGGTGGTGACATGTGGGGGTAACTGTCCCTGTGTCTTGTCAGGTGGTGACAAGTGGGGGGACTGTCCCCTGTGTCCTGTCTGGTGGTGACAGGTGGGGGTGACTGTCCCCTGTGTCTTGTCAGGTGGTGGCTGGTGGGGGTGACTGTCCTGTGTCTTGTCAGGTGGTGACATGTGGGAGTGGCTGTTTCCTGTGTCTTGTCAGGTGGTGACAGATGGAGGTGACTGTCCTTATGTCCTGCCAGGTGGTGGCAGGTGCTGGTGGTGTCCTGTGTGTCATGACCCCACTGCGTGATGGCAGGGCCAGGCTCATCTCCAGGAACCTTACATCAGGGATCCCCACCAAAGCCTCTTTATATCATGTCAATGTGGAAAGCCTGCTTTATTCGATTTCTGAAATACTTTTAAGAATTGATAAAAATAGCCTTTACTGATAGTTACATGGATCTGGGACATCCGTGGCCTCCGCACATGTCTAAACCGTTTCCATCCTTTAACTCGTTCAGTCCTTTCAACAACCTTCCATGCTGGGCACGATGACTGCTCTCTGCACAGATGAGTAAACTGAGGCACAGGTGCCAGGACCCTTGCCAAATGGTGAGGGAGCCAGAGATTCTAACCCAGGACCCCAGCCTTAGCCCTGCCCTTACCCGCTCCTGCCCCGCTGCTTTCTCCGAAACCCCGAAACCCAACCCTGAATGGAGAAAGTGTAGGGAGGGTCTGCAGCTGCCTGGCAGCGTCCCGGCACAGGACTTGAAGCAAACCAGGCCTCAGCATGGGGGGCACAGGGTGAATGCAGAGCACCTCAGGGCACTGGCTGTTTCTGGGTAACGAACCTACAGGTGGTTTCTTTTTCCCTTCTGTCTAAGCTTTAAAAATCACCATTGTGATACAATAGAACTTTTCAGAATTTTAGATACAGTTTCTCTGTGTGAATAAGGCTTAGAGGATGTGAGAATGTTTCTGTAACTGACGGTCATAATGCTGTCTTTGAATACACATATTGAAAAACCACTTAAATATTAACCTTTGATTCTGAACCAGGTTGGGCTTAACAGTGGGGACCTGTAGGACTTGGCCGGCTGGAGCCCGTGGCCAGCAGACGTGGCCAAGAGCACAATTTAAAAGGGGCGCTTCCGTCCCACTAACACTGTGTAAATATGTATGCCATCCAACTTTTAATCAAATAAAATGTTTGTTTGATGAGTCCCTTCATCTGTATGACAAACAGTTTTAAGGAAAGAGGCTCTCAGCCTGCAGAATGAGTAACTATTTAATTTCTAGATAAATACGGTCAGTGCTTGATGCGCTAATGCTGGCTGGATTTGGGAAGGTCAGTCATATACATGGAAATTCTTCTGCATTCACCTTAGAAGAGCAATATTTTCAGGCAAATAGAGTCTGATATTTTCCTTCCACACCACCCGCCCACTTGGCGTCTGGCCCTGCATTCTCAGAGGCCGTGGCAGGCTGGTGTCCTTGGAGAGGAGGCCTCTGCAGGACCACCAAGAGGGGGCTGTGGCCTGGGGTGGGCTCTTCTAGTGGCATGAAGGGCACCCTTTATTCATGCGAGCGATTTGAGGCAGGAAGGGAGGCCCACTTCCCTCTCTCCCACACACACCTGAGGCCCAGGTCTCAAAATACAGCCCTTAGCCCTCTCTGCCAGGCACGTGGCTCTCTTGAGCTCCCATCCTTTATAGGAATGCTAATAGCTGTGGGTCTTGGCTGGTGCCATGGTCCTTACCCCCGGCTGCACAGAACAGCTGGACACTGCAGGTCCGTCCTGCCTAGCTCTGCATGAACCTGGTCACTTAAGTGACAGGCTGGGGTGTGGGGAGGGGGAGGCCAGGGTGTGATCATCGGTTTCAATTCTGCTTTCTCTAGCTCCCCTAGTCAGCCACCGGTGCACTGGCCGTTGGTTTGTGGGACCCCTCTCTGTCTGTAGGACACGAGTATCTGCTCCATCCTGCTGGGAATCCCGGGTCCCAGCTGCAGTGTCAGGGTCGGCTGTGTTTGTGACCTGGTTCGTCCTCAGAAGGAGAGCTGGCGAGGTGCCAGGGAATGTAGGATTTGCTAATGAAATGTCTTTCAAAAAAGGTGGCTTTTCTTGTGTTGTCAGACATCAGGAAACAGGTAAGGGCTGTGACCTTTGGGCCAGTCAAATGAATCTACAGAGATTAAAGGAGGATTGTGGAGTGAAAACCAAAAAAAGCCAAACGTAGAGGAATCCGTTTACCCTTCCAGCCACGTACTTCACTGTTGCCAAACCTTTATTAAAATGCTTCTCTCAAAGGAAAAGTCGTACGGCTTTTTCAGGCTTTAAAACCCCAGGCTGCGTGTCTAAAGGTCACTTGGCAAAGAGCACAAATCCGATGATAAAGTGCAGGGTGCAGAGGGGTGAGCCTCCCGTCCAGCACTAAAGTCGGCTCTGGCGGGCTTATCCCTCCCAGGAAACTTGGGTTCTGCACAAAGTTGGTGTGAGAAGAAAAGATTTCTTCGGACATTTTGAAAGTATCATGTTTCGTTTGTATGAAAGAGCTCAACCCTCCTTGGGGAACAGGTGCTAAATATGCCATTCATACAGCCAGCCCTATGGGGGAGTTTTAGATTGGGCCAGAATGGTGGTCTGGTACATATCATCCAGGACCTCCCACCCATCCACCCATCCATCTACACATCCATCTACACAGCCATCTACCCCTCCACCCACCCATTCACTCATCCATTCCTCCATCCATCCATCCATCCATCCATCCACACATCCATCTATCCATCCACCCAAGCATTCATTTAACCACACATCCATCCCTTCACCCATCCATCCACTCATCCATTCCTCCATCCATCCATGCATCCATTCATGTGTTGATCCATGCATCCAGCCATCCACACATCCATCCTTACATCCATTCATCTATCCATCCCTCCATCCATCCATAACCTGTTCACACATCCATTTACCTGTCTACCCACCCAACTGTCTATCCATCTACTCATGCATCCATCCATCCACACATTTATCTATCCATCCACCCAAGTATCCATTCATCCACACATCCATCTATCCCTCCACCCACCCATCCACTTATCCATTACTCTACCCATCCATCTATTTGTCCATCCTTCCATCCATCCATAATCTATTCACATATCCATTTACCCATCTACCCACCCGTCCATCCACACATCCATCATCCATTCATGCATCCATCCACCCATCCATAGCCTACCCTCACATCCATTCACCCATCTACACATCCATTCATCACCTCCTCACCCCACCATCAACGCATCCACCCACACACCACCCATTCATTCATCCATCACATACCCACCCATTTGTCTACTCATCCATCCATCACCAGCCCATCCGCTCACCCATCTGTTCAGCTATCCACCCCTCCATCCTTCTGTCATTCAGCCATCACCTGCCTGCCCATCCATCCAACTATCCATTCATCCATCCACCCAAGCATAAACAACCATCTATCCACCCAGCCATCTACTCACCAATTTTCCCTGTTACCCTCCCTCCCTTTCTCCCCTTCTTCTTCCTTTTGCCCATCCACACATCCATCCATTTACCCACCCATCTATCCAACTCTCCATTCATCCACTTATTCATCCAACCATCCACCACCCATCCATCAACCCACCCATGCATTCATCAATCTACTTATCCTTTTTTTTTTTTTTTTTTTTTTTTGAGACGGAGTTTCGCTCTTGTTGCCCAGGCTGGAGTGCAATGGCGCGATCTCGGCTCACCGCAACCTCCACCTCCTGGGTTCAGGCAATTCTCCTGCCTCAGCCTCCCAAGTGTGGGATTACAGGCACGCGCCACCATGCCCAGCTAATTTTTTGTATCTTTAGTAGAGACGGGGTTTCACGATTTTGACCAGGTTGGTCTCGATCTCATGACCTCGTGATCCACCCGCCTCGGCCTCCCAAAGTGCTGGGATTACAGGCTTGAGCCACCGCGCCCGGCCCATTCTACTTATCCTTTCTCTCTCTCCTGCCCTTTCTCTCTTTCGTTTATCCCTCCTTCCTCCTTTCCATCCATGCAGCCTTCCATCCATCCATTTGTCCCTTATCTATCCACCCATCAATCCATCCATCCCGCTTCACCCACCCATTCATTCATCCATCTGTAAACATATATTAAATGCACTGTCTTCCAGGTACCAGGCCTGTTGAGGACACTGGCAGAATTAAGTGAGACTAACTCAATTCCTGCTGGAAAAGACACAATGAGCTGTTTGCCTTCAATATGACACCTGCTGGGGAAGACCTGGGGAGAATGGGGGTTTCAAGGGACACTGCCCAAGAGCCAGAACCCAGAAGCTGGGGTGGGAGCAGACTTCCAGAGGTGATGACACGGCAGAGGGGCAAGTGGGTGAAGCTGGGAAAGTGCCTGGTGGGAGCAGAAAGAAGGCAGTTCCAGATGAGAGAACAAGAGGAAGGACAAGAGGATGGGAAGGAGAGTGAAGCCTGGGAGAGCGTCTGAAGGGCTGGGAGTGTCTCAGGTGCCCAGATGCCCAGGTGGGATGGACCTGCTCTCTCTAATGCCCTGGGGCAGCCCACTACAAACTGGGTGCTCATTGTCTCACAGCTCTGGAGGCCGTAAGGTTGAAATCCTGGTGTGGGCAGGGTTGGCTCCTGTTGGAGGCTCTGGGCAGCATCTGTTCTGTGTGTGTCTCCAGCCCCCGGTGATGCTGGCAGCCCCCCGTGACACTGGCAGCCCCCGGTGATGCTGGCAGCCCCCCGTGACGCTGGCAGCCCCCCATGATGCTGGCAGCCCCCCAGTGACACTGGCAGCCCCCGTGAGCCTTGGTTTGCAGGCACATCTCGACGTCTGCCTCTGTTGTCGCTCGGCTGTCCTGCCCTGGGCTCTGTCTCACTGTCTCTCTTCTCCCCTTCCGAGGACACCAGTTGTTGGATTTAGGGTCTCAGTGTCTCTGCTCTTCTCTCAGAAGGTCCTCATCACTCTGGGTTTAGGGCCCACTCTACTTCTGTGTGACCTCGTCTTATCCAACTGCATCCAGGAGCCAATTCTTCCCTTTTCTTGGGGGACACAATTCAACCGTTCACACCACCTCACCAGCCAGTGCCGTGGCTCTCGGGCCCTTCCTGCCGGGAGTGCTCTCTCAGTGCTGGCCTTTCTGCTGCTCCCAGTGTTGGCTTTTATGGACACTGCACAGGCCTCTCGATGTGTCCGTATGCTGGTCTGTGTTAGGCATGCAGAGAATTGTGGGGCTTGTGATCATGTCTCTTAGGTTGGAATCCTGTAGACTCTTGAGTGGAGATTGTTGTGCTTCTGACTCACTGGGACTCAGAGGAGAAAACCAGGAGAGAGTGGGGAAACAGGCCAACAGGGGGAAGAGGTGGGAGCAGGCGTGGTTGCAGGTGGGGCCCAGCCCATCGTCACGGGGACTCTGGACACGCATCAGACTGCAGGTCGGGATGGGGGTTTTGCTCTCAAGATGGTCAGGGACTGCCCCTGGGCCACCCTGGCACAGGCTTCGATCCCAGGGGCCCCTGGACAAGGGCCCAGCTGCCCGAGGCCAGCCCTGGGGACTTCAGGTGTGAGCTGTTAGGGTGGCACCTCCCTTGGTGGTGGGGGAAGGTCATGGCCACCCCTGAGAGTAACGGGCGTCCTTAGTGACAACGGGGAGGCTGGGGGGCGGCAGTAAGGCTGAAGGCAGGCTCAGCCCTCGTGGGCAGCACAGCGCTTTTCCTGCCACGGAGTTCTCTCACCCACCTGAAAGGTGTGAGTGTCCTTCCCGTCCACACGCAGCCACACAGGGGCTTAACTTCTCAAAGCCCAGCTGCTGTGATGGGTGTGTGCCATGACATGACGTGGTGGCTGACTGCATGCCCATGACAACTGGCGAGGTTGGGCCTCTTTTCATAGGTTTGCTGGCCATGTGGGCATTTTCCCTTGCTGGCACTCATTCCAGGTTTCTGTCCACTTTTCTGATGGGGTGTCTGCCTCTTCCTTAAGGACTTGTGGAGTTCTTTCTGCTCTCAGGGTGTACGTGACCCTCCCTCACCTGCTCCCTCAGGCACTCCTGAGTAAATTACCCGGCATAAGGACCCCGCATGCACCTGCACTGTGCTTTCTGGTTGCCTGCAGAGCCCGAAAGCTCGCCAGGGACCAGCAGGTATGGGGCTGGCACCGTGTGGGGTGTGCAGGAGCTGCTTAGTCCTGGGGCGCCATCAGCCTGGAGTGCTCCTGTGTGTCCCCCAAGGATGCCATCCACAGCTCACACACTGGAGAGGCAGCACCCCACATGTGGGTCCCCACTCCTCTCTGCTGGGGGACTGCTATGCCTTTGTTTTGGGGGCTGGGGAAGGGTCTCAGCTGGTTGTTCCCCCAGTGTCCCGATCCCGGGTCCACATGCTTCCAGTCTCTGCAGACCCCACACCTCTGAGAAAGGCTTCAGTGCCACGGGCCTAGGCGGGACCATGACCCGCTCAGCAAAGCCCAACCGTGTCCGTGGCTGGTAGCCATCTGGGCCGGCCCCTGCTGCTGAGCTGCTGGGACCACAGGCAGAGGAGACCCACCCGGCCCCGGAGCCCACCTCTCCAATTGCTAGGACTTAATACAGTCACCCATGGTGGTGTCGGAGTCCTTCAAGTCCCAGCCCACATAGTGACTTATGGCCGCCCACATAGTATCGGCCTGGACCCCCAGCCTGGCCAGCAGGGATGCCCTCCATGATGCGCAGAACCTCCACCTGCTGCCGGGCACAAAGCCCTCAGTGTGAGGAAGGGGGTGCCCTCGGGCGGTTCGGGGCCGGGCTGCAGGTGGGCTGGCGGGAGTGACACTTGTCCTATCATAGGTCACTGCCTGGAGGGGGTGGCTGCCATCCTGTCACAGGTCAGCTAAGGGTATTGGTGTTTACTCCAAGCACGGGGACAACCCTGGGGTTTCCCTGGGCTGTGGCCTGATCTGTTGGTATCTAGAAGAGTCCTTTAGGCTACAGAGTGACAAAAGAGGGCCAGGAGCCACTAAGATCTGGGGCAGGGCTTTCAGGAGGCTCTCAGGCGGGGCAGTGGCAGTGGTCAGACAGTGTGGCTGGAGTCTGGACACAAGGAGAGCCCATGGGAATGCTGGTGGGCAGGTGAGGGCCAAGGCGAGGGGCGCAGGATGGCATCAAGGTCCAGCCTGAGCAAGTGGGCACAACATAAAGTAGGTGCCACAACTTGCCACAGGGACCCTGCAGGAGTGCAGACCTGGGTGAGGTGCACCACTGCACCCAACACTACATGGGAGCCCGGGAGGGGGGATGGGTCACACCCAGTACACCCGTGTGGGAGCCCAGGAGGAGGGGACAGATCACACCCAGCACACCCGTGTGGGAGCCTGGGAGGAGAGGACAGATCACACCCAGCACACCCGTGTGGGAGCCCGGGAGGAGGGGACAGATCACACCCAGCACACCCGTGTGGGAGCCCGGGAGGAGGGGGGATGGGTCACACCCAGCACACCTGTGTGGGAGCCCGGGAGGAGGGGACAGATCACACCCAGCACACCCCTGTGGGAGCCCGGGGAGGTGGGAACCCAGCACACCTGCACAGGAGCGTAGTAGAGGTGTTACTTCTAGGTTTTGGGGGAGGCTGTAAGGAGAGATGTGCCAGGAGGCATCAGGTGTGGAAGCCTTGCTGTGAGCGGGCTGGGGCAGGGTGGAAGCTGACCTTGGGGTGTGGACAGTTGACCTGGGCCCAGCTGAAATGAGGCGAGGAGGCTGAGGCAGTGTTTCCACTGTGGATGTCTTTATTGTGCCTAGGGACCCATAAGATGCTGACTAGAGAGAGGTGAACAGACACAGACAACACCCAGGGTGCTACACGGAGTCCCTCCCCAGAAGGCGGTGGGAGGCCACCCTCTGTGCTAACCGGAGCAGCCTCGCAGTTCACGCGGACGGCTCCTGCCGAGCGTCACCCTCCAGTCCCTGGAGCCCTTGTCCACCTGCAGGGATGTGACTGGCCCTGCATGGCCCCTGCCCCCGGGCAACACGCAGGCAGCCCTATCTTGGCCCATGAATTCAAAATGCAGTGTCCACTTTCCCGTCGTGACCGAGTGCAGCGTGCGTGGAAAGGTGGGTCTGGCCAACCTCCTTCACTCGGTGTTGCTGATTGTTCTTGTGAACAAAACCTGCAACATCAGCAAGCAGATTCGCAGGCATCGCGTTCCTGAATTTGTTCCGATTCACAGGTAAATATGATTTTAAAAAGACATTTCTGAACATAAAAACTGTTGTTATTGATGTGACATGCACCTGAGAAAAATAAAATTCCAGTGGGTGCCTCGTTGAAGGTCACGGCTCAAAGCCTGCATGCATCCTGGCGTAGGATGTGCTCCTGTGACGGTTCTACCCATGTGTCCTGGGGTGGGACACTCCTATGAGGGGTCTGCATGCATCCCGGGGCAGGACAAGCTCCTGCGAGGGGGTCCTGCATTTGTCCCAGGGCAGGACACGCTCCTGTGAGGGGCCTGCTTGCGTCCCAGGGCAGGACACCCTCCTATGAGGGGCCTGCATGTGTCCCGGGGCAGGACACTCCTCTGTGAGGGCTACACCACAAGGACCCACAGGTGGCCCTAGTGGCAGTAGCCTGAGCTGGTTTCAAGGAGTTTTATTTCTCTCTACTGCAAGAACATAAATAGAATTTCCTGGTGAGACGCACCAGGACCCCTATCCTCCAATGCCTCTGAACAGACTCTGTGTGCAATGTGTCAACTGAACGCTCAATTTACAGCCTCTGCTGGGAGCCAAGCATCAGGACAGGACTTTGCAGGAACTCGTGGTTTCTTTCAGTTCACCTTCTGCACAGCTAAACAAAGCAGGACGCACGGCTTTTTAACACAGGCAAGATAAACGTTCCAGGAAGCGACCGCGATGAGCACTCTGAGGCATTCCCGCTGGGTGCGTCAAGGATGGGGACCCCCACCTGAGAACAGCGCCCTGGCCAGCCTCGGAGCTGGGAGCCGCGGCAGGGAGGGAGCCTCACACAGACAGCAGGAAGGTGGGCGTTTTACTGCCCTGCGGGGCGGGAATGGGGTGGACCGCACTGCACAGATCTACGTTGTTATGACAGCAACACAAGACACAGCGGGCTGCGCTCCCGGCAGGGAAAGGTGTCAACAGTCACAAGAGAGGAGCTTCTGCTTTGTTTTTTGTTTTCGGTAGAGGTTGGAGACCAGAAGTTGCCTCCTGCTCTTGAAGCTTAGATTTCCTTGGTTTGTTGGCTTCTCTTCCACGGCGGGACGATCTCCCGGGGTCTTTGTCTCCGCTCCTTCTACACCTTGAGCCAGTGGCGGAGCTGAAAGAAAACAGACAGTGCAGCTGCTTGGAAGGGCAGCCCCGGGCCCACGCCCACCTCTTGTGGCTGCTTGGAGGGGGCAGCCCCGGGCCCACGCCCACCTCTTGTGGCTGGGACCAGCCGCCGGCAGTGAGCAGACAGCTTGCAGCCTCCTGACCACAAGCCCTGGGAGAGGAGGGGGCTCGTGGGGTGCCCGGACCACCATGCTCCTGACAGGCGCCAGGGATCCGAAGCCTTTTGTAAATCAATTATTACTTGACTTTTAAAAAGCTGTGAGGCTGTGTTTGCCGTGGTGGGCATGGTGGCCTCTGGGGCGTATTTGAGGTCAGCTGCTGGGTCTGAGAGATGCTGAGCACTCTCAATTTGGGGCTGGGTCCAGACTGCACCCCAGTGACTGGGGTGTGATGTGGTGATGTCACCTCTTCTCCATGTCCCCGTCACCTTCCTAGGGGCCTCGGATGCTTTACCAGAGTGAGATGCTGCCTCTGCAGCTATGTCTTGCTCTTGGTGACCCTGGCAGGCGCAAGAGCAGGGTGTGTTGACTGCTCAGGGACCAACAAGAGCAGCTCTTTAGATGGCCGGCAAATGTCACTGCCTGCTATCATGCAGCCGTGAGTTCAGCCTATTTCTGAGCAGAAGCCTCTCGATAGCACGAAATGGCAAGAAGTGTGCTTCACAAACATTTCCAAATGGCCACGCAGGGCTTGCTTCTGACAAAACCACACTGGCCACGGAAAGCCACTGAAGCTACCACTGGCCACACCACAGGCTCCTTTGGCCACTCCACGGAGAGTCTGCAGGGGCCTCTGCAATCTGGCTGGGATCACACAGCATGCCAGGGGTCTGCAGGGGGCCTGGAGCAGCCACAGCAGACACCAGCACAGGCAGCATCCAGGTGAGGCTCAGGGCTATGTGAAGGCCGCTGGGGGCAGGGAGCCCGGCCAGGACCCACAGCAAGGGGATGCTCGGTGGTTGGAGCCCTGGAGCCGAGGCTCTGGTGGCAGCCCTGCCTCAGCCCGGTGATGGGACTCCAGCTGTGAACCTTCCACCCCCGGAAGAAGCCGTTCTCTGTCCTGCCCTCCGACAGAAGCAGAAGGTCCCCCTCTGGAGGAAGGTGTGCCTGGGGGACCCCCAGATTCCCACAGAGTAAGATCAAGCCATAAAAGTAAAATAAAGACCAGAAACAGAAGACAGCACCCATTCTGAGAGAGTCCCTGGAAACCAGACCTCCACTGGACCCCAGAGGACCAGACCGGTTGCAGCAGATTACAGAATGGCCGCACAGGGGGCTCTCGACAAAGTGACACTCACACGACATGGTGATGAGAATGTCACGAGAAACAGCAGAGCACACGTGCGGCTTCCGGAGACAAAGAAGAGAAGGGGATGGCTGGGAATGCAGAGCATGGGAAGGGGCGGGAAGCAGAACCTGCAGAGCTGGGAATGCAGAGCACGGGAAGGGGCGGGAGGCAGAACCTGCAGAGCTGGGAATGCAGAGCACGGGAAGGGGCGGGAAGCAGAACCTGCAGAGCTGGGAATGCAGAGCACGGGAAGGGGCAGGAGGCAGAATCTGCAGAGCTGAGCTGTGGTTTGTTTACATGATGGACAGTCAGCGACCAGTCACAGTGGGTGAACTGTAGCTATGAACAACAACACTTCTGATCTAGATGGAATAACAGGGGCTGAATTTACCCTATTGTCCGAAACAACCCCCAAATAAACAAAATACATGCACCAGTGACCTTCCAGACACTGGACGCCACAGCGTAAGGGTCGGTGGTCCCTGAGGGAAGCAGAAGGAAGGCCCCCGACCAGAAGGGCCACCTGCACCACCCTGCTCGCTGCCTCTAGGGAGTTTCTAGACTGCAGCACAGGGAAGGCACAGCCTAGTGGACTCCCTGAGCAGAGAGGCTGGAAAGGAGAGCTAGGGAAATAGGTGGCCACAGCTTAGAGGCTGGAGCGCCAGAGAGGAGACCCTGGACAGTGGCCCCTGACCTCCGCTGAACATCCCATGCACATGAGGAGACTGGGGAAAGAACTACCGACAGAGCCAGAGAGAAGGAACCATCTCTGATGCCCACACGTGGCTGGGCACAGTCCCTGCTCCCCCAGCCAGGAAAGACAGCAGGGTTCTTGGGGCTTCGCATGGAGCATGCACAATGTCTCACCTCAGCAGGGGTCAGTTAGGGCTACACCGAATGCTGAATAACACCCCGGAAACCCAGAAATGTTTAGAGATGCAACAAAACGAGAGCATAAGAAGGGCCAGGGAAAGATCGAGCTAGACCCAGGACAGATGGGTGTGGGCAGCTTCACAGCATCTGGTTTTCCCGCTGTGCGCTCACAGGGTCTGTTTGTTACACGGACAAATCAATCATTTGAAAATGGCCACCTGTGGATTAATGATAAGAGTGTGCTACTCAACTGTGCACCTGAGATTCAAATGAGAACAATTCCCAGGGGCACAGTGACACACCAGAGCCTCACAGCAGAACAGAGGCAGAAGGCAGTCTTCCAGCATGCTGCTGCAAAAGTCACAGAATGACACGAGTTTTGAATCTGCAGATCTGGATGCACAACATATCCAGAGAGGATAAAAAAAGAAGAAACAACACCACAAAGATACTCTGCAAGAAGAGCAATCCCAAGGTTAAAAAAAAAAGAAAAGAAAAAGAAGAAACTCAGGTCCCCACACTTAACAGTGAACCTGCAACATGAAAAGCACAGGAAACTCAGGAAAGCACAGGAAGCACAGGAAACTGAGGCAGGGGTGAGGACAGAGCACAGGAAACTCAGCCACGTGCAGGGGTGAGGCAGGGGTGAGGACAGAGCACAGGAAACTCAGCCATGTGCAGGGGTGAGGCAGGGGTAAGGACAGAGCACAGGAAACTCGGCCGCATGCAGGGGTGAGGCAGGGGTGAGGACAGAGCACAGGAAACTCAGCCTTATGCAGGGGTGAGGCAGGGGTAGAACAGATCATAGGAAACTCAGCCACGTGCAGGGGTGAGGACAGAGCACAGGAAACTCAGCCATATGCAGGGGTGAGGCAGGGGTAGGACAGAGCACAGGAAACTCGGCCATGTGCAGGGGTGAGGACAGAGCACAGGAAACTCAGCCTCATGCAGGGATGAGGCAGGGATGGGACAGAGCACAGGAAACTCAGCTGTGTGCAGGGGTGAGGCAGGGGTAGGACAGAGGACAGGAAACTCAGCCACATGCAGGGGTGAGGCAGGGGTGAGGACAGAGCACAAGAAACAGTCACATGCAGGGGTGAGGACAGAGCACAGGAAACTCAGCCACGTGCAGGGGTGAGGCAGGGGTGAGGACAGAGCACAAGAAACAGCCACATGCAGGGGTGAGGACAGAGCACAGGAAACTCAGCTGCGTGCAGGTATGAGGCAGGGGTGAGGATGGAGCACAGGAAACTCGGCTGCGTGCAGGGCTGAGGACAGAGGACACAGCATAGAATGGCTCATGAGTCCATAGGTCTCAGCACAGCCACAGAACACTGATGCCTCCAAAATGCTGATAGTCACTGTCAGGCTAGGACCCAGAGGCCACCACAGTGCCTTCGTGAATGAGAGCAATGTAAAGACGTTCACAAACACCAACAGTGAGGAGGCTGGCAAGAGACCTCCTCTAAGGAATGTCTGATGGATGCTTTTTGAAAAGCAATAAAGTGGTCCTAGAAGAAAATAAGTCTGTAACAAAAGTATGGGCATCAACAAACGCCAAGCATGCACATTAGTCCAAGGAACACGGTGAGTCCGTACAAAATAACAACAGCAACGAGAACAACAGTGTCTAATCTGCGGGTTAAAAAGACAGAAATGGATTTGAACAATCACAGCACATTCATCAGTAGAAGGAAGATTTAAGTCCTCGTAATGGGACAGGGTTAAGATATGGTTTAACTGTAGAGTTTAAGTGAAAAACGTATGGTACAACCTCAAGAGTAGCTATTAAAAGAACAGAATAAGGCTGGGCACAGTGGCTGTGAGGCAGAGGTGGGTGGATCACTCAAAGTCAGCAGTTCAAGACCAGCCTGGCCAACAAGGCAAAACCCTGTCTTTACTAAAAATACAAATATTATCCAGGCATGGTGGTGGGTGCCTGTAGTCCCAGCTACTTGAGAGGCTGAGGCAGGAGAATTGCTTGAATCTGGGAGGTGGAGGTTGCAGTGAGTGGAGATCACACCTCTGCACTCCAGTCTGGGTGACAGAGGAAGACTCCATTCCAAAAAAAGAAAAAAAGTAGAAAGAAATAAACAGAATAAGAAAAATGAATAAACCAAAAAAATCAATCAATAAAAAGGCAATAAAGGAGAAAAATAAACAATAAAAAATGGGACAAACAGAATTGAAAGACAGTAGAATTAATTTCAAATATATCAATAATCACAACAAATGTAAATGGATTGATCTGCCCAATTGTCAGAGTAAAAAATTCTAGGTGTTTGCTGGCTTTGCAAAAAACACCTAAATCTTAAGATCACTGCAAAGCTGAAAGTTAACAGATCGCAAAAGATATTTCTGGCAAACTCAAAAGACACCTGGTGCAACTCTAGTCATCCCAGACAAATCAGACTTTACGTTCAAAAGCTTCGTTAGGAAGTGAAGATGGGTTCACGTCACCAGGAAGATATAATCATTCTAGACATGGATCAACCGCAGGTAACAGCCTCAGACTAGAGAGCAAAACCTGATAGAACTGCAGGGAACAGCAGATGAATATGCTATCGAGGAGGAATATGCCACAGGCACCTCTCAATCACTCATGGTCAAGCACCCCTAAAATGGACAAAGTGTAGACAATGTGGGTAACACGACAGACAAGCCTATTCAAATGGACAGGAGGAGAACTGTGCATCGATCACTAGAGAAGAACACATTCATCTAAAAGATGTACAATGTTTGTCAAACTTGATCAGGTACAAGGCCCTAAAGAAGTCTCAATATATTTTAAATAATAGGCATCATGTGTGTTTGAGAACAACAAAATGAATTTGGAAATTAGCCACAAAAAGATGAATAAAACATCTGCATGTATCTGGCAACTTAAAAACAGACTTTAAAGCAAGTTATGAGTTGACAAACTCACGACAGAAATTAAAGTATACTTAGAACTAAAAGGTAAAGAAAGTACTATGTAAAATGTGGAATGCAACACATGAAGTATTTTGAGGAAAAGTCATAGCCTTGAATGCTTACATTAGAAAAGAACAAAGGATGATAATTAATCTAAGGTCCAAATTGAAAAGTTAGCAGAACTACAACAGAGGAAGAAACAATAAATACAGGAGCTGAGGTTAATGCGACAGGAAGCAGAGCAAGAGTCCCACACACGAAGTCAAAGTTGGATATTTGAGAAGACTAGTGAGATCCTCTGCAAAGTGCAAGACCCCAGGTGTAGGACTCTCACAGGAGAGACGCTCTCGTGGAGCTGGACCAGAGGCCAGTGGGGAGGGGCTGGGGTCCCCTGGATGGATGAGTGTGAAGCCTGGATGCTCCTCCTGTGTTTGCAGCAGGCGAGTCACTGGGAGGACAGAGGGAAGGGTGCCGAGGGAGGGAGGCCGAGCCCACACCAGAACCAGGACTTGCAGGGAGGAGGAACAAGGAAAGCTGAGCTCCTTGCTGGGGTCCTCGTGCATGAACTCATGAGACCCCTGCTGGGAGGACTCTTTACCAGGAGGAGGCACAGAGAGGTGGCCAGAGGGAAGAGGCAGCCCCGAGGTGGGGCCACAGTGCCCTCCGCACCACCCCTCTATGCCCTTTGCTGTGCACTGGACTCTGCTGTCAGCATTTGTGTGACGTTAGTGTGGGGAATCAGGTCCAGGCTGAGGCCGCTCTGGGGTGGAGAGGACAGTGCCATGGGCCCACGGCACAGCCCAGGTTCCTCTCCTGCCAGGCAGCTCTGTGATAGTGGGCACATTCCTGGGCCTCTCTGAGCCTCAGGGGCCTTGTGTAGAGAGAGTGGCGGGCTGCCTTTCAGGGCTGTGAGAGGAAAACCTCAAGTGTTTCCTCTGTGCCCCTGGGAATGCACATGCTGCACGGCAGGTCATGAACACACGTGATGTGCGCACACTCCTGGATGGCTCCCAGGGTGCAGGAAAGACCTGGTGTGACTATCCCTCACCTGGAGAGTGCCCCAGGTTCCCCAGGCCTCTCCCAGTCCCTCCAGGGCTCCCTGCAGCTCCCCATGGCCAGGCCCAGGCTCCCCTCCTGGACCACTCCCGGCACTGTCTCTGGTGCCCCTGTGAGGCAGGCGGGTCCCTTGCTGGTCCTCAAGCTGGCTTAGCTGGCCCTGCAGGGTGCTGCTCCTGTGTCTGGGATGTGCCCAGGTCTTTGCAGGGATCGTGCGTACTGCTCCCGTGTCTGGGATGTGCCCAGGTCTTTGCAAGGAACGTGTGTACTGCAGGCGTCTGCACAGATGCTCCTCCTGGGCCCTCTGCATCATGCACCCCCTCCCAGGTGCATGCCTCCACTGTCACCTGCCACTGCTGCCTGCCTGTCCTCATGAAGCTCATGCTGATGGAGTAAATGAGTGCCACCTACACCAGTCTTGCCTACACCAGCCTTGTCTACACTAGCCTTGGAGCCCTCTGGGGACTGCAGGAGCAGCTGGGGCAAAGAACACCATGCTTGGGACCATTCTGAATTCCCCAAGGGAGGCCCGCGGGGGCTGTGACCTCACCGTGAACTGGCGCACCTCCCCTCTGTCCAGCAGCCCGTGGTCCTTCTCAGGTGTGATGGCGTAGGCCAGTTTCTGAAAGACAAGGAGAGTGTGGGGGGCTATGCAGACCAGCACCCACCTACCAGCACCCACCACTGACTCACACTGCCAGCACCTGCACCTTCCAGCAGCCTCACCTGCCAGCACCCCTCACCTGCCAGTGCCCACCCACCAGCATCCACACCACCCGTGCCCACCACTGACACACTGCCAGTGCCCACACCGACCTGTGGCAGTTCCTGGGGCCTGGATAGCACCAAGCCCTCCCAGAGCAGGTGGTACCTTCAGGGGCTCACACTCGGGGGCCTGGGTGCTTGTGTCCGGGACTCTGAGGCCAGATGACTTCTCTCAGGGACCCCTGCATGTGGCCCTGGCCCACGTCATCACCACAGTTCCACCTGTACCTGGCCCAGCTGCTGAGGTTTTACTTGGCTTATGCTCAGAGTTTGGCCATGTGAGGGGTAAGGGAATTGGCTATTCAGGCCTGCTGGGCTGCAGCCATCCTCCAGCTCCACGCTGACCTTGGCCCCTCCTCCCAAGTCCATCCAGACTCCCAGAGGTGCTGTCTCCCTGCAGGGACTGCCCGGCTGCTCGCTCTTCCCCTGCGCTGGGTCCTGGCAGGTCAGTGAGTGGGGACCTGAGAAGGACTGTCCACAGCAGGGTACCATCAACTTTCCTGGGACCATGGCAGCCCCTGAGCCCCTCCCACTCCAGAGAAGGGCCACGTTCTGGGCTTTGCCTGCACTGAGCCCTGGCCTGCCAGGCTTCTGGAGAGACTGGCTCAGTGCCACCCTGGGGCACCTGCCACGTGTCTGAGCCCAGGTGAAGGTGGACTCCTCGAACACGGCTGGTGCAGCTATGGAGATTTGCTGCCCAGGGCCAAGGCAGTTCTTTCCAAGAAAGACTGGGATTTGAGGGAAGCAGCTCCCAGTGGCTGGCTCTCAGATGAGGGCAACCTTCTTCCAAGTAGGGCGGGTCCTTATCTCTTCCGGGGACCACAGAGCCAGGGTGTTAAATAGGGGGACCCCCATGCTGGTTCACCTGCCTTTCCTCTACACCAAGGAGGCAAAACCAAGAGGAGGAAAGGAAGTGCGGGTCAGGGACTCCACAGAGCTCCCTCCACTGCCTGGGCTCCAGCTGCCCGTTTGGCCAAAGTGGGGCTTGGCCCTGGGGGGCCTAGGTAACACCTGATTCCAATGCCCGCAGATGGCTGCTGTGCCCACCCCACCATACACTATAGTGTGTAGGCATGCATGCGGTCAGTACACACAAACTTGGACACGCATGAGAGCACAAACCCAGGCGCACACACACGTGCACACAGAGACACAGCACACACAGACATGGAGATACAGTGGATGGACACACAGGCACATGCACACATAGACACATGCAGACATGAAGATACAGTGGACGCACACACAGGCACATATGTGCACACAGACACACACAAACAGGTAGATACAGTGGACGGATGCACAGGCACATGCACACACACACAGGTAGATACAGTGGATGCACACATAGGCACATATGTGCACACAGACACACACAGACAGGTAGATACAGTGGATGCACACACAGGCACATATGTGCACACAGACGCACACAGACAGGTAGATACAGTGGATGCACACACAGGCACATATGTGCACACAGACACATGCAGACAGGTAGATACAGTGGATGGATGCACAGGCACATGCACACACAGACACACAGACAGGTAGATACAGTGGATGCCCACATAGGCACATATGTGCACACAGACACACACAGACAGGTAGATACAGTGGATGCACACATAGGCACATATGCACACACAGACACACACAGACATGTGACATACACAAAGACACACACAGGAATGCACATATGGACACCCACACCCATGGACACAGGCGTGCAGGTGGACACACACACACACACACACACACTGTTGTGGTGGCAACATCCAGTCTCCTCCTCTCGGTCACAGATGACCCAGGCAGGTGAGGACTGGGGCCGTGGACACCCACGGAGCCTTCCTGGAGGCCTCACACTCAGGCAAAGGCTCCCTGTCGAAATACCCACCTCTCGAAAGGACCCGGGCAGGCTGCAGAACTTGTAGGCTGCATAGATGGGCACCATAGCCATGGAGGACGTGGCAATGACCCAGCCCAGTGCGTTGGCCCAGTCGGGGAAGATGTAGGCTCCGTAATGGGGGGGCCTGAAGGTCACAATGCTGACCACGACCACGAACTGAAACCAGTGGACACAGAGTTCAGGCAGCTCTCAGCCAGCGGTGCCAGGACAAAGCAAGGATCAGGCAGGCACTTCATGGCAGAGGGTCTCTTGGCTCCCACAGCTGTGCACATGCAGACCCCAGCAAGGCCTGCAGATGTGGCAGCCAGGCATCCACATCCTCCTGAGGCATGACCTAGCCTGTCCTGTCCTATCCTGTTCTATGCCACCCCACCCCACCCCATCCCATCCCATCCCACCCCATCCCATCCCATCCTGTTCTATCCCATCCCATCCCACCCCGTTCTATCCCATCCTATCCTATCCCATCCAATCCCATCCCATCCCATCCCATCCCATCTTGTTCTATCCCATCCCATCCCATCCCATCCCATCCCATCCCATCCCATCCTGTTCTATCTCATCCTATCCTATCCCATCCCATCCCATCCCATCCCATCCTGTTCTATCTCATCCTATCCTATCCCATCCCATCCCATCCCATCCCATCCCACCCCATCCCATCTTGTTCTATCCCATCCTATCCCATCCTATCCCATCCTATCCCATCCCATCCCATCCCATCCCATCCCATCCCATCCCATCCCATGCTTTCCTGTTCTATTCCTTGCTTGAAATCACAACAAAACAAATCTGGCCACTACTCAGTATACTGAATCTATGCTCCATGGACTGAAGACAGAATTGTGAGCCATGCAGGACAGCCCTAGGGGCATCTGAGCTCCATATCTCTACTCATTCTAGAAGCAAATTGGATAAAGTCACAGAGCCATCTCAGAACACCACCACGAAAGTAATGTGGAGGGTGGAGTGGATACCACTTGCAGGGGAAGCTTCCCACTCTCTGGAGACTTCTCCTGAGGCAGCTCATGCATTTGTTCATCCACTCCACAAAATGCACCACCATCTAAAAACAGCCTCCACGTGCCTACATATATGCCACACACATGACTGTGTTCCATGTACCCATATGTGGACTGCACACCAACATATGTGCCACACACCCGACTGTGTTCCATGTACCCACATGTGGACTGCACACCAACATATGTGCCACACACCCGACTGTGTTCCATGTACCCACATGTGGACTGCACACCAACATATGTGCCACACACCTGACTGTGTTCCATGTACCCACATGTGGACTGCAGGCCTACATATGTGTTGCACACCTGACTGTGTTATGTGTACTCACATGTGGACAGCACTCCTACATATGTGCTGCACACCTGTGTTCCATGTACCACATGTGGACAGCATTCCTACATATGTGCTGCACACCTGTGTTCCATGTACCACATGTGGACAGCACTCCTACATATGTACTGCACACCTGTGTTCTGTATACCACATGTGGACTGCATGCCTATATATGTGCTGCACACCTGACTGTGTTCTGTGTACCACATGTGGACAGCACTCCTACATATGTACTGCACACCTGTGTTCTGTATACCACATGTGGACAGCATACCTACATATGTACTGCACGCCTGTGTTCTGTATACCACATGTGGACTGCATGCCTATATATATGCTGCACACCTGACTGTGTTCTGTGTACCACATGTGGACAGCACTCCTACACATGTGCTGTGCAGCTGTGTTCCATGTACCACATGTGGACAGCACTCCTACATATGTGCTGCGCACTTGACTGTGTTCCATGTACCACATGTGGACAGCATGCCTACATATGTACTGCACGCCTGTGTTCTGTATACCACATGTGGACTGCATACCTACATATGTACTGCACACCTGTGTTCTGTGTACCACATGTGGACTGCATACCTACATATGTACTGCACACCTGTGTTCTGTATACCACATGTGGACTGCATACCTACATATGTACTGCACACCTGTGTTCTGTGTACCACATGTGGACTGCATGCCTATATATGTGCTGCACACCTGGGTCCTTTCCAAGGAGACAAGGAAAGCTCTGATAGATATGGCTTATGAGATATGAGCTTAACATGTAGCTTTTTCCAAATTGTCCATTTTTCCTCAATTTCAGAAAAGTTGAACATCCCAGTCTTCCACCCGGAAAGCACGTTGGATGCGTGTCTCATGCCCGTCTCAGCATCTTCTTCACGTGCTGCCTCGAGACACCTGTAGGTTTGGAGCCGGGTAGCAAAGGACTGGGAAGGGGTTGGAGTCGGGTCTGTCATATGACCAAAGCCAGGACGGCCAGCTCTTTGGTAAACGAAGCCAGCGTCCTGGAGCATCTGGGATTAGGGGCGCCTGCCCTGGCTGCGCAGAGAGCCCTGAGCACACTTTAAAGAGCCATGCATGCCTCCCTAGACACGGCAGTTTTGCATATCGGACACGTAGGTATTGCTGTAATATGTTTTCTTGCATTGTTGAACTTCTTGCTAGATAGCACTTTTCTTAGAAAGACTATGCCTCCGAGGCCACAGTCTGCCCACGTGAGTTGCCTTGCTCTGGCATGATTCCCTTTCAGCAGTGCAGCAGCATCATCGGCCACAGAGTCTTGTCAACAAGCCTGGGGCATGTACACTCCTTACAACCAGAGGCCAGCACATGCCAGAGGGCAGGGGACTGTGCCACAACCCAAAGAAACATACAATAATACGGACATTACTTTTCTGCTAAAATTGAAACTTCACAGGATTGCACTGCAATGTTAAATACAAAATGGCACAGAACGATGAAGTTGGCAAAATGAAGTCCTGTTTCGTATGGTTTGTAGGTTTATCTACAACTACGAAGTGTGTTTCTGTATGAAGTTTGAAGATTTAACGTAAGATCAGTAGAACATTTTATCTCCTAAGATCAAGGTCAGTCCTCTGGATGTTAAAAGGAGAAACCCCCAAGGGGGCCAATGTCTTCATGCAGAACAGCTCGGTTTCAACTAAAGGCTGAACAGTGGCGGGAAGACATACTGTGCCAGGCGGGGGACAGCAGGGGGTGAGTGGGAGGCTGATTTCCCGGGATCTTTCCCCTCTGCTCCAGGCCAGGCAAAGTGGGGGGTGGGTGGGAGACTGATTTCCCAGGGGGGCTGCCTCACTTTCCCCTCTGAACAGCCGTGTACTCTGTGTCCTATTGAAAGACTGCCCTGAATCCAGGAGCCTTCAATGGGAGTCTCACAGGAGCAGTAACTGAGCTTGGATAAATAAGCATATGTGCGGTCACGTGTGGTCACGCCACACGGCCTGGAGCTCAGATATGGTGGAATTGCCACAAGATGCCCGGGTGGGTTTTCTGACACTGTCGAGCTCCTCTGGGTTAGGGCCTGTCTCTCATCCCTTTCCTGCACCCCAGGCACCCGCCCTTGGGTGCTCAGACCCCTCAGCTTGCAACTACAGGGCTGTCCCACCTGCTGTGTGCAGGTGACGAGGGGTCTCCACACACACAGGCCCTGCTGACCCCAGGACCAGCCCTTGGTCCATGAGAGGGTGCGGCCTGAGTCCCCTGCCCCATTCCAGGCACCTCCTTGTGCCTGCTGGACTCGGGAGGTGCTTCTGTGTGTGAGCAGCTCGCAGGACACGAGCCTCAGA
This sequence comes from Leontopithecus rosalia, assembly GCA_028533165.1. Taxonomy (NCBI): domain Eukaryota; kingdom Metazoa; phylum Chordata; class Mammalia; order Primates; family Cebidae; genus Leontopithecus; species Leontopithecus rosalia. Next base: position 929,154 of record CM052649.1, read on the forward strand.
CCTGGACAGCTCTTAGGTGGCCTGTCTAGACCAGGCCGCCATTTAGCTTTGGGAGCCTCCTGGCCTCTCTGGCGGGGGAAGCACTTCAGGCAATCCCTAATGAATGGGCGCGGCCCTGTTCCAACAAAACTCCATTTACAAATGCGGGCATCTGAAGGCCTTGCCTTCAGGCCCCCCTGGGTGGGCCCTGACTCGGTGGCCCAGCACAGGTGACAGAAACAAGTGCCTCCTGGACACAGTGGTGCTGCTGAGTCAGAGGGAGGCCTGTGTGAGCAACGGGACAGGGTCGAGGCCACTGCTGCCCTCAGGGTCTCCAGCACTCGGTGTCCTCTGTTCCCGCCGCCTCGGAAGCTCTAACTTGTACCTGGATCCTCACGGCAGAGGTGAGTGCATGGCCTGACTCATCTCTAGCTTCCCCTCCCAACACAGACGCTTGGCCCAAGTGCAGGACTCACATGGCCTGTGACGGGTCCAAGGCTACCTGGGACCACATGTGAGGTTTCCTGGGTGGGCATAGAGGGGAAGGTGGAACACCTTCAGGAGACGGGCCTGCCCTTCTGGGCCGAGTTCCGAGACCCCTGACTCCAGCCATAGTGACCTCAGTCTCAAAGCGGCCTTTAGGGGCACACCCCAGGCCCTACCCGCAGCCTCCTGTGCACTCAATTTGCTCAAGCAACAACCTCATGCAGCCATTGGACCCCAGGGGTAGGTGCCAGAGCGGGGGCAGTGGACCGATGGGGAAGAGGTAGGCAGCCGAGGTCCCTTACCAGAAGGAAGCAGGGGCTGACCAGCTTCCAGCAGAGCCGCCAGTACAGGCTGGGCCGCTGCCCGGTCATCTGCTGGATGTCGTCACTGAACTGCCCAACACCTGGGGGGAAAAACAGCAGCTTCAGTGCCCATCAGGGCAGCACATTCCCCTGAGGCTGGACACGCGTGGGGGTCCTCGCTGACCCTGAGTCCCACCCACTGACCCCAGCCTCCTGTGGGGGGGCCGGGCCACACTCCAGCCCACTGGGTGCCTTGCAGATGGGTGGGAGCCCATGTGCCCGCTCCACTCCAGGAAGACCTGTGCCCCGGCAGGAGCTCCCAGAGCCCCAGTGACAGCCCCTCGGGTCCTCCTCCCCATCCCACAGCTCTCCCTGTCTCCCTCTGCCACCAGGACTTTTTGTTCACTTAAAAAGGTTGTGGTAAAATACACATAACATAAAACTTGCCGTTGTAGCCATTTTTATATGTAGAGTTCATAATATATTAAGTATTAATACATTCAGATTTTGTGTACCCAACACCACCACCCATCTTCAGAGCTTCTCCATCTTCCCGAAAGGAAATTCTGACCCCACTAAATGCCAATTTCTCCTGACCCCCAGCCCCCACCGAACCGCTGTGCCATCTGCTTTTTGTCTCAATGAATGTGACTCTCCTGGGAACCTCTGTGAGTGGGGACACAAGGCATGGGGCCTCCTGTGACCGGTTACTTCCCGTAGAGTGTCCCTGAGGCCATCCGAGCTGCAGCCCGTGTCAGCATTCCTTTGTTTTCAAGGCCGAATCATATTCCGTCATAAGAATACCATCACTGTGTCTTCAGAAAAGCTACTTCTAGAAACGTAATAAATATTTTTCTCCCCAAAAGCAAGCACCAGCAGTCCGCTTTAGAAATGCATGTTTTCCTTTCACTGGTATTATCTATATTATCTAACTTAGGAACTGACTGTAAGAAGACCTTAAGAGTGATTTCTCCCCTCACATCTGGTCTGTGACTCGTGCAGCCATAGTTGATCTGCTGAGATTTGGGGCAAGCCTTGTGGGTGTCCCGTGTTCTGTTAGAAAGACACCTCCATGCAGAATCCCCTCTCCACCCCCACCTGGGGATCTGAGCTTGACATGAGACATGGACTTGGGAGGGGGTGGGGACGCAGACAGGTGAGGCCAGAAGCAGCAAAAGGGGGCATCCCCAAGGCCTCTCAGCCTCCAGACTCAGCCTCCCACCAGCAGGTCCCAGGGCCCTGCCGGAGAAGGTGGCATCAGCTCCAAGACCTACAGGACCTCGGCGCAGTAGAAGCCTGGTGTATTCCAGCATATCTTATTAGAGCATAGATTTTGTTTCATTTAGATGAGGGGGTGCTAGATTCCTCTTTGGAGATATAACACAGGGCTTGGTCTTCTGAGGTGCAGGATGTCAGGGCCAGCTTTTCCCCGCCTCCCATGGTTTCAGAGACCATGGTGCTGGAGTGAATTCAAAGCACTTTCTCCTTCCTCTGTGAAGCTCTATGTTTTGTTCAGGGGAGATTACAATTAAAATGATAGATAAAGTATTGATTCCAAGTACCTGTGAAAGCACGAGTTTCATATTTCCCTTTTCTGTAGAACAACACTGAAAAAAAGAATATTCTCAGGATAGGAGCTGTTTGTCCTATTTGTCTCAAAGCCAGGGTGTTTATCTGGTTATAAATTCCACAGCGCTGAGGCAGAGACAATGACTCCTCGTATGCAGGTGAGCTAGGTGTCCTTCAAAACCGGGGCTCACACAGCATCAGAGACATTCAGCTTTGGCTGGAGAGATGCACCTGTTAGGCCTCGTCTGCTCACCTGAAGCCACCTGGCCAGGTGAGCAGAGCTGGCATCACAGCCCCATTTTACAGAAGACAGAACTCAGGGGAATGGAGGTGGCTTGCCAGGTCAGCATGTGGGGAAAGGGTAGCCCTGGTGCCAGGCTGGGTTTGTTGCTGTTTAAACCACCGGTGGACATTCCAGGACACAGCTGGGGTGGCACAGTGGGCAGGAGTTGCACCCTGTTGGAGGGCTGCCTACTGACCCTTAGGCCTGACTGCTCTGGAGCTCTGGACAGCAGGGAAGGCCATGACAGCATCTTTGAAATGCTCTGTGTCACATCCCTGCTGAAGCCCCCAGCGCGGATCTGATTGTGTTACCCTATGTGGGGTGGGCTCGCTTGTGCCTCTGGCATGGAGGAGGCTGAAGCCACCTGGCCACTGTGAACACCGCTGACCACAGTGTGTGTCTTCTGGCTGCCATCCAAGCTAAGCGCCTCACTGATCCCATCAAAGGGACCAGTGCCAAGCCTCTCCCCTCTGTGAAGCTGTGATGACCCCAACCCAGGCTACCTGCAGCTGAAAGGTGTTTCTTCATGGAGGCTTTGTCAGATGGGGAGTGGCACAGCCACCAAACAAGAGGGTGCCAGCCTGGCTGCCTCTCCTGGACTCACCATAGAACCAGGCCACCCCAATGGCTTCGATGAGCACTCCAAAGAGGATGGACGTGCCAGCTGCAAAATGGTCCAGGAGCGTGAAGACGTAGATGCCGCCCTAGAAGAGAGGGATCCTGTGGACCTGCGGGAAGGCTGTTCCCAAAGGTAAGCCTGGCCTGGGGGCACACTGCACACACAAGCTCTGTTTCACTCACTGCAAACTCTGGTTTCAGTCCCTAAAATTCAATCCACATGCAGCTTCTTAGGGCCACCTCTATTACAAATAATAATAATAAAAACGATCTCTCCTTTCCTTTCCTAGGGCTTCATGTGCAACTAGAAACGGAAGCAACTGAATGTGGAAGTTGGCAGTGCCTCCCGTGGAGAGGAGGTGGCCTGGGGTCTCCTACCACATAGATAGATTCTGTCAGCCCCAGCGTCCCCCACCAGTCCCCAAGCCCTAGAGGGAGGCAGCTTCAGCATTGAACGCGTCTGGGGTGAGCTGTCCAGATGCTGAAGTGACTATGGGACTCACTCTCCAGGGAGCTGTCCAGGTGCTGAAGTGACCACGGGACGCACACTCCGGGGAGCTGTCCAGGTGCTGAAGTGACTGGGAGCAAGCTCCGGATGTGCAGTTAACCCTGGGCACTCGTGTGTGTGCATTCGTGTGCGTATGAGTCATTTTCTGGGTGGGTGGGGACGCAGCTTCCTGGAAGCACTGTGGTTCTGTCTGACCTGACAGTCCCAGCAAGGCCGCCCTGTGCCACATGCTAAGGAGACATAACCAGGAGAAGGTGAAGCCGGCAATGGTACGTACGTTGGTGACGCAGAACAGGGAGAGGAGGAAGGTCGCCAGTACAATGAAGAGCGTGAAGAGCTCACGGTGTCTGTGCAGCAGCTGGAACTCATCGATGAGCCCGGTGATCACTGACTCCATGCCGCCCATCTGCACACAGAGCACAGGGTCAGGCTGCAGGCTGGGGCACTGCTCACTGCAGCCTGGGCCGAGATCTACTCAGTGGATGTACACCCGGGGATGCACATGAAACAGGGGCTGCATGGCTGTCCAGGATGCAGGACGCCTGGTAGCGAGGATGGCTGTTGGCAAGGGTTTCTCTGGTGGCACGACAGCAGGAGAGAGGACCCAGACGGATGACGCTATGCATGGTAGGGGTGAGCTCAGAGGGACCACACTATCCACGGAAGGGCAGACCCAGAGGGGCCACTCTATCCACAGTAGGGAGGTCCCAGAGGGCCCACTCTGTCCATGGTAGGGGGGACCCAGCCAGGACCACTCTATTCACGGTAGGGGGACCCAAAGGGACCACTCTATCACGGTAGGGAGGACCCAGAGGGGCCACTCTATCATGGTAGGGAGGACCCAGAGGGTCCACTCTATCCACAGTAGGGGGGAACCCAGCAGGATCACTCTATTCACGATAGGAAGACCCAGAGGGAACACGCTATCTACAGTAGGGGAGACCCAGAGGGACCACACTATCCATGGTAGGGGATTTGTAGCCTCGTCAATGTCTCTGGATGGGTAAGATGTGGCATAGCTAAAACACCACCACCCTGTCCACTACTACTGCACAGGCTTGGCTCGGCCAAATCTTCCCTAGCAAGATGACCCCCACACGCAAAGCTTTTGGGTGCACCTGGCCCAGTCACTGGCTACACCTCCCCAGTGGAGCCTCCTGACTCCCAGCATTCCCCCGTGGGATGCCATCCAGGCACCTGACTCCTGCTTAGTGACCTTCTTTTCCTTGCTTAGTCCAGACCCGCTTCATGCTCCTACATCATGAACATAAGGCCTGTGGTCAACTCAGAGGCTGTGGCCCAGCTGGGTAGGAGATGAATGGGGGCTGGATGCACAACCAGTATTTATGTGGAAAGGGATTCTGGGTCCCAAGCAGCTGACATGGAAGAAGGAGCCTGAGAAAGTCCAGCTGGTCCAGGGCTGATCAAGAGCTGGACCCGCCAACCCCAGCAACTGGACGTGTGCATGTGTGTGCTTGTGCATGCATGTGTGTGCATGCATGCATGTGTGTACATGCACATGTCCAGGATGTGTAGGTGGCTTGGGGCAGGTCACACAGGTACCCCAGAGTAGAGTGATAAAGGAAAAGTTAAACTCCAGTCACCATTCACCCCAGCCCCGAGAAAGGTCACCCAAATAATTGTGGGTCTTACTTGAGTCAAGCACAGGAGGTCTGGGGGCCGCCTGTGAGCCCAGGGGTCTTGGCTGACCCTTGGGGGGCAGGGCCCCCTTGGGGGGAAGGAACCAAAGTACCAAGGATGGGGCTCAGTGGCACAGGTTACTCACGGCACTGTCGATGCCCAGGGTGAGCAGCATGATGAAGAAGACCACGGCCCAGGCTGAGGACAGCGGGAGTGTGGCAATGGCCTCTGGGTAGATGATGAAGATCAGCCCCGGCCCTGAAACCAGAACCCACCCTGCTTTCCACAGAGCTCATGCAGTGCTCTCCCCACCCCATCCTAAGAGGCCAACACAGCCCACCACAGGCCTGTATGGACTAGGGCTGGTGCAGCCCTGCTGAAAAGCCTCCCTCCTGTGCATCCAGCAGATCCTGGCCTGGGACTCAGGAAAACGGAAACCCAGAACCAATCCGAGGGCTTCAGTTCATGCCCACTACCCAGCAACGGGGCTCCTCCGGATCACCTGCATCCTTGAGGGCTATGGGGGCGCTGGGAGAAGGAAGGGGCAGAAACAAGAAGGCAGGAGGGGTTTCCAAGTCTTCCTGCCCTTCGTCCCAAGTGACACCTGCTAATGTCCTTCTAGTTGGTTTTTCCTGCACATATCATGATATACACACACAGGCACATGCACACACATGTATGAACACACATCTGTGCACTCATATGTGTACGCACACACACAAATAGACCCAGCACAAGAGCACAAACACACACAAATCACACACATCCACATTATTTAGTAGCCTAATTTCTAAATTTAGCAATACATTAGGGATACGTTCCTGACCTCCACCTCCCAGGCACACAAGGAGGTTAAGGTCCTCTCACAAGGTTAGATATGGCTGTACTTGGCCAATGCATGGTGAACCCACTATAAGCGGGTCCCTGCGAGTGAAGCTTAGTAGAGGAGCATGTGGCTCCTTCACCACCGCCCCCACCATGGAGTCCAGGAGGTCTCATCGACACAGGCTGCTATCAGCTGGGGCCCTGAGGGCTCAGAGGAGCAGCACATCCTGACGCACACAGGGTCGGAGACCGCAGGGGCCCAGATGGAGGCTTCGAAGATGAGAGAAACCTGCAACTCTGTTATCCCTGCAAGCCAGGGAGGGGCATGCCAAGCTGAGGGTGGCGTGGCCAAGGCGGGATATCCCTACACAGCTCTCTTGGGAAACAACACGTGCTTCCTGCTACCAGCAGGCAGACTCAGGTGGAGGTGGAGGGGCTGGGAGGGTGGTAGCCACGCATCCGAAAGTCAATGCAATTTGGTGTCCGATGACCCCAAAGTGAAAAACAGTCCCACAGGCAACTGACCATTGACCATTTTAGAAGCCTCACATCCTCTACTGGCCGGCAGATCTCCCAAGTCCAGTCAGCCTGCAACAGACTCCCCTGTCCTCGCAGGCACGTGTCTGGTCCTCGCCTGTGGGAATGGGCCTGTGCCCAGCCTTTTAAATGATCAAAGGCCAGAGCCAGGGGCCGTTCCCTAAAGGTCTTTCAGGGTCCTTACTGTCAGCCAAGTAGCAGGATCAGGCCTGGTTCTCACAGCTCCCTGATGCCCTGGTGGCCAGGGGTGGCCTCTGTGTGGGGTGGGGGAGGCAGGCTTGCCCGAGACCTTCTGAGGCTTAGGTGGTATAGGTCAGGAGCCTGGGAAGAGACTCATCAGCTCAGGGAACATAATGTCAACATCCTCGCCTTCATTTCCGTACTGCGTTAACATTTCACCCTGTTTTCTTGAGAATTAAGGCTGAAAATGACATTTACTTTGCTTGTCATGAAACGCATAGAAGATATTCAACTATTTTCAGGGGTTAATAGAGGTCTTGCAAACTATGCTAGTTATCATAATAAAGGGCAAAAAGAGTGGAGAAAATGCAAAAATGCAGCAATGAGTAAATTTCACTGCTCTGCATTTATTTCCATGATGCTTTTGTTCTCCTGCTTTGACTGAATTTTTTCTTCTAGAGGAAAGAACATGGGCTTAGGAGGCCCACCTCTGAGCTGTGGCTCCAGCCCCAACCCCGGCTTTCTGTTGCAAGCATGGAGGGGCCCTTTCAGGTCTCCAAGCCTGTCACTACCTGCAGTGCCAGGGTCCTAGTGACTCAGAGGGGGTCAAGGCTGCCTGGCCCTGTGCTTGTCACTCCCCACCCTTGCTGAGCCCCAACCCCCAGGTAGAGGTCAGTCAGTGACAACACCCACCAGACAGGGGCTTTTCTGAGCATGATCACTCCTCACCAACCCCGCCCCCTGGAGAAGACAGTCCAGAGGAGCAAGGATGGGGATGTAGGATGGGAGCCTGCCCAACCTGGGGGCCCATGTCTGGAAGGAAAGGATCTTGTCCACATCCGTGAGGCACAGCAGGTCTGGAGGCAGGCGGGGGCTCTGCTGGCTGACAGACCGAGAAGCCCCGAGACTCCTTGAAGCTCTCGGCTGGCCCAAGTTAGAGCTGCTAACGCCACAGCTTCTCATTCCAAGCACCAGAGCTGGGCAGTGGCCCCAAGTGCCTGGGCCTCCCCTCATCCCAGCATCTGTGCCTGTCCTGCCGGCTCCTTCCTGCCTGGCATACTTCCTTCTTCAGCCAAGGTCTCCTCTTACCCTGGCATCTGTGCCCATCCTGCCAGCTCCATCCCGCCTGGCATACTTCCTTCTGTGGCTGAGGCCTCCCCTCACCCTGGCATCTGTGCCCATCCTGCCAGCTCCATCCTGCCTGGCACACTTCCTTCTGTGGCCAAAGCCTCCCCTCCGTCCCGGCATTTGTGTCTAGCCTCCCAGCTCCTTCCACCTGGCACACTTCCTGCTCCAGCTGAGGCCTCCCCAAGTCACCTGTGCCTGCCCGAGTCCTGGACCCCTCCTCACCCTCTCAGAGACAACTGCAGGCATGCGGGGACACTCGGTGTCACACGTCGGCCTGGTGAGCAGGAGGGGACACCTGCGCTGGAGGCCTCAGGGGTCTCCCAGCTGCTCCATGGCCGAGCTGACGTCCCCGGCGTCCCAGGCCGGCTCCAGGTGTTGCTGGAACAGCTCGTTCCTCCCCTTCCCTGAACTGCAGGTTCCCCCACCAGGTGGCAAGTAAACATCTAGAGGGCCCTGAGTGACAACCTCCACTCCAGACCCTTGCAGGGCAGCCTCACATGGCGTCTGCAGGGGGCAGCAGAGGGACTGTGGCACAGCTGTGCTGCTCAGTTGCATTTGGGCTTGAGGTTCCGCATTCAGGGGTGAGGGCCCGGAAGGGGCAGGGCAGGGAAGGTGCGGGGGTGGCGGGAGGTGGGCAGGTCTGTGCTGGTGGCCACACCACATGTGCCGCTCCAGCCACACCACAGCGGCCACACCACATGTGCCGCTCCAGCCACCACCCTTTAGGAGTAAGGCAGCAACTCTCTCTGACATCGCTCAGAGCCCGTGTGTCTCCTTCCTCTCTTGCAAGGAAAAAGGCTTTGCTGAGAGCTCGGCGCCACTGCTACACGGAGCAGGCCCAGGTACGGCAGGGGGCTCACCATCCTTGGCCACGTCCGCGATGGGCACGCTGTGCTTCTGCGCCATGTACCCCAGGAAGGAGAAGACGACGAAGCCGGAGGAGAAGCTTGTCAGCGAGTTGATGGAGGTGGTGACAATCGCATCCCTGTAAGAACGAGACAAGCCGTCTCAGGAACCAGCTGAGCTGCAGAGGCTGCAATTTTCCAGTCATTATTCTTAATTAACTGTGTCTGGGGAAGGGGCGGAAGGTCTCTGGAGGGGCCACTTTCCCCAGCAAGCCGGCTCCTTAGCAGCCTGGCAGAGCTGTCCTTGGGCCACCTTGGCCCGCTGGCTGAGCTGCTCAAGGCTCAGCCATCAGGGCTCAGGGTGGGTGACTGTCCTGTGCCCAGCGAGTCCTGCGGTGGGCGCCCCACCTGCCTCACCAGGCGGAGCTTCCAGAACCTTGAGGAACACATACCTCCTGGGAACCTCACTAAGATGCAGATGCTGACTGGGCAGGTCTCGTGGGGTCACAGGGACTGCGTTTCCTGTAAACTCCCAGGGTGCTAGTGCTGCTGGCCTGGGGCCCCACTCTGAGGGCTGGAGGCAAGCAAGGGGGGACGAGGGAGGGTCCTGCGGTAGGTCAGGGCACCAGCGTCCTCCTCCTGGGTTCCTGTGTGGCCTGTCGCTGGGCTGACGGACCACATGCTTCATCTGCAGAGTGCCTGGACCCAGGTGGATGCAGGCGGGCTCCAGGGGGGTCTGCTGAGCTTGGGACCTGCCTTCCAGCACCTGCTCTCCATGGAGCCTGCCTGTGGTCTGTCTGGCCATTCTGCTACACACACTGCTTTTACTGTGTTTCTATCCTCATCATGCAAAAGAAAGTAAACACAGCCCATAACCAAAGAAAGCAGGTCCCAGATCAAATTCTGTTTCTGTTTTTAGGAGGATTTTGGGTCCAGCATGGGGCTCTGGGTGGCTGCCGGTAACATGGGTGCACGTGGGATGGGGGACATGCTCAGGGGTTGTGAAGCCAGACCCTGAAGGAGGATGGAGACCTCACTGGGACTGGTGTGAGGGAAGAGGGTGGAGGGAGGGGCTGGCCTTGCTGCTGGTGAGGGGGCATCAGTGGGAAATCATCTGCCAGCAGGTCAGGCCTAGGCAGGTCCCTCCCAGGAGGTGATGCGCCCACCAGGTTTGGCACCTTCACTGGAGTTGAAATCAGAATCATGTTGGGAGCTGCCTCCCTCTCGCATCCGTCTGAAAGGCCACACAGCTCACGGCTTGTGGGTTCAGTTTATCCACCCTGTCCTCACCCAGGGATGCACAATTTCTGGGAGTCAACGACCCCTCCCCAGTATCGGCAAGGCCCCTGCCCAGCCCTGCTATGGGCTTACCTGTAGCAGTTGTTGGTGAACTTGTTGTAGCTGGAGAAGGCGATCAGCACCCCGAACCCCACGCCCAGGGAGAAGCACACCTGGGTGGCTGCATCAATCCAAACCTGCAGAGCCAGAGACTGGTGAGGGGCTGCCCCAGGAAAGCGCAGGCCCATGGGCAAAGGACCCGAGCACCCTCCCATCCCGGCCCGAAGCCGAGGCCTCTAAACAACACCAGCCTCGAGAAGCAAATGGCAGCAGCACGACCGTGGAAAACGAACTCTCTGTGGCCTGAAAGAGCCAGAGAAGCAGGAGGCTGTCTTTGTCCATTGATCTGGGATTCCCCCTGGAGTATCTATCAGGGCAGCGATTCCATGGAACCAGAGGTGCCCTGCTCCATAGTGCTCAGAATAGCACGGACTCATCCACACCCTGCACAATGGCAGCACCCTGATAACCTCAGAGCAGCACGGACTCATCCACACACATGATGGCGGATCCTGGTAACCCTCTGAACAGCACGGACTCATCCACACACATGCTGGCAGATCCTGATAACCCTGAGAACAGCACGGACTCATCCACACACACGATGGCGGATCCTGATAACCCTGAGAAAAGCACGGACTCATCCACACACATGATGGTGGATCCTGATAACCCTCAGAACAGCACAGACTCATCCACACACATGCAGGCAGATCCTGATAACCCTCAGAACAGCACGGACTCATACACACACACGATGGCGGATCCTGATAATCCTCTGAACAGCACGGACTCATCCACACACACGATGGCGGATCCTGATAACCCTCTGAACAGCACGGACTCATCCACACACATGATGGCGGATCCTGATAACCCTGAGAAAAGCACGGACTCATCCACACACATGATGGCGGATCCTGATAACCCTCAGAACAGCACGGACTCATCCACATACATGATGGCGGACCCTGGTAACCCTCAGAACAGCACGGACTCATCCACACACATGATAGCGGACCCTGATAACCTCAGAACAACATGGACTCATCCACACACACGTGATGGGGGATCCTGATAACCCTCAGAACAGCACGGACTCATCCACACACACGATGGCGGATCCTGATAACCCTCAGAACAGCACGGACTCATCCACACACACGATGGCGGATCCTGGTAACCCTCAGAACAGCACGGACTCATCCACACACACACGATGGCGGATCCTAATAACCCTCAGAACAGCACGGACTCATCCACACACACACGATGGCGGACCCTGGTAACCCTCAGAACAGCACGGACTCATCCACACACACACGATGGCGGATCCTGATAACCCTCAGAACAGCACGGACTCAACCACATACATGATGGCGGACCCTGATAACCCTCAGAACAGCACAGACTGATCCATATGCTGCCTGACAGCGGCACCCTGATTGCCCTCAAAGACATGGACTCATCCACATGGTACATGATGATCGTGTCCTAATTAGATGCACATCAGCAATGCCTGCTTTGTATCTTTTCTGAAACATAAGCAGCACAGGTGCACAGTGGCACCTGGGCATGCCAGGAGCCCACCTGCAGCTTCAATGCTGGTGCTGTGCCTGCCCAGCTTGGTAGATGGCACCCATGACTCTGGACATGAAAGGAAAGGTGGGTGGGTCCATGATTAGACCAATATGGTGTTAAAAAGTCAGCCACAAACCTGCTAAGGTGAGGGCATTGCAGAGATTATTCAGTGACTCAGATGCCTGTCTTTCCCCTGCCCAGGCCTTGGGTGGGAGAGAAGCTTCAGTCAAACCCCTTGGAGGCATTCAGGGGACTGGTCAGTCAGGGCTGTCCCTGAGAGTCCATGAAGCTCATGGTATAGGCCTGTGGGCCAGAATGCTGAGGCAGAGACACGAGATGCTCCTGCTGGGGAGGCCAGGTGGGTCTCAGGGCATCCCAGGTTCCAGCTCAAGCTTGCCTGAGTTTGACTGAGCAAGCAAGCTGGGTGCTGCAGAGGAGGTGGGGCCCTCTGTTCTTTGGGCAGCACGTCAGGGCCTCAAACCCACCCCAGTTCCCGGTACAGTGTGTTTGAGGGCAGACGGCCCGGCCCTGCAGTCAGAGCCATAGAGATGGCCAGTGTCCAGCATGAGGGGAGGAGCCAGGCCTAGAGTGGCTGGGTGGGCACTGAGTAGAGAGGCTCATACCCTGCTGACCCATGTGGCTCCCATGCTGGTCATCAGTCACCTGGCTGTCCAGGTGGCTCCAGGTTGGATCAGGTGTCACAGGGGAGTGCACACTTCCTCCTCAACCAGAGCTGTGTGTGCAGCTCAGGCCTCTGCTCAATGCCAACCCCAGAGCCAGTGCCCATGGCTGCCTCCCTGGGCCTCACCTCATGCACTTCCACTCCAGGATCTGGAATTGTCCTTTTCCTTCCTTTTCCTCACTATGCATCAGTCTATCTCTTATCTGTCAATCAATCATCCATCTATTAATCATCTATCATAGTCATCTATCCTTCCATCACCAATCTATCAACTGCCTGTCATCTCTACAATAATCTATCAACCACCTATCATCTATGAATATATGAAGTACATGTGTGTGCATGTTTTTATCTCCATCCATCCTATTGTATATCTACCCTATCTATGTACTTACCAATCATCCATCCAACCATCCACCTATCCATCATCCGTTCATCATCCATCCATCCATTCATCCTATCCAGCTATTTACCTATCACTCATCCATCCACCCATCCATCCATCATCCACCAATCCATCCATCATTCATCCACCCATCCATCCATCAGCCAGCCAGCCAGCCAGCCATCTTATCCACCAATCCATCCATCATCCATCCATCCACCCATCCATCCATCATCCACCCATCCATCCATCATCCATCCACCCATCCATCCATCATCCAGCCAGCCAGCCAGCCATCTTATCCACCAATCCATCCATCATCCATCCATCCACCCATCCATCCATCATCCACCCATCCATCCATCATCCACCAATCCATCCATCATCCATCCAGCCAGCCAGCCAGCCAACCTATCCACCTACCTATCATCCATCCATCCATCCCATCCATCTACCTACTTATTATCTATCCATCCATCCAACCATCCCATCCAGCTACCTACCTATAATCCATCCAGGCATCCATCCATCATCCATCAATCCATCCATCCACTCATCCATCCATCATCCATCCATCCTATACAGCTATCTACCTACCATTCCTCCACCCACCCATCCATCCATCCATCATCCACCAATCCATCTGTCATCCATCCATCCATCCATCCTATACACCTACTTATCATCCATCCATCCATCATCCATCCATCCATCCTATCCACCTACTTATCTATTCATCCATCCATCCATCATCCATCCATCCACCATCCATCCATCCATCATCCATCCATCCTATATAGCTACCTACTTACCATTCCTCCACCCAGCCATCCATCCATCATCCACCAATCCATCCATCCATCACCCATCCACCATCCATCCATCATCCATCCATGCTATCCACCTACCTACCTATGAGCCACCTAATTCCTGACATCTCATCTTTGTAATTTGCTCCCCAGTGAGCATCTTTTCAAGTGCATTGGTGTTTGTTTTGCCTTCTCTGGGGCTGCCTCTTCTTCCTGGCTAGAGCCCTAGGTTGTAGGTTGTCCTCGTGGTATTTTTCTTTGATTCTGTGACATGCCCTGCTCCTGCAAGCGCACCTTTCGGCTTCACTTTGGTCTTTCCAGGGTTCTGACGCCCTGCTGACTTCATGGCTTGTCTGGCTCCAGCTCTCCAGTTGTGGGTCCCTGGCCACTGCTGATTTTGCTGCCCTGGTTGTCCTCCTCTCTCCTCCTTGGTTCCTGTGGCCACATGCCTGCTGCACTCATGGCTCAGGCCATCCCCACAGGGGTTTCCCCTTCGGTGCTGCAGACACCCTCCCACCCCTACCCCCACCCAGCTGCTTTGCAAGCTCATAGGTGTTGTGTTCACGTGCCTTCTCTCACTGCACCTGTCAGCTCCTGCCTCCTTATGGCTTTCTGGGGGGCCCGTAGCCATGCCTGCCTATCCCTTCTCCCCTTTCTTCCCACTTCTACCTTGGGCTTACACTTGCCTCATGACCCCCAGCCCTGGCTCAACCCACCCGCATAGGGCAGCACCTCTCCACAGCCTCCTGCCCCACACCCTAGACGAGACGGCCCTCCCCTCTTGCTGCATCATCCTCTCACAGCGACATGGATGCCCCTGGGTGGCTTTGGGGCCCGCCACCTCCCCACCTAGTCTACCTCATTTCCAACCATGCCTAATGTGAGCTGCCGTTTTTCTCACACCAGCCTTCCGCCAATGGCAGCTTCTACTTCTGGGCCTGTTTCTCAGAAACGGTGCAGTCCCTTCTCCCTCTGTCGACAGGGCGCCCATTCCCCAGCCAAGTCTCCTCCCTTCAGGAGAGGAGACTAATCCTGGATTATTTTTTCTTTTGCTGAAGAAATCTGCAGCCCGACTCTGGATGGAGTTGTTGAAGTGATTCAATTCAGGTGACTCATACTGTACCATGGGCACTTGGAATTTGGCTTCCTGAGGAAAGAACCCTGGTTTCTGCAACTCTGAATATGGAACCCTGGAATTCCCGGAGCCCCCCGTGTACTGTGAAACAGGGAACGGGCTGTACTCACAGATGCCTCGCAGAGCCGATAGAAATCGACGCTCAGGTATGCTCTGATGCCGTCTATGGCTCCGGGGAGGGTGACCCCACGCAGCAGCAGGGCGGTGAGGACTATGTATGGCATGGTAGCTGTGATCCACACCACCTGCAGGAGAGGACAGTATCACCAGCTGCACAGGTGGGGCCCTCGGTGGAAGCAGACCCTGGCAGGAGAGCAAAGGGCTGCCCTGACAGCTTGTCCTCTGATTGGGAAGCCCAATCCCTAAACATTTCCTGGGATGCCAGCTCAGCAAATGCTCACTGGAGTGAGATGGTCAGATGCTTTCTGTCCTGCACACCCTCCCTGGGGATGGAATGGGAAGAACATCTTGGCAGGGAAAGCACATTCCTTTTCTGCATTTGCTCTGCCAGAGCAGCTGGGAGTGGCTGCGGGCGAATTTCTGATGCATGGAATGTGAGTGGATTCACACTGGGGAAGGGCACCGTGGCACGATGAAGGGCAGCTCCGGGCTGCATCCCTGAGGGAGGCTTCCACAGCGGGTGCCATGCCACACACACTATTTCAAGGGAGGGGCATGCCTTGATCAAAACTGGTTTGGGCCCACATAACAAACACAGTTTTGATATTCTTTTTTTGAGATGGAGTTTTGCTCTTTCCCAGGCTGGAGTGCAATAGCATGATCTTGGCTCACTGCAACCTCTGCGTCCCGGGTTCAAGAGATTCTCCTGCCTCAGTCTCCTGTGTAGCTGGGATTACAGGCGCCCACCACCACGCCTGGCTAAACTTGTATTTTTAGTAGAGACAAGGTTTCATCATGTTGACTGAGCTAGTCTTGAATTCCTGACCTCAGGTGATCTGCCCACCTTGCCTCCCAAGATGTTTTTATCAACAAAAAATCATGCCTCTCAAAGTATTTTTATCAACAAAACGTCACATCATGTGTGCCTTTCTGCCAGAAACACTGCTGTGAGTGCTTCCCTCCTGAGGCCCTTCCACAAACACAGACACATATGGACCCCAAACCCAACCGCGTCCACCATGTGTCCACCCAGCCCAGCCAGGACCATGTGTCCACCTCCCCCACCCAGCCAGGACCACGTGTGCACCTCCCCCCACCCAGCCATGGCCATGTGTCCACTCAAGCCAACCCAGCGCAGCCACAGGTGTGACCCCAGCCATGCCACATGTACACTCCCAACCTGATCACAGCCACGGCCATTTGGGTTTCCCCAAACTCAGTCTCGGCCATGTGTCCCCCTGGCCATGACAACATCTGTAGCACAAAACTGCACTGGAGCCACATGTGCACCCCCTGCCCAGCCACGGCCACATGTCCACTTGGTGGCCCCATGTCTACAGGCCCAGTTGGTGACCCTGAACCTCACCTTCCCTGAGGTCTTCACGCCCTTCCAGAGGCTGAAGTAGAGCAGCACGATGACCAGCACTAGGCAGGCTGTGAGCTGCCACCGTGGAGGCCCCAGGTCGTCGATGCCATGGCTTTGGTGGAGGTGCAGCACGCCACGCCTGCAGAGGGAAGTCAACAGAGGGCTCTGGGGTGGGCCTGTCACCCCACCTGGAACTGGATGGCTGAGCTTACCCAGGGACCTGCCCTCCCCACCTCTGCAGAGCAAAAAGCGTCCAGTCTGATGGACAAGAGATGCCCTCCAGGGAGGTCTGGCCCCAGGCCCTGGCAGAGGTGTCAGGGCTGCTGTGGAGACCAGTGGAGCACATGGAGGCCCAGGAATCCCCGCCCACCCTTTGCCCTTGGCACCCCTGCTCATTGGAGCTGAGGAGGGAAAGGCTACCTTGGGTCTTTGAAAGAAAAGAGCCACAGAAACCAAAAGGATGCTCCTGAGCAATGCTGGGCACCCACTGCTGCCCACGGGATGGCCCTGGGTCCCTCTGCAGGGATGAGGCCCAGCAGACTCTAGCAATAATGCCAGGCATGCAGATGCCAGCCAGCACTGTTTTCTGAGGGTGATGGCTCATGACACCTGCTCACACAGCTCCTGTGGCTTTGAGGATTCCACGAGGAACAGACTCAGTGGGTGACTCTGCTCCAGCAGGAATCACTTGTGTGAAGGATCGATACCTCACAAAGGGCAGAACAGAGGGTGAGGGATGGAGCTGACCATTGGCCGTGCTCCTTGCCCCAGGCACAGAACCTGGGCCCCCTTTCTGTGGGAACTCATCCCATCCTGTGACACTCTGTGGAAGAACGTGCACCAAGCCACGTGCAGTCGGCTGCATCAGCATTGCAAACCGTGACTTGGGGCCCAGGTGACTGTAACAGCCGCGCTGCTGCCACTGTGGAGTCAGGAGCCGCGTGGTGAGAGGAGCTCCCACTGCCCAGGTTCGCTTCTGTTGTGGGGCCAATGAGGTCCCCAGGAAATAACACCTGGCGCCCACGGTGGAGCCCAGCCAAGGGCAGCCTTAGAGAGCTTTCCACCAGCTGCAAGCCATTCCATTCCATGTTCCAGGAGTTCGGCCCTTCAAACTCCAGAATCATAGCCAGACATCCTGGCGGCAGCAACAGGGAAGGCCCCATGAGCACTGAAAGGGCTGGGATCAGTGCTTCCATCCTATCCCGGAGGGCACCCAGGCATTGGCCCCAGGTTGGCTGGGTGGACAGATGGCTGCACCACTGAAACCATCATCGCTATTCTCTGCTCTTCTCCAAGGGCAAGCCGCTCAGTCTTGAGGTTGTCTGCCACCTGCACAATGCAGGGAAAGTCGCTGGAGCTGGTGGAGGTCACGCCTGTCCTTCCTGGGGCAGTGGGGACTCCCAAAGCCTTCTTCTCACTCCTCCCGCCAGACATTGAGCTCTGCCCCGCTCCCCCTCACTCTGCTCCATAGCCAGGCCTTACCACTGAGTGCCTCTGAGACCCTACAGTAACTTCATGCAGCCTGGACCATGTCCACTCACTGCTCTGGCATCACTGACCCCAGCATGCCACCCACCCACACCTCGGCAGCCTTGGTGCCTCACACACAGGCATGAATTACACACCAGACCAGACAGCACACCATGTCCCCGTTTCCCATGGGCCGGGAGAAAAGGCAACTCAGCTAATGGCCATAATGGCTCAGGCCCTCCTGGACCCGAGTGGGAAGGCCCAGGGAAAGTGCACTGCCATATCTGGGGCCTTATCACAAGGCTGTGTCCACAGCGTACACAGCAGGCTCAGCGTCAAACATGAAGTCACCTTCGGAAGCAGGACCTCCCCACACTGGGTCGACCCCCTTCTTGAGATTAGAAGGTCATTGTGCTGGCCTGGTGCAGTGGCTCATGCCTGTAATCCCAGCACTTTGGGAGGCCAAGGCAGGTGGATCACAAAGTCAAGATGTCAAGACCATCCTGGGCCAACATGGTGAAACCTCGTCTCTACTAAAAACACAAAAATTAGCTGGGCATGGTGGCATGTGCCTGTAGTCCCAGCTACTCAGGAGACTGAGGCAGGAGAATTGCTTGAACCTGGGAGGCAAAGGTTGCAATGAGCCAATATCTCACCACTGCACTCCAGCCTGGTGCCTGGTGACAGAGCAAGACTCCTTGGGAAAAAAAAAAAAAGGAAAGTCATTGTGCTTTGAGGTTATTTGAAGTCCCACAGACAATTTAGACAACAAGACACTCCTGAGTGCTGTCAGCCCAAGAAGAGGGGTCCCCACAGCTGACCACAGCATGGGGTCCAGCCATGCCAGGAGCAGGGGAAAGTGTGTGGCTCCCAGCATGTCCATGCTTCTGAGGGCTGGGTGGGCAGGACAATTGAAGGACGTCTGGAAAGGGGCATGGGGCTCATGTGCAGGCATTTCTGAAGCCATAAATAGTTGGGAGGACCAAAAAGCAGTGGCCCAGGAATTTCATCAGGTGTGGAAAAGGCATGGCACTTCCCACTTTCTGCTGGGCTCTTTTTCCTGGTGAATTCATGGCCATGAATCTTCAATTGGGTGACAGTGTAGCTGCCGGTGGTGATCCAGGCATACTCAGGCCTCCCATACATCATCCTGATGACCCCACAGCAGCCCTCTCACCCCGTTTTACCAAGAGGGAGCCAAGCCAGTGAGGGGGTGAAACAAGCTTCCAAAGGATAAAATTGTGCCAAAGCATATCAACTTCCTATTAGAACAAACCTAACACTCTTTAAACAAAGGCAACAAGAGCTAAATATCCATTGGTATAAAACTCACCATGTCTAGCATCTAATAAAAAATTACTAGACATGACGAGAAGCAAGAAAGGTGATCCACAACCAGAGGAAAATCAGTCAACAGCCACTTCACATCACATACAAAAATTCACCCACAATGGGTAAAAGAGCCAAATATAAGGCTCTTTTACTTTATAAAACTCTTATAGGAGAACATAGGGTAAATCTTCACAATCTTGGACTTGGGAATGGTTTCTTAGATATGACACAAAAGAAACAAAAGCTGAATCAGACTTAATCAAAATTTAAAACTTTTGTGCATTGAAGTATACTATCAACAGAATAAAAAAGAAAACTACAGAATGTAAAAAAAATTGCAAATCATCTATCAATTTGATAAGAGAAAAATATCCAAAATATGTAAAGAACTCCTAAAACTCAACAGCAAAAAAAACCAGACAACCCAATCAAAAAATGGGCAAAGGACTTGAATAGACATTGCTCCAAAGATGTTATACAAATGGCCAATAAACACATGAAGAGATGTCCAAGGGTCACTAATCCTTAGGGAAATATAAATCAAGACCACTTAATTTATGTTTCAAATATAATGAGAGACTGCTTCACACCCATTGATATGCCTATTATCAAAATAAACTAGCAGAAAGTAAGTGCTGTCAAGGATGTGGGGAAATTGGAGCCCTTGTGCATTGCTGGTGGGAATATAAAACAATGCCTCCACTGTGGGAGACAGTGCAGTGGTTCCTCCAAAAATTAAACACAGAATTATCACGTGGCTCCAGCAATTCAACTTCTGGGCATCCAGCAGGTACTCAATACTCAAGTTCATAGCAGCATGTTTTTACAGTAGCCAAAAGGTGGACGCAATCCAAATGTCCATCAAAAGACAAATAGATCTGGCCAGGTGTGGTGGCTCATATTTGTAATTGCAGTGCTCTGGGAGGCTGAGTTGGGAGGATTACTTGAGCTCAAGAATTTAAGACAGGCTTGGGCAACATGGCAAGACCCCACTTTACAAAAAATTTTGAAAATTAGCTGGATGTGATGTCACACACCTGTAGTACCAGCTACTCGGGAATCTGAGGAAGAAGGATTGCTTGAGCCCAGGAGGTCAAGGCTGCAGTGAGCCATGATCATACCACTGCACACTCCAACCTGGATAACAGAGTGAGATTCTGTCTCCAAAAACAAAAAAAGATAAATGGATAAACAAAACATGATATATCCTTACAATGGAATTGGAATATTATTTGGCCTTAAAAAGGATTGAAATTCTGACAATAGGTTCTGAAATTCTTCAATAAACCTTGAAGACATATGCTAAGTGACATAAGCCAGTCACAAAAAAATAAGTGATTCTACTCAGAGGAGGGACCTAGAGTAGTTAAATTCACAGAGACAGAAAGTAGAATGGTAGCTGCCAGGGGCTGTGGTGAGGGATAATGGGGACTTAGTGTTTAATGGGGAGAAAATTTCAGCTTTGGAGGAGGAATAAGTTCTGATGGATGATGGTGATGGCTGCACAACATGTGAATGTACCTAATGCCACTGAATGTCTACTTAAAAATGGTTAAGATGGGCCAGGCATGGTGGCTCACCCCTGTAATCCCAGAACTTTGGGAGGTCGAGGTGGGTAGATCACGAATTCAGGAGATGGAGACCATCCTGGCTAACATGGTGAAACCACATCTCTACTAAAAATACACAAAATTAGCCAGGCATGGTGGCACGCACCTTTAGTGTCAACTACTCAGGAGGCTGAGGCAGGAGAAACACTTGAATCCGGGAGGTGGAGGTTGCAGTGAGCTGAGATGGCACCACTGCACTCCAGCTTGGGCAACAGAGTGAGCCTCTATCTCAGAAAAAAAAAAATGGTTAAGATGGTAAGAAATGTCACGTACAGTTTATCACAATAAGCCCCCAAGAAGGCAGATACTTTTGTGTAAAGCGCAAGCTGAGTCATTGTCAGCAAGTCTATGTTACAATAAATGATAAAGGAAGTTCTTTAGATGGAAGGAAGATGGTCTGAAATGGAAAACTGGATCTACAAACAGGATCAGACAGCACCAGAGCTGGTGGCTATGCAGGTAAATGTTTAAAATGTAAATGCTTAAAGCAGAAAGAACAGCAATGTATCACGGAGTTAATAACGTACCATAGAAAAGTAAAATCTATGACAACATTACACACAGGACGTGAGAGAAACGGAAGTCTACTGTTACAGGCCCTTGGTTCCATGAAATGGTATCATGTTACTTGAAGGTAGACTGTGCTAAGTTAAAGGTCAATGTTGTAAACCATATAAAATCCATGAAAAAATGAAAACAAAAAGCTATAGTTTATAAGCTAATAGTGTTAATAAAATGAAAGCCTAAAAAATGAGTTCAAAATGGAATAAATGGAGGAAACAAGAAACAAAGAAGAAATGGGGCATCATGAAAGACTTAAAGCCAGCCACACTGACAATTATTGAATGGAAACTCTAATTAAAAAACAGAGATTGCTTTATTGAATAAAAAGCACAACCAACTCTAAGGTGTTGACAAGAAATCCACTTTATAGGTAATAACACATATAACTGAAAAATAAAAAGCTGGAAAAGATATACCACACAAACAGTAATCATAAGAAAGTTGTGGTGTCCATATTACTATCAGACAAAGTGGACGTCAGAAGGAGAAATCTAACCAGGAAGGACAGTTCAGATGGTAAAGGGGTAACTTCAAAAGCTAATAATAAACATGTGTGCACTTCACAGCAGTTTCAGAATAAATGAATGAAGCAAAAACTGTAGAAGTAAAAAGAAATAGACAAATCTACAATGATATTGAGATTTCAATACCCCTTTCTCAGCAACTGATAGAGCAAGTAGACAGAAAATCAGTAAAGATGTAGAAAACCTGAACAACACAATGACCTCACGTGACCTCATTGACATTTGTGCAATGCTCCACCCAAAGACAGCAGCATATATATTCTTTTTAGGTGCACGTGGAACACTCACCAATGTAGACCATCTAGCAGGTCATAAACAAGTCTCAGTATATTTTGAAATATTAAAGATGCATAAGCATATCATCTTGCCAAAACAGAATTAAATTAGAAATCAGTAACAAAAATATCTAGCAAACCTCCAAATATTTCAAATTAAAGAACAAATTTCTAAGAATGTCCCATTAGTCAACTAGAAAGCAAAAGAAAGTTTAGAGAATACTTTGAACTGAAGGAAATGAAAACACAGCATGTCGAACTTTGTGGGATGCAGCTAATGCAATCCCTTCGAGTCAAATTTATAGCTTTAATTTATAACTTCATAATTTATGTTAAGCAGTGTATTTATGAAAGTTGGGAAACTGTAAACTGGTAGAGTTGTGTGATCCTGTGTTGGTATTTGAACACCCACATGCACTTTCCTGGCTCAGACTTCACATTTCTCAGGTGGGTTTACAACGCCCTTTCACACTCTGAAGGTGACAGCAATGCACTTGTGATTTCTCCTCTGAGACTAGTATCTTCTCATGCATACTCTTTAGGAATAGAGCTGGAGAAATGTCAGCCAGTGCGAGGAAGGGAATAGATCCTGAGGGAGAAACCTGGGACTTTATAGAAAGGGCAACCCAGGGATAAATACTTTAAGGGTTTCACTGTTCTCAGATAATTAGTCACTGAGAATAAAGGTAATGCTTCTTGTTTGAGTCACTTGACAATAATCTCCAGGTTCTTGCTGGGAAGGCTTCCTTCCATTTCTCTGGTGGAACCATTTATGTCACCTCCCTCTAGTGGGTGGGCTGCTGCCCAAGAAGGAAGTGGCAGCACAGGAAGGCTGGCTGGGACTCTTGGGGGCTGGGGGGTGCCAGCATAAGCATCTCCCACCAGATATGTTTCATTTGCCAACCCTGAGGGATACTGGGTGCAGGAGCCAGCACCGTACACGGCATTTGTGCCATATGGAGGAAGTGCCATCAACAGGGCAGCTCAGCAGTCTTTTCTGACTCAGAGCCCAGAAGATGTGGCCACTGTCTCACCCAGGCTTGATAGTTACTTCTCAAGGACCTGGAGTAAAAACGCACAATGAAGCCCTTTCAGATCTGCCCCTGCTAACATCTTAGCCGTCAAATGTATGATGTGGCACGCTTCATACGTTGTGTAGGAAACTCAATCCCATTTGCGGTTACTGACAAAGTCAGACGTGCCCATTATCTAGGACAGAGAGCCGCACTATCGTACGTTGCAGCTACTCTGGCCTTTGTGGCCTTTCACGGTGGGGAGTCACTCCCTGATTACGTGTGCCAGCAGGAAACCCACATCCTTTGTCCAATGATGTGCTTTATAAAGTGGGTTTGAAATCCAGAAACCGCCCGCTGCCTACAGACCTGAGCATGTTACGACTGTCCTTCCTGCTCCCCAAGAGTCACTGGGGCCTGTTTCAGGGAAACCTCAGTTCCCTTCAGAGGGCGTGAGAGGGGTGCCAAGCACCTCAGTGCCCTGGGTCATTAATCATCTGTGAATTAATCTTAAACCTTCTCCAGCTCCCCACGTCTGCTCTAGAGCTGCCGCCAGCTAGAGTGTAGCACGTGCCAAGTGTGGACAGGGCTTCCGAGGGAAGGGCTGGGCACCCTCCGTTTCCTTCCTTCCTTGCAGACTGAGAACTGCCAAACAGGCTTCACTAGTCTGATTGTTTGGAATAATAGCGTTCTTAAGGAATCACTGGGCTCACCGTTACACTAAATTTTCCTCTCCAATTTTCTCACCTGAACATCACTTAGATAAGCCAAGGCTTCCGGCACTGCCCAAACAAAAGGAAGCTGGTGCCCAAACAGCGGTGCTTGGCAGCTTTAACAGGGCGTTGGATATTGGGGACTCCAGGCTCTCTCCCCGGCACCTCTGTGGCCTCTGCCCTGGCTCTGTGAGCCCCCCACTCTCTCTCCTGCCGGCCCCTCTCTTTGATTGCACGCCAGCACGTGTGGCCCGGCCTGGTTCCTGCTCGTGGGGTGTTTAATCAGGGAAATGTAGGTGTGAGCAGGTCACCCACACGCTGTGGGAGTCTTCTCCCTCGAGACTGTTAAAACCTATCTGGACAAGTGGTGTGACTGGGCATTCTTTGGGCAAGTTTCTCATCTGCTTGCCCGCCCCGTCCAGACTCTCCCTAGACCCTGCCTGTGGCTGCACTTCCCACGCGAGGGTCACCCAGGTGTCTTTCAGGCCAATCAACTTGGACTCATCCAGGCGCATCTGCTCTGCCCACATGTCCCACCCTCCGAAACCAGCCCTGCGCCTTCCCAGCGCCCCAGCCTGGACTCTCCTGAGGGGTATTTGGTGGGCCCTCTCTCCCATTGTGGAACCATCCTCCTCGGGCCTGTCACTCCAATCCAACCCCAAACTGTGAGAAAGGCCCACACGACACTCACCCTCACAACCCACGATCTTCCTCCGGCTCTATGAAAAACGCCGGGTGGTCCCCTGAAACCTGCCTCCACCCCCGCTCCTCACCTCTGAGGCCAGCCCGGCGATACACTTCTATGCCCGAGGAGGAATTCTAGAACCTGGCACCTGGGTTCTGAATACCTGAACGCAGAGCAGTCTGAGAGGCTGGACACCCGGCCACCGAGAACCGGCCCCCTTCCGGCAGCTTCAGCCCTACTGTCTCCCAGCCACACCCTCTGGGCAGCCCTATGGCTCCATCTCAGCAAGCCACACCCTCCGGGATGGCTCCATCTCAGCTGTCTCTGACAAGACCCCCAGGAGAGGGTGACGGTCCCTTCGCTGCGGGAAAAGGCCTCAGTGATTCTTCTGATAGGTTTTCAGATGTCACCATAGAAAGCATCTCTGGGCGGCTGTGCTCCCCGAAGTTTCCCTGGCAGACCAAGGCCAAGTTCTCGAGGATGACCCTTCCCCCAGCAGAGGCGAGGTGGGGGCTTCTCCGCTCACCTCCACCTGGCTGTTCCTATGACCTGACTTGTACGAACGTAACATGAGACGCTTTGCCTGCTTTCTAGCTCACTATGTCTGACTCCGAATTCTGCAGAGGTGCCTACTTGCTGTTAAAACCGGAATTATTCTTACTGGTCAAAGTTCCTCTTCCTACCTTGAAGTGGACCCATTTTTGCCTATAAACGTGAATAAGATGTGTCTAACAAGGCAAGGGAGCCCCCAGACAGAAGCGTCCTGGCTGACGGGAAACAGTGGATGTGGTGAGAATCGTGAAGACGTCCTCTCCCCTCCCAGACGGCAGCTCAGTTTAAGCGTCCACCTGTCAGAACAGTGACCTGGCTTGAGGCCCCAAGTGCGGCTGGCGGGTGTGGGATGTGGATGGCACTTGCCAGGTCCAGATTCCAGGAGGTATCCAGAGGAAACAGGGGACCCATGGGGGCACTCACAGCCCTTCTAGGCTGGGCCAGGCCATGTGGTGACGAGGAGGGGCCAGCAGGAGCTGGCACGGGGCCCAGAAGGACTTCATAGAAGACATCAGGGTCCAGGAGAGCAGTTGCTATGGGTGGATGGTGAGGGACAGGCCTGGCCAAGGTGGACTGTGAGGGGCGGGCCTGGCCGGGGTGGACCATGAGGTTTGGGCCTGGCCAGGATGGACTGTGCGGGGTGGGCCTGGCAGGGGTGGATGGTATGGGGCGGGCCTGGCAGGGGTGGACCATGAGGTTTGGGCCTGGCCAGGATGGACCGTGCGGGGTGGGCCTGGCAGGGGTGGATGGTATGGGGCGGGCCTGGCAGAGGTGGACCATGTGGGGCGGTCCTGGCAGGGGTGGATGGTATGGGGCAGGCCTGGCCAGGGTGGGCTGTGCAGGTTGGGCCTGGCTGGGGCACAAGGAGGAGGAGACAGAGACCTGGGGGCTGCTGGACATGAGCTGCACCGGAATGGGAGGCGGAAGGAGACAGAAATAAAGCTGTGCAGGTAAACAGTGGAAGTCTCACAGAAAGCCAACAGCTGGGACTCCTGGAGACAGGGGCTGCCTACTGAAGCCAGACTTCTGCTCAGTGATGCCCAGAAAGCCATCTTTTCTGGAGAGGGCAGGGGCCCGAGTGAGGCAGCTCAGCCCTAGGCTATGCAGAGAGGAAGGGCAGGGAGGAGGGGAGCCCAGGCTGACTCAGTCCAGAGACGCCGCTACAGCTCCCAGAGACCGGAGCTCGCCCGCCTTCCACACAGAGGCTGCTGTGTCCCCACCAGCCCCTCCCACCCCAAGCTGCCACCGGGAGCAGGAGCGTAGGCACGGGAACCACTCAGCGCCCCGTCACGGCTGAGGGCTCGGTCTACGGGAGCTTTGCTGAGCTCCTGGAGACCACCAACGTGACTCAGAAATGTGCCCCCCCAGAGCACTAACGGAGGGAATGCAGAAAGAGGCCCCTCGCTGCACCCCGGGGGCAGCAAGGCCAGGTGGCCGACCAAGGTGCTGCCATGGGGGACCCGGCTTCGTGGCCTCTCCTGTTCCCGAGGCCCCGACTCCCACTTACTCGAAGTACTCGGCAGCAGGCGTGGTCCCAAAGGTGTCGTTGAGGCCTGAGCTGCTGCCACTGGAGTCGCCAGGGTGGGCGTCCGAGCAGTTGGGGCTGTTCCAGGAGTTGTTGCAGTGGACCCACGGGAGCTCCGTGGTGAAGGACGAGAAGAGATAGTGCAGCGCCCAGGCGATGATGACGTTGTAGAAGAAGCCCACATACAGCGAGATGAGGATGACGGTGAAGCCCACGCCTGGCGGGGAGGGGGGACGGTGAAGCCCACGCCTGGCGGGGAGGGGGGGACGGTGAAGCCCACGCCTGGCGGGGAGGGGGGACGGTGAAGCCCACATACAGCGAGA
>CM052649.1:956556-1013844 GCA_028533165.1 Leontopithecus rosalia
AAGAAAGGAGGGAGAGACAGAGAGAGACAGAGAGAGGAAAGGAGGGAGAGACAGAGAGAGACAGAGAGGAAAGGAGGGAGAGACAGAGACACAGAGAGAGGAAAGGAGGGAGAGACAGAGAGAGACAGAGAGAGAAAAGGAGAGACAGAGAGAGAGGAAAGGAGGGAGAGACAGAGACACAGAGAGAAGAAAGGAGGGAGAGACAGAGAGAGACAGAGAGAGGAAAGGAGGGAGAGACAGAGACAGAGAGAGGAAAGGAGGGAGAGACAGAGAGACACAGAGAGAGGAAAGGAGGGAGAGACAGAGAGGAAAGGAGGGAGAGACAGAGAGAGACACACAGCGAGCGGGAAAGAGAGACAGTGAGGGGAAGGGGAGAGGGAGAGTTTTAAAGGCCACCTCTCAGGACCTGGGGTGCACTGCAGGGCTGAAGGCCCCCGAGGCCTCTCTGGCTGCAGTGCCCACCCCTCAAGGGGCTCAGGGGAGCCTCCGGGAAACACAGGTGAGTCCTGGTGTCTGAGCAGCTGGGACTCACCGTGAATTCGACCCATTGGCTTTTGAGGTTGGATCTTGTTTCCCAGTTGGGAGCAGAAAGCAGCTCCCAGGTCTGTGGGAAGGGAAGGGCTGGGGAGAAGCAGGCTCCAGGGAGAGCTGGGCTTCACTTCCCCCACGGACTTGCCACCTGCTCAGGGCTGGATGGCCTTGTAGCTCCACGATTATTTTGGGGACTTTAGCTGACGTCTTAATTTACCATGTGGCACTTCTATTTAATGGCACATGAAAATGCATGTCTTTTTATTAACTAAGTTTTTATGAAGGACAAAGGAGAGAGAAGGCACACTTATCCGGGTGCCAGGGAAGCATGGCGTACACCCAGTTTCGCGAGCAGTAGCAGCCTCCCCTAAACCGGCACCCGCGGTTGACAGGCAGGCAGAACAAACCGGACGCTGGCACGGGGCCTGCAGCATCGCTGAGAGGAAACTGTTCAAGGTGTCTCTTCTGCATCGACTCATCCATCCCTTCACGGGCCCAACAGTTCACTTCCTGTGACTTGTGGTCTTCCTTCCTCACCAGGTATGAGGTGGGCATGAACTGGCTCTGCCTGAGATCTGCCCTCGGGACCATGAGCCTTTCTTCCTGTGGCCACGCTTCACAGCCGTCCTCGGGTACTGGCCTTCAGAATGAAGCCCGCGTGGGATGTGGGATGGTGGGCACGTGTGCTGTGCCACGGAGGAGGTGACTGCCCAGCTTCCCCAGGCTGCGCGTTGTGGGGGACACAATGAGATGTCGCAGCTGCCAGCCGCATTTCTCCAGAATGAGGCGCCACTGCTCACACCTACAGAAGTCAGAGGCTTTCTATTAGCCCCGGTCACGTTGGATATGACCACACGGCGCTCTGAAGTTCTTAGAAATAACTTCTTGACGTTTTGTGAACTGCATCATGAAGACCCACGCTGGGAGCTTTGTGGGTGAACCTCCTTTCCATGTACAGACAGAAGGAAATCAGCTCCTATCTGCTGACCCACAGGTTCCTCTTCTTCCTGCGCTCCTCACCCGAATCCTGCATGTGAAGAGGTGGTTTAATCTCCCCAGCACCAGGCTCACTGGCGGGAGTGGGGTGCAGGGCTGTGCGTGTAGACACTCGTGGCAGACTCCAGGGTGGCCTGGGAACCTCCAGCAAAGCAGTTTGACATCACCCCAGCCTGTGCCAGAGCCCGAGGTCATCCTTCCTCGCTGTTTCTCCCACCCCAGTGGGCTGGCCTCCTCCCTGATTCAGCGTCCCAAGGCTCTGAGCACTCGGGTGCCCTCCTCCACGGACATGGCGGAGGCTCAGCGTCGCTCACAACTGCAGACTCAGGCAGCATCTCCTCCCTGAAATGTGTCCGCGCTGCCGGCCAGGGCCGGGGGACACAGGTAACACGTATGCATCTTGAACCGTTAGCCTGGGTTCACTGTGAGGCCCAATTTGACCTGCGCACCTGTCTGTCTGGAAGGAGGCTGCTGGGTCTTCCGTTGGCTGCTGCACTCCTCTGCCGGGAAACTGATGACAGGGGCGGAGGCACGTTCCCGGCAATTCTGGTATGGTTTGACCTCTCCCTGCTGATCCTGCCAAGGGGCCGTCTGGCCCGGTATGTACCCCCAGCATCTGTCTCTCACTCTGAAGATGTGTGCAGGGTGGGGGTGGGGAGAGAGGCCTCTTTTGTGGCTCCATGTCAGTGTGGTTCAGTGAATATGGAGCCTAGGAAGAAATTACGGAAGTCTTAAGGTTCTCCCTGCAGCCCCCAGGAATGAATGTGTCTCGCGCCTGGGAAGAGCCATCACGCCCGGCCAGTCTCAGCGTCTCCACGGCTGCGAGGGTGACTTCTCCTCCCAGAGCCCAACCCCAGCAGCTGTGAAATGCCATCTGTTCCCTCTCCTAAGGCGGGTCAGCGGCCCGCCTCTGAAGGTTCACCCCGACCCACTGGTAACACGTTCTGGGGTGGTGCTGGGCTTGGCTCTTCTAAACACACCAGCTTATCGAGAACTTCTGTGAGTACCCAGAGACTGACCTTCTAGATGCCATTTTCTTAATGCCAATTTTCTGAGTGGTGCCTCTGAGGAAATGCCCGAATCCTCCCTGAACCACCAGCTCCCAAGAGGTGGCTGTGCCATGGGGCAAGCGTGGCCTGCGTGCATGGACTGGGGAGTCAGAAACACCTGGGATGAAATCCCACTCTGTTCTGATGGGGAGACCAGGGGGAATGACCCCTGCCCTCTGGTCCTCAGCATCTGCATCTCCAACACAGAGACATAGTGCGTGCCCTTCCCAGGGTCTCGTGAGGATGGACTCAGAAACGCCACCTGTGCTCAACATGTGGTGTGTCCACTTCATGGTGCCAGAGCAGGGCACCAGCAGCCGGAAAGGCTCAGTGACAACGAGATGGATCAATAGCGAATAGACAGATTGATAGGTTGATAGGTGGATGGATGGATGGATAGATGGATGGATGGATAGATCAATAGATAGAAGGTAGATGGATGGATGGATGGAGCCGTAGATAGATGAATGGATGAGTGGATGGATGGATAGATGGATCTATAGGTAGACGGATGGATAGATGGATGGATTGTGGATCCATAGAGGAATGGATGAATGGATGGATGGATAGATGGATCGATAGGTAGATGGATGGATAGATGGATGGATTGTGGATCCATAGAGGAATGGATGAATGGATGGATGGATAGATGGATCGATAGGTAGACGGATGGATAGATGGATGGATGATGGATCCATAAATGAATGGATGAATGGATGGATGGATAGATGGATCGATAGGTAGACGGATGGATTGTGGATCCATAGATGAATGGATGGATGGATGGGTGGATAGATGGATCGATAGGTAGACGGATGGATAGATGGATGGATTGTGGATCCATAGAGGAATGGATGAATGGATGGATGGATAGATGGATCGATAGGTAGACGGATGGATAGATGGATGGATTGTGGATCCATAGATGAATGGATGAATGGATGGATAGATGGATTGATAGGTAGACGGATGGATAGATGGATGGATGATGGATCCATAGATGAATGGATGGATGGATGGATGGATAGATGGATCGATAGGTAGACGGATGGATAGATGGATGGATTGTGGATCCATAGATGAATGGATGGATGGATGGATGGATAGATGGATCGATAGGTAGACGGATGGATAGATGGATGGATGATGGATCCATAGATGAATGGATGGATGGATGGGTGGATGGACAGACTGATAGGTGGATGGATCAGTAGATAATGGATGGATAGGTAGATGATAGGTGAATACATGATTGATAGATGATAGAGTTATGAATTGTGTCCATGCCCCAAGTTCATCTGTTGAAGTTCTAACCCCCCCCGCCAAACCTCAGAAGGTGACCTTAGAGACAAGGTCTCTATGGTGGTAATCAAGTTGAAGTGAGGTCATTAGGGTGGGCCCTAACCAACAGGGCTGTGACCTCATAAAAAGGGGGAATTTGGTTGCAGAGCTATGTACAGAAGGAAGCAGCATGAAGAGGCCCAGGGAGAAGACAGTCTCTGAGCCAAGGAGAGAGGCTAGAACAGACGCTTTCAAACAGCGTCAGAAGAAATCAACCCACTGACACCTTGATCGTGGACTTCCAGCCTCCAGAACTGTGAGGCAATAAATGTGTGTCGTTTGTTACGGCAGCCACAGGAAACTCATACTGACGGACGGATAGGCAGGTGGGTAGATAGGTAGGTAGATGGATGGGTGAATGATTGATATAAAGATTGCTAATAACGATAACATAGACAGATGATGGATAGATGATACGTGATTTGATGAAGGGATGGATGGATAATGGACAGATTGCGGATCTATAGACAGACGTGTTTTATCTTAACTACATTTTAACATCTTGACAAAGTAACACCACGAATGAATTGCAGGACAGCCTCACCTAGAAACAAGGGAACGAACTCTCAAGTCCTTGTCATCACAGGTCTTTAAAGCGGGACCCAAGTTCAAGTGGCGTGTGCCACGCTTGTGTCTTAGCAAAGCAGGGCGGCATGCCCATGATGGGGCTGGCTGGCTTTGAAAGCTCCAGCGCCACCACCTGAGTCTGCGCTGTGCCAGGGTGAAGGGAGGTGCCTTCGCGTTACCTTTCAGTACGGGGCAGATCTTCCAGACACCAGCAGCCCCTTCCCTGTTGAACTGGCCAAGGGCCAGCTCCATGTAGAAAAGGGGCATCCCAGCGATGACCATGAAGAGCAGGTAGGGGACCAGGAAGGCACCTGTGGGGCAGAACAGCGCCTTGAGTTTGGGGCCTTGGAAGAGCCCGTCTCTCCTCACGGAAGCTCGGGCTCCCACCCCAGTCAACCGTCCATGTCCTGGCCTAACTCTTTCACCCCACTCTCCAACGGGAAGCCCCAGGCTGGGGCCGATGAGTCCCCAAGCCCATCCTGCACTGCTGTCAGTGCCTGACACATCTCTCCTGGATCTCCTCAGCATTGTGCGCCCCAGCTGTGAAGTCAAACCCAGGAGCAGTGCGGGGAGGCCCTGCCCATGCTCGGCGCTGCTCTGGATACTGTTCTTCCCTGTGATTGTTCGGAGTGCCCTTCAGTGGCCTGCGTCCCCCGCCTTTGCCCTGATCCTCTTTACCTCTTGAGTTGTGAATCTGTGACCCCTACTCTGTCCCTGAGCTGAGTGGGCCATGCCGTCCTGTCCCCAGCTTCCGGGGCCCTCAGTGCCTGCCCCCATCGACCCAGTGGCTGAGGGGCTTTGCTGCCTCAGGTGCTGGGAGCCCCTCCAGGGTAGGGCCTAGTTCCTTTGAAACCTGCATCTCCCCATCCCCAGCACAAAGCCCGGGGCCCCCTGGTCTCAGCCTCCTAGATCCCCTCTGCTCCCCTGGTCTCACCTGAGTGAGGGAGAGCTTGCTACTCTCTCTGCTGGGGAAGGGGAGGGGGATGCAATGGGGTCCCTCAGCTCTGACTTTGGACAACTTCTTGGACATGCTGAGGCCTCTATCTTCCCCTTTTCTAGGTGGGCATAAAAATGCCAACTTCCCCACGGCATTCAGTGAGCATTCCCCAAAAATTATTTCCCAAGCCTCCCTTCTTAGACCTACCATAGAGGCCAACCAGGGAGGCCAGGCAGGGAGGCCCAAAGAGGCTCCTGGGAAGGGACCACCAATGTGCTTGGACTTCCCAGGTGGCCCTGCCTCAATCTTAACCTCTGGCTCTGTGGCTGGGATCTGGACGGTGCGGGGAACCTCAACATTAGCCTCTGGCTCTGTGTCTGGGTTCTAGAGGATGCAGGGGTCCTTGATCTTAGCCTTCTGACTCTGTGGCCAGGTTCTGGAGGGTGCAGGGGGCACAGGCACTCTCCAGGGGCCTCCTCTGCCACTCCAGACTCCAGGGCTTCCTCACGCTTTGCAAAGGTCAGCCAGAGGCAGTTCTTTGGGTCTTCAAGAATTTTCTTTCCAAAGTGAAATAGCCTCTGGAAATAGGAGGCAGAGCCAAGCTGCTCCGTCCATCGCCCCACCCCGAACCCCAGCTTCTTCCAGTGCCTCCCTTTCCTGACCTCTGAAATGCAGGTACGGGACCAGGCAGCTCTAAGCCCTGCTCTGTGGTTCTGTGACATCCTCCGGGACTATCTGCTCCCACTGGAAGCTCTCACGGGGAGCCCCGTCTTCATGCGTGAGAACAGCTTTATCTCGTCCGGGTGCTGCCTTTCCTCAAAGCCCTGCCCGGCTGCCCCCACAGCCCCCTGTCTGGTCAGTGTGCCCAGGAAGGCTGAGATGGGACTTACCTCCGCCGTTTTTGTAGCACAGGTAGGGGAACCGCCAGACATTGGCCAGGTCCACAGCGAAGCCAATGACGGAGAGGAGAAAGTCGATCTTCTTGCCCCAGGTCTCCCGATCCTGGGCCTCCATGGGACTCTGACGGTTGGTGAGGGTGGAGCTGGTGAGCTGCACACCGTTCTGCTCCTTGACCAGGATGAGCTCCACCTCCTTTGGGCCCATGGCGTTGGGCTCCTTAGCCGGGGCCACCACGGAAGACATGAGTCCCACAGAGCATTTGCTCTTACTCATGGGCACACCCGGAATCAAGGAATTCTGTGCTTCTTGTCGCTTGGTCTTCAACCACTATGAAAAGCAAACACACAAGAGGAATGCAGCAATTCAGCCGCCAGGGCTAGGGATATGCCTGGTGCGGAGGGCAGAGCCCCAGGGCATCCGCCGGCTTTCCTCTGGAAAGGGATGGGTGCATTCCCAGTGCCCGAGATGGCACAGCTGGGCGCAGAAGCTGGGAGGTGCCAGCTCTCACCACAGGGCTGGGGCCCCAGCCCACGGAGGCCTCGAGACAGACTCTGGTTTGCCCTCCTTCGCCTGCACCCTGCTCACTCCTATCAAAGCGCAGTGCTGTGTAAGCTCTGTGTAAGCGCGGCTTTCCAATAACAATACATGGATACAACCTCTGCCTCCCCCCGCACTTGCATAGAGCAATTTTACAATCTCCAGAGAGCACTCAATAATGTTTTTATGACTGTTCATCTGTATTTTTTCTTTTTAATGAGAGGAAGTCTTGCTCTGTCACCCAGGTTGAAGCACAGTAGTGTGATTACAACTCACTGCAAACTCAAACTCCTGGGTTCAAGCGATCCTTGCCCTCAGCCTCCTGAGTAGCTGGGACTACAGGTGTGCACCACAGCGCTGGCTGAGTTTCTTTTTGTGTAATTTTTGGTAGAGACAGGGTCAAACTATGTTGCCCAAGCTGGTCTTGAACTCTTGGCCTCAAGCGATCCCTGCCTCAGCTTACCAAAGTGCTGAGATTACAGGCATGAGCCATCAAGCCTGGACTTATATTGTTTATACTCAGTAATAAAGAGCAAAATTTATATAGCCGCAGTCAGCCACCGTAAAGAAGAATTTAGATATAACCATCAGAACTGTTTCCTCAAAGGGCGCCTGTGCAAGCCACATCCACCCATGTCGGGTGACACCACCCCACCTGAGAGAACTTGGCAGAGGATGGACTCGGCTTCACTGCGGAGACCAGCTCGTGGGCCAGCAGGGCAACCTGGGAAATCCTTTCCAAACAGCTCCATAAAGTCCCCGGCCACGACGCAGCACAGGCGAGCAGGAGCGTCTACACCGCGCCAGACAGGGCCACTTCTGGCATTTGGATAGAGCAGCACGTTTCAATCACGCATGTGCACACACACTCACACTCACAGGCGCATGCACACACACACAGCCTCCCGCACACACCCACACACAGGTGCGTGCAAGCACACACACAGGCGCGTGCACACACACGGGCACATGCATACACACAGGCAACCACAGAAGCATGCACACTCACTCATACACAGGCATGCACTCACATATGCACGTGCACACAGGCGCGTGCACACAGGTGCGAACACACACAGGCGACCACACACAGGCACACGCACACACATACGCAGGCATGCACACACATGCACACAGCTGCTCACACACAGAAACAGGCACACAGACACAGGCACGTGATCCCACACACACAGGCGCACACGCACTCACACACAATGAAGCTGGACGTAGGTGGCAGCTCTAACGGGCAACTTTCCGCTGCATCCAAGTTTGCACAACACTCGCCCATGAGCTACGTCACGCGCTGCTACTGGGTGGATTCTTCAGCAGCTGGTGACAACCCTCACTCCGCACGCACGACCCTTCCCCACCCGCACGACCCTGGCGCTGGGTTCAGCGGAGCGAGCAGGAGCGGTGCTGGGAGAGGGCGCTGGGTGCGGAGCTCGCGAGTCTCCGGCCTCCTTGCTCTGCCGCCTGCCCGGGAAGCGGCCGCGGCCCTGGGGCCACTGACCCCACTCCGGAGCGCGGAGCCTCAGAGGCGAGGTTTGGGTCCACGCAGCGAAACGTGCCCTGTTAGGACGCGACCTTCCCCGCCACGCCCAGAACAAGAAGCGGCGCTGCCTGCAAAGCTCTCGCCCGGCCTCCCTGCGCTGCCCGGAGCACCCGCGGCCGCCTGCGCCCCAAAATCAGACAAAGCCCCCGCGGGACGGAGCGGGGGGGAACCCACTCCGATCGGATCTGGGGTGCGCCGCGCCCCCAGTGGGGTTAAGTTCCACAAGAAGAAACCGGGTCCCTCAAGTCACAGCCACAGGCATCCACGCGGCCCCCACACCAGTGGCGGCAGCCGGTGCCCACGCCGTCCTGAGCCTGACCCTGCGCCCCTCCGTGCACAGCCCCCCTCGGCCTCAGAGGCCCACACGGCGCTATCGGGAGCGCTCAGCACCGCGACTGTTGGCGACTTGAAGACCGCGCGCGGTCTGAGGGACGCGGGGACCCCAGACGGCGCCCGCCCCTGAACCCGCCTCCCAGCCCCTGCGCCCGACATCGGGGTCTGCGGAGGGAGCGGCGGGCCGGGAGGATGCGCGGGGGCCAGTGCCGGGAGCCGCCCCGGCCTCACCTGGCCTCCTGGGCCTCGGCTGGAGCGCACGAGTCCTGGCCGCGAACGTCCGCGAAGCCTCCTCTCTCGCTCGGCTGCGCTGGGCGGTCTCCGCTCGGCCTCGGGTTCTTATCCTGTCGCCGCGGTCCGCCCCGCCCCGCCTCGCCCCGCCCGCGGTCGGGGTCCCCCAGGCGCCCTGGCTCCGCCTCCGCACCTCCCCGAGCCGCGCCCCCGTCCCCCGCCCCCCGGGCGCGGACGGCTCAGAGCGGGAGGCGGCCACTGCTCCACGGCCAGCGCGGTCCTGCGCGCCCCGGAGCCCGGACACCGGGTGCGGAGGCCTGTGGGTCCGGGGTGGCGCCGGTCTAGACGGGCGCCTTCCTTTCGAGAACCGTCCGGGCCGCCCCGCGCACCCGCTGCCTTCGGGACGGGGAAGGAGCCGGGCGGCGGCGCGCGCGGAACTGCGGTGATCCGGCTGGGCCACCCCTTCCCTCCCTCCCCGTCCGAGCGCCCCTGAGGCCACCCCGAGCTCCCGGGACCGCCTTCCTCCTACCCGCCGCTCCACGGGGCCCGGGCTCCGGCCCTGACCAGCTCGGAACCCCGCTTCTCGGCGTGCACGTTGTGGAGACGCGGGTCCTTCCGTGGCTTTGGGGGCTCCGCGACCTCCGGGCCACCAGCCGAGCCTCGCGGCCTCTGGCCGACATCGGCACCCCTGGGCTCGCACCGCACTGGCGTGGGAAACGATGCCCCATCAGGGCCTGGAAAGCCCTGGCGTCCAATACCCAGCTCCGGGCCGAATGGAGTCTGGGGCTTCCCCTCCGAGATGTCCGGGTTTCTACCTTCAGCGCGCGGAGGAACGATGCAGCCCCCAGGCCCAGGACATCCTGGTCCTTAGAAGGCACCGAGGTGAGTGACCGCGCCCAGCTCTGCACGTCGCCCTCCGGGGTCACCCAAACCCCGGCGATCCTCCCCGTGTACCCTCGGTGCCCCTGCGTGACACCCTGCGGTGGGCGTCCAGGCGAGCCCCGGGGCTCCCCAGCCATAACCCCACCCCCGCAGCCCGTGCTCAGCAGTGGAGGAGGCAGCGCCCCTTGGTGTCCCACCCCCTGCTGCGCCCCGCACTCCCCGCACCCCTCACCCTGGGCTGGCTCCCAGGCAGAAGGCACCTGGGGCTGCGCCTCCAGGCTGAGTTGTTATCAAGCAGGAACCTGGCGACTCCCTCCGGCTGCTATGACAAAACCCCAGCAGCCTGGGGCTCCCACGGAAGCCTTTAGTTCTCACAGTTCCACAGCCTGGGGACCAAGGCCAAGGCCTAGGCCTGGCCGACTCTGTGTCCCGTGAGGGTTGGAGGTCGTTCTCTCCCTGTATCTCCCCATGGGGCAGCTGGGGAGAGCTCTCTGGGGTCTGTTTTATGAGGGCACTGGCCCCATTCCTCAGGGTGGAGCCCTCCTGGACTGACCACCTGAAGACCCCCTCTCCTGACACCATCTCCCATCAGGGGTGGGACTTCAGCCTGGCCAGAGAGGTGAGGGGACTTCAGGAGAGGGAGATGTGCCACCTCAAAGCTGTAGTGTGTCAGTGGCCACCACAGAAGGGATCTCTCTGTCCCCATAAGCTCCATGGCACAGGTTTCAGTGAAATGGAATGAGTCAGGGCTTAGGCCTGGAGCAGCAGGGTCAAGGAAACAAAGTATCTCCCAAGGAAAAGGCTTTGCAGATGACGAAGGGAGGCCGTTAATAAAACACACACAGAGAATGGACGTTTGGGTTCCTTAAGAATACACAGGCTGGGCTGGGCATGGTGGCTCACGCCTGTAATCCCAGCACTTTGGGAGGCGGAGAAGGGAGGTTGTCTTGAGGCCAGGAGTTCGAGACCAGCCTGGACAAAACGGTGAAACCCTGACCTTGAAAACAAGAATTAGCTGGGCATGGTGGCCCACACCTGTAGTCCCACCTACTCAGGGAGACAGAGGTGGGAGAATCCCTTGAACCTGGAGGGTGGAGTTGAGATCACACCATGGGTAACACCGTGAGACCTTGTCTCAAAACAAAACAGTACACAGGCAAAGCACATTTTGGAAGTAATTGCAAGTTCTGAAGGAGTGCAAAATTGTGACCCAAAACTAACAGGGCACAGGGCAGGAAGGAGAAGGGACCACAGTCACAGAGACCCAGGCGGGCACATCCTCACTGACCGCCACACACAGAGAATGCACCTGCTGCACTCAGGAGGGGCCACTGAGTGATGTAACCTGCCCCCTGCCTCAACCCCGACTTCCGACCACATGAATTAGGATAAAGGAGCTTTGGGTGTTCTCAGGGCAACCCACTGTGGGAGCTGGGCCCGTGGATGACACAGAGAAAGTGCAGCTTCTAGGTCCATGCGGCCGCACCCTTCCACAGCGGGAACGCCCCGTAGCTGTGCAGGTGGAAGCGGTGTGGCTCTGAGCCGATCAGACCTGATTAAACGGCCAAACTTTGCATGCTTGGTACTTTGCCCTAAATGCCAAGCCGGCTTTATGATGGTTGTCATTGCTGCTGTGGCTGCTGTGGGCTCAGGATGCTGGGTGCAGGCAGGTGGAGCCATCCAGAGTCTGCACTTCCCACCCATGCTGGGTGCCTCTCTCCACGGGCTGGGACCGCAGCTGCAGAGCTCACAGGGAGCCTCTGGCTGCTGACTGCTGTCTCCAAAGCAGCCCTGCCCCACAGGTCCCCCTCCTTGGGTACCGCCTCCCGGGGGGCCCTCAGTGCTGGACGTCGCCCCATGTTCTCCTTGAGTCGGAAGGCGGCTTGGGTGCTCCCCCCATGGGTGCTGCATCTGACAGAGGCAAGGATGGTGGGCCGGTCTGCTTTCGGAGAAATGGCAGTGAGATGCCAGTCATGTACCTGCCCGTGTCTTTCCTACACTGAGGGTGTCCTGTGTGCTTTCAGAGGAAGTCCCAGGGAGCCCAGCTCAGACTCCAAAGACCCTGACCTCTTGCTGTTGCTGGGAAGCCTCCGGGGGTCAGGGGTGTGGGGAGGGCAAGTGTGAGGGGCCTGTAGGCAGGAGTAGCTTTTTGTGCAGGGGTGCAGGAGGTCAGATCCCAGCCCTTGTGTGGCCGGGTCTGAGACTGATGGAAGGTGCTGGCCCCAGGCAAGAGGTCCTGCTCGCAGCTGTGCCCCTGTGCCCTCCCCGGGCCACCCCAGGAGGGAGACGTTTCCTCCCACACGGCAGGGGCAACGGTACACTCTGTGTCTTCTCTCAGAGCCGTGTCATCTTCCAGCTTACTGCTGGCTTTAGCCACAGACATCCCGATGGTATCACCACGGCACAGCGTGTCACGGTGGTCAGCCACACAGATGACATCAGGCCAAATCAGCCTGGGGAGCAAGACATGAAAAACTCCAAGACGCCATGGTAAGCACGAGCTTGCTAAAAACTGAAAGAGAGAAAGTAACACATCTTCAAAACCTGCCACCTCGGCGAAGTTTCTGTGGGTCCACTGGTCTGATTGGCCAAACTGTACCCAAAATGAAAGAAAATGCGTTGTGTCTGGCAAGCCTACCCTAGGAAAGAAGTATCATACCTGGTGAGGCTGGTGAGGCGAGGTCCGAGACCCTCGGGAGTGCTTCTCTGGCCTGTGTTCTGTGTTACTAATAAAGCATTTGCTTGTGAGTGGAGCCCAGATTAAGAAATGTTCTGCTGCTCGTCTGGATGGGAGGCCTCCCCGGGAGGCCACACGATCTGGAGGTGGTCTCACACTTTAGCCGGCATCAGAGTCACCTACAATGAACCTTACATGCATAGGAGGCACAGATCACCGCGCTCCATCCTCAGAGACGCAGCTTCAGCAGGTGTGAGACCTGCGTTTCTAGAAAGTTCTCAGGCGATGCTGACGCTGCTGGCCCAGGAGCCGCACTTTGAGAAACACTGACCTGGCAGAACCAGGTGGGCTTGAAGGGTCTGTGGCAGACGGAGATGTAGGCAGCGCAGACGATGAGCTGAGTGACAGCTGAATGCTGTCCTGGAAATACATATTCTCCTTTTGAATGAGAGTGCCCCTGAGACAGAGCAGAGACTCAGGGAGCTCCGCTGCTGTAGAAGCTGAGCCGCCCAGCAGAAGCCGTCTGCCGTTGCACCCACAGAGGCTGTGTAGGCAGCATCCTGCCATCATCAGGTGGGATGTGTACAAGGCTTGAGCAGGTCTGGAAGACGCGGTAAGTTCCATGAACAAGCACCCACTCCTGCTGCATTAAGACCCCTTCCTTCACCCAGACCTCTGGCTGCGTGAGAGTTTCTTATGACATTGCATGGAGGGAATACACCACTGGGGCCTGGATGACGTGTATCTGTCTGTACACAGCACACTGCCCCCACCTGAAAGTGGAAAGCTGTGTCTTCATGGCCTTCTGTGAAAGGGTGCACGTTCTAACCATGCGTCAGGTTCATCATCTAGCCAGGGAGGGGTGGCCAGAGGATGGCCCCAGTGCACTCACAGGTTTTGGCGAGAGGTTTGCTACAGAACAGGCAACTTCAAAGGACACTGAAATATTGACGACAAGATTTTTCTGGGTAGGTTCCATGTTTGTAGAAAATCTTGAAGAATTTACAAAAATAATTTAAAAACTACTAGAATTTATAAGTGAATTTAGCAAGGCCACGGGGATCTGATAAAAATCAATTGTATTTCTGTGTACTAGCAGCAAACAATTGGAAAACAAAATCTAAATCAAATTCATTTACAGTAGCATCCAAAATGAAATGCCTGGGGAAGAAGGTATCTGAAGCTTGTGGACTGAAAACCTAGAATCCATTGCTGTGAGAAACGTTTAAAAGCCTAGACAAGTAGAGGGGAGTCCCTGGTCAGGACTGAAAGGCTCCATATTAATGAGATGTCAGTTCTCCATAAACTGACATATAGATTCAGTGCACTCTCAATCAAAATTCTAACTGGCTTTTTTGAAGAAATTAACCAGCTGGTTCTAAAATGTGTTTGGAGATGTGGGCGACCTGAAGTAGCCAAAGGAATCTTGAAAGATTCCTAGGACCTAGGAGGACCTAGGAGATGTCGTTCATGATTCCACCATCTGAACAAAACTCCGTGGGGAAAGGGCTGCCGTCAGCAGACAGCACTGCAGCGACTGGCTGCTCGGACGTAAAATGGTAAGCTTCAACCGGTGTCTTACATGCGCTAGTTTAGAATGAATTATATGTGTAAATACACAATCTACAATTTTAATATTTTAGAGGGAAACTTAGGAGAAAACCTTTGTGATTGTGGATTAGGTAAAGATTTTTAAAAACAGCCACACTGAGGTGTGATATGCGATATTCCCAGTGTATGATTTGCTGAGTGACTGACGGGCCGTGGCAGCCCAATCACACTCAGGATAATGGCGGTGGGTGCTCTTCACTCGCCCACTCCCCTCTGTCTGCTTGTGTCTCTACCCTGCCCCACCCACAGGCAACCACTGATTTCCTTCCTTCCTTCCTTTCTGTCTCTCACTTTCCGTCCTTCCTTCCCTCCTCCCTCCCTCCCTCTCTCCCTTCCTTCCTTCCTTCCTGTCTCTCACTTTCCTTCCTTCCTTCTTTCCTTCCTCCTTCCTTTCTTCTCCTCTCTTCCTTTCCTTCTCTCTTTCTTTCTTTCCTCTTTCTCTCTTTCTTTTTTTGAGGCAGAGTCTCACTCCGTTGCCCAGGCTGCAGCGCAGTGACAAAATCTCAGCTCACTGCAGCCTCTGCCTCCCAAGCTCAAGCGATTCTCCTGCCTCAGCCTCCTGAGTAGCTGAGATTATAGGTGTGCACCACCACACCTGGCTCATTTTTGTGTTTTTAGTACAGAGTTTCACCGTGTTGGCCAGGCTGGTCTTGAACTCCTGACCTCAAGTGATTGGCCCACCTCAGCCTCCCAAAATGCTGGGATTACGATGTGAGCCACCAGGCCTGGCCTGATTGGTTTCCATGATTACAGAGCAATGTGTTTTTAACATAATCTTGTATAAATAGAATTAAACCGTAAGTAGTTTTCTGGGTCTGTTCTCTTGCATTCAGCATATTTGAGAAGTCACATCGTTGCATCAGTAGTGAATTCCGTCTTCTTTGTAGCATCCCTCGTGTGGATACGGGATATGATGTACTTTGTTTCTCTCTCTGCCTATTGATGGGCATTTGGCTATTACCAATAAAGCTGCCGAGAACTCGTGTGTGAGTCTTTGTATGAACATAGGCTCTCATTTCTTCGTGGGAGGTAAGAAGTATTTGGTAGTGGGATGGCTGGGTCGTTTGGTAGAGACATGTTTAACTATTTTTTAAAAACTGTTAAGTTCTTTTGCAAAGTCGTTCTATCATTTTACATTTCCACGACAGGGTGTGAGAATTTTAGTCACTCACCTGGCGAATGTTTAGTCCGGCCAGTCTGTTAGCCCCCATGTGTCCACAGTGCTGTCTCCTGTCCTCCTCTCAGGAGAATGATCTTTGGCAGCTTGTCATGTGTTAGTGGCATCGGTGCCACTTCGTGTCAAGTGTCTGCTCAAATCTTTTGCCCATTTGGGTTAATTGAGCTTTGAGAGTTCTTTAATATTCTGGATACCAGTCCCTTATCAGATAGGTACTTTGCAAATATTCTTCCCAGCCTTGGACTGTCTTTTCATCCTCCTGAGTCTTTCGAAGAGAAGTTATTAATTTTGATGAAGTCTAATTCATTTTTCTTTCGCAAATCCTGCTTTTAGTGATATATTTAAGAAATCTTTACCTAACCCATGATCACAAAGATTTTCTCCTAAGTGTTCCTCTAAAAATTGCACAATTATAGACATACAATCCATGTAAATCAGCTTGGTGTAAGACATGGACTGGAGTTCACTATTTTACGTCCGAATAGCCAGTTGTTCTAGCGCTGCTTGCTGAAGGCAGCCCTTTCCCCACTGAGCTGCTTTTGCACCTTTGTTGAAAACTCAATTGTGTGTGGGGGGGTTTATTTCTGAGCTCCCTGTGTTATCATCCGCTTATCTATTTTTATCCCAGTCCCACACTTGCTGTGGACTGAATTGGGTTCCCCCAAATTCATAGGTTAAAGCCATAACCCCCAAGGTGACTTTAT
The DNA here is from genome assembly GCA_028533165.1 of Leontopithecus rosalia. Lineage (NCBI taxonomy): Eukaryota > Metazoa > Chordata > Mammalia > Primates > Cebidae > Leontopithecus > Leontopithecus rosalia. Next base: position 972,582 of record CM052649.1, read on the forward strand.
CTGGAGACAGAGTTTTTAGGAAGTGATTAGGTTAAATGAAGTCATCAGGGTGGAGCCATAACCCAGGAGGGCTGTGAGCTTATCCGAAGGGGAAGCTCTCTCTCTCTCTCACTCTCTGCTGTGTGAAGATACAGTGAGGCCGCGGCCGGCTGCGAGCCAGGAAGGGAGGCCTCACTAGGAACCGAATCAGCTGGTGCCTTGATGTTGGATTTCCAGTCTCCAGAACTGGGAGAAACGAATGTCTGCTGTTAAGCCCCCAAGTCTGGGGTGTTTTGTGGAAGCCAAGGAGGTTAAAATGGCACTATCTTGATTATAGTCTTTTTGTAATATATTTTTAAGTCAGGTAATGTAAGTCAGACAATTTTGTTCTTTTTCAAAGTTGTTTTGCCTATTCTCAGTCCTGTGCTTTTTCTTACGAATTTTAGAGTCAGCTTCTCAGTTTCTTCTGAAGTGCCACGTGGGGTTTCTTTGGGTGGAGGCCGTCATCAGTTTTCCGTCGTTACTTGCTTCTGAGGCAGGCTTCACGTCTAGGTTCTCTTCTAAAGTCTGATTTAGCCGAATTCCAGAACATTTGATGCGTTCTTTTGTTTTCAATCAGTTCAAACATTTCCTGTTTCCCTTTTGATTTCTTCTTTGAGCCATTGTTACTTACATATATGATTAGTTTCCAAATGTTAGAAGATTGTCTGGATATGCTTCTTTATATTTCCCAAATGTATTTTTCATTTTGGTATCAAATTCATCTGCCTGTTTGCTGGAGAACATGATGTTACCTGAATCCCTAATGGGAACTTTATGGTCTGAACTGCGGGCTATCGTAGTAAGCTCTTCACATGCATCTGAAAAGAATGTGTGCTCTGCTGTCACTGGGTGAACTATTGCATAAGTATAAAATACGTCGTTAGTTCATACTGTTTTTCAAGTCCTCTGTGTCCTTAAAAGTTTCTGTGGATCTGTTCTATCAATTACTGGGAAAGAGGTATTGACATCTCCAAGTATAATTGTGTGGACTGGTCTATTTCTCCTTGCAGTTCTTTCGGTTTTTGCTGAATTTATTACGAAGCTCTGTTATTAGGGACATAAACATTTGTCCTTTTGGTGAACCGACTCTACCGTAAAATGGCCTCCTTTAGATCTGATCTTTCGTGAGGATTCCCATGGCTTGCGTATTAGATGGCTTGAAGTCTCACAGTTCTCTGATGCTTGGTTCATTTTTTGGTCTTTTTTCTTTATTTCATTTTGAACAGTTTGCCCTGCCATCTGTGTCTTCATCTATCCTTTCTTCCGAGATGCTAAATCCACCCTTCACCCCAACCAGTGCATTTTGCATATGAGACAATGTAGTTTCATCTCTAGAATTTGGATTTGTGTCTTTTAAAAAATAACTGTCATGTTTCTATTACACATGTTCAGTCTTGCCTTTGGCTAGTTCTGGGAATGAGGCAACGGTTTTGACGACTGTCGACGCCTCTACTAATGCTGTCATTTGAGTCATCTCTGGGTCTGTTTCTACTGACTGTAGATCACACTTTCCCACCTCTTTGCATTGTGCTAATTTCCAGTAGATGCCTGGCATTGTGAATTTAACCCTGTTGGGTTGTGGATAATGTTGTACTAATGTGACTGTTCTGGAACTTTGGCCGCTGGTAAGGTCCCTGTGTAGTGGTCCTTCTTTCAGGTTTCACTTTTAAGCTTTGTCCAGCAGGGACAGAGCAGTGTTTCACTCAGGGCTGACGCCTCTTCCCTTCTGGGGCAAAGCCCATTTTAGTTTCCCACCTAATGACTGTGTTCTCCAACGGAAGGTAAATCCAGTCTCTACTCCATTTTGACCAGAAGCAACAATTGTGGACCCATTAACTTTTCTTTTCTTTAGGATGGAGTCTCACTCTGTTGCCCAGACACTGGAGTGCAGTGGCACGATCTTAGCTCACTACAACCTCCACCTCCTGGGTCAGGCAGTTCTTCTGCCTCAAGCTCCACAGTAGCTGAGATTACAGGCATGAGCCACCACCCCAGCTAATATTTGTATTTTTAGTACTAGAGACAGGGTTTTGCTGTGATGGCCACTCACAGCAAAACTGGTCTTGAACACCTAACCTCAGGTGATCTGCCTGCCTCGGCCTCCCAAAGTGTTGGGAGCCACTGCACCTGGCCCCCATTCACTTTTCTTATGTTTAAGGGAGTTAATCTGCACCTAGTCAGCCCTTGACAGTGTCACATGATAAGAGAATGGCCTGCTCGTCACTACTGCGGCTTCTGCTGTCCTTCCTCAGCAAATGTTTTCCAGCCACTCTTACAGCTTCCTGGGCCAAGCAGCTCAGTCCTGCCCTGGGAAATATAGGCAGAATTCATGACATTTAGCTTCGTTTAGATGAGAGTACATACTCCGTGTGATTTAAACATCTTGGAATTTATCTATGGTCAAGCATATGGTCTATTTTGTCAGCTGTGTCATGTGGACTTAAAACGGCACATCATTTGGTGAATAGAGCTGTTTCTCTCCACAATTACATCTTCCCCGATGGTTATATCAATTACCAAGACATCTATGTTAAAACCTCCAACTATGTTTGCAGATTTGTTTGTTCTTTAAATCCTGTCATTGTTGCTTAATATATCTAAGCCATGTGATTAGGTACCTGCACTTTTAAGTATTGTGTCTTCCAGTTGAATTGAATGTCTGTCATCGTGAAATGTCTGTCTTTAACTCTGCTCATTCTCCTAGCCTTTACACTTAGTATGACAGTCTCATCAAATAAACTTTCTTAAGGTTCTGTTTGCATGTTATAAATATATTTGCTATTGTTCCCCCACTTTTTTTCTTGAGATGGAGTTTTGCTCTGTCACCCAGGCTGGAGTGCAGTGGTGGGATCTTGGCTCACTGCAACCTCTACCTCCTGGGTTCAAGTGATTGTCCTGCCTTAGCCTCCTGAGTAGCTGAGACTTCAGGAATGTGCTACCATGCCTGGCTATTTTATTTTTTGCATTTTTACTAGAGATATGGTTTCACTATCTTGGTCAGGCTTGTCTTGAACTCCTGACCTCAAATGATCCACCTGCCTCGGCCTCTCAAAGTGCTGGGATTGCAGGTGTGAGCCACTGCACCTGGCCTATTCTTTTACTTTCAATCTGCAAACAGCATATAGTTAGGTATTTTATTTTTTATTTAGTCCAACAAATGTCATTTAGGAGTTTTTAGTCTATGTTTGATGTAACTACTAATATGATTGGATTTAAATTTATCATTTTGCTATTTGTTGTATATTTGTATTCTCTGTCCTTTGCTCTTTCCCTCCCAACTTCCTGCTTAGTTGGGGTAAAAATAACATTTATATTAATTGTACTTCTTTGGTTCTGTTTTCTAATGCAGGGGGAGCTTACTATGTGTATTTTTAACTTACCACAATCTATGTTTAAGCACCAAATTTCTGCATGGTATTCTCATTTCTGCCTGTAGAAACTCTGAACATTGTTGGTCATTATGGACTACTGGTGATGAATTATCTCAGTTTTTGCTGATTTTAAAATGTCTTTATTATGCCATGATTTTTAAAAGGTGTTTCTTTTAGCATAGAATTCTAGGGTGACCACTTTCATCCTCAGTCTCTTTGAAGATGTCATCAGTCTTCTAGGTTGCATAGTTTCTGAGGAGAAGTCTGCTGTCATTCTTATCTCTGTTCCTTAATAGTATGTTGTTTTTCTACAGCTTCTTTTAGGATGTTCTCCTTTTCAGTGGCTTTCAGCAGTCTGTGATATGTGCCTCGCTGTGTTTTGTTGTGTTTTCTTTTCTGCTGGGTACTTACAGAGCTTCTTGACTACCTGAGTTTATAGATTTGGAAAAATTCTGGTCATTATTTCATCACATATTTTTTCTGTCCTACCCCTCTCCTTTTCCAGGGCTCCAGTCACATGGGATAGGCCTTGTGGCATTATTCCATGGCCGCTCAGACCTCATTTCTTTCTGTCTGTTTCTCCCTGTACTTCACTGGGATCACACATTGTTGTATTTTCAGGTTCACTAATAGTTTCTCTTGTTGAGTATAATCTACTACAGTCTCCACCAGGATATGACACAGGCGGTGGATGTCAGCCTGCCTTTTTTCCAGCCAACCCAGTGTTTACCTAGTAGAACCATTCACAAACTGGCACTGGAAGTAGGGATGGAGACTGAGTGTGGATCAACACCAAAGAGCTGACCCATCAACTGTAGCCTTGGCTGATGCAGTTATCACTGAGCTCTCAACTTGTTGGAAGCAGGGTCCCACACTTAGCCCCAGGCACCACTCCTGGGCAAGGGACCCTGCTTAGCCAGCCCCCTGGAGGAGGTTGATCGCACTGGACTCCTCCATCAGGGAGGGGAGTATCTCCTGGCTTCACTGCTCCCTTATTCCAGATATGGATGTGCATTTTGCTGTCAACGTTTCTACCAGCACCATCTGTGGCTTGATGCCTGTATCACAATAGCTTATTCACTATTGCCCACATCCTGTGGCAGTGTTAAGGAATTTAATTTACAGCAAAGGCAGCATGGGCATAGGTACACACTTGAAATCCCCACATTTCCCATCACCCAGAGGTGGTAAGTCTGATAAAGCATGGGGATGACTTCTTGAAGCTTCAGGTGTGCCACCCGTGGGAGGCAGTGCCCTGCAACACTGGACCACCATCCTGATGGGTGGGATGGTGCCTTGAACTGTGGACCAAGACACGACACCGTTTCATAGCCAGAATAATGTCTTTAATGCCAATGGGTGGAACTGGAACCAGCCCTGCTCACTCCCCCATCCAGTACTTACTGCAGGGTGGGCAGTGCTGCTGTTCAGAAGATCCTTGCATTTCCTTTCAGAGGCTCTCCCTGCAGGGCTGCGTGTCCCTGTGGCTCACTGTGGCCCATGAACTAGGAGGGGGCCTGCTGTGTTTTGAATCTGTGCGGAAGAGTAGTCACCTCTCTCTTCCCAATGCTGTCTGACTGGCTGAGTCCCAGCAGGGGCTGCTATGCTAGGCTGGATGCAGATGGTGACATGGAGCAGAGCTACAGCTGACCTGCCTGGGAGACGGGAGAGGACCACGTCTATTTAGCTGAGCCCTGAGTTTTACTGGCGTAGACTTGCCACTGCAGCGTCAGTTATCCCAGGTGGGCTGAGCCCATTCACGTACTTTTGCTTTTCTTGTTTGTGACACTGGGCTCTTTTGCTTTCACGGTCCTAGTTCCCAAGGCTGGAATGCTCTGACCTGGGACCACAGTGATCCATTGACTGCACTGGAAGTTCAGACGGTCATCAGCTATTTGCGGCTGCTCATCCACTTAGCTAATAGGCAAAGAAAAGCATGCTGTGTCCATGGAGATGGCTAACCCGATCTTGGAGCTCCGTGGGTTTTTCGGGTACTTCCCAGTGCTCTCACAACTAGTATTGTGACTAACAACGGCAAGATGACAACTGCTTCAGACACACTGGAATGAAAATGTGAGTCCTTTCACTGCATAAAGAACCTTGACTATCCAAGGTACTGCTTAGGGTCAAGAAAACGTGGAATGGGTGGTGGGAGGAGGAGGTGTAGACGCTGATCGCAGCCTCACAGCATGACAGTAGCGGGGACACAGGCTGTCCTTTTTGCGTGAGGTGTGTAAGTAAATGTGTGTGCATTAGTTGTGCATGTGCCTGCATGTGAATGTGTGCATTTGATGTGCTCATACGTGAGCATGTGTGCACGTGCATAAGCATGTGATTGTGAGCATGTGTGGATGTGAACATGTGTTGTACCTGTATGTGCATGTGAGCCTGTGAGCAGGCATGCCATTTGTTAACTGATTACTCATTTCTCACCTCTCAGCATCCCCCACTGTTTACACAGGGAATATTAGTGGTGGCGGTTGGTGAACTGTGAAACTTAGTTTTTTTTGTTTTTTATGTCAGAGAGTATCCAGCTGTACCAGAGAATCAACATCCCCCCAATGTGGCGAGGAAGACGCATGGGTCTTTACTTTTTGTGGGGAAGGTCAAAGCACCTGTGTTTGGTGGTGTGAGTACAGCAGTGTTAGATGTCCGAGGTGTGTGGCTTACTTGTGGACACAGCAGCAACAGGCAGGGCGGTGCTGGTCGTTCATGGCCCCATTTGCCCCCAGGCCCGCTTCCCACATCCTGAGCTCTGCTTCATGGCACAGGGGGCCTCTGCTCCCACCCAGCTTTGCTTAGGATGAGCATGCGGCAGCAGCAGTGGTTAGCCGGGAGAACCAGCCCATTCTCTCTGCCCTGGTTCTGATGGAGTCTCCGGCACAGCAGGTACGGCCCTGTCAACTCTTGTGTGAACACCGGGGGTGGGTTCATCTTTCCTGAGGGCCCCACCTTCATTACCACACGAGTTACCCTGCCCACAGCCTGCACCCGGAGCCAGCTGCTCCTCCTCTTCGGTCCGACACCAGCCGAGTCTTAGCAGCAGCTGCCCCGTCCAGTGCTGCCGTGGATGTGCAGCTCGTCTTTGTTTTAACCCTTGCTGTACTTGAAAGCTTGGACATATTTAATCAATTTCAAAGGCAGTACTTATTTACATTAAAAATGGCAAATGCGTACAAGCAAGAAGAAACAAGGAAAAATTGCTGTTGCTTGAAATAATGTCATTTTGGTGCATATTCGCTCTCACTGAATGAGGTCAGACTGCACAGCTCACAGGAAGCCCACGTCTGAGACTCGCCTTCGTGAACAATAGGACGATTCACTTTCCAGCCTCTCAGCACCCCGTCATTTTACACAGGGAAATGCGGTGGTGGGTGGTGAACTTTGAAACTCAGTTTTTCAAAGTGTTAAGGAGGAGGAAGACCTGCAGATTGGCCGGTGGCAGGCTTTTCTCCTTGAGGTTTCTTCCATCCTTGACACTGGTGGAGACATAATGTTGGTTCTTCACACGCAGTTTCTGGGAGCGTAACGAGTGAGCCCCATGTTTTACTTCTGGTTCCAAACGTTGTACTGAGTCAATAGGACTAAATGCCAGATCCATTTTCCTCTCTGCTTGACAAACTGCTTAAGTGCATGTGCTTGTAGCAGAAATGAAAGAAGCCAGCCCGGCAGGCAGGCAAGCCACCCATGTTTGAACTCCGTAAAATGTCTGCTACTGTCTGCAGAATACCAGGACACTCCAGAGTGTCCCTTTGCCCCCAAGACGGCTTCTTCTATAGGATTTCAATTCTTGTGTTTTCTAAACATGCTCGAACCCCACTATGAAAATCTCATCTAGATGGGTGCTCTCACAATGTCTGCTGTTGCCCTTCTAATCAAAAACGCACACAAAACGTCACTCCCAAGTATAGAAGACTGTATGTTTTATTTATTCCACTGAAAATCCCAAGTTCCTTCACGGCGACCCTCCCTCTGCCCTCACGCCCCCGCAGGCCCGGGCCATTCTGCACCTGCCATGGCCTGGCTCCCAGGCCACCAGGAGGCCCGCCGTGTCCCTTCGCACACACGAGGGATCTGACTGGACGCTATGTACATTCACAGTTCTGAATATCCACCAACTCTAAGTCACCACACAGGAGAAGAGGGAATCAGGAGGAACAAACATCCACTCCAAGTCTGGTTATCAGAGATTTTTTTCTGAAAGTGCACGGTGGCATTTCATTCCAAAACCTCTTCATCTGCAGACCTGCAGGGAAGGGGGTGGCCTGGGTCCCTGCCCTCAGAATATCTTAGTTTGTTCACCTCCGTCATTGGCCATGTGCAGGCTCTTCTCCTTAAAAAATGAATCGTACGCATTCTCCAGTTCTAAAGTCAATGACTGAGCTACCAAGGCTACACCAGAACTTCTTGTGCCCGACAGGCCCAGAACCCGGAAACTGACTTCGGTTTACTCCGTCCCCGTCTGGCCTGGCTGGCAGTGTACATGCTAGAAACAAGTCGAGGTGACTGAAACGGAGCTGAAGGTTGTTTGTTTTCAAGCGTCTGGCAGTGGAGAAACGCATACTGCGAATCTCTCTGAGGAAGTTAGTAAACATTGTTTTTGTGTACTTACTGGCCTTGGTGGTCACTTTCTATGGAGATGCCCCAAGTATTAAAATCAATACATTTCAGAAATCAAAAAAATGTTCCAAACAAACCTGGAGCCTTTGCTTCAGGAAGCAAACTGAAGTCTGTGATGATTATTGTGCTTGAAGGATGGGTTTCTAATCGCGTCATAGAAAGTGACGAAGCAAGGTGACGTCATGACTTCAGGTGACACTCATACCCCCTTCCCAGTGCCTGGAGCCCCTTCGCTTTTGACTCTAAGTGGGGGCAGGGAGGCAGCGCTGCAGGGAGGTGCGGTGTCTGTGTGGCTGTCACCAGACATCCTCGTCACCCTCCGCGCCGCGCAGCCCAGCATCTCCTTCCACAGGCAAGAGGCTGCGGCTTCTCTCTCGGCAGGGCAGGAAGGTCAGCCATGCTGGGTGGCTGCGTCACACTGGTCACCATGGAAACCAGAGCTGAGAGGAAGATGCAGCCGCTTCCACAGGGACCCCAGCCCCAGAGCCAGCGAGGAGTGGCAGAGCGGCGGCTGCCTTTAGTTCCCAGTTCGGCCCAGCTCATCTGAACAATATCCAACCTCAAAATGGAGTGTAGGCTACAGTGAAGTGGGTGACATTATGACAAAACAGAAACACCAAACTGGCAACGTTTATAAAAAAGAGGGGACTGGAAAAGGATTAAGAAAAGCAGGAAAAGTGTTTTGGGGCTGGGTCCTTGAGCTCACACCTCCCCGAGGGGACCCAGCGGGAGGAGAGGGGTTACCTGCTGGAGAGAGACCTGATGGAAATTTAAGTCAAAGCCCAAACAGCCTCAGATTCTATTAAAAAAAAGGCTTATAAATAAATATCCTTTGACCCTAAAGGAAAAATGAAGTAGAAAACAATTTCCATTTTTAAAAAAATGCTGCATGTTTCCTGAAGTACCTAAATGGAGTTTATAAAATACTCATGAACTCCTGCACGCGGTAGAAACACTGAGAAACTGGGCAGCGGCCCTGCCAGGCTGTGGTTCCAGAGGCCAACAGAGGCTTCGTGCCAGAGCGACGGGAGGTGCGCTCCGTGTGGCAGGCCTGTGCTGAGTGTGCACGAAGGCCGGCCCAGTGCACAGTGCCACTGGAAGAGGTTGTGACAGAGACTTGAAACCAGGACCCTGTGGGAGAACACGGGCCGACACGGTGCCCCCAGCCAGGCAGGGAACCTGACCCCATGGACTCCAGGCCAGGCCGGGGTCCGCGTGCGCGCCCTCCGATTCTCGCATAGTAAGCGCCGGTTCTGCAACAGACTCTTCACCAAGGAACAAAAGAAGAACAGACCCCCAGGCCCCTGGAACTCGGGCCGAAGGCAGTGCCAGGACAGTGGGAGTGGGGAGCGGAGCCCAGAGGCCACTCTCAGAGAGGCTCATGGCGGCGATGGCCACGTGGGAAGGGCCGAGTCTCACGCAACCCTCAGTCCTAATCCAGCTTCTTCCGAGCCGGCTTCCTCCCAGCGTCCGAGTTTTCTGGGCTGAAATCGGCACAGAAACCATTTGGGATCGGCGCAGGTGGGGTCTTCACACAGCTTTCGAAATGTGCCTGCTCCGGGTACAAGTATTCCTCCGCGAAGTCAGGGTACAGCTCTGCAAACCTGTGGAAGTCGCCTGGGGAGACGAAGGTGCCTGTGGTTATGAGGGGGAGGGGCGGACTTCTAGGACTGGGGGGCTGTTTTCCCAGGGCCCTGGTGAGTGTCCACCTCACGCCGTAGGGGGAGGGTTAGAATCCTCTGTGAAACGGATGCTTTCAGCGTGGAGAGGCTTCTTTACCGCACACTGTAGTCACCCTGACCACAGGTGCAGGCTGTGTCCCCTCCCTACTCCCCACACTGGGAGTGGCCGTGTCCCCTACCTACTCCCGACACCGGGGGTGGCCATGTCCCCTACCTACTCACGACACCGGGGGCGGCCGTGTCCCTCCCTACTCCCCACACTGGGAGCGGCCGTGTCCCCTACCTACTCCCAACATCAGGGGAGGCCGTGTCCCCCACCTACTCTGGACACCGGGGGCGGCTGTGTGTTCCCTACCTACTCCCGACACCGGGGGTGGCCATGTCCCCTACCTACTCCTGACACTGGGGGCGGCTGTGTCCCCTACCTACCCCCGCCGAGGGGGCCGTGTGTCCCCTACCTACTCATGACAATGGGGGCGGCTATGTGTCCCCTACCTACTCCCGACGATGGGGGCGGCTGTGTGTCCCCTACCTACTCCCGATGACGGGGGCCGTGTGTCCCCTACCTACTCCCGACAACGGGGGGCGGCTGTGTCCCCTACCTACTCCCGACGACAGGGGCCGTGTGTCCCCTACCTACTCCCGACGACAGGGGCGGCTGTGTCCCCTACCTACTCCTGACAACGGGAGGCTGTGTCTCCTACCTACTCCTGACAATGGGGGTGGCTGTGTCCCCTACCTACTCCTGACACCAGGGGCGGCTGTGTGTCCTGCTTTTGGGGAAACCTTACAAAAAGCTTATGGTTTTGAATTTGACAGATAAATCCTGGACGTAGCACTTCTGAGGAACTGTAGCCAGAGGAGCCGGCTCAGGGACAAGACCAAGTGTTCGGGCAGTGATCTGGCACTCTGAGGGGGTGCCCATGTCTGCCCCAGGGGACCCAGCAGGCAGGGGTCTGTCCTCACAGAGCCTCTGCCCGCACTTCGTGGCCACTCTGAGCCAGGCTCTCGGATGAGTGCCCTCCGCTCCTACTGATGGCACTGTGCAGGCTTCTGTCAGGGCTGGAAAGATGGTGCAGAGGCTGGTCATGCCACACAGCTCCAGAAACACTCAGAACCCGGGCCAGGGATGGTTATTACTAGAAAATGCCTGTGGCTGGCCAGGGGTCATTGCAAACATCAATAGAACCCAAACACAACAGGCAGCGTTGTGCACTTTCCATTCCGAAACAAGCGTGCACGTGCACACACACAGTAACACACATGCAAACACACCCCAACTAAACAAACACGTGTACATGCAGCAACTAAACACATCCAGTGTCTGACCTTTGGAAGCAATTTAAAAACCCACCCCCACAAGATGTGAACAGTGGCCATTTCAGGGACTCCCTTGGTCTTTCTGAACAAACATCTGTTCCTTCCTTTCTCAGCAGGAACAGACGCTGACTTAGACATGCACAGGGCTGCTCAGTGAGTGGCCCTGGCTAGTCCTGGCTCTGGCCTCCCTGCTGGACTGAGCTCCAGGCGCCTGTCCCAGCACTGCACGTCCCCCACCAGGCCTCCATGCAGACGCTGTGTGCAGCTCTCTGTGTGCTTTCTTATTTACTCTGAGGCCATAGGTCGGGGACTGCCTGCCATACCCACGTCAGGAGATGAGTGGCTGGGAGCCCAGGGCTTCCCCCTAAGGATGCAGACCAGAGCTCACAGCCCTCGGAGTCCCGGGTGGACACTGTGGCTCATACTGCAGGGGAGGGAGGTGCCCCGAGTCGGGGTTTGCTGATTTGGCACAGCAACTTAAAAATAACAACCGCCATTTCCTGGACACCGACAGCGCATGCTCTGGAGACACAGTCGTGTTACCAGTCACCTCATCAGACGTCCACAGGCAGGTGAGTGTTCCCGGGAGGAAATGGCCCTAGGCAGCACGGTTTCTGCAGTGCCCCCCTCCTTGACTCTCCTGACAGACCCTCCCAGGAGAGGGGGGATGTGAAGCCACACCCTGGCAGGCAATGACAAAGCCCACAGCCAATGGCCTCGAGGGCTGGGTGTGGGTACACCCCACCTCCAGGAGCCTGGACCCGGCCTGAGGTTATGGAAGGCTCAGAGTTTTGGGACTAGGCTTGGAATTTGATTGTATGAACTGCCCAAACAAATCACATTGGAAAGCTCCCTATGAGCCCTGCTAGGTCTCTAGAACCTTCCTTCTCAGGGGTTTGTGTTGCACAGGGCAGCCTGGTGAATGGAGGTGTGGCGGGGACTCCACTCCCATCCTGGGCTCCCGTAGAGACTTGCCCCACACTCTGCCCAGCCCCCTGCCCCTGGGCCATGAGCGCAGCCCCCCTCCTGCTGGCTCACCAAATGTGATCTTCCCCTTCTCCTCCTCATCAATGGCTCGGAACAGGTCAGTCACGGTGAGCTCTGCCACCCCCAGGGCTGTCTTGAGGATGCAGGACAGGTCGCTTTCACCAACGCTGCCATCCTCTTGTGCCCCGTACATCTGCAAGGCAAGCTGGGGGTCACCTTGCAGCCTCCTCCCTGCCCAGCAGGCCCCAATGTCCAGGGTGCTCTTTAGTCCGGAGATACCCCAGCAGCCCTGCCCCACTTTCTTAGTGCTGGGCACCTGCAGGGTTAGCAGCTGGACCCAGAGGGACTTAAGCTTCAGCGTGGAGCCACGTGGCAGGCCCTGTGCCGTGGACCTGGCCCTGTCACCAGGTGCCTCGTGGACATGCAGCAGATGCATCTTGGCTGAGGACTCAGATGCTGCCCACCCCACCCGTGACAGCTCAGCAAACCAATCAGCACCTGTGGCTGCCGCTGGGAGGCTGCAGAATTGACCTGCCTGGGCCATGGGCGAGCACGGGGCAAGCCAGGGCTGCAGTCTCCCACAGCCCTCCGGCGTGAGTGCAGGCTACAGTGGACGTGTTCACAAACATCAGTAACGTTAACAAACTCCGACGGCTAGAAATCCACAGGCCAGATGCAGGAGCAGAAATGAGATGGACCCCAGGAGGGAGGGGAGGGGAGGGCCCCAGGGGGAGCGGGAACCAGGACCTGCACTCTCTGTTGAGCTCACATGTGACGCCTCCTCTCTTCCTGCTCCAACTGTGGAGGCAGCAGCTCTGGCCTGCTCTGTGCAGGGATCAGGGCTGTAGCAGGGTCCAGGTGCCTGCCGCCTGCCCCCCTCCCTGGCTTCACAGGGACTCTGTGACCCGGGAATCCCCCAGACCCTTGGCTCAGGGCCCACCCGTCCCTCTGCCTCTCTGCCTGCACAGAAGCAGCTCAGCTCCCTGTGGGCTGCAGGGGTCTCCCGCTCTTGCTCCAGCCCGTGAGGCTCGTGCTTGTATCACAGCTCTGCGGCGGCGCTTTCTTCTTGTGTCCCTCAGCTCCAACCCCTGGGCTCCCTCAGACCCCTCTGTGACCCTCTTGGTGGAGAGCCTCTGTCATTGCCCTCAGTCCTCTACCTGGGGCTGTGTCATCCCCTGCCGCCCTCTCTGCCTGGGGCCCATGTTTCCTGGGGCTCCCAACACACCCTCGACAGGGAGGTTGCCCCGGCTCCAATCCCCCTAGTCCCCGTCTCCTGCTCTGGCGTGCTGTGATCTTGTGGCGTTCACTCCACCCTCCTGGAGTGGGCTGCATGTGAGGGGTGCTGGCCTCTCTTCAGGGAGGGGCTGCGCCTTCACCGCACCTGGCTCCTACTCCCGGTGCTCAGGGAAGAGATGCCGGGGCCTCTGGCCTGCCGCCTGGCAAGGCTGTCCCAGGGATGGCACCCTCTTCCCGGGCTCTGCCTCTACCCTGTGGACAGGGTCTGCTGCAGGCTCTGGAAGCTCTGTCCTCACCCTCGGCCCTCACCCAGCCTCACCCCACAGCGCCTATGCACATGGCCAACCTGTCTTCCGGGGTCTATGTTTCTCTCCTGCTTTTAGATTTCCTGAATCAAACATCTGCAGACAAGATCCACGTTGGTGCTGCTGGAGCCTCTGATCAGGCCAGGCCAAACCCTCATGGCCACGGGCTCCTGCTCTTTGGCCAACCCGGATCCGACTCTGTCCCCAGGGAGCAGTGCCTCCCGCTTCCCGCCGTGGCCTCAAGGCTGCCTTGGAGAGGTGACCTGGCATCTGGGTCCGTTTGGACACAGAACCGCAGATGTGGACTTCCATCTCGGAGAGGTGTGCAGATGGCTGCACGGGAAACACGGAAAGGCGGCACCGAGGCCACCAGGGGCGAGTGGACTGCAGGTTCTCCTTGTCCACCCTCTGAGCCACTGGGATTTCTACCAGGACGTCTGAAGGTTTTACACAGTAACAATAATGAAAAAGGACAAAAACCAGGGGCCCCGGGGCCTATGAAGCATCTGCGTGTTGCGCGTCTGGAGTCTGGAGTGTGCGCTTCTGGGTCCCAGGTGCTGGCAGTTCTGTGTCTGGTCAGCCTGGGAGGCAGCTTCCTGGGTCTCTATGTCCCAAGAGCAGCATGCTGGTGCAGTGCTCATGCTCCTTCAAGGGAGAGTGCTCCATGGGAGCACTTCCTGCTACGCACACCCCCAAATGTGCCAGGGTCCCGGGGCAGCAGAAAAGCACTGTTGCTGTGACGTAGGGAATGATGACACCACAGAAGGTACAGGCTGCGGGCAGGGGCACAGGGAGGCAACCCGCAAGGCAAGAGCAAGGCCGGTAAGCTGAAGAGTGCCAGGGCATCTGCGTCGGGGTGGAGCTGCTGAGGGTGCAGGTGAGGCGGGACCCTGGAGTCCCCGCGGGGACGCAGCCACCTCAGCCGACCGGGGAGCCCGTGAGAGCTCATCACCCATCCTGCCCCTAGGTGGTCCCTGCAGGTCAGCACGGGCCTCACCTATTGCCTGGTTTACCTGAGAAAGTAGACCTCCCCGCGGCACACTCCACCCCGAGCAGGGACCGGTGGGCACCATCCTCCCCGACAGGTGTCCTCAACCCCACCATAGCCAGTTAGGTGTCCTCAACATGGTGTCCTCAACCTACACCATGCCTGCCTGTAGGCGGGGCCTCTGCGGCACCGGCCTGGAGGATGGTAGGTCCCCACGGCCCATTGTTTATGATGAGAAACGAGGCAAGTGCCACCCCTACCGCTGCTGCTGTCATTCTATTCCAGAGTCTACTTGGTGGCTTTAGAGCAGGGGCTGCTGGGGCCAGCAGAACAGGAAGAGGTGGCTCATGCCTGTAATCCCAATACTTTGGGAGGCTGAGGTGGGCAAATCACCTGAGGCCAGGAGTTTGAGACCAGCCTGGCCAACATGATGAAACGCTGTCTCTTCTAAAATTACAAAATTTAGCCAGGTGCCATGGCACGTGCCTGTAATCCCAGCTACCCAGCAGGCTGAGGTACAAGCAGCACTTGAACCCAGAGGCAGAGGCTGCAGTGAGCCGAGATCGTCCCACTGCACTCCA
Source organism: Leontopithecus rosalia (assembly GCA_028533165.1). Lineage (NCBI taxonomy): Eukaryota > Metazoa > Chordata > Mammalia > Primates > Cebidae > Leontopithecus > Leontopithecus rosalia. The sequence goes on from CM052649.1 coordinate 987,693, forward strand.
GCCTGGGCAACAGAGTGACTCCATCTCAAAAAAATTAAAAACCAAACAACAGGGTGTGGCGAAAGCAGGGCCAGCGGGGTCCATGAGGCCACAGGGCCTGCCCAGAGCAGGAGCCCTAGGAGGCAGGAGCCCAGGAGCCTGCCCAGGCCTCGGGGAGAGGTTGGTCGGGCTTTCTCACACAGGGCTGTCAGATGTTGAGGTCATCCAGTTCATCCTGCCTGGTGTGACCCCCACAAGCCACCTTTGCATGTGGGGACACGGGGCCGTGTTGCTATGGCGAGGGTGTGCTGGGGTCAGAAGTGAGAGAAGGGAGTTTCTGGAGCAGTGAGAGACAAGCAGCTTCCTAACTCACACAGCAGGCCCTGGAGAGTCTGGCTAATGAGTCACACCCTGTGAGAAGGCCTGGTAAAACTGCCTCTGTATAGGCAAAGCCAGTCCAGCCCTGTCCCAGACAAAGTCAATATGGTGGTGCTGGAGCCTCAGAACAGGCCGGGCCAAACCCTCAGGGATGCTTGGCCTCCTGCTCTCCAGGCCTGACCCAGACCCCACTCAGCCCCCAGGGAGCAGTGACTCCCTCCCCCCACCCGCCGAAGTGAGGCAAGCCCTGAGGGCTTCCCAGGACTCTGCAGCTGGGCTGGCACCCCAGAGTCCCCCAGTGGTCAATGACTGGGTTCTGACGTGTCACAGCCCCTGGGGTTAGCCGAGACAGGCAGCACCTGAACCATGCTTTCTTCATAGTCCGTAGTCCGAGGGGAGAGAGGACGGGATGTGTGGGCCCATGTTAGGTGCCCTGTGGCACCACCAGCCCCACCCAGGTGCCCCAGGACCCAGGAAGAACCTCAGCCATGCCCTTCTGATGAGCTTGAATTGCTAAATCCAGGAAGAAGGTAAATCTGGAGTGTTTTGGGCATTTCACAAACAACAGCTAGCATAAGCTTATGTAGAAACAGCAGCTGGGCAGAGGATCAATTCACTGATATCATAAGGGACTAGAAGAATCAAGGGCGGTGCTGACATCACCGCACGTGAACAGTCAAACCCACGAGAACTCTGCACTCACCCTGAAAGCCAGCTGGATGGTGTCCAGCGTCCGGGCCGGCCGGCAGACGACAGACAGGGCCACCACGCACTCCCGCAGGTCCACCTTGCCGCGGCCGCTCTGTGGGGAGAGACGCCGTCAGCCACCGCTCGGCCGCCGCCTTCGGCACTGGAGGAACACTGGGTTTTCCACGGGTCCCGGTGTTAATTAAGGGCCAGTGCTGCTCTCACTTGGGAAAGGGAACTTTGGAAAGACATTTGACCAAGTGGGTTCCCCAAGGTCACTGTGCTGTGTACACTTTTGGGGGCCATTACAATGAATTCCCTAAGTTCACCAGGCTGCCACAGGAAGTGTCTCAGCAGAGCATGCAGAACACACTGCCTGCCACCTGCTGAGACTTGCATTTGAGAAAAGCCGGCAAGCACCAAGGCTGGCTCTAGGAATTGAGTCTGTTTATGGCAGCACATGCATCCTTCAGAAAGAAGGAGAACCCGGAGCTATGACGTGGAGCTTAACACACAGCCCGGCTGGGCCAGCTGTGGATGCCAGCCAGCTCCGAGTTGACCGTTCTCAGTAATTCCTCACACCCAGAGTCTTCAAGGGACATGCTGATGTAAATGAGCAGGGTGTTGAGAGGCATGGAGGGGGCTGACAGGGTCTGCGCTTCTGATGATGATGGGGGCGGTCTGCACGTGGCTACAGGGTACACCCAGCCTGCAGGAAAGAACCTTGCAGGTCAGAGCGGAAGGAGGTGAGGAGCACCCTGGACAGGGGGAGGACTCTCCGGCCAGAAGCAGGTGAGGAACACTCAGGGCAGGGGGAGGACTCTGGCCAGAGAGCAGGAGATGAGGAGCACCCAGAGACAGAAGGAGGACTCCCTGGTTGAAGACTGCAAGAGAAGGTGAGGAGCACCTATGACATGGGGGAGATTCTAGCCATACAGCAGGTGAGGAGCACCCAGGGGCAGAGGGAAGACTCCCTGGTCAAAGAGGTGAGGAGCACCCGGGGCAGAGGGAAGATTCCCTGGTCAGACAGCAGGAGGTGAGGAGCACTCAGGGGCAGAGGGAGGACTCCCTGGTCAGAGAACTGAGGAGCACCCAGGGGCAAAGGGAAGACTCCCTGGTCAGACAGCAGGAGGTGGGGAGCACTCGGGCAGAGGGAGGACTCTGACCAGTATTGGTCTTTGCTTGTGTCAACTACAGGCCACAGGTGCTGGAGGTGCGGGGCACACAGGTCCCTGAGGCTCTTCTGAGGGAACTGGCAGCTTTCTTTGTGCCACGACACACCCCCTGCAAGGCATGGGGTACTGGGACTGGGGCTTGGGTACCCGGCAGGTAGAGTTCCCATCAAATCCAATGACTACAAGTCCCCGGCTCTGGCAAGGTCTTGGGTTGAGGGTCTGAGGTCCTGGGTGTGAATGGAGACTATACCTACCTCGTAAGATCATGTGCATTTGAAACTGCAGAAAATAAAAAATTAACTGCATGGTGTCATAAGTTAGTCAGAATGCTGCCTGGGAAACCAGTATTCACTGTTTCGCATTTCAATCCCAACACTGTGGTAAAGCGGCTGAGTGCAAACGCAGCGCGAGCTGCGGCATGGACACCAGGGAGGACTCACACCTGAGATGTCGCTTCCTGCTGCGCCTATTGGAGGGGCCGCGGCTGGGAGGCCCCTCGGTGCGTGAATTTAAAAGCATGGGAGGAAATACCCCAACATGACAGGGTGGGGTAGCGAGGGGTGGTTTCTCTTCTCTGCTTTCAAACTCGTGTGAAAATGTTTATGTTAGAACAACGTATACTTCAAGAAGCAGGAGGTTTTGCCGAGACCCCGCTCCCCACCTCGTCGAACAGGGAGAACATGTCTTCCAGCAGGTCAGACACGGGGACTTCCAGGAAGGCCGCAAACTCCGAAACGCCGACCTTCTCTCCTCCCTTCACCCTGGCACCTGCTGAGTATTTGTCCAGATCTTTTTCAAGCTTTTCTGGTTTGAGCCTAGACAAAAGAGAGGGAAAGCTTTCTTTTTTAACAAAATGTCAGTACGCTAACACTGGATTTAGTTGTAAGACTCACCACAATATTAACGTTATTTACACAGGTAGAGTTAGTTTTCCAGAAAAGGCCTTCTCATTGGAAAGTGAGATGTATTTTGCCCACAGGCACCCAGCCAGGTGCCTGTGCCCCTGAGACCCGTTCCCCTCGTACAGCGTGTGGGTGGGAAACCCCGTGGGAGGCCCCGCAAGTGGCAGGCAAGGGTCTGAAGCCTCAGCCTGTTTCCATATGAATACGAACTAGAAAAGAATTAAGAGCTAGAGCTTCCTAGTTATTCCGATATATATAACCACATATAGTCAGTTATTCACATATATAAACTCAGTGTAACCTTTTGAGTCTACTAAGGATTATCAGGTTATGAAGCATGGAACCGAGGTGACAATGTGAAAAGTGATCCTAGGGCAAGATGCTCTAAGCCTCTGTCAGGCCTGCGTTAAGGGCTGCTGGAGGGCGCCTCAGCTGTGCGGCAGCGCCAGAGCACTGGGAAAGCACCCGCTGTTTAGCCAGGTAGGGAAGGAGATGTCCAAGATGTCTGACACATCTCCTCCCTCGGGGGAGTTAGGAGGAAAGTCCGCGCCTCCAAGCTCTTGCAGTGGGCCTGACGGCTGTCAGGGACGCCCGCAGACATCGGGGGCGTACTGTCTCTGTGTGATGCTGTGCTTCAGGGATCACGTTCCACGTCCACTCTCAGGTTCTGCTTCTGCACCTGGTTCCTCTTTTTCTTAGAAGAGATCATCAGTAAAAGTAACATAAATCTTAATGTCTTTGTTCTGTCTTGACAAGTCTGGAGGAAGCGCTGACACATGCTCCTTACCTCATCTCGGCTACTTGAAAGTCCTGGGCCCATCCCTAAGTCACGTGATGTACCTGACCCTACCACTGACCACCATCACCTCACCCCACCTGCCCTGCCCCCGCTGTGTACTGAGTCAAAGTCAGAGCGTGCGGACACTGGGCCACGGATGGACTCCGAGCTTTGGTCGGCAGTGGACCCTGGGACCAAACCCTGTTTTCTCTTTCCTGGTGTCTTCTGTCTTTTATTTCCACAGTTTCTCATCTCCACAGCAGCAGAGAGGGGCTCACAGGACTCTGCAGGGCTGGACACTATAAGGGTGGCCTCCTGGGCACCATCCACACAGACAGCTGATGCCAAGTATTGAGGGATTTAAAGGCATTCTGTAGGCTGAAGTTGATGTTTCAGAAAAGCCACAATAAACATCGTCAAGAATTATTTCTGTAGCTCCCTGCTGTGCAACCTGAGGGCCCCACTAGACCTTGGCAGTAGTGGTTCTAGCTAATGCTCAAGGAAGAATCACCAGGCACTTACCCAAGGCCCCGAACGAGCCTGGCGAATTCTAAAAGGCAAGTGTCAGCCGGGAGACGGAGCTGTCCTTCCGCCAGGGCCAGCTGGCAGTCCTCGAACGTGTAGTCAGTCACAGAGACACCCAGGGCTCTGCAAGAGAGGGCAGCACACCTTGTCAGCCCAGCCCCGTGGTGCCCAGCTTCCCCTGCCTCCCCTCCTCCCACCAGTAGCCGTAGGTGGCTGTGGGCCTGGCTGCGCATCTGCAGCACAGATAAGGAGCGACCTGCCGACCAGCTGCCTGTGCCCGAAGGAGAGCTCAGGTTGATGGGAGGGGATGAAAAAATTACACTGGTACCCCCTTCACAGGGCACCAGCTCCCACGTGGGTCTCTCCTGAACCAGCCGTGACAACTGAAATCCCTGCACTGGCCGCTGACCACCTGTTGCTTCTGCTCTGAGGCCACCACCGTGTTGACACTACGGAGCCGTCTGTCCAGGAGAATGTGGGCATTTTAAGAGCTGTTTCCTCCCCCTGTGGAGGCTGGACAGAGGTGACTTTACCACCCAGTAAACCATGCTTTCACTGAGGTTTCAGGGTTTCTATTTTGTAGCCTACACAAAATATTATTTTTAAGCTACACACTAAAAAAGAAATGAATATGGGTCCAGGCGCAGGCCAAGATGAAAGTGAATGCTGTGACTTCAATAGGTCTCCCAAGAATAGGGATTACCCATGGCTATTAGAGAACTGGGCCACCTCTGCATGGAAAAGCCCATCAGGGCTCAGCGGAGCCCTGGACATTCAGAAACAAAATAAACCATCCACGAATGAGGAGAAAAGCAACAGGAAGACCTTCACAAACTGACCTGAAGGACAAAAGGTACAAAGGTGCATCTGACCAAGGCAAGCCCTTTTCAGCTCTGGCCTGCAGGGGCCCTTATCCAGGGTAAATCCCTACCCCAGCCTTCTTCCTTCCTGCCGGCACCAAAGACAATTTGCAGCCACTCCAACAGAACAGTCACCAGCAAGGAAGGAAACAGAGCTGGAAGTCGGTTTTCCTCTTGGAATGAACCTGCGACAAGGCTGGATGAGAGGAATCTCCTGGAAACAGGCTTGGATCCCCTGCCCCACCTGACCCCAGGCTCTGCCTGGCTCTAACCACACATGCAGGCCCCTTTTCTATTTAACCGAGCTGGATGCAGGGGCCAGAGTCAGGCTGGGCCATTCAGGAAAAGCCACTTTCCTCTTTGGGTGGATGGAGAGGATGGGCATCTGGCCTGCCCTTCTGTGGTCTCCACCTGAATGAGGTGCCTCTTGCTCCTGGCTGGAGAAAGGAGGGAGCAGAGGCTTCGGGCAGGAGATGCAGCACTTACGCCTGCAGCCCTCACAGAAGGATCTCCTCCCCAAGCCCTGCGGGGACAAAAGGCTTCTCCTGAAGTCAGCCCTGCAGTGGACTCAGGGTCACTGGCTCCCACTGCACTAAAGACGCACCTGCATCTGCTGTCTGCAGGACTCAGGGTCACTGGCTCCCACTGCACTAAAGACGCACCTGCGTCTGCTGTCTGCAGGACTCAGGGTCACTGGCTCCCACTGCACTAAAGGCACACCTGCATTTGCTGTCTACACGGCTCCCATTACGTGCCTCGTGCACATCCACTCCTATACTGAAAACCAGCAAGCTGCACGCCCTGCCATCCTGACAGCGATAGGGACCCTTGGAGAGGATGGCCCACTCTGCAGCTAAGCTCTGACGGAGACCCTCCCTCACCTTCACAGGGACAGAGGTCGTTTCTCTCAGTTGGCACCACTCTGAAGTCAGAACTCAGCCCTTCTATGGAGCTGCATCAGGTTTCATGAAATTAATGTTTTCCTGACTTTTAAATTAAAACACAAAACAAAACAAAATTCCCATTGAGAAATTCCTGTAAAGACTGGGCTTTAAAAACTGTCCCTAACACAGGCAAATTATGGAGATATGGTGGGTTCTAGGTCATCGTGATAGGGAGTCATGCGACATTTCTGGTTGCCCAGTGCATATAAGTTACGTTTAGTGCAATTACTGTCTATTAAGTGTGCAATAGCTCTATGTCTAAAAAATGTACATGTCTTAATCTAAAAGTCAGTCACTATAAATGCTATTGATCATCTGGGCCTTCAGCGAAGTGAAGTCTTCCTGCTGGTACATAGTTCTGGCTGTGCTGAAGGCTGCTGACTGATCAGGGTGGTAACTGCTGAAGGCTGGGGTGGCTGTGGCACTTTCTTAAAATAAGACCCCAGTAAACTTGGCTGCACTGATTGATTCTGCCTATGATGAAAAATTTCTGTGCAGCACGTGATGCTTTTTGTAGATCTTCTTTCAAAATTAGAGTCAATCCTCTCAAACCCTTCTGCTACTTCTCAAGTAGGTTTATGTAACATTCGAAATCCTTCGCTGCCATCTCAACAACGTTCCCAGCATCTTCGCTAGGAGCAGATTCTGTGTGAAGGAACCACTTTCTCTGCTCATCCATAAGCAGTGACTCCTCATGTGCTCGTGTTCTGACCCGAGGCTGCAGCAATTCAGTTCCACCTTCAGGCTCCACTTCGAATTCTAGTTCTCTTGGTGTTCCCAGCACACCTGCAGTTACTTCCTTCATTGAAATCTTGAAGACTTCAGAGTCATTCACGAGGGTTGGAATAAACCTCTTTCAAACTCCTGCTAGTGTTGGTATTTTGACCTCCTCCCATGAACCATGAATATTTTTAATGGCGCATAGAACGGTGAATGCATTCCAGAGGTTTATGGTATACTTTGTAGCTACAGCCTGAAAAATGTAATTCTGAAATCATAAGACCTGAAAGTTGAAACTTCTTGGCTCCTTGGGCTGTGGGATGGATGCTGTGTTAGCAGGCATGGAGACAACCTTCATCTCCTTGTTCTTGGTATCAGAGCTCTGGGGGACCAAGTGCATTGCCAGTGAGCAGCAATATTTTGAAAGGAATCTTTTTTTCTGGGCAGTAGTTCTCAAGAGTGGGCTTAAAATATTCGGTAAACCGTGCTGTAAACAGACCAGGCTTTGTTGTTCCATCGACAGAGCAAGGCCGAGTAGACTGAGCAGGATTCTCCGGGGCCCTGGGATGTTCAGAATGGTCCACATGCATCAGCTTCCACTGCAAATCCCAGCTGCAACAGCTCCTAACAAGAGAGCCAGACTGTCCTTTGAAGCTTTGAAGCCAGGCATTGACTTAGCCTCTAGCCAGGGAAGTCCTGCCAGCAGAAGGCTATTTTACGTACCCTGAAAATCTGCTGACAAGCAAAACCACCTTCATCAATGGGCTTAGCCAGAACTTGTGGGTTACTTGCTGCAGGTCCTCCATCAGCACCTGCTGCTTCACTTGCCCTTTCATGTTAGAGACAGCTTTTTTCCTCAAACCTCATGAACCCACCTCTGCCAGCCGCAGTCTTTTCTTCTGTAGCTGTCTCAGCCTTCACAGAACAGAGTTTGGGCCTTACTCTGGATTACGCTTTGGCTTAAGGGCATGTTGTGGCTGGTTTGAGATTCTATCCAGACCACAAAAACTTTCTCCATGTCAGCGATAAGGCTGTTTTTCTTTCTTATTACTTATGTGTTCACTGGAGCAGCACTTTTAATTTCCTTCAAGAACTTTCCCTTCACATTCACAACTTGGCTAACTGGCACTCAGCCCGTCTTGGCTTTCGACCTGCCTTCCTCAGCAAGCTTAAGCTTAATCACTTCTAGCTTTGGATTTAAAGTGCGAGACAATGGCTCTTCCTTTCAGCTGAGCACTTAGAGGCCACTGCCGGGTTGTCAGTTGGACCGATTTCAATACTGTTGTGTCTCGGGGAGAGGACGGCCTGAGCAGAGGCAGTGAGACAGGGGAACAGCCAGTTGGTGGGGCAGCGCACAGGTATGGATCGGCTTCCTCTCATACGGGCGCAGTTCATGGTGCTCTAAAACAATCACAACCGCGAGACAGACGGTCACTGATCACAGGCTGCCGTGACATGAACACTGTGAAAAAGCCTGAAATATTGTGAGAAGTACCCACATGTGACGTGGAGACATGAAGTGAGCTCACGGCATGAGAAATACTAAAACGTGACCCAGAGCCACCAAAGTGAGCTAACGGCGTGAGAAACACTAAAACGTGACCCAGAGCCACCAAGGTGAGCTCACGGCGTGAGAAACACTAAAACGTGACCCAGAGCCACCAAGGTGAGCTCACGGCGTGAGAAACACTAAAACGTGACCCAGAGCCACCAAGGTGAGCTCACGGCGTGAGAAATACTAAAACGTGACCCAGAGCCACCAAAGTGAGCTCACGGCACTGGAAAATGGCACTGAGAGCCTTGCCCAGCACAGGGATGCCACAAACGCAAAGTAACGGTGACGCTCAGCAACACGAGTCAGAGTGAAGCAGTGCCCTCACTCCCCTGCTGCCCTGACCAGGCCGTGTGTGCTCCGGGAATGAGGAAATTATTTCCATTCCTATTAGGCAGCCGCCAGAGTTCCCCTTGGCATCATTTGCGAACAGGAGCATCTTACGCTATCCATAGGAAAGAAGGACAAGGACTATTGAGGGGCTGCCCATGAAGCTCACAGCAGTCCTGGTCCCACCACATGTGATTCCAGATGGGCCGAGGGACAAAGAGCCCTGGCTGAAAGAACCACCCACGTCACCTCCACCTGGGCCATCCTCAGCCTCTCCTGATGAGCCCATCCTGGGTGGCACCTCTCTCCAGGCCAGCATGGCACATGTGTCATTCAACTCAGAACCCTGAATGACACAGAGGCCAGCCGTATCCCAGATGAAAACCAAGATTGGGGAAGGATGTGTGTGCTCTGCCACCCTGGGGTGCCACCATCCTTGCAGCAGGCAGGGGAGGAGCATGTGCTCCCAACACTGCCTCCCGGGACTCACTACGGGAGTGGGAAACCTGCTGGGAGGAGGCACTGCCAGGGTCTCTCTGCTCTTGACCAACTCCACTCCCCGAGTGGGGCTGCACTGGGCAGCTGCCCAGGCCCAGGAGCATGAGGCTGCATCTCCCTCCTACGTTCTTTGGTGAGGGTTTGGCTGACAGCAGCAGACCCTCCAAGGGCCCTGATGTGATGAAACACAGTATTTGGAGTGGGGTTTTAAGAGAATTCTGAATTACAACAATGGAAATGGGGCCATTCTTGCCCCCTAAAAAATTGTGCAAGATGCTCAGAGTCTGTTTGGAATGGAGGGCTCCTAAATAATCAGTGAGGCCCATCAGCAATCTTTCCTTGAGTGAAAGCATTTCCCTGGCTCAGTGCCTGCTCAGCTATTTCCATTGTTCAAAGCTGCCTGTGGCGGGGTGGCAGGGAGCTTTGGGAGACAGACTGCCACACCCATTTCTACCCTCGGGCACATGCGCTGGGAGGTAGGGGGCAGGAACATGGGGGAAAGGACCACCCAGATGAATCTGCAGGGTGTCAGGTGAGTGTGAACAAAGTGACTCGGAGTTGGAGCTGGGCACACTCTGATGGGCCCCGTGGTGGCTGCGTCTCCCCCGGGCTCTCTGGAAAGGCAAGTTCCCAGCCATGCCCAGACCTGCTGCAGCAGGAGCCTGGGGGTGGGGCCGGTGGACTGAGGTTGAGGCAGCTTCCAGGTGGCTCAGGTCTGGCAGCCACCTGGGGGAGGGGAGGCTCCAGCTGCACTGGACAGACCTGTGCAGGAGGAAGCACTAGGGTAGATCCAGGTGGGAAGACCTGGTTACAAGGACAAGTGTGGGGGGGAAGGGATGGTGAGGGATGGAAGGTGCTGAGAGAGGGAGAGGGAGAGTGTGGGAGCCTGGGGTCACGTGATGCGAGGACCCTCCCTCCCTTCCTAACTGCATGCACGAGGATCACCTTACAGATTAAACGTGCAGCCACCACTCCACCCTGCCAGGCCCAGTAAGGGCACTGGGAAGTATCACACAGGCAGATGAGCAAAGGCAGGCGTGGAGGCCATCGCTCTGCCCAGGCCAGTGCCCTGGGGTGACCAACAGCTGCAGGCAGGTCTGGAAGAATCAGTCACGTGTCTTCCAAACATCTGAGAGGGTGAATGTCATCACATGAGAACAAGGGATGCACAGTGCAGGCCAAGCATGCCTCACAGACACGCGTGGGCTGGCTCCTGCGCTTCTGCAAGAACGTCTTTTCCTAGTGCTGCTGGCTATTTTAAATACAGAGAGCAACACTCTGGGAGACGCCCCTCACTCAGCAATGCAGGAAGGAGCTGCTCACTTACTCCGCCATGACTCGCCGCACATTGCTGGCATAGAGCGCTGGGTTCCTCTTCTCCTCCTCGGAAGGGCTGTACACAGGAAGGAACTGAGCACACAGAGAAGCTGCGTTACTTCCACAGCATCATGAGGCGCTGACCTCAGCAATACCACCACAAGGACAATTGGGACTCTGACAAAATTAAGATCTGTCAAAGCAACAACCATTAGAACCATCTTCAAAGCTGTTACATGCACACATGTGTATGCATAGTCACACCATAATGAGGTGTGAACTGCACGTGTGCACCTGAACACTCACAAAATGATGCGTGAGCCGCACACGTGTGCACCTGAACACAGCCCATGATGCGTGAGCCACACGTGTGCACCTGAACACTCAGCCCATGATGCGTGAGCCGCACACGTGTGCACCTGAACACAGCCCATGATGCGTGAGCCACACGTGTGCACCTGAACACAGCCCATGATGCGTGAGCCGCACACGTGTGCACCTGAACACAGCCCATGATGCGTGAGCCACACCTGTGCACCTGAACACAGCCCATGATGCGTGAGCCACACGTGTGCACCTGAACACAGCCCATGAGGTGTGAGCCACACACGTGTGCACCTGAACACAGCCCATGAGGTGTGAGCTGTACACATGTGTACCTGAACACTCAGCCCATGATGCGTGAGCCACCCACGTGTGCACCTGAACACTCAGCCCATGATGTGTGAGCCGCACGTGTGCACCTGAACACTCACCCCATGTGTGAGCCGCACACGTGTGCACCTGAACACAGCCCATGATGCGTGAGCCACACCTGTGCACCTGAACACTCAGCCCATGATGTGTGAGCCGCACACGTGTGCACCTGAACACTCACCCCATGATGTGTGAGCCGCACATGTGTGCACCTGAACACTCACCCCATGTGTGAGCCGCACACGTGTGCACCTGAACACTCACCCCATGATGTGTGAGCCGCACGTGTGCACCTGAACACAGCCCATGAGGTGCGAGCTGCACACATGTGCACCTGAACACTCAGCCCATGATGCATGAGCCACCCACGTGTGCACCTCAACACTCACTGCATGATGTGTGAGCCACACACGTGTGCATCTGAACACACCCCATGATGAGAGCTGCACACGTGTGCACCTGAACACTCACACTGCCAGTGCCCGTTAGCAGCACCTGCTGCCCACACCGGGCAAACTCTTCTATGACATATTTAAGTTGCATGTGTCTCATCTTTCGCCATCCTGCTCCCTAACCTCACAGAGGGGCTTATGCCCGTTTCTCACAGTTCCGGTTTTGTGGTGGGGACAGCATAGCACCTCATTCCTAAATTTGGAATAGACTACCGGCAGCTTGTGCCACCTCCTGCATTTTGAAACTGAAAGAAATTGTCCAATGAACTTCTTGACTGAATGGCGCTTCCACGGCATTTTAAGTGGCCATGACACACAGTGCACACCACACCATCCCGGATGTCCTTTTCTCTAACACGGAAGATCTGAGCAGACAGGAGCCTCCTGAAACCCAGGTTCTCACTGCTGTCTCTCGAAACTCCGCACACAGCCGTGGCTCCACGCAGCAACACCAGCATCTTGAGTGAACAAGATGAGTAAGGGCAGAGCCATCTGCAAAGCCATTGTTTCTTTTCAACTCTTAAAATTAGAAACCATTTGGGAGGCCGAGGCGGGTGGATCACGAGGTCAAGAGATGGAGACCATCCTGGTCAACATGGTGAAACCCTGTCTCTACTCAAAATACAAAAAATTAGCTGGGCATGGTGGCGCGTGCCTGTAATCCCAGCTACTCAGGAGGCAGGAGAATTGCCTGAACCCAGGAGGCAGAGGTTGCCGTGAGCTGAGATTGCACCATTGCACTCTAGCCTGGGTAACAAGAGTGAAACTCCGTCTCAAAAAAAAAAAATTAGAAACCAGCCTGTACCACAGCCGTTCAACACCAGGGTGCCCTCGGGAACTCACAGTCTGTGTTTTGGCCTTGAAGCCTGGCCTGCACCCTCCTGGCCACCATCCATCTAGCCACATAAACCTGCCAGTCATGGTGGCTGCCGCCCGAAGGCCTGGGCCAAGGCCTTTCAGCCCAGTCCTCCGTAATGACAGCGGCTTGTCCTCTATGGAAGTGAACAGTTGGGCTGAAAGCTGCGCTCATCTGTAGATTTTGTAGCACTCTGCAATATTTATTGGAAGGCAGCAAATTGTTTTGTTAAATATTTAAGTTGCATGTGACTCATCTTTCATTTCCAGATTCAAGAAGTGCACATTAATTCCCCTTTCAAACAAAAAAAGAACTACTCCTCATCGGCTGAGATACAATTTTGCAGGCTATAGAGGTCATGACTGTAGAGACCTGGGACAGGCTGAGAAGGGGATCTTTGACCTTGCATCAAACAGAGCAGGGCCCTAGGACAAACTCAGCAGTATTAAACATGTACATAAAACTCAAAGCTGAAAACAATTCACTGCACATGGACCGGCCTCATATGCCCTTAAGCTACAATACCCATTATAAAGAATGGTGGATTTAAAAAATCCTGTCTAACTGGGTGTAGTAGTTCACACCAGTGACCAGAGCACTTTGGGAGGCCGAGGAACAAGGATCGTTTGAGCCCAGGAGTTTGAGACCAACCTGGGCAACAAAGTGCACCCGTCTCTACAAAAGCAAACAAACAAAAAATAAAACAAAAAAATCAGCTGGGTATGGTGGCATGTGCCTATGGTCCAATTACATGGGAGGCTGAGGTAGGGAGATCACTTGAGCCCATCCAGCCTGGGCAACAGAGCAAGACAAAACACACACACACACACACACACACACACACACCCCCACCCACCCACATTACTTTACATCAATGTAAAGTAACCAGAGGCTCCTCCTGAGATACGGAAGACAGGAAGCAAGACAGATGACATGTCACATTTCTAAGGCTTATCTGGGCATCCTGGGGAAACCCTGCATCTGTATCAAGCACTGCGAGGAGCCCCATGGGACACTGTATCCATACGAACCTCGATTTCCACTTGATTGTGAAACTGACACAGCGTGAGCCACAGGATTTCCAACCTTAAAAACAGATTGAGCAATGTTGAGCAGACTTACAGCACAGGTTAAGAAGTAGATTACTTCCAATTCCGGAGCAGAACCTAGCCCCCTCTAGAAGGTGCTGCCGGGCAGTGAAGCCTCCCATGGTGGGGGTGCTGTGCCCGCCCAGCCCGAGCCCCAGTGTGAGGCAGAGCCATGGGTAGAAATGCTGCTCTTCTGATTCAACAGCTGCTTGTGTCTTCCATGCGTCTGGCAAGACGTCATCTCCTATGCGTTCTCCAGCTCAGGAGACCTCGTGTGGCCTACCCCTGTCCCTCCTTGCCGTCCCCAGGCAGCACAGGCCCTAAGTCATGCCACCCCTCCAACCTGGCTCCAGAGTTCCCAACCTCAGAACTGGGGTCACCCTGCCTTTGCTGCAGGAGTTGGAGTGGGAGACGTCCAGAGTTGCATCCCAGGGCCACACTCATGCCCCGACAGACAGCCCACCTCCTCTCAGCCCCAACCCTGTTTCTGCCCTGTCATGCCAGCCCTAGCGGTAGGCCCCAGGGACCCCAGAGCCCCCATTCCCGCAGAGCCCCTTCCCAGCTCTGCTCCCAGCCGGGAGCCTCCACACACCGGCCTGGGAAGCGCTGACCCCAACGCCTTCACCTGAACACACCAGTGGACCCACGTCCTTCCCAACACCTGGGGCGGCCCTGCTCCCTCTTGGACCTCCCCTCTCCCTCTGCCCTCCCCTGATGAGCCTGTGACCCCGGGCTGCTTCTCTCTGGCTCCTTCCTGTTTCCATGGGGTTGTTAACCGTTATATAACTGATCTTCCGTGTCTGTGCCGGGGGGACAGGGACACTGACTGCAGCGGGGGCTGGCCTCCCACCCAGCTCTACTCACCTCCATCTGTGCAGATGGGGTCCCCCCAGACACCTCTAAATCTCCACTTTCCTTACCAGGGGCCACCAGGTGGACGACGGTGATTACTGAACTGGCAAACTGGAAAGTGGAATGGAAGACTCAGTTCCCTTCCTAATGCTGCTGCCGAAGATGTGAAACTTAAGTCTCCAGAACCCAGGAGTGTCAGGACTGGGCCACATCTCACAATGGGCTGAACCTAACGGCTGTCCAACACAGCTCTCACAACTGCGGAAGTGACAGCGTGCACGGTGGACCCCAAGCAGCCCCGTGCGCAGAGTAACAGGACAAACCAGACAAGGGGGTTTGACTTACGCTCCAGGTCCTTGCCACGTCCATGTGATGGTGTCCTGGGGAGGAAGGGGCACAGCCAGTCAGCACAGAGCCTGCAGCCAGCACCTGTGCCTGTGCCTGCCGGCCTCTCCCTACACCTCCCACCCTGGAGAGCCACTGTAGCCAGCGAGAAGGGACGAGAGTGCTAGAACTCCAGCTTCCCAGACCCCCTGAGGATCCGGACTAACCCCCTCCAGGTCCTCGGAGCCCCTGATGATACAGGCCCCAGACCACCCCCCTCCAGGTCCTCAGAGCCCCTGAGGATACAGGCCCCAGACCGCCCCCCTCCAGGTCCTCAGAGCCCCTGATGATACAGGCCCCGGACCCACCCCCATCCAGGTCCTCAGAGCCCCTGATGATACAGGCCCTGGACCTACCCCCCATCTAGGTCCTCAGAGCCCCTGAGAATCCAAGACCCAGACCAGCCCCTGCCAGGTCCTCAGAGCCTCTGAGGACCCAGAGAAGCATCTCCTTACAGACCCTCCAGAGTTCCCCCAAGTTCCCCAGAGCCCCCGAGGACCCAGAGCCATCTCTAAAGAGGTTCCCAGAGCCCCCTGGACCTGGGAGAAAGGTCCTCCCTCTCTCCATGCTCTCCTCTCTCCTCACAGGCCTGGGGACACTGATCCCAGCGTGCGCCCTAGAGCCTGGTCCTCTCCCACCCCCTGCTCTCTCCAGATGCTCCGGATGATCCCCTGACCACTGTGCATGTGCAGGCCGCCCCTGGGTACTTTGGAAGTCCCATCTTCAGCCTCAGCTCTGCCGGGCGGAGGCCACACAGCAGGGCCCTGATGGCAGAGGCCCAGATACTGTCATCCCGGGGTAGACACTGCTCCCCTGACAACTAAGCTCAGTGCTTCTGGGAGCATCCAGTAACAGTGTTGCTTTAAACACAGTGATGAAACAATCTTAAAAAGTAGCAATCTAGATTTCTGCACACAGATCAGAGTCTGTTATCCTCCGGCTGAATTTTGTGCGCACAGGAGCCGCATGGGGTATGGTTTCTGCAGCAGAGGCAGGAAGGGGTCCTTGGCCAGGAACCTGGCTGACAAACGCAAACTTCAGTAAGAAAGACCTGTCAGTAAGATGCCTGTTGGTCGGTCATGTGGCTACCGGTCCTGACTCCATTTTACCACCGACCGTCAGCCCTCAGGCATCGCCAGAACAGGCCCTGAGGCAGAGGGGCTGGAGCCTGGCACCCAGAGGTCACCTGTGTTTCTGCCCCTGCGTCTGGACCCACGAGGTTTTTATTCAGTGAACTTTCCTTTGCCATCACAAAGAGGAACTGCTTTAGACGGGAAGCCCCTGTGACGGGCAGGTGCTCTGCCAGGAACCTGCAGTGAGCCCAGCACCAGCGGGCTGTGGGGAACTCCAGTCCGCCTGAGCTGTTTTTATGCTCCAGGAGCCCATGAAGGAGCGAGGATGTGTGGGAGCAACTGTGGCGAAGGGGAGACACAGCTGGCACCAAATGAATGCCCTGAGCTCAGTGGCAGGCTTGGGAGGCAAGGCCGCCAAAGTGGGGAGGGAGATGGAATCGGAAGTTTTCTGAGCATATGAGAGCACCTGGAGGAAGGTGCCGCTGCCTTACAGGTATGGAAACCGATGCAGGATGTGGGCAGGGCAGGGGCTGGGGCGGGGCCTGGGGTGGGGCGGGGTTGGGACGCATGGATGGGGACAGAGTCAAGGCAGGCTGAGCCTCCTCTGGAGGCAGCAAGACCCCATGGGGAACTGCTCTGCGGCCTCATCCAGGCTTTCTTCCCCAAGGTGGGGTCTACCACCTTCAGCCCTGGAGCTATTGACCCCTAACACCTTCTTAATTTTGTTCTCTTAAACCAAGCAAAACCTGGGCACTAAATGATAAGACCACCAAAATGACAAAGCCACCTCCTTTCTCTCCAGCTGCGTCCGCCTTCCAGAACTTAAATGTTCTTAATGTTTCAACATGCTGAACTAGGCACTGAGAGCTGCTGGGCCCTGGCTGGTGGTGTGAGGTGGCAATCCCTCTCCAAAATGTCAGGTTTGGCCACACAGAGGAAAGGGCAGCTGCTTCAGGACCTAAGGAAGCAGGGCTCTGTGTGGATACTGGGATCACTGTGGAATCACGGGGTTGATTAGGGACACATGCATAGAACAAGCCACACTCAGGGACATGGTGTGCCGAGCCCGGGCCCAGCCCATCCTGTCCTCTCCAGCGCCGAGGCTAGTGCTGTGGCGTAGATAAAGCATGCAGGGAGACAGTGACACAGGTGCACGGAGGCAGCTTGCAGTTCCCATTCCCCGAGAGTTCCCCTGGAAGCTGGCCCCCAGAGAACACAACTCACCAGTTTATTTGGATATCGTAAAACCACAGGCTGGACAGGAGCTCCAGGGATGAATGCACCTGCCGGGAAAGGAACAGTGGTGTTGCCCACGGCAGCCTGCGCAGGATGGTGTCTGCTGTGTTTCCCATGCCGCTCTTGGTCTAAGAAGGAGCTTTTCTGTCTAGGCCCATGTGATGGAGTTAGAGTCAGCCCCCATCAGGCACACAAATCCGCCTCAGGGCTCTACCCGCTGCCCTCACCCGGCTCTCAGGCTCAGCTGGAAGGACAGGAGGATTTGGTCACAGCTGCAGCAGCACCTGCCTGGGACGGAACTCTCTTTCTCAGCGGCAGTCACCTGATGGGCTCCCAAGGAACCAGAAGGAGCCCCAGGGAGGCCCAGCTAGAGCCACAAAGCCGCTCCGCCTTCTCACTGGCCAGAGTTGTGCCCTTGTGAGCTGGAACAAGGCACCACAGACGCTGTGGATTCTGTTTCTATGTTAAATTCTATTGAAAGCTCTATTTAAAGACTTTTTTTTAACTGGAAAACTCACGCATCAGAAGTACTAAAGTTTTAGAGAAGGATGGGTGGTGTGAGGAGGGCTCCCCTGCCCAGCGATCTGAGGGCACACTCCCTGCCCGGCGACCTGAGGGTATGCTGGCGGATCCCCAGGCAGGACCTTCTTCCCAGGCTGCCAGTGAGGGCCACTGTGGGGCTAGGAGTTTGGGGTGGGTCCTGGCCGCAGGACTGTGCACCACTCTGGAGGAACGGAGCCTTTGCTTGCCCCAGGGCTGCAGGAGTGTCTGTCCCTAGGCTGATTCTCCTTTCATGGTGGCCTGAGGTGAGGCCAGTGTCAGGGCTGTGACCTTGAGCTGACGGCCCAACCCGCTTGGCTTTCGCCCCATGCAGGACATCCACTTGCAGCCCTCGTGTCCAGCCGGCACCCTGAGTCCCTAGGCTGTGTGCCGTGGCTTCCCGTGAGTCCCTAGGCTGTGTGCGGTGGCATCCCCCATAAGTCCCTAGGCCTGTGTGCCGTGGCTTCCCATGAGTCCCTAGGCCTGTGTGCCATGGCTTCCCCTGTGAGTCCCTAGGCCTGTGTGCCGTGGCTTCTCCCGTGAGTCCCTAGGCTGTGCGCCACGGCTTCCCCCATGAGTCCCTAGGCCTGTGTGCCGTGGCTTCTCCCTTGAGTCCCTAGGCTGTGTGCCATGGCTTCCCCTGTGAGTCCCTAGGCCTGTGTGCCATGGCTTCTCCTGTGAGTCCCTAGGCTGTGTGCCATGGCTTCCCCTGTGAGTCCCTAGGCCTGTGTGCCGTGGCTTCCCCTGTGAGTCCCTAGGCCTGTGTGCCGTGGCTTCTCCCATGAGTCCCTAGGCCTGTGTGCCGTGGCTTCCCCTGTGAGTCCCTAGGCTGTACGCCATGGCTTCCCCCGTGAGTCCCTAGGCCTGTGCGCCGTGGCTTCCCCTGTGAGTCCCTAGGCCTGTGCGCCGTGGCTTCCCGTGTGAGTCTCTAGGCCTGTGTGCCGTGGCTTCCCCCGTGAGTCCCTAGGCCTGTGTGCCGTGGCTTCCCCTGTGAGTCCCTAGGCCTGTGTGCCGTGGCTTCTCCCTTGAGTCCCTAGGCTGTGTGCCATGGCTTCCCCTGTGAGTCCCTAGGCCTGTGTGCCGTGGCTTCTCCCGTGAGTCCCTAGGCTGTGTGCCATGGCTTCCCCTATGAGTCCCTAGGCCTGTGTGCCGTGGCTTCCCATGTGAGACCCTAGGCTGTGTGCTGTGGCTTCCCATGTGAGTTCCTAGGCTGTGTGCCATGACTTCCCCTGTGTCCAGTGCTGGGCTGCCCTTTCTCTGCTGTGGGCTCAGCTGCACACAGGAGTGAGCTCACATGGTTCACCCAGCACTTCTGTGTGCTCAGAACTGGCGGCTGTGTCGGGGAGGTGGAGGATGGCAGGGATGAAACATACCCAGGCTCAAGCCCCAGCTCCCATGCCCAGCAGCCAAGTCTCAGCCCCCAGGATGTGCAGTGGGGAGAAGATAGTCCTCACTGCCTGGGACCAAGCCCAGGAGACGCATGGAGGGCCGTGACTGGCTGCAGTGACAGCAGCTTTGCTGCTGGAGCTCAGCGGCCCATCTCAACCATATGTCAATGGGATATCACAGAAACTCAGTGAGAAGCAAAGGAAACCTCAACACACTGGGGACCTCTCAGGAAAGTCCCCAAGAGCACAGAAACCTCCCATGAGCCTGAAAGGTCAGTGACTTCACAGAAACCGGTGGGAAAGCCTGCAGGGTTTTCTGGTCCCCCTAGTGTCCCAGGGGCCTCCGAGGAACAGCAGCACCCAGATCCCGCCAGCACCGTGCACCCAGGCCAGACTGCACAAGGGCCAGGCTGGGAGAAACCAAGATGAGGGCATCCGAGCCCAGGGCTTCTGAATGCAGGAACAAGGATGATGGGAGGACGTGCAGGCTTCTAACTGCACGAAAACCTCCATATTCACACACACCATGTGCTTGGTATGGGTCTAATTTTACTAGTTGTGATGATGAGGCTGGGAGACGGCTCAGCAGAGACCCCTGAGGCCCCCCCAAGAAGGCCATCACCCCTTATTCACCCCGACCATCCCCACAGTCTACCCCACAGGGAGAAAGCACACCATGGCCCAGGGAGAGCCACGTCTATGTCTGCTCACAGCCAGTAAAAGGAAGGTGCCATGGCTCAGGGAGAGCTGCGTCCACATCTGGGCACAGCCCACATAAGAGGCTGTGTGGCCTGGGACAGCTGCGTCCGCATCTGGGCACAGCCCACGCAGGAGGCCTCGTGGCCCGGGACAGCTGCATCCGCATCTGGGCACAGCCCACATAAGAGGCCGCGTGGCCTGGGACAGCTGCGTCCACATCTGGGCACAGCCCACATAAGAGGCCGCGTGGCCTGGGACAGCTGCGTCCGCATCTGGGCACAGCCCACATAAGAGGCCGCGTGGCCTGGGACAGCTGCGTCTGCATCTGGGCACAGCCCACGCAGGAGGCCTCGTGGCCCGGGACAGCTGCGTCCGCATCTGGGCACAGCCCACGCAGGAGGCCTCGTGGCCCGGGACAGCTGCGTCCACTGCCGGCGGCCACACTTGCAGGCCTGGCCTCCGCCTCCTCGGGCAGTTGGTGGTGTTGCTGGGCCCCCGCCGCATTCCCACTGCCTTCTTGTTGTCCTCACTCTGCTCTGAGAGCTCAGGGTTGGCGGGCAGGTGGGGTGTGTGCATGTGGAGGGTGTGGGCCCAGCACCTTCCAGGAGGGGCCTCGGGGCACCCAGCCAGCCAATCCTGCTCTAGTGCCCTCTGACAAAGAGGGTGAGTGTGGCACTGGAAAGGAAGGCCCCGAATGGGCCTGTTTCAGGTGCAGCTCAATCCCAGCAGAGCCCTGAGGGTCCCGGCCCTGTTGAAACCCACCACATCCAGCAGACCCCCCGGGGCTCTGCTGAGCTCTGTCATCACCACCTCAGAGGCGGCCAAGGCCAGGGTCACAACAGGGGGCCTCAGGTGAACAGTGCAATGCAGATGGGAAACGCTCAGGAGAAAGAAGGCATCCGGGCCGAGGAGGAGCCTAGCGGAGGCTCCGGGATCATGAGGCTGGAGACTGGGCCCAATGCAGAAAGGTCTCTGGGTTGAAGGCGGGGGAGTTGGCAGTGGTGCCCAAAGACGGGTGACCCCAGCAATGTGACCCCAACATGAGGCAATGTGATGGAAGGTGGAGGGAGGGGCCTGAGTGGGGGGGCCGCCGAGGAGCTGAGGGAGTCTGAGCCCGGGACCCCAGACAGGCTGTGGGTGCCTCTGGAGTCAGGCTCAAGGAGGAAGATCCCGGCTCTGGAGGGCTGCACCCTGAGGTGTCAGGATCACGCACCATAGGCCGATTTCACCTCAAAACAGGAGGATCCAAACCTGACTAAAAAGCACCCAGCTAGGACGAGTGAGGGCTACAAGATTCCCAACATATGACTCGAGGCCGCTGGAGCCCCACGCCTGAGGGTGACACGTGGAACTCATGGCTGGCGGAAACGGAGACGGGGACAGGATCCAGCCGCCGTGTGGTCTCCACAGACGCTGTGGAACCCACCTGCGGAAGAGCGAGTGCCCTTCCAGGGCGGCACACAGAGAGTTCCTGATGGGCATTGCTGCCACTCCCCTCGGTTTTGTGATAGGCATTGAGAGGTGCACACACGCCCTCCTCACATCTACACCAGGGCTGCCAGCTCCACAGGGCAAGGTGACAGCCCCTCCCAGGGGCCTCCCCGCAGGCACAAGCCTCCCCTCCGCAGGAACACCTACCCTTGAGATAGGCCTGGCAGTGACTCCAGCCCCACACCTGCCATGGACAAGACCTGACCTGCTTGCCAGCTGTCATCTGCCTGGGGCCCTGGAGACACGGCCTGATTTCAGCCTCACCAGGGTTGTCCACGTCGTGGTCCTGGCTCACAGGCTGTGCTCAGGCATGGGCCCAGTGTGGTGGGGGCACATGAATTCTTGGTCACTGGGTATCATCTCAGAACTACATGTGGTGAGGACAATGGAACAGGAAGACCCAGCACCTTCCACTGAGCTGCACTTTAAACCTCTGCTAGTGACACCTGCCACCTGCCTGCCGCGCTGAGGAGGGTGGAGGATGAAGGCATGCGCATCTGAGCAGGAGACGATGGCCACAGGCCCGGAAACCACATGGCCCACACAGGCAAGCGACTGCATACTGCCTCTACCCAGCTCCCAAAAAAGCAGGGATACTCAGGGTGCGGCCCCAGAGGCAGGGCAGACGGTGCCAATCTGAGCAAGGTACTGGCTTCTCCACATGGCTCCGGCCCAACCCCGGGGAACAGGTCTGCATACTCCAGTACAGACACAGTTTGTGAGAGCCACCACTTTCTAAATCATCCAAGGGAACGACAGGATTCTGGCAGACCTTCTGACATGCCCAAGGGCGTGCAAAATTCCAAGCAGACTCAGCAGAAAGAATGGTGGGCTGTTGCCTGCTCATTGCAATGTTTCCCATGTCAGGGGTGGAGACCCCAACACTAGACCTGGGTGGCCGCTGTGGGAGAGACCCAAGTTCACATGCATTTGAGTCCCCCTCCTCAGGGAGAAAGAGCGCTGTCTAACTGGGGACTTGGGAAGCTGAGGACAGATTTGAGCATGGCTCGCAGGGATTTGCACCTGGGATTCCCAGGAATGGTGGGGAGCAAGCTGCAGGCCCAGAAGGGAGCCCTGAGCTATTCAAAGGCAAGGAGGCCCCTTCTGGACCCAGGACCCGCAGCCTGGATCTCAAAGCAGACGCAAATCTTTATCTCTACCCACCTGGAAACGACCTGAAATCCTAACTTCTCCATCCTCCTACAAACACGATAATCCTCGACTCAGGTCATAACATTTATTTTGTGAGTTTTCTCAGAAACACCCCTAAGAACCCCAGCATATGGGAGAAAAACAGAGACTGTTCTTATTTGCACAACACATTATTAAAAACATCACTTGAATATTTTCCTTTTCTGTAGGAGAAAAATAAACAAGAAAACCACATACCAGGTTTGAAGGTAATGAGGCAGGTCCTGTTCGTACAAGTTCCTTCTGGAAAAATCATTATCTTGAAGTGGGAGACAAAAAGAGCAGCATTAAACTGTACATAAGTATAATTCAGAATTTACGGTGCCCATCTTCACAATGTATTTCCTTGGCTGCTGACACAAGTTAGATACTGTGATCATACTCAGTATCTAAATTATTAAAATGCATTAAGGGAGCACACACTAATTTCCACTCTACTGCTTTTACTCAAGTGCGGCAGCCGTGGAAACACACAAACAGCACCTGCCTTCTTCAACCGCAGCTCCTGGAAAGCAGGGAAATCTCGGTGCCACCTTTCAGCCACTGTGAGAAGCAGGAGCGCTAAATATAACCCAGTTAGCACAGCAGAAGCACCCCTCGGGGAACAGCGCTGGTTCTCATCAGGAAGAAGGGAGAGACGAGAACAAAGACCCGCAGTGGGAGTGCCTGGCTGATGGACCCCAGCTACGGGCTCAATGGGCAGCAGAGCTGAGCCACAGTCAGGCAGTGCCCTCCACACCGCTGCTCCAACTCCTCTGAATCTCATTGACCTGCAGTAGCAGAAACTGCACTCAGACTTGCAGTCCCTTAGGCTGCTTCAGTTCTGGACCCCAAAAAGGGAGACCTCAGGCGAGCCAGCTGGGGGTGCACCCAGACCTCAGGCAGGCCAGTGGGTGTGGGGGGCAGTGCACCCAGACCTCAGGTGGGCCAGTGGGTGGGGGGGGGCAGTGCACCCAGACCTCAGGCGGGCCAGTGGGGGGGGAGGGGTCCACCCAGACCTCTGGCGGGCCAGTGGGGGGGGTCCACCCAGACCTCAGGCGGGCCAGCGGGGACCCACTCTGGCAAGCCCAGGGCCAGGCAGGCCAACTGGGTAAAGGAGGAGGCAGCCTGTGCTTGCGGGGGCAGAGCTGGGGCACCCTGGAAGTCACAGCCCCCGCAAGTGGCTACCCCGAGCCGGACCCTGCAAAGGTTGCTGAGCAACCAGATCCCAGACAGTTCTGTGAAATTTGCAGCCTCTAACGCTGGCTCAGTTAAAGCAGAAAAAGAGAGCGTGCAGGCTCACGTCAGCTGCACCGCCCTTACAGCTGGGTCGGGGCTTCTGAATGATGGCTGGGAGCCGGCACAGACCAGCAATTTACTCCAGGACTTTCAGAACCGCCCGTTACACAGGAGGCCGACACGTCAGACCCAAAACCGCATCAGGAGGGCGGATCAGCAACACTCTGTCCCAGTCAGAACTTCTGTTCACACAAGATGACTCAGGAGGCCGACACGTGTTTGAGAACGGCTTTCCTTGCTTTAAATTTCAGGCGCTGAAACCAAATGCGCTCGCTGACAGCACATCTTGAGCTCACCTACTCACTAAGAGGAGAGAACCGGAATCCAGCCCCAGAGGAAGGGCCCTGCTGTCTTCTTTCTCCCCATTCTCGAGGTTCACATGTTTTGGAAGAACACCCCCAAAACACAATCAAGACTGCCTCACCTGCGGCCACTTTCCGTTGGACTGTGCCCGTCTCTTTATTTCTTCTACTGTTTTCCTGCGAGAATCCTGGTCTGACCGGGACACGAACACTGGCCGTATGTACCGGATCAGAGCTGGAAGAGAGGAGGCGAGGCAGATCACATGGAATGCACGACTCCCGCCAGGCAGGGCCGGGGAATGAGAGGGCCGCTGAATGGCGCCCGGGGGGTGGGAGCCCCCAGATGCCCCAGGGCCGTGCCATGGGTGGGCTGTTAGTCCCAGCCTGAGGGAAAGGGAACAGCACCCAGCCTGCCCAAGTATGCGACAGCAGGAAGCCCTGCTGCCTGGGTGCCAAAAGTAACAAAAACCACGTCTATGGCACCCACTGAGGACACGGAGCACAGGACAAAAACCACATCCATGGCACCTGCTGAGGACATGGAGCACAGAACAAAAACCAAGTCCATGGCAGCCAGTGAGCACAGAGCGGAGTCAAGGAAAGACAGCCACCATGAAGCAGAAAGTCTTTAGTACTGGTCTTAACAGAAGACAGCCTCAAACTTTCCCCTGCCAGCTGAGTGCAGCCAGCCCCAGAACCTCTAGTCCCACAAAGGGTCACCCCCAGTCTCCAGGCCTGACCCATGCAGACACAGGCCACCCACAACTGCCCAGCTGCAGCCACAGCCTTGTTACCCTCTGGCTGCTACAGGCCCAATGCTCCGAGGGCAGTGCTGGGCTTCTTCACCTCACTTCCAGCCTTCCTATCCCAGCTGTGGCCGTGATCCTCAGTGGTCAGCACCACAGAATGTGCCGCCCCCAAATATTCTCTATAAAACTGTCACACGAATGCTAATGTCAGGAGCTATGTGGAAACTCAGAGCTGGCAGAAGCACCAGGTAAGGACCCCAGCCAAGGGCGAAGCCCCTCCTCCTCCCGGGGAAGCTCCTGCCCTTGGCACTTCCCACTGCCAACACAGGACCCGCTGTGCCCCAGAACCTGCTGTGCTGATGTCCCCGTGAAGAAAGCATGAGGACAGGGCAGGCCCAGACACCCTGGAGAGCACCGAGGACAGAGCTCTGGTGGGTCCGCACTGCGCACGGGCAGGTGAGGGGCAGGCAGGGCTCCAGGGCTCCCTACAGTCCTCACAGAGCAGCGGGCCTCTGCTGACCCTGGAATCTGGGAATGGGACCTTATTTGGACAAAGGTTTTTCAGAGGTAATTCATTAAGGATCTCAAGATGAGAGCATCCTGGATCACCCAATGACTGGTCCTTATAAGAGATATGCAGAGGAAGCCAGGCCAGTCGACCACTGAGGCAGAGCCACTCGGCCACAGCCCAGAATTGCCTGTAGCCCCCAGAAGTGGGAGGCAGGAAGGGGACCCCCACGGCCTTTGGAGGGAGTGTGGCCTGCACGTGCCTTGATTTTGAACATCTGGTCCCCAAATGATGACAGGATGAATCTCTGTTGCACTGAGCGCCCAGCCTTGGTGAGGTCCCAGCAGCACCAGAGGCTCAGGCCCCTGGGTTCGCCACACAGCCCCGGAGCACAGGCAGCCCCGCTGACCTGCTCCCCACAACTTCCATAACTGCCATGTGATAAAGGGAGCCCCCCTTGCCAAAGAGACCTGGAGCAAGCACTGCAGCCTGTTATGATAGCGAGGGCACTCAGGCGCCAATAAAAATTAAAACTACAACAATGAAAATTACACAAGAAACCACAACAAAAAAAGGGACGAAAGGCCAACGTGCTGGCTGCAGGGGTTTCCATCAGTCCCAGCCATGCGGTGGTGGGGGCCTCACTCCCGGCAGGGGGGAGTCTCACTCCCAGCAGTGGGGGGGGGGGTTCCTCAATCCCGGTGGGGGTGGTCTCACTCCCGGC
>CM052649.1:1013944-1047089 GCA_028533165.1 Leontopithecus rosalia
CAGGGGGTCTCACTCCCAGCAGTATGGGGGAAGGGTCTCTCATTTCCAGCAGGAGGGGAATCTCTCATTTCCAGTGAGGGGTGGGGGACCTCTCGTTCCAGCAGGAGGGGAATCTCTCATTAGCAGGGCGGGGGGTCCCTCACTCCCAGCAGGGGTCTCACTCACTTCCCCAGATCGGGATGTCTCTGCTCTCTGCCTTCATCACGATGGAGGACATGGTCATGGTCACCGGGATGGCGTCGAAGTAGGACGAGTGTGGCGCCAGTGTGAGGATGGCCGCCTCGCTGGGCAGCGCCTGCCGTCCCTTCACGGCCACCCAGTGGAAGCCGCCAGCAAACCACATGGTGCGCATTATGGCCTTCAGCAGCAAGTCCACAACCCTGCAAAAGAGGGCACTGTGTCACGCGGGCACACGGGCACAGGTCTGTGGTCTCAGAGGCCGCATCAAGTACGTGGCAGTGCCATGGGAGGGCCCTCCAGGGCGCAGTCCAGGCCACGGCCTTCCTGCGGTCACTGCTGTTGGGACAGCCGCTTAAGGGAAGAAAAGACACTGCGCCGTCCCAGCCTCTGCCTGTGTCCTCGCCAGCTGCGCCCTCACCTACGAAGGAGACCCCGGGCCTGTGTGGAGGTCACAGCCACGTGACAGGCAGTGACTCCTGAACACAGACAGTACAAGCTCCAGGGCAGAAGGCCTCGGGACCTTGAGGTTAGCGGCTTACTTATCAGCATCCTGTTATTTGAAATGGGAAAACATTAAAACACCTAAGATGCATATTGAAACACGGAAGGGCCCGGAGCGGAGAGCAAAGCCCAGACCAGCGTGTGAACTTCCCCAACTCATCTCCACGAGAAGCCCGGGGTTCCCACAACCAGGCGCTGTGTGATTACAGTGAGCTGCTTCTGGAAGAAATTAGATGGCCAGTAAATTTGGAAAATAAAGCAAAAATCAGCCTCGTTAACTGAATGTGCGTACTATTTATCTCTTTCTAAAACAGGTTCAAATTTAGCCTTTTAAATGTGTGTATTCTCTTTCCTACGAGGCTACAAATCAGGCTGTTATTCCACACATCACGGAACCACCATTCGGCAGATGGTCTGGGAGAGGCCGCAGGCTGAGCACACCTCGTCCACAGAGAACAGGACCACCCTCCTTAAGAGCCACGTCTCACTAGGTCACTGGGTAAAACCACTACACGGAGAAACAAGTGCCCGAAGCCTTCCTGGACCGACATTCCCACGGGATGTGGGATCCTCTCAGGAGGCTTCTAGGACAGGGGTCCCCGCGGACCTGAGCCGAGGCAGTCGCTAAAAGAACACAGAGCCTCTCAGGGGTCACCTCAGAGCAGCCTTTGTGTGCACAGATGGTAAACAATGGTGCAGTACTCATGGAGACGCTGGGACCAACACAGGATGCTGCTTTCTAGAGTGAGGTGGGAGTACACAGGCCTGCACTTCTTCACCACCCAAGCAGCTGAACATTTACAAATGTACTTTTCTGGCCGGGTGTGGTGGCTCACACCTGTAATCCCAGGACTTTGGGAGGCCAAGGATGAATCACTTGAGGTCAGAAGTTCAAGACCAGCCTGGCCAACATGGTGAAACCCCGTCTCTACTAAAAATATAAAAATTAGCCAGGCGTGGTGGTGCACACCTATAATCCCAGCTACTCAGGAGGCTGAGGTGGGAGAACAGCTTGAACCCAAGGGGAGGAGGTTGCAGTGAGCCGAGATCGCACCACTGCACTCCAGCCTGGGTGGCAGAGTGAGACTCCATCTTGAAAAAACTAAACTAAACTAAAATAAAGATAAAATGTACTCTTCCATACACATGTTGTTTTCCACAGTAAAAACAAGTACCAAAACAAAAGCTGACAGACAGCAACTGATGCATAAGATTGAAGACAGAAGGCAGCGGTGGAAGAAGTGAGGTGGCAGAGGAGGCGGCGGGGGAAGGCTGGGGAGGAGGCAGCGGGGGATACTGTTGGGGAGGCAGCAGGGGAGGGAGAAGTGAGGCGGTGGGGGAGGATGTGGGGGAGGCATCGGAGGAGGCAGCAGGGGAGGGAGATATGAGGCGGCAGGGGAGGGAGAAGTGAGGCCGGGGAGGAGGCTGCAGAGGAGGAAGAAATGAGGCTGCAGAAGCTGTGGGGAGGCACAAGTGAGGCTGTAGAGAAGGCTGCAGGGGAAGGAGAAGTAAGGTGGAAGACGAGGCTGTGGAGGAGGCTGTGGTGGGCACAGGAGCTGGTCCCGGGCAGGCTCAGAGGCAGGAGAGAGGAGAGCAGGGAAAAGGGATCAAATCCCGGGCTGCCTTGGAGGAACACTCTTCAGCCCCCAGACGGTACTGCAGGGTCAGATGGTGCTCAGGGAAATGTACTGGGTGTGGGGGCAGGGAAAAAGCAGCCTCAGCTCTTCTCTAAAGACCTTGGAGGAATTTTACACCCAAACCATCCACGTGGAAAACCCAGGCTGCTGGTACAGATCGTGGTCTCAGGGAAGAGTTCTGCTTGCTGTGGGGCGGGAAATCCAGCACCCACTCACCCCAAGGCAGAGGCAGTGAAAGCCCGAGGTGCTCAGGTGCCTGGACAGCCTGTTCCCAGGGGAATGTGAACGGGGGATGGATCTGTCTGCACACGCCGGAGTGGGGATCTCCTCAGCACCCCTGGGAAATCCACTCCATCCTATCGTCCTCGCATGGACGACACCCACGAACCCTGAGACGTGTGAGCAGAGCGGCTGCATGGCAGAGAAGCGGAGCCCTGACTCCAAGAGACAAACAGGGTGGGCATCAGAAGAGGGGCGCAAAACATCCACCACGCTTGCCAAGTCAGGAAGAACAGGGTGCGCTGAGGAGCATCAGAGAACAAAACCCTCTCAGAAACCAACACTCTCACCGGGGACAAGCAACTCACGGGAAAGCCTGGAAGATGAGGGGGAAACCTCCTGGAACAAGCAGGCAGGAAAGGAGGAGGGCTGCCGAAGCCTTCACCCCCAAAGACGCCGGTGTGTGGGGGTGGGCGGGGGAGGCCGCACATCTGAGTGTGAAGGGCATTCGCAGGCCACAGCTCTGCAGGTTCCAAAGGTTCTGTGAGTCGAGGCAGGAGGTGGAGTGGAGCCGGCCCTGGGGAGGATGGCTGCCTGAGTGCTGGCTACAGTGCGAGGGGGTGGCGAGGGCAGGGAAGGGGCCCTGGGGCAACACCTGGCGGGGTCTCAAGGAGCCAACTCTGCAGCTTCATGTGGACCTGCCTAGCAGCATCAGGGACCGCCCCTGGGCAGCCGGTGGTAGAGCTGTGTTGGACTGCAGGTGTGGAGGGGCAGCCCCACGATGAGATGCAGGTGGCAGGAGCTGCTGGCTTCCAGGAGACCAGAGAAAGTGGTTTGATGTTCAAGTTCAAGCTCCAACATCCAGGCCAATGTACACAGAGTACCTAGAATGATCATGTGGGTGGAATTCCCAAACTTGGGAATGGAAGTTCCCCCCACACACAGCATCCAGGAAAGGGTACCCGCCATCTGAACCATCCAGTTGGCCCAGGGACAGCCCCTGGAGGGCCTGGCCCAGCTTAGGACTTGGCCCATGGTCAAGGATTCAGGGCCAATTGGTTGGGTTTTGCAAAACGACGCTACAGTTTTTACAACACTGTGTCTTGAAAGTAACTTAAAATAGTGCCTTTTGCAAAACTGTGTCATTCTTTCACTGAAAACCTAACATTTTTATTTTAGGAAGGTTTGAATGACACTAACTTACATTCAGCAAAAATGCTTTAATTCAACATCAATCTATTGGAAACTGCAGAGCAGCACAGAACGTGAGACAAGTCCCCCAGTAACTGCGTAATTATTATTCAGCTGTACACTCTGAATCCGCTATTTCAAATCCAGCTTTTTCCTGATCCCTTGCGTCCCTAACTATGGGGCTTTTGTGACTAGAGTTCCCCTTGGGGAATTCAGAATTCAGGTTTTGTTCTCTCTTCTGTTTCCCTTCAAGCACCAAGCCAAGCCCAGGACTGTGTACCAATGGAGCTTTCATCAGGGCTGCTGAAGGAGACACCAGGGCTCCAGGGGTGGATCCAATGCCGTGCAGCACGTGCAGCTCGAGTACCGACAAGCATCGGGACAGACTTACGCATCGGCACACACTCACCTGCACACACGTGTGCATTCACACACACAGACATCGCTCTCGTACATACATGCACACACTCACCTGCACACACGTGTGCATTCACACACAGACATCGCTCTCGTACATACATGCACACACTCACCTGCACACACATGTGCATTCACACACATAGACATCGCTCTCGTACATACATGCACACACTCACCGGCACACACGTGTGCATTCACACACAGATACCTCTCATACACTCATACACACATGCACACACCCCTATAAACACGTGCACATTCATAGACATCACCCACACACATTCACCTGCATATACGTGTGCACATTCACAGACTGTTCACTCATACACACTCACCTGCACACACATGTGCATTCACACAGACATCACTCTTATACACATACCACACATGTGCATTCACACATACACTGACATCTCATTCATCACACATGCACACATTCACCTGCACACACGTGCACATTCAGACATCACTCATATGCACACATGAACACACATGTGCATTCAGACATCACTCATACACACATGCACACACACGTGCATTCACACACAGACATCTTATTCACACACATGCACACATTCACCTGCACACACGTGCATTCACACAGACATCACTCAGTCATACACACTCACCTGCACACACGTGAATTCACAGACATCACTCTCATACACACATGAAGACAGACATTGTACATTCACACATACACTGACATCTCATTCACACATGTACACACCTGAAGACATGCATTCACACGCAGACATCATTCATACACACATGCACACTCCCCTGCACACACATGTGCACATTCAGACAGATATCTCATAGACACACTCATACACAAATGTACACACATTCACCTGCACACATTCACATGCACATTGTTCTCATAAACACATGCACACATTCACATGCATAGATATCACTCTCATACACTTATACACACATGCACACATTCACCTGCATACATGTGCATTCACACAGATATCGCTCTCAGACACACATACACACATTCACCTGCGCACACACAAGTGCATTTCACATACAGCCAAATTACATGCATACAGACATCGCCCTCATACATTCACACATGCACCCACACATGTGCACATTCACACACATACGAGACAGTGCTCTCATAGACACACTCATACACATGCACACATACATGCACACACACATACATATGTACCCATAAGCATCCATGTAGACTCTTGCACAGGCTCACACACTCACCTGCACATAAATGTGCATTCACATGCATACATACATTGTTCTCCAACTCACACACATATGCACACACACAAACATGTACACACATGTATTCTCATACACGTGTACACACATGTGGACACATACACATGCATACTGGGACATATATACAAATACACACATTTACACAGACACACTCATACACATGTACACACGTGCACTACACACATGTGCACAGCACACACACATATTCTCACAGACATTCTTGCGCCGGCTGCTCACACACACACCCATGCAACCACACATATGCACATGTACGTACTCGAGCATGCACATACACCCATGCATAGGTACACACACGTGCACTCTCTCTCACACACATACACAGAATGATACACAGTCTCCACAGACCCACAGGCCCACAGATCTCATGAAGTGGAGGTGACAAAAATTCCAACGTGTCACTGTCACGGGACACTCGATGTGTGCATGAGACATACACATGAAAGCGTCTCTGAAGTAGGGCTGCTGGAATGAGAGTTCGCCATGGTCCATTTATCACGTGATGAAGCCAAGCAAATTATTCACAGACAACAACAGCCACCAGGGTTAGCACTGGGAAATGGAAAAATGCCCCGAGCCATCTGTTTTGAAAAAGTCAGAGTCTGCGCGTGCGCGGGGCTCCCATCTCCCAAGACAGAACAGAGGCGGCAGGGAGCTCGGCCAAACAAGGACACGGGGAATGAAGGGAAGGGGTGCCAGGAAAGCCACGAAGCCACTGCGGGCCACAGCACCACATCCACCAGGTCACTGCAGCCTGCCGACACCAGAACCCCCACTCTCTCGCTGTGGCTTCTCAACTCAGCAAAACTGAAAGCCTGACTCTGACTGGCCTTGATTTATTTTGCTTGGTTATATATTGGATACCCAATTCCTGTTTTATGGTTTGAACATTTGAAAAACAACCCTCAAGATAAAGTATGTTCTTCAAAAAGAATTTTAAAAATTTAGAAAGGCAAAATGAAGAACCAAAGCCAGTGATGATCCCATTGGCCCTAAATAACCCAGGCTGCCCTGGGTTGCCACTACCCAGCAAGCCACTTGACATCCACCCACTCAGCAGGGCCCAGAGTGAGGGCCCCCCAACGTCCAGGCTGCCCCTCAACTGTGACTGCGCTGTGTCTGCACACAGCAGCACAGCAAACCCGGGACCCTGAGCGGCTGTCTTCCCTGCGTGTCCAAGTGTGGCCCTGGGTATCCAGCAGATGTCGGCTCCCGTAAGCTTCTTAGTGGTGAAAACTTTCTTGTACATACAGCCTATAGATTAGACAGCTTCCAGAGAAAGCAGGGGCCTGGGCACGCCCATTCTACCTGTCAGGGGCCATGCCGTGAATGCATCAGACTCTCAGCCACATGGCCTCTGTCCCGACCACTGGGCCTGGCTCCCCAGGAATGCTGCCCCGAACACCACTGAGGTGAGTGGGTGTGCCCATACTCCAGTAAAACTGTACTTACAGTCAGGCAGCAGCCCCCCCATTCACTACTAATGCTCCTGTATGTGAGTAAAAGATTGAGGGAGCCCTTTCAGGATGGCGAGAGGTGTCAGCCACACATGGAAGGGTGGTCAGAGAGAGGTTACAGGACACGAGTGATAACTTTTCAGACACTGAAAATATTTACGGTGTCTCAACGTTTTCATCTGTTAATGGCAGATACTTCGAGTGAAAGCTCAGCTTTAGGAATTTAAATGAAACAAGAAAATATGGTGATTAAGTTTCATTTTTGTGGTCTGTTTGGGATCTTTAGTTTGGATGTATTCCTCATCACGTAGATGTGCTTTACCTAGAGTCCAGGCTTAAAAGCCAGGAAGAGCTGAGGTTCACAAAGCAAGGGAAAGACATGGCCCTGCAGGGGTGGTGCCAGGGGGCAGCAGGCCAGGCCAACGTCGCTGACATGCAGCCGTGGAGGGTGGGGGAGGACCTGAGCCTCCTGTCCAAAGGCAGGGCTGGGCCTGACTCCAGCCAGTTGCTGGCCCTGGGGAGCAGGCCCGCTGACCGGAGCTTCTGCTTCTCTAAGACTGGCCAGAAATGGGGATTTTGATGTCAAGTCACTGGACCTTTATGATGAGGCAACCTGTTCCCACTTAGTCCACTTTTAATTAAACCAGGTTGGCAGGCAGCCGCCTGCCCCACAAGCAGCTGTTCCCCTCACTGAGGCTGCTCTTCTACCTGGAAGATAGCCCCTCCCAGGCCCATACCAGGTCCTATACCTGGTCCTATACCAGGTCCACGGCACCTATACCAGGTCCAGCTGCCTCTGCATGATGGCCACTAGGTGGGGACCTCCCTAGGCAGGAGGCTTGTGCCACTGTGGTGGCCCGTTGGTGCAGCCCAAGAGGCCGTCGGCTCACAGCCTGAGGGTCTGGGGGAGGCCACCATGGGCAGGGCCAGAGCTGAGGGTCTGAGGCGGGAGGAGTGAGGAGGCTGGCAGTCACAAAGCCCGGAGAGGGTGCCTGGAAGCCTGACTTCCATCAGCCACAGAGAGCCCCGGCAGGTTCTGGAGCAGAGAAGGCCCCGGTGTCGGGGGATGCCTACACTCAAGGATGTAAAACAGTGGCCACACAGCCTGCAGAGCCCTGGAAAAGGAAGGCTCAGAGGAGGACTGGCGGAGTTGCGGAAGAGGGAGGCAGCAGGGAGGCGGCAGAGTCCCTGCTGGGAGGGGGCAGCCCTGGTGGACGCTGGGCTCAGAAGGGAGGGACGGATGGGCTAGGGCGGACAGACACAACCCCACTGTGAGAACAGGTTCCCGCTGTTTAGCCGAGTGACCCCCCGGAGCAGAGCACAGCATGGGTGCAACTTACTTCCTCCATAGGGCCAGGGGCTGCTCAGGTTCCTTCTCCGCAGAGCCCAGGGATGCAACAAGTGCCAGGGGCCAGGCCAGCAGCATCATGGCGGCGGCAACCAGGAGCCGGACCGGGAAGAGCGTCAGCGTCATGAGGGCCACCTGCAGACAGGGGGTGTTATTTGGAGAATCCACACGGGACACCAGCCAGCTCCCCATCTGGCAGAAGCCAGCCCAGGGGGACAGCACACCCTGCGGAGTGGAAAGCTGGGGAGGGGCTGCAGCTGCCACACAGCTGACCAGAGCTGACCAAGGCAGACTGGCACTGAGCAAGGCTGAGCAAGGCTGACTGGTGCTGACCAGCCCTGACCGAGGCTGGCTGACACTGACCAGTGCTAAACGACACCCTCCATGCCCACTGCCAGCATCTTGCCTCCTTACAGGAGCCGCCATGCAAGTGCCTTGGGAACCACACAGTGGAGCTCCCTCCTACAAATTCAAGGGCCCCTCTGACTCATGGTACATGCCCCCAGGAAACTCTGTCCCCCAGGATGCACTCCCAGCCCCCCAGGCCTCACTCAGCAGTCTCCTCTGACATCGTTTATGTGATGTTAGAGAGCATACGCTGGCCTAGGCAGTGTTGGTGACATGGGGAGGTAGCTGGCCTGGAGCTTGCAAGGTTGGCCCTCGGACCACAGAGACGGCAGAATTAAGGTGTGACTTTCCAGCCCGTGGAAGACCTGGTGTAGGAGAGTGGACTGGCAGGAGGGCAGTGGCCTAGGACAGTATGGGGGCTCAGTAAGGCCCCTAGCCAGGGCAGGCCCCCAACCAAGACAGGCTGAGGCTACAGGATCCCAGGCAGCCCAGGGTCTGAGGATGGAGGTCCCTCTGGGAGGCAGGAGAACTCCATGCAGAGGGGCTTTGGGTGAGGGGAAGCACCAGTCCTGTGGGACAGGTTTTGTGCACAGAAGACAGAGAAAACTGAGGAGACACAGAGGCGGTGGGCTCCCCTCGCGGCAGCCATCCCTCATTTCTGACGCCTGTGGTGACAGCGCTCCCACTGTTTCCTTGGTTTGTCCCTAGATTCTTTCGGGTTCTCAACTGAGACCAGCAGAGCTCAAGAGAAACTTAATGCCGGCCATATGCGTAATTTTAAATTTTCGAGGGGCCACATTGAAAGGTAATGATGATTTAATATACAGTTCATTTTGGCCAATATATCTGAAATATCATTTCAACACATACTCAACATAGAAGTTGCTCCTGGCTAGTTCGCATTTTCTCAGGCTGTCTTGGATGTGCAGTGTGTGTTTTACTGCCATGGCCCATGCCATCCGTGTCTCCACCCCTTCAGTGTCCAGCGGTCAGGCCAGCCTGTCGGACGCAGATCTAAACGAGGTTTGCTTTGCGAGAGATGATGACCTCTAACACCCCCTCCTTCCCCCACCCTCCATGACTGGGGGGTGCTAAGCCTTATCAGAGTCTTTCCACCTCTATGGGAGAACCGCGTGCTGTTCCTCAGTTAATCCGCGAATGTGATGCCTCACAGCCAAGGTCTCTGATAGTAAGAGCTGCCCTCAGTGCTATGCGGCTCCCTGTTAGGACTGTTTCTTAAAAGGAATTGCGGGGTTTGCTGGCTAACGGGCGCTCGGGACCGTCACCAGCAGCTGTTAAGTAGACGCGCCTGTCACTTCCTCCCGGCGGCTTCCTCATGTGGTCGCCTTGTGAAACTGGCGTGCGGCCATGCCCACCGGCAGCTCCTGCCTGCGGCTTCACTGTGCCCTGCCCTACTGTGCAGGGTCTCTCTTTTTTCTTGGGTTAACTCCACTGTTGTTGTCAATGAGGAAATTGCTCCTGGAAGGTTTTGGCGTATCTTTCCCTCCTGCTACCAGCATCTCCCAGCTGCCTTTCAGATAATGGAGCAAAGCTGCCCACCACACTCTCCTGTGGATTTACACCAAGCCTGCTCTCTGGTTCGGTGTCTGCCTACCAAAACTTCTAAACCGAAGCCACCAGATACTTTTCTATTTTATTAATCTGTTTACAGAACCATTTTAGATTTGTTCATTCGCTCTGTTGAAACCAAATCATATTAATTTCGGCTCTTACAAGTTCCTCTTTCTTCTGCTTTGAATTTAGTCAAATGTCCTTTTTCACTTCTTGACGGAAAAGCCTGCATTGTTATTTTCAGAAATACCTTATTTCCTGATACTCACATTTAGAACAGTTTCCCTTGAGGACCACTTGATTTAATCCCCAAGTCTATGGGGCAGCCTTTCCTTTATCTGTAAAAATTTTTTTTTTGAGACAGAGTTTTGCTCCTTACCCAGGCTGGAGTGCAATGGCGCGATCTCGGCTCACCGCAACCTCCGCCTCCTGGGTCCAGGCAATTCTCCTGCCTCAGCCTCCTGAGTAGCTGGGATTACAGGCACGCACCACCATGCCCAGCTAATTTTTTGTATTTCTAGTAGAGACGGGGTTTCACCTTGTGGACGAGGATGAAAATTTAGTTTTAAGTATTGCGTCCTTTCCCATCTTTTGTTACTGTTTCATATTTTGTTGCAGGGGAGGAAGACGCAGCCTCGGCCTTCAGCCCACCTAGGCCTGGTCCAGGGCCGCTGGCTGGGAAGAGGCCACTGCAGAGCACACGAGCCTGGCTCTGCTGCTAAAGCCAGCAGCTGGCCGTCCCTTCCCAACGCGCACAGAAACTAAGTTACGGGGTAAGTTTATTTCTTATTCCCATAAATTGTTCTTAGAACCTGTTGGCTTCCGGGCACACGCCATGAAGTGCTGATAACCAGCACTAAGACAAAGTCTCAGAAGTTCTCCACTCCAACCCTGTGACCTTGATGGCCTCTGCCCGCAGCCTGCTTCCCTCCACCGCCAGCGTGGCAGCCAATCCCACTACCAACACTGCTTCCACAGACAGTGGAATAAAATCACAGCAACCCATGGCATTCTGACCCAGCACCGACCGCCAGGCTATTCCGTCCCCAAACACCGGGCAGGAATGAGACCTGGGTGGCCAGGCCCTGCCTGCATCCAGATGGTCAAGCTGATGGTTTCTGAGCCCACGGGGTTCACTGGGCCACCCAGTGGGGTATGCACCACGCGACCATGTGAATCCCTGCGCCTGCTCCTGTGCTCATGGGGAAGACTGCGTGACCCCTGAACCTCGGCCTACACATCTGTGCACCTGCTCCTTTGTGCACAGGGAAGACTGCGTGACCCCCTGAACCTCGGCCTACACATCTGTGCACCTGTTCCTTTGTGCACAGGGAAGACTGCGTGACCCCTGAACCTCGGCCTACACATCTGTGCACCTGCTCCTTTGTGCACAGGGAAGACTGCGTGACCCCCTGAACCTCAGCCTACACATCTGTGCACCTGCTCCTTTGTGCACAGGGAAGACTACGTGAACACGTTATCTACTGCGCCTGACCACGTGACCCTCCCCACCCGTCAGTGCGCCTCTTCCTGTGGGATCCCAGAAGGCTACGAGACCATGTGACCCTCCACCCGTACATCCATGCGCCTGCTTGTGGTGCATTGGGGAATGCAGCCCGTGTTTCTGAGCTCAGCGGCAGGTGGCAGAGGGGCCTGTGAGCCACAGTGGCAATGGCTGACCCTGGGCAAACAGGGCTGATGAGTGGAGGGTGGAGATGGAAATGGAAGACGGCCAGAGAGGAGCTCCCCAGGCCTCTGGCAGGGCTATGAAAACTGCTTGGAGGGGCCTCCAGGAGCCCCAGGGAGGAGGAGGAGCAGTGCTCCTGAGGAAGAGCCTGGGCATCCCCACGGCTCTGCCTTTCCCCTCGCCCAGCTCTAGGCCCGTGCGCTCTTTCTCTGCCAGGCTTGGCCCACCCACAGGAGCCAGGCGCCCTGACCAAGGGGAACAGGACTGGGGAGTCTGCTGTGGCTCCTTCCAGAAGCTTCTGTGCTCCCAGCACCTCTGTCTACCTGTCTTCCCTACAGGCCCCACCCCTACATCCAGCCTCAGGCACACCCACTGGGCTCCCTCCATTCCTCATGCCCCCAAAGCCTGGTGCAGATGGGTTTGGATGGACTCTGTGGCTCCTGAGTCCACAGAGGAGACGCCAGTGTGGCAGAGAAGCAGAGAGAAGCTGGTTGGGGCGGCTGCAGCAGCCAAGCCCCTCAGTGCTGGCAGGGGTGGCAAAGAGAGGTGCTGGGCAGGCAAAGTGGTTCTTAGAAAATCCTGGCCAGACCAGAAACTCCCAGAACAAAGGCCCTCTAAGGAAAGGGGACTGGCCCTGCAGTCTCCCAGGCAGCATCACTGGAGACTCAGGGCACTAAGTGGCTGCACTGGGCACAGCCATTCCTCCCTGAGGCAGCTTGGTAGTGGCCAGAGAGAGCAAGCGCACGTGTACAGACCAGAAGCCATAGGGACGCCTGGCAGAGAGGGCAGGGTTTACAGCATAATCCTCACCCAAGCAAGGCCCCAAACCCTCTCCCCACCTAAGCGAGGCCCTGAACCCTCTACCCACCCAAATGAGGCCCGGCACTCTGGTTCAGAGGCTCCCATGGAAGCCCCCTTGGTGTCTTCACCAGAGGCAGCAGGGGCAGTGTGGCCCAAGATATCACTGCAAGTCGTGGACAGGGACAAGCAGACTGTCACATGGACAAGGAGGGCAGCTGTGGGGAGCTGGAGCAGCCACCAGGCAGTGTGGCCAGAGGCTGGATGGGGGGAGAGGAAGGGACTCAGAGAGGAGAATACGGGCCACGCTTCCAGTGACCACAGGTTGGGCCACCACGTGGCAGCTAACTGTGGATGCTGTGGATACCTGCAGACGCTGAGACCTACACTGCGGAAGACAAGCTGCTGATGGCTGTGGACCAGCTGTCACCATAGGAGCCGGATCACCCTGAGAAACACCAGTTGGAGGAAGCAATGCGGTCACTGTGTGTGAGCCATAAGTGAGGGTGTATAGCTTAATCCTTTGAGGAACTGTGTCTGGTCTGAGGCTGAGTTACTTCAGCTACTTGAAAGTTGGCTACAATAAACTGTCCCTTTACAAAAGAAGTGGCATGTATGAGCACTGACAGAGACACAGTACGTTACGTGCTCTGAGCGGCCAATTTAACTTGGACTTGAATTTCCTGTCCTAACCTGGCACCTTTCCCCAAGCGTCCCTGGCATCCTCAGGATGTCCAGGCAGTGACCTGCCCACATGCACGGGGAGCTTTGATGCAGACAGTGGCTGCTAAACACTACTTCCCAGCAGAAGGCCCAGGGTTCCTCAGCCAGGCTTGTTCCAGGTCAGGGGGGAAATGCAGAGATGAAGCCAGGACAGCACGGCGCAGTCCACATCGGGAAGCTGGCGGAGGCTGGGTGTGGGGGCTCCCAGCACCATGGTGCAGCCCACATCAGGGAAGCTGGCAGAGCTCATGTCCTGAGGGCTGGCTGGGGCCTACCCAGCTCTCACACACTTGGGGACAGGTCCGGCAGCAGCCAATGCCAAGCCTGGTGCAGGAGCGGCACAGCAGCCCAGTGGGAACCCACTCTCTCTGGGTCTAGGTGCAACAACCAGCTTCCAGAAAACCCCAATGACAACAAGAAGCTTCAATCAATCAGAAAATGCAGAGAACACCACAACACACAAAACTCCACAAAACAGCCCAAATCCATCGTAGCAAACAAGCAAGAGCTGGAGGACCCTCTTAATCCACAGGCACCGGAGGCCCGAGGAAGCTCGTTCACGCTCCACTTTGTGGGGACAAAGAAGGCGCCCTCTCTAGGGGGTCCTTGGCAGACACCAGATCTGCCGGCACCTGGGGCTTCAGCCTCCAGAACGGTGAGAAATCCGTGTCTGCTGCTGAGGGGCCACCCCGTCTGTGGTCCTTTGTGACAGCAGCCACGCAAGCAGGGCGGCACAGTGGGAGTTCATGTGATCTGGCCTGGCCATACACCATCCTTCTCTGGGCTGGGGACAGGTCTGGGCCCACTGTATTATGACTGCTTTGGTGTTCTCGGTTGAATTTTGACCCCCTTCCCTACTTCCTGTTGACGTCTTGACCCCCAGGACTCCAGAGTGACTGCATTTGGAGATGGGTCTTTTTTAAAGAGATGATTCAGGTAGAAAGACGTCACAGGCCCTGATCCAACCTGCCTGCTGTCCTTATAAGAAGAGGAGATGAGGACAGACACCCACGGAGGGCGGCCCTGTGAGGACGCAGGGAGAAGACGCCATCTGTAAGCCCAGGAGAGGCCCCAGGAGGAAGCAGTTGTGCCGTACCTAGGTCTCGGACTGTAGCCTCTGGATGGTGAGAGAACGTCCGTGGTTTAAGCCCCGTCTGGGGCACTTTAAGATGGAAGCCTGAGCCCAGAAAGATATTTGACATATGTTTGAAATTTCCCATGATAGACAGTATAAAAGTGAGGATTATTGTTTTAAATGTAAACAAGCCCATCCTAATGTTGGCCTGGAACTCTCTGGAAGTCTGAGTGAAGGCATCGGGGGTCACAATGCCCAGGCCCAGCTCCCTGACGTCAGGCAGCTGGCAAACCCCTCCCTCATCTCTGCCGAGGTCACCAGCGCCGTCAGCAGTCCCAGGCCCGGCATCACCTGGCGTTTCACGCTCAGTGCTAAACCCAGAGACAAGAGGGTCCCCAGAGAACATGTGGTCCCTCTCGTGTGCACACATGCCATTGCAGTGCCCAGCAACATCGCAGCTCCTCCAAGCCTGAGTGCTGGAGATGCCACGCTGCTGCAGTGCCCCAGCCAGCAAGAGGAGCTCCAGTGCACCCGCAACAAGGTGGGGGTGGGGGAGGCTGCCCAAAAGAGGGGGGCCTGGAGCCTTGGAGGGTGTGGGGTTGTGTCTCCCAACACAGGCGGTGGGGGCAGATACCGAGCGCCAGCCACTCCCAAGCTCCATGGTCAGCACGGTGGAGGCAGCTCACAGGAATGCTCCTCCTGAAGGTGCAGCCAACATTGCTGCTTTAATTCTGGAGAAAAAAATTCTCCTGATTCCACAGAATACGTGACAGTGCATTTGCAGATCTATGAAAGAATGTCCACTCCTCCCACGGTGAGGGTGTGCAGCAGCGCACACAGGCGCCTGCTGTCCAGAGGCTGCTGCAGCCTCATCCCAGCCATCTCTGCTGCTCAGACGCTTCCGATTCATTCATGGAAACAGAGAGAGACTGTGCTCACAGAATGAGTGGTCCGTCTACTCCATCCCAGCACACCATCCTTGGAGGGCACCGAAAGGCAAAGAGACCCAGAGACTGGGAGGAAAAGGAAGGGAGGGAAGGCATGGGGTGGGGCTTCCAGGCTGCTCCCAGGAGCGAGGGGCCAGAGCCAATGGCCCTCATCCCACAGCATGGCCCGGGAGCCCAGGTGCTGCACAGCCAGGGAGGGAGGGAGGTGCTCAGTGGGAACTGGGAAAGGTGGGTTCTGGGGAAGGTGAAACAGATTCTGGTGAAACACCTCGCTGCCAAAAGAACCTGCACTGGGCTGGGCTGACTGGGAGGGCCCACCCTTCCAGTGAGCCCTGGGAGGTGCTCCTGTGTCTGAGAAGGCTTGGCACCCTGCTCCTTTGAGAGGTTCCATTGGCTCAAGACAGAAAGAGAAGAGCAGGTGTGTGGAGGGTGGGCACTGACCTCCTGTCTTGACCCGTCCAGGGCACCATGTGGGCAGAGGATGCTGGTGATGCTGGGGCTCAGCAGGAGACACCTCCTGGGGAGCCTCTCTAGCAGTTCTTCCACCAAGAGCCCAGGTACGACCTGTGCCACTCAGGGCAAGGCACCTCAGGGGGGCTGGAGGGGAGGGAGGCCCTCGCTGAGACTGGTGCCAGGCGTCCCAGGAGCTGAGCACATGGGCTGGGCGATCGGGAAGGTGGCCCCAGGCTGCAGATTTCATTGCTAGTGGCAGCAGGGCAGGATGCCACCCAGGGTGCCACTGGGGACAGGTGAATCAGAAGTCACCTGTGTGACAAGCTCCTCTAGCCAGTCAAGAGAGAAGCTCTGAGGCACAAAGGGCCCCAGGGATGGGCCCTGAGGTGGGCGAGATGACCACACAGGGCACCGGGGACGGATCCCAAGGCAGGTGAGTTTAGGTCAGAAGAGCACAGGGCTGGTGCCTTGTGCCACCGGGTCAATGTTCAATCGCAACCCGAGCATTTTTGGTGCTCACGGTCCCATGGGAACAGGCAGAGGTGCGTGACTAAGGAGTGAGGTCATGCACTAGGTGGGGCCTGGGTTGAGAGCTCACAACACAGTGAGGGGTTCCGAGGCCCAGCACCCGCCAAGCCGGCCTCTAGGCGGCAGCACTGAGGCCCACAGCATCCAGAACCAGCAGGTGCCCTGACCTGGGGGCTCCCACAAGCCCTGAGGACACTGCGGCCCAGGGCACAGAGGCACCTCGGCCACCCTCGGATGCTGAGGGGACACACCCAGAGGCCCCAGCCTGCCCCAGTCCAAAAACCCAGAGCACTGGGCGGCAGCCAGCGGGAGCTGCTCGTGGACACTGCCAAATAGAAGGAAAGGCCAGTGGGACCCGAAGAAGTGGTTTAAGGAACAATACAGCTGTCTAACAGCCAGCCCCAAATAACCCACCCAGGATGGAGTGTGTACGGCACGCCAGAGTTTGCTGAGCGAGATGCAGAGACGGGTAAGGCCAGGCCGCATTTCCCCATGTCACCCAGAAGGTCGCCTCACTCTTGGAGGGGAAGGCAGAGAAAATCCTGCCAGGGGATGCAGCCGTGTGCCCCAGGAGGCTGGTGCAACCCCAGAGAGCAAAAACACCCACCCACTGTGTAGAGCCTTGTACGAGTGGGGA
This sequence comes from Leontopithecus rosalia, assembly GCA_028533165.1. Lineage (NCBI taxonomy): Eukaryota > Metazoa > Chordata > Mammalia > Primates > Cebidae > Leontopithecus > Leontopithecus rosalia. The sequence continues at coordinate 1,030,935 of CM052649.1, forward strand.
AAGTGAGGCCAGAGGGACAACAGGGCAGCCTTCCTGGGTGGTCGCAGGTCAGCGCATGAGCCAGGGCTGCAGGGTGGCTAGCGTGCAGGGGCTGCCCTGGGGGAGGTGGGTGGGTGTCAGGGGATCCACAAGCTTGGGACCCCCTGACTCTGTGCACTCTCAAGCCCTTGGATGGTGGCCAATACCCCCACACTGACACCCTCAGATGCTACTCAGTCCCCGCAGGTATGCAGGGCTGGCGGGTGACCTACCACCCTGCCAGCTGATGTCCCAAACCCAGCCCCACCCAGCCCCGCTCCAGCCTTCCCTTCTAGGGTACTACTATTCCTGTGGCCCACTTTCTCTCTCACCAACTCCTGTTGGGCCCCCTCCAAAATGGACCCAGCACCCACTCCCTCAGGTGGCCTCCTAGCCTTCTGCCTCTGGGGCCACTAGGGCTGGCTGGCTCTCCTAACGGGGAGAGGGGCCCCTATCTGGCAGGGCAGCTGGAGAACTGGATGTGCAGGCCCACTGGGGAAGCCAGGGCTCCTCCGGGAGCAAAGGGAACGGCAGCTTCTGGGGCCAGCTCGTGCCATCCTCAAAGGCCACCCCAGGGGGTCTGGCCTCAGTCACCTCCAGACTCCCCTGAGAGGCCCTGGGGACAGGGTCACGGGCTTCCTGAAGCAGATTAAAGGTGCAGGGGGTAAGCTGGACCCACTACTCAGGGAGCAATCTTGGTCACTCTTGTTGCTTATGAATTAACAGAAAGCAAGCTATTTGCCACCTGATTTAGATGAGACACAATCCCCCAAAACAGGACGAGCGAAGGACCCTGGGCAGTGAGAGGCCCCACACAGACTTCACAGACTCAGCAGAGCCGCCTGGGAAGGCTTCAGATCCTAGGACCACTCTCGACACGGACGGGAGGGAAAAGTAACATCTAATTTCATTTTGCTTTTTCCTTTTAGAGGAAGAACGACTTTTGAAAGCACAGCAGTTCTCCCAGGCATCCCAGCGGAGGGAGCAGGCACGCCCTCGGCAAATGAGAGCTGGCGGGAGCTTTGGGACTTACCGACTCCATCCAGCACCCACAGACACCAACTGAGCAAGGCAGCGGCAGGAAACGCCCTCCTTTCCTGTCTCCCCCAATCACCAAAACACCTTTATTCATGCCTTCTGGTCCAAATCAAACGCTGCATTTAAATACGGAATTGGCGATCATGCCCACAATTAATTCTGAGTTACAATGCTGAAAGCAGAAGCGAAACGCGGAAAACTGGCATCGTGAAGCACTGCTGTGGCTCTTCCGTTCGGAGCCCAGGGCACCTCAGGAACCGCAGGTCCCAGGTGAGGCCTGCAGGAGGTGGGAGGAGCTGCCGGGAGTGCAGGCCACGTCCGCAGGACAGTCTCGTCAGGAGAACGGTTTATTTTTACTGGGTATTCCCACTTCTGTTGTGTAATTTGCTCGTTTACATGAACATGTATAAAGCTTTTGCCAAATTTGCAGTGGGTTTCTTTGTATTTTTCTCCCTGGCCAGTGAACACCCGTTGTTTCCTGGACCGGAGATTTCAGTGACGTCACACTCTGGAGCTCTTCGCCCCCACCCCGTGTGATCCAAGGAGGATCTGTGCTTCCCGACGGGAACTGCTCCCCCAGAGCCCGTGCTTACGGCTATATATAAAGCTGTTTCTTCTCTGCTCTCCCACTCACATCTAAAATTAAATATAGCTTTTCTAAAACTGAACTATTTTTCCTTTCAAACCCTCAACCAGCCACACCATCTCATGCTGCTGTCATCGCTACTCCGCAGTCCTCACCAGAACCCTTGGCACCGGCGTCTGCTAGATAAGTGTGTTCGGTAATTCCCTCTGAATTTGCAAATCAGCCCCACAGCCCCACACAGCTCAGTGACTTTCCTAGACCCCTCTATTTTCCATCCACTGGCGTCTTCCAGGGATGCTGCACACTGCTGTACGGGATCAAAGCCAGTCTGCTCTCGGGCATTCCTGCGACATGCCACCCTATGACCGGGGAACCCCCACCAACACCCAAGCAGCTGCCCTGTGGGTCCAGGATACAGGGAAGGCCTGGGACCACTGGCACCAGCGTAGTCACCAGGACTCCATGGCATCATGCAGGTAGCACCCTGGGGTGACACCGAAACTGCTCGGGCCGCTGGCACACGGCCTGGAGGGCTGCGGGTGTCTCTGGAGCAGAGACTGCTCTCTGCAGCTCAGCATCATCATCCCACAGACACTCGGGGGGTCACAAGAGCAGCGCCACAGGAGAGCCTCCCTGTCGCTCTCTATCCCTGCAGCACCCAGTGCCTGTGCCTCTTGCAGAGTTGTACCCCAACCTCTGGGGAAGCACCCTGCAGTCACCCGAGAAGACACGGCTTGCTGAAGTGCCCAGGGAGGGCCACATCTCAGACTCTTCACCTCGTGTGCTACGAATGCAGATTCCTGGACACCTTGTCACTTTGGGAATGAGGCTGTGCCCTGTGGGCTGGCTCCCTCGGGCCCCCCCGAGCTAGGTACAGCGTATGCATTTGCCTGGATCTTCCTCCCATCAGGGCTGCTGCTGTCTGGACTGGGGGCGCCCTGAAGCCCTGGCTCACACCTGCGACCCAGCACAGGGCATGATGCCCACACACAGCTGCTGTGTGTAAGTAACTGAGTACAAAGGTGTGTGAAGGAAAACACGTTTACTCATTCTGCAGACACTTTCTGAGCACCTGCCATATGCGCTCTGGACAAAGGGTGTCCACATGCAGGCAGAATGAGACCAACGGAGACTGCAGCACCCCCTGGCTCAGATGGTACACGCAGGCATCCAGGTGTGGGCCTGCGGGGAAAGGGCATGCGGTGGAGATGCGAGCTCAGCTGAAAAATCTGAAAGAGACCGTGCAGAGGCCCTGTGGAGAGATGGCCCAGGCAGGGTGACTATGTGGGCACCACAGCCAACGCCCCAGTCCCTGCTTCAAGATGACAGATGGCAGGCAGGTGCCGGGGCCGACCCACTGCTCCCCAAGGTGGCCTCCAGGTCCTGCCCACGCAGTCTCCCAAACAGTCCTCATGCCTTCTCACCTGTGAAGCTCTGCACGAATCCCCCTTCCCTGAAGTTTTTGGGACTCCCAGCTAGTTCTATCCCTCTGGTCCCCACATGAGGTCCTCCATGTCCATCCTGCAGCCCCATACTCTAGATGTGAGATTCCACAGCAATCCAGGCTGCAGGCTGGGAGGCCCTTCCATGGCTGTCTGGTCACCCCAAGGGCTCAGCTCCTGGCAGGGCCTTGCTTACGGCAGGTGCTCATGAGCAGAAACAGGAGGGAAGGGAGCAGAAGTGCTGAGAAGCGTGTCCCTGGCTGTACACACTCCACTGTGGGCGCAGGCTAAGCTCCAAAAGCAGAAACTGGCTGGGGGTTCCTCTCTGGAGGCTTCAGGGACTCGGTTACACCTGACCTATTTCCACAGGCTGTCACCCGTGGGGCAGGACACCAGTGATTACATTCCTCGGAAGGCAGCTCTCAAGGCACCAAGCTCCCACGTGCTCCGAGGCTGGGAGCCCCGGAGCCCCAGAAGCAGCAGAGAAGCTCCAATGAGAATGTGGTCAGATGGGCAGCGCATGGGCAGAGCCCACACCACAGCTGCTGGAGAGAGGCCGGAGAGGGCAGGGCTGTGCTTTGTCCCTGAGGCTGAGGGGAGAAGCAGCACAGGAGATGCTGGGGACGAGGGGCTCGGCACAGGCCAGGCACAGGGAGGCCCCGGCCTCATCTGCCCAGTGAGTGACAGCCTAAAACAAACAAGGTGGAAACGCCAGCCCTGCTGCCCCAGCAGCACGGGGCCATCTGCAGGGGCATGGGCCTCACAGCTGTACAGACAGGAGCCACGCCGACACAAGTACTCGCAGTGACAGGCAGCCTGCTTAAGACTGTCCTTCAGCAGCTCATTCCTGAGCCCCAGCTGTGTCCCAAAACACGGGGTCTGCTCCGCAGTGAGGGACTCAGAGTGCAGACGGGCCCACAGGTGGTGAAGTGAACCAAAGGCCACATACCCCGACCAAGGTGCACCTTTTCCACACTCTAATTCCGGAGCTGGGAGTGCGTCCCGACAGGCCGAGGCTTGCAGCAGCATTTCGCTTTGTTGGTGTCTGAGGACCTCAGGGGCTGGGAACCCTGCAGGCACTGCAGACAGCGACACATCATGCATGGGGGACTCAGGAGCAGGCTCCATTCCAACAAAAAGACCCACCTGCACGCTCCGCCAGAACCCCACCTTCCACCTCCAGCCGAAACAGGACCCTCACCCACACCTCGGGAACGGCGCCTCCCCTCAGGGGACCCTTCCCCAAGGCCGCACCCTTCCCACTCAGCGCAGGCCCTGAGACAGACCCTCCTCAGGTGCCTATCTCCCCGATCTTCTGCACGGTCTGAGTAAAAAGAATCCTGAAAGTCAGGATCTGGGACATTTCCAACTGCTTGCATTTGTTTAAAAAATATCTGCAGAAAGCCGGACGCCCTGGCGGAGAGCACCTCCCAAGCCCCCTGCGGTGTCAGCCCTGCCCCCAGCAAAGCCTGTATCAGGGGCTCCTGCTTTAAGTGCCCCCAGCCTGCCCAGCCCATCCTACTCTGAACTGCCCGAAGATATGGGGAGTCTCCCAGCATATCCTGGCCCAGCCCCTCAAAAGCTGCAGGAGCCCCCAGCTGGCCCTGTACACCCTGCCCCATACTACCTGTAGATATAGAGACCCCCTCCCCCACTAGAACATCCTGGCCTAGCCCCTCAAAAGCTGCAGGAGCCCCAGCTGGCCCTGTACACCCTGCCCCATACTACCTGTAGATATAGACACCCCCTCCCCCACTAGAACATCCTGGCCCAGCCCCTCAAAAGCTGCAGGAGCCCCCAGCCGGCCCTGTACACCCTGCCCCATACTACCAGCAGATACAGGGAGCCCCCCAGAACATCCTGGCTCCTCCCCACTCCCCCAAGCTGCAGGAGTACCTCCGTCCCCACAATTGTGGGTCTGTGCCACCATCTCCAGGGAGCCCACCAAGTACTTTCTGGCTCTGTCCCCAGCTATAGGAGACTCTCCACCCAGTACATCCTGTTCCCCCCAGCTGCAGGGAGACCCCTGGCCCTCCAGTAACGTCTCTGGGGCAAGGCTGACCCCCAGTGCTCACCAGCAAGTGAAACAGGAGTGGGCAGGGGCTGTGGGCCCTGGCAAGTATGTCTACTCCTGGGAGCACAAGGAGGGACAGAGGTGACCAGCCTGATGTGCAGCTCTGGACGGAGGGGGAGGGCTGCCGAGGGCTGGAGGCCACTGCCCAGGGGGCGGTTGTTGGGGAGGCAGAAATGACCCAGATCACTGGGACGTGCTGAGCTTGATGGACGCACAGGACCCACGACAATGTCACAATGATGATTCACATGGCGCAGAGGTGAGCATGACCCTTCCCTGATAGGGGCAGTGACTCACTGCTGCAGAAAGGTGGATCTAAGCCCTCCAGGGGTAGCCTAGGACAGCAAACAGACTCCACTACAAAGAGCCCAGGCATTCCATCCCTGTTCCTCGCCTGCCCAGCCCGGCGGCATCCCCACTGTCCCGCGGCGCCGAGGTTACGTCTGTGCTTGGACACCAGGCCTCCCCGGCTCCAGAACACCTGCCCTCCAGCATCTTGGCCCAGCTTTGGTTCTACCCCAAGAGTTTTGAGACATTTAGAACTGGGAGAGATTGTTTTCTTTCTTTTCTTTTGTTTAAGCTTGTATGTGGCAAATAACTTTTAAGAGGAAATCACTCACTCCTCTGGCTCTAAGAAGGAAGTGTGAGGTTTAAGAGTCAAATCAAGGTTTGGAAAAGGCTGCTTTTCCAAAGGGGGTCTCCAGGTACCAGCCCCCACCCCGGCAGTGTCTCCCCACACAGGGGACGAGGTTGGAGGGCCACGAATCACAGCTCAGCAGAGACCACACTGAGGGCAGCCAAGGGCTGACTGTGTCCAAGTTCAAGAACAGCACCTCACCTTCAACACACCTAAGCTCCCGCTGCTGGAACACGGCTGAGAAGCCAGGGACGCCTTGTGTTAACACAGCACAAAGTAGCACCCAGGGTTGCACACGGACTTGGGCTTCAGAAAGACAAACGCTGATCACATTGGAAAATCATGTTATTTCCAGACACAAGCCTAGCATCGTACTTTTTTGCCTGGGCTCATTTTCAAAGCGATCCACAGCTAGATCAAAGGTTTACACCAGGATGCTAGAAACAGGAACTGGGAATGGTGAGCATGCCCCGGCACCCACAGGAGGCCCACAGGACAGGGAGGGAACAGTCGCGGCCCCAGGACATTCTGGGAACGTGGCACTTTTGTCATGGGCCGTGTGGGGACAAGGGCCCTGTAACAGGAAGATGAAGGGCAGGAGGGCTCCGCCTGCAGTCTCTGCATCAGGGACAGGGACATGGTTTAGCAGGACGAATGACCTCGGGGGAGTCTGGCTTGGACACTCCCAACCAGGCACAGCCAAGCAGTACAGCCCAGGATGCCTTCTCAGACAAGAGCGGTGGGAACTGTATTCTCCACTGCCTGGGCCCTCACAGCACTTGAGGGCGCTCTGCCCACGTGGGCAAAACAGGCACTGGCCATCGGCCAAACACCCAGCAAGTGTGCTGGTCGAGTCCTGCACCCGGCACCTGCAGCAGGGCTCCTGAGGGGCCATTTTTGTAGGCACCAAATCCTAACACTTCTATATGAGAAATAGGTCATTCAACTGCAGAGAGAACCACTCTCAGGAGGAAACAATTTAAATGAAATGGAAGCAGGTAGTGACCACAGCTTGACATTTTCTAAAGATCAGCATTCACATAGGAACAGAGGGGACGTTTGAAATTCAAGAGTCAAATCAAGGTTTGGAAAAGGCTGCTGTCCCCAGGCAGGAGCCCCGACCCCTGGCAGTGCCTCCCCACACAGGGAACAAGGGGATGCAGTCCTGGGTGTCAGCACTGCCTGGGAGTGGGAAGGTGCCACCTCACTTGGGCTGATGTGAGGAGAAGGAAGCTGTGTCTGCAGGAAGTGCGCAGAGCAGGGCGCACCTGCGGGGGCAGAAAGCGGCTCCCATGGCTCACGCCAGACTCGAGGCCTGAAACAGACCAGAAGCTGCAGAGTGTAAAAGTCGGCACCTATGAATGCTCACAATGTAAAGACAAAGGGCTCTTTCTCACCGTGAAACGGGACTGCAAAGACAGTGTCCGTTTCAGACAAGCTTTACGCCACAATCACAGATTTCTGCGTGGAACTGATGGTGCTTTGCTGTCAGCTGTAAAACAAAACTACGTTCATGCGCTTGTACATGCGGGTATGTTTACACGTACGTGGATACTTGCATGTATATGTATGCCATTATGTGTATGTGTGTGTACGCGTGTATAACATATACTCTCACATACACACTCGTGTTAGAAATCCAAGTTTTAGGACAGAAGGCTATAAAAAAGGAAAAGGAAAATCTTTCCCAATTTCGAATCCCCCTTTCTTCATTTCAAAGTTAGCCACAAATAGGTTTCATGAGCGCATCCTTTCAGAAAATTAGAAAGGGTTCCTGGAGCGCTCCCGGTCACTTAGAGAATAAAGCCAGTTCCCTAAGATCAGGGCTCCTCGTGAGGTCAGGACAGGCGTCCGCGCTAAGCCAACCCTCACTGCCCTCCTTCCTGGGAGACGGCATAGCACCTGGGTCTCTGTGTCCTTACTTGTTCTTCCTGGGACAGGGGATGACAGTGACCAGGGGCGAGGACATGGGAAAATGACCCCTGGGCCTCTACTGGGCCAAAACAGCTGGCACCACCACACCCAGATCGTCAGAAGGCGGCTGGGGGCTGAGGGCCTGGCGCTGTCTCCAAGGCCTCTGAGGCTGGCCTTCTACACCCTCCCCAAGGGACAGGCACTCTCCTGCGTCTCCTCCATGGGCTGTGACTGCCCTGTGCTCCCACAGGGTATCTCCTTGGGCCACCCCACCCCTCCACACCCGTTGCACAGCACTGGGGCTGAGTCAAGAGCCATCTTATTGAATCCAGGCAGGCAGCACCCAGGGATCCAGTGGGCAGCCGGAGCAGCTCAGAGAAGCTTGAGAATCCCCCATCCCTGTGCATGTGTGTCTGGGGGGCACCGAGGGTCAGGAACACTCTGCAAACATGGCCATCTGCCTGAGGAGCCCAGCGAGGTAGCAGGGCACAGGATTTCCTGCTCCACAGTGGCCACATGGGACTTAGGAGTAAGGCTGAGAGGGCAGCGTCCTGCTCCTGGGTTTTTCAAAACAAATCATAACTCAGGCATTTGTATAAAAATGTGGAGAAAAAGATGGCCCACTTTTGGGTAAACTCCATGCAGGGCCACCAGGCAGGGAGGGGCAGAATCTGTCCCTGAACTCAACCCTCACTCTAATCCTCTCTGTGGATTAGCCAGCGTGGGCAAGCGGGCATCGAGCAGCCTCCTCCGCTCTGAGCTAGCGACGCCCGTCCAAGGACTCAGCTCCAAGCTGCGTTAGGCTTTCCAGGAAGTAAGTTCTGAGCTGCACACACTTTGGAAATGGGGCAAATGCATCAGAACCAGGGCGGGAAATACTGAGCCACAGATTCCAAGGAGAGTTCCGTGAAAACCCCGGGTGACAGAAAACCACTTCATGACTTCAAAACAACACATTGATGTGTAACTAGGAAGAACTTCAGCTGAATTCACCAAGACCCTACGCCATACTGTTCACCGTTCTAAACTCAATATCCTCGCTTTAGCCAGGGGATGACAACGTTGCATGTGTCACAGACCCTGATGGCTTTCATACCTCTTTTCAGATCTTAATGTGCTGCTTTCTGTCCAAAGAGGTACTTAAGCTCCTGGCTAAATCTGTAGTTAAATGACAGATGGGCTGGCCGGAGGAGGAGGTGTCCCCACATGGCATTAATCCGAAGACACACAGCAGCCCCTCCCAGGGGGCAAATGCTCACAGGTAAATGCAGGTACTCACTGGTTTATTTCAACTGGGAACTTAGCTGGGTTCCTGATGGTTCTCAAGTGTGTCAGCCACTACTGGACCAGTTTCTTTATTTGGGAAAGAAAGATAGGCTATTTCACTCTGTGGAAACTTTACAAGAATATATTACATAAAAGTAAAAGCTTTGCAAAGCAATGATTGGTGAAAAGCAGAATGTTTCTGCAAAGAACTTTGAGAACATTTACAAACTATAGCCTTGAGCCACACGCTGCAACATCCAGCAGAAGCAACTGGCTGTACAAATATACCCAACTACTCAGATGGGGCCTCTGAAGTGGCAACGAGGCGCATACAAGGCAACCCTCCCTCTGAGAGACGGAGACACCTAAAGCCAGGATCTCTGCCTGGCTTCAGCCCAGGGGAGAAAAGCTACTTCAGCTTCCATCTCCAATCTCCAGACCAGGAGTCTCTCCGTGACGCCCTGCCCAAAAGCCACTGGGAGCAGCTCGCTGCTCTGAGGACTTGGGGAGGAAAGCAGGCCCAGGGGTTGGGCATTTCTGGCTCTGCCCTGACATCTGTACCCAAACCATGAAGAGTCTGTGCTCAGCTTCTCGCCAGGGCAGTGGGCGCATACTTTTAGACAAAACACAGCTCGCCCCTGTGCTCTCGCTGACCCGGGGCCGCAACTATGACAGGGATGCGGAAGTGGCCTCCGGGGACCTCCAGGGAGGAGGGGCTTGATGCTTCTCCCAGGGAGCCAGGAGGGACCAGGAAAGGCAGGAAGAGAGAGGCCTCCCGAGGCGGCCAAGACAGAGCTGGGGCAGCAGTGGGGCTGTGAAAGCCCTGGAAACCACAGCAGGGGTTGGAAGTTCATGGGGCACCCAGGGGGTTTCTGAGGAGCAGAGCGCAGGAGGAAGAAAGCCTGCTGGGCTTAGAGTGACTCAGGGAAGGAGCCTGGTGGCTGGGTGGGGTGAGGATTGAAGAGGAGAAACGGATGAGGGGCACAGGATGAGCGACCATATCTCAAGCCCTACTTGGAGAAGCACAGCGCACGGCAGGGGTCGGCATGCAGCAGGCGGAGGGCCAGGTAGAGCAGTGGGCAAAGGAGCCGGCACCACCCCAGCCGCAGCCCTAGAGTCCGGCTCCGGATACACACGGTGGTGGGGGCCAGGGCCTGGGAGCCAGGCTGGGGACGACCTCACCCTGTGTGTCCGCGGGAGGGCGGCACCATCGGGCCCTCCTGCTCACCGTCCCCTTCCACACCATGAGGACCAGCCCCATCAAGGGGCTTTGAGCAAAAGCAGGCGTCCTGGGGAAGTGACAACCTCAAGGCCTCAAGAACTTTTCACTTTAGTGTTCTTTCCGATACTTTACACATTCAAAAGTCTCCGTCTTCCCGGAAATCGTATTCTCTCAATGGGAAGTGCGCTCCTAGAAACTGGACAGCCCCACAGGCAGCCGAAGCAGTGGCTGCTCCGAAGAATCCTGGAGTCAAAAGGCCCTCTTGAGAGCGGACCTCAGGCCACCGCAAGTCCAGCTGGCAGCCAGGTAGCGGGGACACCCAGGCTGAGCCAGCAGGTCCCCGGTGGTTTCCTGCAGCAAGAGGCCCCTCCCCGCGGCGCCGCCGGGTCTCCCTCACAGCAGTGTCCCATTGCAGGATCTCAGCAAACCGCTCCCTCCCACGTGGCAGCCCAGGTTGCGTAAAGTTGATCCCGGTCACAGAGCAGACCCGAGGAAGCATCCCTTACAACAGGAACGAAGCAGGCACCCCAGCATGCGACGTGCAGTCAGAGAGCAGGGGCCCCGCGTGCCCACAGGGGACCCCACAGGGGCCCCACGCCGCCTGGCGCCAGCCCAGGCCCGCACACGAGGCTCACCCAGCGCCGCGGTCCCTCCCGCCAGCGGGCGGCGTCCAGGGGAAGCCGCTCCGGAGTCTCCGGGGGGCGCGCGGGGCCTGCCAGGGCAGGTGGGCCCGGACCAGGGACGAGCGCGGGGACCCGCACAGCAGGTCCAGGCTCCCGCGGGGGCCGGGGTCGCGGTCCCGGGAGGCAGAGAAAGGGGGCTGGGCCCGGTTCCGGGTGCGGGGTCCCGGGGGAGGAGCAGGACGCGGGGACCCGAGGAAGGCGCGGAGGGGCCCGGACGGACGGGCGGCGGGAAGCCGGCGCGGGTCCGGGGCATCGGGTGCGGCCGCGGGGAAGGAGGGCGCCGCCGCTCGCAGGGCCGCGCCGCGCCCGAGGCCCCCCGGCCCGCCCCGCCGCGCCTCCCGGCCCCGCATCCCCGGCGTGGGCGTCGGCTCCGGGGCCGCGCGCCCGGCACCCACCTGGGCCTTCTGCAGGGCGCTGAGGCGCAGCTCGTGCACGAAGGGGTTCCGCCCCGGGGGCGCCGGCAGCCGAGCGTCGCCGGCCCCTGCGCCGGAGGCGGGGGCGGCCCGGGGGCCGCATCCGCGCAGCCTCATGGCCGCGCCGTCCCGCCTCGAGCGCAGTCGGGCTGCCGGTGGCGCCGAGCGGGACCCGGGCTGGCGGGGCGCGGGTCTCCGGGCGCGGGCCGAGGATGCGAGGCGGCCGGAGCGGGCCGGGCGCGCAGGCGCAGGAGGTGACGTGGGCGGGACAAGGGACGGGAAGGGGCGGGGCAAGGGGGCGGGAAGGGGCGGGGCGTCCTGGAAGCCCCGCCTCCGCGGCCGGCAGGGGCTTCCTCAGCCCGGGCTCCGCGCCCTGGAAGCTCCTCTGGGGCCCGTGGGGTGCCGGGGCGGTGTAGGGCCGGGGCCGCAGGGTCTCCGGGGCTGAGGCCGCCTCCCGCTGCCGCTGGAGCACAGGGATGCCTGGCGGGGCCTGCACCGGGAGAGAGGGAGGTCCCCGGGGCCCGCGAGGCTGCCACGTCGCCCCCTTCCGCCGCTCGGCCCGCCTGCGCGTGGGGACGGAGGAAGGGGCGGGCACGCGTCCAGCTCGGGCGCTCGGCGGGCCGGGCCCCGGGTGCCGAGCCCCGGGCTGTTCCGGCCAAGGCCCCCCCGCTCTTCTTATTCCTCGGACTCCTCACACGCACCGGCGACCCTGGAAGCTGCCCTGGGTTGGGGGAGGTTCTTCCGTCCCACGGGACTCCCGCCCGGGTCCCCTCGACTTCGGGACCCCCCAGACCTCAGGACCCCCCCAGACCTCAGGACCCCCCAGACCTCAGGACCCCTCAGATCTCAGGAACCCCCTGACCTCAGGACCCCCCAGACCTCAGGATCCCTCAGACCTCAGGACCCCCAGACCTCAGGACCCCTCAGACCTCAGGACCCCCTAGACCTCAGGATCCCTCAGATCTCAGGACCCCTCAGACCTCAGGACCCCCTCAGACCTCAGGACCCCCCCCAGACCTCAGGACCCCCTCAGATCTCAGGACCCTCCAGACCTCAGGACCCCCTCCGACCTCAAGACTTCTGAGGCCTCAGGATCCACAGGAGGAGGCCCAGAGGCCCAGCTCTGGGGTCAGCACACTAGGGGCACAACTGGTAGAGTGGGTGAGACAGAACCAAAGGCTGTGCATAGCCAGGGGCAGGACCGGGTCACGCTCTTCCTCACCAAGCAGAACCTGAGGAGGCCCCAGAGAGCAGCCAAGGAGCCAAGGACCCCGGAGGGAATGAGTCCATGGAGTTGCCCCATCCAGGAGAGAACTGGGAAGGCCAGACAGTGGAAGTAGCGGGCGGTGGGGACCACCCTGCAGGGTGCTGTGGAATGCACACGAGTCACAGAGGCTCTTTCCCAGCTACCCGAGAAAAGAGAGAGGGTAGGAGAAGGAAGACGGAGGCTTGGGAGGCTGGGATCCAGGGCAGCTGCTCAAGGACGAGGCCCAGGACGTGTTCCCGGGGGAAGGCAACAGGGCAGCCCCACAGGAGACGTTGAAAACCCCCGTCTCAGGAAGGAGCCGGCACTGGGGAAGGAAGGGCCTGGAGTCTGGTGTGGGGACTCCTTTTCTGCTGCAGCTGGAGAGGGTGGGATGGTCCACAGGGCGTGTGCGGATGGGGGCTGGGACACTCGTGTGCAGGAGGTAGTTTTCTCCTGGGGACTGTGAGGGGTGGGGAGAAGGGGCTGGTTATGGGGAAATCAGTGCAGGCTTGGAGGAGCAGCGAGGAGGCTCCTCGGTCCACACTACCCCTCACACGTAGGCTTTGGTTTTTGTATATAATGGAACGTTCTTGAGACCTGGAGGTTTCTGGAAGCTTGATTAAGAGAAGTTGGTCTTGGGCAAGGAGGTAGGAGCAGTTTTCTCTCTGTAGTAGGGAAAAAATGAGTTTATAAGGGCCATTTAACTGCGAAAGGAGTCCCCTGTGGTTCTCAGGAACCTCCTGGAAGCCCCCACAGCTCCCCGGGGCTGCCTACCACATCTCTGAGGCTTCTTGCTCTGGTTTTGTTTCTGTTTTATTTTTTTATTTTTTTTATTGCATTTTAGGTTTGGGGGTACACGTGAAGAACATGCAAGATAGTTGCATAGGTACACACCTGGCAGTGTGATTTGCTGCCTTCCTCCCCTTCACGTATATCTGGCATTTCTCCCCATGCCATCCCTCCCCAACTCCCCACCCCCCACTGTCCCTCCCCTATTCCCCCCAACAGACCCCAGTGTGTAGTGCTCCCCTCCCTGTGCCCATGTGTTCTCATTGTTCAACACCTGCCTATGAGTGAGAACTTGCGGTGTTTCATTTTCTGTTCTTGTGTCAGTTTGCCGAGAATGATGGTTTCCAGGTTCATCCATGTCCCTGCAAAGGACACGAACCTATCGTTTTTGATGGCTGCATAATATTCCATGGTGTGCCACATTTTCCCTGTTCAGTCTATCATCGATGGGCATTTGGGCTGGTTCCAGGTCTTTGCTATTGTAAACAGTGCTGCAATGAACATTCGTGTGCATGTGTCCTTATAGTAGAACGATTTATAGTCCTTTGGATCTATACCCAGTAATGGGACTGCTGGGTCAAATGGAATTTCTATTTCTAGGTCCTTGAGGAGTTGCCACACTGTCTTCCACAGTGGTTGAACTAAGAGAAGTGTTTCCTATACCCCAGGCGCACTGAGAACACAAGGTACCTGCTTGTTTGGGTGAGGCTGGGTGTTTTGTTTCGTTTGCTTTATTTCTGAATTCTCTCTAGGATAGAAAGAGATGTTCTTCGTTTTCTTCTAACATCTTTTTTCAGTTCTGCTTTTCATGTTGTATTTTAATCCACCTGAAGATTTTTTTCTCTTCATGGAGACCTAATATTCTCAACACCACTTGTCAGTCGCTGACTCCCTCTTGCGGGTCCAATTCTGGCATGAACGGAGGGTTCCTAAAGCTCCTCCTGGCCGCCCGCTCTCACCCACTGGGCTGTGTGCTCACTTACTCCCGGAGCGGCGCAGGCCTGTTTCAGTGGCTACACCTCCCGACCGTACAGCGGGTTCCTTCCTGTTGGCACTTCTTACCAAGAATTGTAGTTGGAATTCAGAGAATTTTATTTTTCCATCCAAATTTTGGAAGCAAATTTTTCCAGTTGCTGAAAATTCCCACTGAAAGTTTCCTTTTGAATCACATTAATTGTACAGGGCACTTCGGTAAGAATGTTACTCTTTCTTACTGTCCATTCTCCCTGTTCCGTAAGAATGTTACTTTAGGAAGAGCTGGCTGGCCCTGGGAGAGGCAGCTCCTTAGGGGCAAGCAAGGCTCCAAGGCTTCAGAGCATTAGAAGATACAAAACATGTTTTTAAATGAATGATGTGGAATGGACACTTCACAATTTTGACAACGATTTTTCACCAACATGGTTATTTTACCATGTACGTAGATGTCCTTTCATCCCTTTCGATAGCATTTAAACATTTTCTATATAAAGATTCTATACTTTTTGTTAATTCCTAGATGCTTCATACTTCTACAGTGGTGTAATAATCTTTTCAAACATTCCTCTTGGGTTGAATGTGGTGGCTTATGCCTGTAATCTCAGCACTTTGGGAGGCCCAAGTGGGTGGATCAGCTGAGGTCAGTAGTTCGAGACCAGCCTGGCCAACATTGTGAAACCCCATCTCTACTAAAAATATAACCATTAGCTGGGTGTGGTGGTGCATTCCTGTAATCCCAGCCACTCTGGAGGCTGAGACAGGAGGATTGCTAGAACCCAGGAGACAGAGGTTGCAGTGAGCTGAGATTGCCCTACTGCACTCCAGCCTGGGCATCAGAGTGAGACTCTGTCTCAGAAGAAAATTGCTTTTGCCCATTGTGTATGGGTTATATGGAGAACCGCTATTGACTGTGCTGGACTTGTAGAGGTTGTATGAAGACAGACCCCAGGGTACAGGAGGGCATGTGGATGTTCCAGCCTGGGAACACACAGCCCCCGCGGGAGGGACTCCATCATGTGCAGTGGATGAACTTCCTAGATAACCCTCAGAATCACGACAAACAGAAAATCTTGGTGGTTTTCAGTCACTACAGACTGAGACGGTTTGTTAAGCAGTGAAACTGTCTTTCAAAGAGCAGATACTGTAAATTTCAACGAAGTCCAATTTATCAGTGTTGTCTTTCTTTCTTCTTTCTTTCTTTTTTTCTTTCTTTCTTCCTTCCTTCTTTCTCTCTCTCTCCTCTCCTTCTCTCTTTCTCTCCTTCTCTCCTCTCTTTCTCTTTCTTGTTTTGAGACCGAGTCTCACTCTGTCACTCAGGCTGAAATGCAGTGGCGGGATCTCAGCTTACCGCAACCTCTGCCTCCTGGGTTCAAGTGATTCTCCTGCCTCAGCCTCCTGAGTAGCTGGGATTATGGGTGCATGCTACCACATCCTGCTAATTTTTATTTTTTTTACTTTTAGTAGAGACGGGGTTTCACCGTGTTGGTCACGCCGGTCTCGAGCTCCTGATCTCATGATCCGCCTGCTGGGATTACAGGCGTGAGCCACCGCACCTGGCCTATCAGTGTTTTCTGATAGGGATCATGTTTTTGGCATCCTCTTTTAAAAATACGTACCTGCATCAAGGCCATTAAGATTTCTTATTTCAGAAGTTTTAAAGTTTTGGCTTTACCACGTAGGTCTGTATTCCATTGCCAGTTGACATTTGTACATGCTGTACGGTAAAGTAGAGGCTTTTCTCGTTTTAAATTTTTTCATCTGGATATTCAACTGTTTCAGTGCCATTTGTTGAAGAGAATATTCTTTCTCCCTTGAATTACTCTGGCAACTTTGTAAAAAAATATTTTATGTG
>CM052649.1:1064397-1084846 GCA_028533165.1 Leontopithecus rosalia
GACACAGGGAAGGGAGTACTACACACTGGGGTCTATTGGGGGGAATGGGGAGGGACAGCTGGGGGGGGAGCTGGGGAGGGATGGCATGGCTAGAAATGCCAAATGTGGGTGAAGGGGAGGAAGACAGCAAAACACACTGCCACGTGTGTACCTATGCAACTATGTTGCATGTTCTGCACATGTGCCCCAAAACCTAAAATGCAATTAAAAAAAAAGAAAAAACCCAAAAACCTAAAAAAAAAAAAAAGAGATGCCAAATGGGAGGAAAGATGGCTGCCATAAATAGAAAACTGTAGAAAAGACACAGACTTTCTGGCCGGAGTGCACGTGGAGTGGTCGTGTGTGCACGCCTGTGAGCACAGGTGCGTGTGTGGTGAGGGTGCATGTACAAGCCTCGGTGCATAACCAGGAATGAGTAATTTAAGTGGATTATTTTCTCCAGCAGAAAAAGCTGTAGCTGTTTGGGCACATTCCGGGTGAGCTTCATATAAGAATATCACGGTGGGTCCACCCCTGCATGCACACGGCCTGGGCTTCTGACTCTGGCGGTGACCTATGGGCTGTTCTGTGACAGGGCATACTTGTCTACATGGTGTCACTCTTAGTGACATCCCCGAGTGCCCCCAACTCCTGGAGCTGCCCTGCCACTGGCCTGCACAGCTGGCTGGGCCCCTTCTGCAGTCTCCTGCGTTGAGGTAGGGAAGGAATGCATGGACCTGGAGGAGCTGGGGACAGCATGCTGGTGATCCGGGAAGCTCACCTGTGGCACGTGCCTCTGTCCCTCCTGCTGTGGAGGTCTGGAGGCTGGACACCGGTGGGGGCTGAGAGCGGCCAGGCCACAGGGCAGCCCCCAGGGCTGTGGAATTCCCTTGGGCAGCTGGCTCCCTACTCTTCAGGAACCAGCAAGTGACAGCAGGCTCTGCCTCCTGGAGGAAGAGAGAATCACATGGTATCCCCAAGCTGCAGTGGGGCCTTGGAGCATGGCCACTGGGTACACAACCTCAGAGGGTATGAGAGGCCGGCGGGACTGTTCTGCCTCATGACAGCGAGTGTGAGCCCCATGCAGGGCTGATGGGAAGATGCTCTACTGGGAAGGGGCACTGGAAAGGTGGCACTGGGAAGGGGCACTCAGCTGCTTTCCCTGGGTAGGGTTGGGATGCCCCAGGGCTGGTGGATCTCAAGGGGCAGGGAAAGTGGGGCACCTGTGAGGTTCAGCCAGCTGTGCCCAGCCAAGTGGGGTGAGCCACACCGCCCTGATGCTCAGGTCTCGCCTTGGCCCTTGCATGCCACTCTTGGGGGGACCCACGTTCTGCCTGCTTTCTCCCTAAAATCCAAGCACTCTCCATGGTCAACCCTGGGGGAGGGAAGCCCATCTGAGAGCTGTGCCTGCTGCAGCTGGACGCACGTGTCATTTCCAGGCTGCGCTCCTCTCCCCGGACCCCATGTCGCGTGGTGCAGGTTCCCACTCAACCTCGGTGCAAAGGAGTATCTTATAAATAATCCACTGCCTGCCGCTCCGGCCCCGTCACTCCAGCCGCAGTGTGACCAAACACAGCAATCCAACAGGCGTGGCCCGGGAGGCTTCCAGTGGCTTTGGTTCCTGGGCCATCCTGGGAGTGGGCCTGGGAACTGCATCTCTCTGTCTCCAGATAGTGCTGTTTTGGGGCCACCTTTCTCAGCCCCTACATCACAGCATTGTTCGGAGGCACAAGGAGCTCTCCTCCCCACCCTCCAGCGTTATCACACCTGGCCCCGTGTCTCTGCATGTGGGGAGCCTGAGCAATGCAATCCCTCTGGGGCTCGGGGAAGACGTCTGTGGCTCCCGGATGCCTGGGGCTGCATTTTCTGCAATGTGGGCTGCCTTCTGACCTTGATGCCCAGGAAGCTTCTCTAGGAAAAAAGCTGAGATGAGATCTTGGCTCTGCAGGGCCAGCCTGCACCCGGCCTGGGGATCCAGTGTGAGGCTGGGGCTCTGCCCTGTGGGCAGCGTGCAGCCAGTGGCCACTGTGGAGCCAAAGGTGGTGGCAATGTGGGTTTTAAAAGGCCATGGCTTCTGGAGCTCACTCACTCCAGTGGCTGTTCTGAGGCCTAAAACGGGGGCAGCCCTGAGGGTCGCAGTCCTCCATGCCCACCATGCCTCACTCCTGCCCTATGCAGGGCCCCACACCACATTCTGCAAGGGCATTCCCACAGGCACCTTCTTCCAGAGCGAGGCATTGTGAGAACATGAGCCAGCCCTTCCCTGGGTGTTTCTCTCCTGTCTCCTTTTCTATTTCCCTCATCCGATGGACCTTTTATAAAAAATATATATATACATATAGAGAGAGGGGGGCAGTTTTCCAACTTGCATAGAACTCCCATATGAGAAGAAAGCAGGTCGTGGGAAAGTTGGTCTCGGGACCGGATGTCCCTGAAGATGTCAGAGCCCTGCATGTGCGTGTCCTCAGAGCTTACGGTCAGGGGGTTGGAATGCGTCCTTGGCCTCCTTGCTTAAACCTGGACACTGGCTTTGCTCCCCTCACTCTGACCCTGATGCAGGACTGGGTGTGACTCTTCATGCCGGAGTGTGTGTGTGTGCATATGTATGTGTGTGTGAATGAGTGTGTGTGAAGAGCATGTGTGAACAAGTGTGTGTGTGTGTTTGTACCATGGCAAGGGAGGGTGAAGGAAACCCATTGTTCCAGCCACAGATGGATTGACCACGAAACCCATCAAGTTCAAGCTGTGGGGCCCTTCTCAAGGCCCGTGTCCTACTCATAATTCTCAATGTCATCTCTTAAAGAGGGCCCCATGGAGTATCAACTTCAGGCCCTGAAAAGCTTAGATTCACCCCTGGGTCCAAGTCAAGACACCCTGAAGGCACAGAGTTTGGGGTCATGGTGTCATACTTTGAGAACTTCAGTGGCCATGCCCGGCTCACAGCTCTTAACTCTGCGTGTTACGGATGAGACGTCGGATCTGGAGCGTGGCAGACACCCTCAGCTCTCATCAGTGCAGCCTGCCTGCCTTGGTCCTGAACCTTCTCATCCCCCACTCCACCATCTGCCCCCAGCCTCACAGATGACTCACTCAAGCATGACTCTCCAGCCATATCTTTATAACAAACCCTTGGCCCATGTCTCCAGCTGCCTCACTAACATCACAAAGATTCCTGAACATTAGCACACCCTAAACCCACCAATAGCATTCACTAGTCAACCTGGGACCCTCGGTGGCTCCCCCGGAATGTTTAGGTACCCAGAGAAGACTTCACTAACTTTTATCAATCCACGCAGTGTTCAGTCCATAGGCTGTAGAAAGAAACAGCAAGGGCTGAGACTGATGGGGAAAGTAAAAGGGAGAAGGCAAAATATCACCGTCAGGAGCAGGACGGGGGCACACTACAGAGTCTACAGATACTTGTGAGTATAATAAGGGAGTACGATGAGCAACTCTATTTCTGCCAATATCGGGAGTGGGGAGGGGCCATCACTACAGACTCTGTAGACATTAACCAGCTAATAAGGGAGTACTATGAATAACTCTGTTTCTACCAATATAAGGAATGGGGAGGGGCCATCACTACAGACTCTACAGATATTAATAAGATAATAATGAAATACTGTGAGCAACTCTATTTCTACCAATATCAGGAGTGGGGAGGAGCCATCACTACAGATTCTACAGATATTAATAAGATAATAATGAAATACTGTGAGCAACTCTATTTCTAAACACTATCATGTTCCATTGGACTATTTATCTGTCTTCATGCTAGTAAACTCCTCAATTAATTTCTACAACTTTAGAGTAAGTCTCCAAATCAAGTAGTTTATGACCTCCAACTTTGTTTTCTTTTTTTAAGATCATCCTGGTTTTCTAGGGGCTTTGCTTTGCCAACTAAATTATAGAATCAATCATAATTCCTATAAAAGACCTTGCTGAAATGTTGATTGAAATGTCATTCAACTCATAGGGAAATGTTGGGAAAATGAACATCTTAATGTTTTTAGTTTTCTGATCCATAAATATGTTATATTGTTCCTTCATTAGGTCTGCTGAGACATCTGTCAGCAATGTTTGTTATTTTATTTTATTTTATTTTTTTTATTTTTGAGACAGGGTCTGGCTCTGTCACTCAGGCTAACGTGTAGTGGCACAATCTTGGCTCACAGCAACCTCTTTCTCCTGGGCTTAAGCAATCCTCCTGCTTCAGCCTCCCAAGTAGCTGGGACTATAGGCATGTACCACCATGCCCAGCTAATTTTTTTATTTTTTGTAGATACAGGGTTTCATTATGTTGCCCAGACTGGTCTCAAACTCCTGAGCTCAAGCAACTCACCAAGCTTGGCCTCCCAAAGTTCTGAAATTACAGGTATGAGCCACTGCACCTGGCCAATGTTTGTTATTTTAATGTAGGTTTTACACATAAGTGATATATTCTTATGCTATTGGTATTGTTTTTAATTTCTACTTCCACTACTTTGTTGGTAGCAAATAGAAACATTAATTGAATGTACTATACTGGCCTTGTAAATTTATTAATTCTAATGTTTTATAGACTTAGATTGCACGTAATCAAGTTACATGTGAATAATGGTAGTTTTGCTTCTTACTTTCCAACTTATATTACATATGGATTTCATGATTTAAATTTGTATTTTGTCTTATTGTTCTGAGCAAGATTCATAGAATTTTTTTTTAATTTTTTTAATTTATTTTTTGAGATGGAGTCTTGCTCCGTCACCCAGGCTGGCATGCAGTGATGTGGTTTTGGCTCACTGCAACCTCTGCCTCCTAGGTTCAAGGGATTCTCCTGCCTCAGCCTCCCAGGTAGCTGAGATTACAGACACCTGCCACCATACGCAGCTAATTTTTGTATTTTTAGTAGAGACAGGATTTCACCATGTGGGCCAGGCTGGTCTTGAACTCCTGACCTCTAGTGATCAGCTTCCTAATCCTGGGATTACAGGTGTGAGCCACTGTGCCTGGCCAGCAGGCATTCTAATCTTGCTCCTGGCCTTAGGGAAAGTTTGATATTTCACTCTTAAATTGGATTTTAGCTGTTATAGTGCCTGCTCCTAGTTTGTTGGGGATTTTAAACATGAACTGGTGCAGAATTTTCTTTCTGCATCTGTTGACATATTCATATGGTTTTCTACTTTTCTTTCTTACTTTTTTTTTGAGAAGGACTCTCACTCTGTCACCCAGGCTGGAGTGCAGTGGCATGATCTCAGCTCACTGCAACCTGTGTCTCCCAAGTTCAAGCAATTCTCCAACCTCAACTTCCTGAATAGCTGGGATTACAGGTGCCTGCCACCATGCCTGGCCAATTTTAGTATTTTTAGTAGAGATGGGGTTTCACCATGTTGGCCAGGATGGTCTCTATCTCTTGACCTCACCTAGCCATGTGCTTCTTTTTCAAGATTACTTTCCCGTTCTAGGCCCTGTGCCTTCTTCCACTGAAATTTTGGAATCAGCCTATAAACTTCTATGAAAGAAGCCTGGACAACTTTTGAAGGGCTTAGTATTAATAATGAGGAAATACTGGCTGGGCATGGTGGCTCGCACCTGTAATCCCAGCACTTTGGGAGGCCCAGGTGGACAGATTAAGAAGTTAGGAATTCGAGACCAGCCTGACCAACGTGGTGAAATCCCGTCTCTACTAATGCAAAAAAAATTAGCCGGGTGTGGTGGCATATGCCTGTAATCACTCGGGAGACTGAGGCAAGGGAATTGTTTGAGCCAGGGAGGTTTTGGTTGCAGTGAGCTGAGATCATGCCACTGCACTACAGCCTGGGTGTCAGAGCAAGACTCCATCTCAAAAATAAAAATAAAAATAAATTAAAAAAAGAAATACTTGAAAAGAGGCTGGGTGCCGTGGCTCATGCCTGTAATCCTAGCACTTTGGGAGGCCTAGGTGGGCAGATCATGAGATCAGGAGTTCGAGAACAGCTTGGCCAGCATGGTAAAACCCCATCTCTACTAAAATTACCAAAGTTAGCCAGGCATGGTGGCATGAGCCTGTAATCCCAGCTTCTTGGGAAGCTGAGGCAGGAGAATTGCTTGAACCCGGGAGGTGGAGGTTGCAGTGAGCCAAGATTGTGCCACTGTACTCCAGCCTGGGCAACAGAGCGAGACACCATCTCAAAAAAGAAAAGAAATACTTGAAAAGACATCTTAATTATGTTGAATTTTCCAATCCAAAGTGTGCCATCTCTCTCTATTTAAGTCTTCTTAAATTTGATTCAAATATTTTGTTTTCAATGTAGAAATATTGCACATTAAAAATTCCTTGTATTTTATGTTTTAATGCTACTGTAAATAGAAAATTTTAAATTTAAATTTATTACCTAATGGTTTGCCACTAGTATATAAAAGCAAGTGATCTTTGTGTATTGACCCTACTCCATCAGCTTAATAGATTTACCTGTAGACTGCTGTGAAGGAGGTTTGCTTGGATGCGCTCAGTCCTGTCATGTCTGAGCAAGGGCGGGTTTAATTCTTTCTTTCTGATCTTCACGATTTTCATTGTTTCCATCCCCACTGCGCTGCTCAGGCTCCGGGTACAATGTTGGCCACAGATGTGGTCAGAACGGACACCGTTGCCTTGTTCCTGAGATTCATATATTCGGATGGTGAGTAGTGCTTAGCGACAAAAAGGAATAAATCAGAGCAGTAAACAGGGGACATGATAACTGCAAAGCTGTTGGGGGGGCCTTCAGTCTCCCCATTACTGTGACGTCAGCTACGCCCTTCGTCAGGTGGAGGAAGTTCCCTTCGATTCCCAGTTTCATGAAGGTTAGTAGAATAAATCGGTGCTGAATTTTGCCAAATGACTTTTCTTCCACTACTGAAAAAATTATTTTTTAAATTTTCTACTGCGTTAGCAGAGTGAATTAAGTTAACAGCATCTTGAGACTTAAACATCTTGCATTTCTGGCATAAAACCTGTTTGGTCACGAAATGTTACCATTTTGTGTTCCATTTGCTAATATTTTGTTAATTTTTTTCTCTGTTTTTATGGGACATTGGTTTAAATATTTATTTTTTAATACCTTTCATTTTACTGTCAGGAATATGCTGGCTTCATGATTTGGGAAGTGTACTCTCTTTGACAATTATCTGGAAAATCTTGTATAAAATTGGTGTTATTCATTCTTTAAATATTTTATTTAATTCACCAGTAAAATCATCCACACCCTGGAGTCTTCTCCGGAGGATTTTAAGGAGGAATTCAATTTCTTTATGGCTGTGAGTATTCTGCCTTTCAGATTGGATCAGCTTTGGTCATTTTAGTGTTAAGGAAATGTATTTGTTACATCTAAGTTTTTGTATTGGTAATTATATTGATAAGGAAATGCATCTGTTGTATCTAAGCTGTTACATTTGTTGCCATAAAGTCGTTCGCGCTACACCTTTTCTTACAAGATCTGTAGTGATAACCTCGTTTCATTCATGGTGTTGGTCATTCTTTTTTTCTCTTTCTTTTCTGAACACTCCAGACGGGGCTTTCCTCAATTTTTTTTTTAATCTTAAGAACCAAATTTTGGCCTTATTAAATGTGTCTTATTTTTCTGCATTTTAAATTAGCTTTTATCTTATTTATATTATTTTCTTTCTTCTACTTAATTTAGATTTATTTTGCTTTTATTTTTCTAGCTTATTTCAGTAGGATTAAAACCACTATTGCAAAATTGTAAATGAGAAAGTAAAAGAGATTTGACCCAACCAACTCCATGTTGCTTCTGACTTCCAAGCTTCCCTTGTTCATTCCTGGGCACAGGCTGAACTAACTTTGGGAAAAACTTAGTTTATAATTTCAAATAAAGATGGTAACAGTCCTGTCCCAAAGCAGACGTCCTTCTTGCCTGGGGCCTAGACTTCCTTTGTAGCACTAACGATTTAGCCACAAGACTAGAAATGATGGTTTAGGAGTCAAGCAGCTGGAGGCAGCAAGATTCTGACCCTCCCTAAACTCATCCTAAGATCAGGGCTTGGGATATTTTACGACCCTGCACTTGATGGGTCAGCTGGCACCACCCAGACTGATAACCCGGCTCACCTGATCTTGTGCCCCCCCAACCCAGGAATTGACTCAGTGCAAGAAGACAGTGACGCCGTATGATTTCATCTCCGACCCAACCAATCAGCACTCCTCACTCACTGCCCCTCCTCATTCACCAAATTGCCTTTAAACACTTTGATCTGGTTTGCATAACAATGCAACTCTGGTGTCCCGCACAGCTGGTTCTGTGTGAAATACTCTTTCTCTATTACAATTCCCGTCTTGATAAATCAGCTCTGTCTAGGCAGCAAGGAAGGTGAACCCACTGAGCACTTACAGGACAATATTTTACTGATTTTATCACTTTCCTCTTTCTTAATTCTGCTTGTAGGCACTGCTTCAGCTGTATCCCCCAATGTTTTCATATGTTGTAGATTTCATTCACAGTTAACCTAACCGTTTTCTAATTTCCCTTGTTATTTATTGTTTTACCCATGGATTCTTTACAAGCGTGTTAACTTCCAAATACTTCGGATTTTCCAGATGTTGGAACAGTCTTTGCAAAATGACGACTGAGACACTGAAAGAGATCTAACTTACCGGACTCCATCTTGCTTCTGGCCTCCAAGCCGTCCTTGTTCATTCCGGAGTGTAGGCTGAACTAACTTTGGGAGAAACTTGGTTTATAGTCTAAAGCAAAAAAGATACTTTCCCAAAGTAGACCCCCCTTCTCGGCTGGGGACACATTAGCCACAAGGTTAGAAATGATGGTTTAGGAGTCACGCAGCTGGAGGCTACAGGATTCTGACCCTCCCTAAACGGCTCCTAAGATCGGGGCTTGAGCTATTTTGCAGACCCCGAAACTTGATGGGTCAGCTGGCCCCACCCAGATCAATTAACTGGTTTATCTAATCTTGTGACCCGCACCCCCACCCTCCACCCAGGAACTGACTCAGCACAAGAAGACAGCTTTGACTCCTAGGATTTCATCTCTGGCCTATCACCACTCCCGGCTCACTGGCTTCCCCGACTCACCAAGCTGTCCTTAAAAACCTGCTCCCTAGAGTTTAACTGAAACCACAGAGGTGTCTCTAAGATTTGTCTGGGCAGTTGTTACAGATATTAATACTATTGTCATTGTAATTGTTGTTTTGGTTTCAGTTAAACGCTAGCAGACCTGAAAACAATCGTTCAGATTTAAAAAGACTCTGTGAGAGACTTTTTCAAGAAAAGGAAAACTGCAGAATATAGATGACTGAATATACTGAAGAAAGATTCACATAACTGATACGGTCTTGGTGGAATTGATGCTAATAACCTGGTGTTACGGTTGGGCTGTGTCCCCACCCAAATCTCATCTTGGATTGTAATCCCCATAATTCCCACATGTCCTGGGAGGGACTGATGGGAGGTATCGGGATCATGAGTGTAGACCCTTCCCATGCTGTTCTCATGATAGTGAGTAAGTCTCACGACCTCTGATGGTTTTATAAAGGGCCGTTCTCCTGAGCACACTCCTTTACCTGCCCCCATGTAAGACTTGACTTTGCACCTCATTCACCTTCCCCCAGCCATGTGGAAACTGAGTCAGTTAAACCTCTTTCATTTACAAATTAAAAAAAAAAAAACTTGCTCCCTAAATGCAATGGGAGACTGATTTGAGTAATAATAAAACTCCAGCCTCCTGCGTGGCTGACTCTGTGTGAACTACCCTTTCTCTGTTGCAATTCCACTGTCCTGAGGAACTGGCTCTGTCCAGGCAGTGGGCAAGGGGAACCCACTGGGCAGTTACAATATCACTGTCCTGTTGATTTTTATTTTACAGGTTTAAAATGCACATTCTCAACTTTTCATAGTCTGCTTAAAGTAAAAACTTCTTTTTTTTTCTTTCTTGAGACAGTCTCACTCTGCCACTCAGGCTGGAGTGCAGTGGCATAATCTTGGCTCACTGCAACCTCTGCCTCCCAGGTTCCAGTGATTCTCCTGCCTCAGCCTCCTGAGTAGTTGGGATTACAGGTGTGCACCACCATGCCCAGCTAATTTTTGTGTTTTTAGAGATGGGGTTTCACCATGTTGGCCAGGCTGGTCTTGAACTCCTGACCTCAGGTGATCTGCCTTCCTTGGCCTCTGAAAGTGTTGGGATTATAGGCGTGAGCTACCATGCCTGGCCAAAACTTTTTAATTCTTAACAATAAAAATTTTAAAATGTTGTAGTACCCTTATTTTATGATATAATTGTCATATGTTTTATACTTATAGACATTTGTGGAAAATCTTATAATTTTTGCTTTAAATGATTATGTTAATTTAAAGAAATTCCAAGGAAAATTGTTTTTTACAATTTACTCATGTATTTATTGAAATTGGTGTTCTTCAGACGTTCCAGAGGATGTGACTTCCATCCGATATCATTTGGCTTCAGCCTGAAGAGCTTTTAGCATTTCTGGAGTGTAGATTTGCTGGGCACAGGCTTTTTCAGCTTTTCCTTCTCTGAGAGCATGTTTGCTTTGTCCTTACTCTGGAAGGATATTTTGCTGGAGAATATAGTTCTAGATTTTTTTCCTTTGGCCCTTTGGAGATGTCGTTCTCCTGTCTTCCAGCTTCCACTGCTTCTGCTCTTCCACGGAGAGGTCACTCGGTTGTTTGCCTCTCGTTCTCCTGCCCAGGACGTATGCTTTTTCTTTAGCTGCTTTTTCCTTACCTGCTTTTTTTTTTGAGACAAAGTCTCATTCCGTTGCCCAGGCTGGAGTGCAGTGGTGCCGTCTGGGCTCACTACAACCTTCTCCTCCTGGGTTCAAGCTATTCTCCTGCCTCAGCCTCCTGAGTAACTGGGATTACAGGCATGTCCCACCACGCCCGGCTAATTTTTGTATTTTTAGTAGAGATGGAGTTTCACCATGTTGGCCAGGTCTGTCTGGAATTTCTGACCTTGTGATCTGCCCTCTTTGGCCTCCCAAAGTGCTGGGATGAGCCACCACACCAGGCCCTCTTTAGCTCCTTTTAATGTTTCCTCTTACTTTTTTGATTTTTCTCATTTAGGACCTAATGTGCTTGGGATACTTTTCTTTGTGTCAGTCCTGCTTTGGGTTCACTGGGGTTTCTTAATTCTTTAATCTCATGTCTTCTACTAAAGGGATAAAATGTGTCCTCTACTTTTCAAAAATGTTTTTCTCCACTGTTTGTTCCTGTCCACCTGTGACTCAAATTGCACTATTAGACCCCTTGATGGTACCTCTCAGGTCTCTGAGACTGCATTCATGTCTTCCTGTTCTTTTCTTCTTCTCCCTAAGGTTACATGATTTCTCTCAATGTATATTCAAGTTTACTGACTATCATCCCATCCAGCTGCTAAAGGTACACATTGCATTTTCCATTTCAGATATTATATTTTTCAGTTCTAGAATTTCAATTTGGTTCTTTTATATTTTATATATTTTAAGTAATTTACATGTGGTTTTCTATATTTTTCTGATGACATTTACTATTTGTTCATTCATTGCAAGTATTCATTCATTCTTTATGCCCTTGAGTATTATTGTTGTTATTATTTG
Organism: Leontopithecus rosalia; assembly: GCA_028533165.1. Classification (NCBI taxonomy): domain Eukaryota; kingdom Metazoa; phylum Chordata; class Mammalia; order Primates; family Cebidae; genus Leontopithecus; species Leontopithecus rosalia. The sequence goes on from CM052649.1 coordinate 1,075,936, forward strand.
TTGGGAAAAGATCTTGATGTGTGTGTGATGGAGTATATGTTGTTTGCTGAGGTGATGGCGAGGAACACCGAGCCATCCCCAGGCAGGAAACTGCTAGAGTAAGTAAGCAGTATGTACCAGTCATGCATTAGCTAAATCAGCTCCCAAAACACAGGATATCTCAACTTATCTCCATTGCTGACTCACAAGGAGTGCTTTCTAGCTTATTTCTATCTTAGTAGTGCACAGGCACTATCTGCCTGTTTAGTCTATCTTTATTCTGTGAAGAAACACTGAGCACCTGCTTACTAAAAATAAGCACTTGTTCACAAAGAAAAAATATGTGGGTCAGAGTCTGCTCTGGACTGTCAGCTGGGAAATGCTGTCAGCCCCCTGACGTCCCACTCTGATCCCACTTTTGCACTCTATCTTGGTTTCTGTGTCTTATTTCCTTGCATGCCACCTGGGCTGGGGTCTCAGCAACCACTGCCTAAAGTTCCTGTGTGGTAACTCCAGCACCTGCGTTATCTTGGAGTTGGCCTGTGTCATCTGCCTTTACTCTTTATTGTGAGTCACATTTTTCGGTTTTTCCTTTTTGAAAAAATGTAACATCTAAGAATTTTCGGGATTATAGCAGGATATTATTGTTAAAAATCGTAAAGGCTGGATTTTTTATGTACTTTGGAAGATTGTTGGTATTTTATCTGTTATTAGAGACAGTGAATTTGCCTGAATGTAAACTCCAAACATTTTCCTTATAATGATGGAAAAGGGCTGAAATCTCTGCTCATTTCTTTCACTTTCAGTTTCTTTGCATTTAATGTCGTTGCTATTTCAGAGTTCAGCTAGAGATTTGGGAAGGGCTTACACACAGAACTCGGGGATTGATCTCTGTAGTCTTTTCCAGAATTCATCCTGCCAAATTCCATCTGCTGACGTCTCCTCCATCTCTGTCCCTGATTCTTTATGCTGATAACACTGTATTCTATCAAAGTTTTATCTACCTGGCATCGTGAAGACTTTTACCTGCCCTCAGTAAAGACTGAAAATTGGAAACCCACTCAGAACTTTGTCTTCTTCCAAACGTGGTGGGGTTTTTTTTTTCTTTTCTTTTTTAAAACCAATATGGCAAGCTTGGTCATGATGAAGTTAGTTCATTTGCTTACATTCATAGTTGCTCATTCTAATATCTTATAATTTGCTTTCTGTTTATTCCACGTGTCTTTAATTACTTTATCTCCCTCGTTACCATTATAGTTATATATTTTTTATTTCCTTATAGTTTAATATTTGCATGGTTGAAGTATAAAAATCTACGTTAAGCCAACACTGTGGCTCATGCCTGTAATGCCAGCACTTTGGGAGGCAAAAGCAGGAGGATCACCTGAGCCCAGGAAATTGAGAGCAGCCTGAGCAACAAAGCAAGACCCTGTTCTCTGCAAAAAAACAATTAAGAAAATAAGCCAACCATCATGGTGGGCACCTGTAGTCCCAGCTACTCAGGAGGGTGAGAAGGAAAATTGCTTGAGCATGGGAGGTGGAGGCTGCAGTGAGCCGTGATTGTGCCACCGCACTCCAGCCTGGGTGACAGAGCGAGATCCTCTGTCAAAAACAAGCAAACAGAAACCGCTTGTGATTAGTACTTTGCTCAGTTCCCAGGCAGTTGAAGAATCTTATGAAAGCTTTTGCCGTGCCCTCACTTCTGCTTTCTTCAGCGCCATCATTCATATACTTTACTGCTGTGTTTGTTAGGAATACCAGAAGAAGATCACTTTAAACAACCCCTCAACTCCACCTAAAACTTATCCTTTGTGCTGCTCTTCATTTCTTTCATCCTTTCCCCCACGGTCATTTTCCTTGAGCTGAAAAATTGGCTTTACTGTGCCTTATAAGGCAAGTATGTTGGAGATAAATTTTCTCAAAATCTTTTTCTTTTTTTTGTCGAGACGGAGTCTCACTCTTGTTGCCCAGGCTGGAGTGCAGCGATGCGATCTCAGCTCACTGCAACCTCCGCCTCCCAGGTTCAAGCGATTCTCTTGCCTCAGCCTCCTGAGTAGCTGGGATTACAGGAGCCCACCACCATGCCCGGCTAATTTTTGTGCTTTTAGTATAGATGGAGTTTTGCTATGTTGGCGAGGCTGGTCTCGAACTCCTGACCTCAGGTGATCCACCCGCCTCTGCTTCCCAAAGTGCTGGGATTACAGGCAGGAATCACTGTGCCTGGCTTTTCTCAACTTTTTAAATGAGCACATCTTTATTCCACCTGTGTGATTTAAAGCAGCAGTCCCCAACATTTTTGGCACCAGGGATTACTTTTAATGGCAAAACCCGCAATTACTTTGCACCAACCTGTATTATTGCATTGTGATATACAATTAAATAATCATACAGCTCACCATAATGTAGGATCTGTGGGAGCCCTGAGCTTGTTTTCCTGCAGCTAGATAGTTCCATCTGGGGGTGACGGAGACAGTGACACCTGAAGCGTGTTGCTTATGTCCACTCTACTCTGTAATCTCAGTTCATTGCTGTCACTGCAGAAAACCCTGCTTCACAAAGACAGGATGTTAGACATGGAGCAGGCTTTTTGGTGCGTTTGTGCCAATCTCAGGATATGCCACCCTGACTTTAATCCATAACAGGGGGATTTGAAATCGTCTCAAACATACTTTTAAGGCCACCGTTATTTGTGATCGCACAAAGTCGATTCACCTGGATCACTCACACATGGGTCAGCAATCCATGCCTTCCCAGTTCGGGGTTCATTTGTGGTTGGGAAGTAACACTCAAGCTCTTTTGAAAGCTGAGACAGGTGATCATGCACCAGCTGGGAGAAGGAAGGCCCTGGCTCAGTCCCTTTCAAAACAAAACCTCTGCTAACGTTTGAAATATGTCAGAAATCCCAGTGTTCACTCACCGCCCCGTAATTCCAGCTGGACTTGCAATGCAGCCACTTTATCTGCCAACTTGAACAGAGCTGTCCCTCTTCCCTAAAGTGACAGAGTTCATGGAGCAGGTTGAATACGTCACACAGGTAAGCAACGTTTGCAGCCCATTCTGTGTCACTGAAATGTGCTGTCAACGGTGACTGTTTTTCTAAAAGAGATCTCTGGAGCAGCTCTCATTGCTCAGAAACTCCGGCCAGTGATCTACCTTTAGAAAGTCACCTCACTTGCCTTCTCACTCCGATCACGCGCGTCACTCTAGGCGCACAGGTATCGGAGGCCATTTCACTATCACACGCGTGTCACTCTAAACACACATGTATCAGAGAAGCCGTCTCACTCTATCACACGCGTGTCACTCCAAGCACACGTGTATCAGAGAAGCCATCTCACTCCTATCACACGCGTGTCACTCCAAGCACACGTGTATCAGAGAAGCCGTCTGTGCTCTGCATCCATCTCCTCACAGAGCTGCCTGAACAGACGTGAGTTAAGGGCAGGTACTTTAATGATCACGTACTACAAAACTTTATTAAGTTCAGGTAACACTTTTCAGCTATGCAGCATTTCTCTATGAATGATAGTCTCCAAGTCAGGGGTCCCCAGCCCTGGGCTGTGGACCAGTCCTCGTGCCGCGCAGCAGGAGGTGAGCTGGGGTGAGTGAGCCTAACATTAAGAAGTGACCTCTTTGATCCACGTAGTGGAACTAGAAAGTCATCCAGCCATCGCAGCTGCTCCCTCTGTGTGTACACGGACACAAAACAGCCAGTTCAGTTTTCCTGACATGTAATCATTCAAAGACTTGAATGGTTCTGCAGCTCTGGTGTTGGCTGGCAGCAAAAGTGTACCTCTCATCCTCCTGCACCCATGCACATCCTCCTGAAAAACAGATCACAAGCATTGCTGGCTGTGGTCAACACTGGTAGACTCATCCACCCAGCTTGTGTGCCATGGTGACTCATCAACCCTCTCTGACAATTGTGCCTCAGTATCCCCTGCTATTTCATCAATTCCTCTATGTGTGTTGCTAGCCAAAAGAGGAACACGTGCCACCTTCTGAGCCGCAGCCTCTCCTTAAAGTTCATGACAAATGTCCTTGACAGCAGGCAACATGAGATCATCACCAACAGTCAAGGGCTTCTTAGCGTCAGCAACGCCGTCAGCCGCTGAGAATGAAGCTTTCAGTGCAGAGACATTCGATGACGTGGTGGCCTTCAATCATGACTTCTGTGCTTCGTGGTTATGCTTGTTTCTTCTTTTGAAAAACTCCAAAGGCTTGTCTTTTAATTTCACGGTGCTTGGTGTTCACATGATGAAGTGCTCCTGCAGGTTTCACGGCTTCACTGGATAGTCGCCACAGATTACACCACGTGGGCTTGGAAGATGGGAATCCGCTGCTGCAATGGACCCGTGCCCGAGAGAGGACTGTTGGTCTTTTCTGTTAAGTGCAGCTTGCTCTTCGTGGGCAGTCTTAGAGTCTTCCGCTCTCATCAACGGGCCTTCCCCCTTTTCAAAGCCCTCCTGTAACATTTCTTTTTTAACTCATTTTGGCTAGTGTTAGCTGGCGGGCTTACCAAAACTGTGACTAAGACAAGCGTGCTGTGATGGAAAGAGGTGTGGACAGACTGGTAAATAAAATAACGGGGATGGGGGCCTTGGGGGGCCTCTCACGGACTAAAACAAGTGTAGGATTCTGACTTAAAGCCCGCCGCCCGATGTAGCTAAATTGACACTTCCCGATCGCTGATAAGGTTTTGCCACAAGTCTGCAAACGATTGATTAGGGTGTCTGTGCAGTCAGACCTCTCTGCTCATGTAATTTGTATTTGCAGAGTACTAGCAGGTACCAGCACTAGCATCACCGCCTCAGATCATCAGGCAGGTCACCTCCGAGCGCAGGTGCAACCTGGATTCCTCACAAGCACAGTTCACAGTAGGGTTTGTGCTCCTATGAGAATCTAACGTTGCTGCTGATCGGACAGGGGGCAGAACTCTGGCGGTGAGTGAGCCATGGGGAGCGGCTGTGAATACAGATGAGGCTTCGCTCACTCACCCCGGCTCACCTCCTGCTGCGCGGCACCAGGACTGGTCCACAGCCCAGGGCTGGGGACCCCTGACTTGGAGACTATCTTGTCGCATGTGGAGTTTTAGGCGACTGCTTCCTTCCCTGGCCTTTCACTGTTTGCCGGCAGCATTCCACAGTTTCCGTGGAAAGTCGTTCATGTGTGCAGCGTTTTTCCTTTGAAAGCACCGTGGAATCATTCTTTTGCCAATCCTAAGCTTTCCCCTTCTCTTTATTTGTGTTCATTGAGATTCTTGAATGTGTGAGTTGATGTCTTTAAGGCTTTGAGGAGAATATTAGCCATTATCTCCTCAACCACAGCTCCATGACGTTCCTCGCTCATGAGGTGGGTCGTCGAAAACTGGACTCTTTAACCAGTTTCTCCAAGTCCTTCACACTCTGCTATGTTTCCTTCATTTTCTCTTCTTTCTGGGTTTCAGTTAGAATATTGTTTATTGATTTGTCTTTCAAATTCCATTTTCAATTAATTAATTTTATTTTTTGACTATAGTCAGTTTATTGGTGAGCCTAGCTGAGGGATTGTTAAATTCAAACGTTATCCTTTTATTTGTGGAATGTGAGCTGATCCTTTTGTGTAGATTCGTATTCTCTATGACATTTTAATCTTAAACTCATTTAATCTTCTTGGTCATTTTCTTTACTATATTTAAAGACGTTATTTTAAAGTTTCTTTTTGATAACTCCCAAACCTGAACCATCTGTGAATCAATTTCCATCTCATTTCCTTTATTAACAACTTATCACATTTTTCTGCCTCTTCACATTTCTCACAAAATTTTATTGCATGCTGAGCAATACAATTAAGGGAACTAAAGCTGAGGTCATCTCACCCTGCAGCACCCTCTGCTCTTCCCTGTAGGAAGACAGGGTGAAGGTGGATGAAATCTGCTCAACTAGGAATCAAACCAGGCTGGGGATGGGCCGTCCCCACAGCCAGACCCAGCCCACCTTGAGTTGCCCGTGTTTCTTGGACGTGGTCCTTCTGGGGATTTAACTGAGAGCCACCCACACCGTTTTACAATCTGGTGGACATCTGGGTAAGAAGAGCTGCCATGCTTCCTGCAGGGTCCTCCCCTTAGTGGGGCTTGCTCCCTTGAGAACTGTGAGACAGGAAATTCCACTTTATCTTCCCGGCCCAGCACTGAAGTTTCAGCTCATGTGGTTCTCGTTGCTTTTATTGTTCTCTAAAGTCTTTAAAACTGTGGTTTCCATAACTTATTGCATTTTTCACCTGGACCTTACAGTGAAGTATACTCTGCTGATAACTGACTTTGTCTTACTTGGAGGCGAAAGCCCCACTGATTTTTTAAAAATAGGCTAAACATTAGCCAGGCGTGGTGGCGTGCACCTGTAATCCCAGCTACTCGGGAGGCTGAGGCAGGAGAATCTCTTGAACCTGGGAGGAGGAGGTTGCAGTGAGCCGAGATTGCACCACTGCACTCCAGCCTGGGCAACAGAGTGAGACTCAGTCTCAAAAAAGAAAAAAGAAATGCTATATAATATATTGGGCTTTCCTTGATAAATGTTGCTTGGGGCCAACTAGTAGAAAAAGTGAACAGGTCAAACCTTTGTGTTTGCAGAGAGACACTGAACATTTATGGGATGAAAGACAGGACATGGGAGAAATGGAGGATGCCCAAGGACGCTGGCCCTGCCCCTCCAAGGCCTGCTTTTCGCCCTAACTTTGGCTGTGTCTTCTGCTCTCTTCGGCCACCATCAGCGTGGGTAGGAGGAGGCCTGGGAAGACAGGTGGGGGTGGCACTAAAGGGGGGCCATAGGAAAGTCCACAAGGTTTTGAAGAGAAGTAAAAACATGGGAGGGCTTTCTGGAGCGTTTTCCCACAGCGCTGATAAAAAAGAACTAACGCGTCCGACAAAAACCCAGAGCGCAGCAGTCACAGTGGCGGGGGTCGCTCTCTTCTCCTGGCGTGGCCCTGCGTGCCCCGCCTGGGCTCCCGGGACTTACCTCCAGGTGAGGAGATGGAGGGGTGGTCCTGCTGTGCTGGCGCAGGGTGGGAAGTCTGTTTCTGGCACCTGTGAACTGGCTGCTCCCTGGGAAGACAAAGGGGATGATCAGTGCTGTGTGTCTGTTTGCCTGTGAACTGCGACAGAGAAGGGTCCCCTTGTTATCGTCAGCGGGGGGAGAGCTGTGTGGAGGATGGAGGCGCCAGCCATCAATCTCCCGAGCACGGCACGTCTCTGTTTAATAGCTGATAGAGAGTCTCCAAAGGGCTTTCTTTTGCTCTTTGTTTGAAATGACATATAATGGGGCTGGACTTATCAGTGTCTCTAAATGCACTTTCTGTGCTCTGTCCCCACTGGGGGATTTAGTCCATTCTAATGAATACATGCAGGACTGATTTTGAACTTGGTATAATTTAATCCATCAATTTAACATTAAATGAATATGCAGAGGGACCCTTTTTGTGGATGAAAAACAGAAGGGGACGTTCTTATTCATCTGAAATGGACTTGAGAAATCAAAATTATTGGCTGCCATTAGTATCTGTCATGAGGTCCGTGACCAGGCCGGCCGGGGCCGCATGAGTCTAAACGATGTGCCAAAACCAGCCCACAGCCCCGCAGTCACTCCCGGGCATGGCTCATGCTCCCTCGGACTGGGAGAATGTGGCTGTGCAGGGCCCTAGCTGCCATGCTGAGGGCTTTCTGGTCAAGTTGCTATAGATTGAGTTCTGAGCTCAGGCCTGGAGCCCGATGGCGTGCCTGAACCCAGTGTGCTGATGCGTCATTGAAGGTTGCAGGAGTGCCCTGGACTGGACAACAGGTGAACTGATGTCCGAGATCTTTGATCCTGTCGAAGCTTTTGGAGAGTGGATCATTTATAAAGCTCAAGGTCACACAGCAGTGGGGGAGATGCAGTCCTCCAGGTGCGCACAGACGCCGGGGAGCTCAGGAGGCCAGAAAGAGCCTGGTGTTGAAAACACAGCCCCTGACTGCTGCGTCATTGTCAGTTACGCTGAGTCATCACCAACTGTGCTGAGCGTGGCTATGATTCCCTGACTCACCTCTCTGTGTTGGGGTGGAGCAGGGATCAGCCTTTCCACAGCTGCTCATTTCTTACTAGCCAGGTCTCTCCAATGCCTCCCACTCTCTCACTGATAGTCTGTGATCCCAGCAGCAGGCCTTTGTTCTAGGAAGTGTTTCTGGCCCAAAGGGTCACCACCCAAGCCTTTTTCAGGACCATGGTGCACACTGCAATGGGTCCAATCCTGGGTTCTCCATGGGGACTGAAGTGCTTTCTGTAGACACCAAGCCTCCTCTGGAGTCTCAATTAGCAATCACGTCCCAACCCTCCGCCACCCGGAGATGGGGCTGGGAACTTGCAGTGATGATCAGAATGTGGCAGAGGCCACGATTACTCCAATCACTACTGCACAGACGAGCAGGACTCAGAGGCCACGATTATACCAGCCACTACTGCACAGATCTCCAGGACTCAGAGGCCACAATTATACCAGCCACTACTGCACAGATCTCCAGGACTCAGAGGCCACAATTACAGCAGCCACTACTGCACAGATCTCCAGGACAAAGAGGCCACAATTATACCAGCCACTACTGCACAGACCTCCAGGACTCAGAGGCCACGATTATACCAGCCACTACTGCACAGATCTCCAGGACTCAGAGGCCACCACTACTGCACAGACCTCCAGGACTCAGAGTCCACATTTACACCAGGCACTACTGCACAGACCTCCAGGACTCAGAGGCCACGATTATACCAGCCACTACTGCACAGATCTCTAGGACTCAGAGGCCACAATTATACCAGCCGCTACTGCACAGACCTCCAGGACTCAGAGGCCACCACTACTGCACAGATCTCCAGGACTCAGAGGCCACGATTACACCAGCCACTACTGCACAGACCTCCAGGACTCA
>CM052649.1:1085346-1108551 GCA_028533165.1 Leontopithecus rosalia
TACAATGGTTGAACTAATTTACACTCCCACCAGCAGTGTAAAGGGTTCCTATTTCTCCACATCCTCTCCAGCATCTGTTGTCTCCAGATTTCTTAATGAACGCCATTCTAACTGGCGTGAGATGGTATCTCAATGTGGTTTTGATTTGCATCTCTCTAATGACCAGTGATGATGAGCATTTTTTTATATGTTTTTTGGCCTCATGTATGTCTTCTTTTGTAAAGTGTCTGTTCATTTCCTTTGCCCATTTTTGAATGGGCTTGTTTCTTTCCTGTAAATCTGTTTGAGTTCTTTGTAAATTCTGGATATCAGCCCTTTGTCAGACGGGTAAACTGCAAAAATTTTTTCCCATTCTGTTGGTTGCCGATTACACTAATATTAACTCCAGATGGATTAAAGACTTAAACATAAGACCTAACACCATAAAAACCCTAGAAGAAAATCTAGGCAAAACCATTCAGGACATAGGAGTAGGCAAGGACTTCATGACCAAAACACCAAAAAAGCATTGGCAACAAAAGCCAAAATAGACAAATGGGACCTAATCAAACTCCACAGCTTCTGCACGGCAAAAGAAACAGTCACTAGAGTGAATTGGCATCTCTTAATCTGACTCATTTGCATGCAGTGCTTAAGAAACAGAATGTTTAGGATGTGAAGTGCCTCCCCGGAGCCTGTGTCAACAAAGCTTGTCGTAAAAGGCCTGGAAGCATTTAGAGCTTACAAGAGGCAGAGCTAATTACTTCTGACAGTTCGCCCTTCCTGTGGAATGCCCAGGGTGTCCCCCTAAGAAACATTCTGAACAAAATTACCATCCTCAGCTCATCTCCTGCATAAGGTTTCCAACTGAAAACCTTTGTTCACAGTCAAAAAAGAAACCAACCCAAAACACTATAGTAAAATATTAGCGCAGAATGGGGCTGTTCCTGGCACCGAATGACACATTTTGCGAAGCCCCATGCGAAATGGGTGCTGTCCGGCAGTGGCACTGGGAAGCTCTTTATTACATTCGCATCTTGTTTTGACAGGCAGGGCTACTGCCCAAGCAGGTGGATTTTACCACTACATTCACATTGTCCACACGTGACACTCATGCTGGCGTATTGTGCTTTGTGCCTCTGTCTCTGCCAGGCTGAGAGACACTGTGGTAAATGGATCACAGGGAGAACTGGGCTCTGCTGTCACTCTCCTGGCTGTTCATACAGGCCACGCTTCTTTCAGGGCGAAAGTCCGACTGTTAGGAACGCACACTGATTTTGTTTCATTCTCCCGAACACTGTTGAAAGTTAATTGTCAGATTTCTGACATCTGATACTGGGAAGAGAGAATGATACTTTTATTCAATCATAACAGGAAAGTCTGAGTTTCCTGCTTTCAGTCCTAAGATTGGTAATTCACGTTTTCTCTTTTTTCCTCAATCACTTTAGCTGGTTTTTCACTTCATTGATGTTTTTGAAGAACCTACTTTTATTTCCAGTGATTTTTTTCTACTTTCTGTTATTAATGTTTTGTTTTATCTTTGTTACTTCCTCCCTTCTGCTAGATTTCAGTTCAGTCCACATTTTGTTTACTTGAGTCTTTTGGACCAAGCTTATCAAGCTTTTCCTTCCTTCCCTCCTTCCTTCCTTCCCTCCTTCCTTCCTTCCTTCCTTTCTTTGTCTTTATTTCTTTTTCTTTTTCTTTTTCAAGACAGGGTCTCTCTCTGTCATCCAGGCTGGAGTTCAGCAGCATGATTTTCGCTCACTGCAACCTCTGCCTCCCGGGTTCAAGTGATTCTCCTGCCTCAGCCTCCTGAGTAGCTGCAATTACAGGTGTGTGCCACCACATCTGGCTAATTTTTGTATTTTAAAAAGAGACAGGGTTTCACCATGCTGGCCAGGAGGGTCTCAAACTCCTTACCTCATTGGCCTCCCAAAATGCTGGGATTACAGGTGTGAGCCACTGCTCCTGGCCAAACCGTTATTTTTTATGTAGGTGTTTAACATTATAGATTTTTCTCTAAGCACTGCTCTGTGGCAACGCATACTTTCTGATATGCTTTGTTTTCATTATCACTCAGTTCCAAATATTTCCCAGTTTCTTCATTTAGACATTTGGATATAGGAAGCTCAAGTATACCTGAGGAGATTCAACCCTAAGAGGCCTTCTCAGTGGCACATTACAGTCAAACTGTCAAATGTCAAAGGCAAAGGGAATTCTAGAAACAGCAAGAGGAAAGTGTCAAGTCACATGTAAGGAAATCTCCATCAACCAAAGGTTTTCTCAGCATAAATTGTGCAAGCTTGGAGAAAATGGGATGATATATTTGAAGTGCTAAACAAAAAAAGCTACTACTCAAGAATACTATATCCAACAAAGCTATTCTTCAAAATGAAAGAGAAATAAAGTCGTTCTCAGACAGGGAAAAACTGATGAAAGGCCACTAAGCTGGCCTTAGAAGAAATGCTTAAAGGAGTCCTACAGCTGGCAGGAAAGGGATGCTGCCTATCACCGTGGAGACACGCAGAAGTATGAAGCTCCCTGGGGACACAGACACACAAATGAGGAAAAGAAGTGTTCAAATGTGAGCACTACAAAACAGCACCAACTGCAATGATAAACAATTAGAGAAAGGAACAAACAATAAACAAAATAACCAGAAAACAGCTAACAAGATGATGAGAATACATCCTCACCTATCAAGAATAAACTTGAGTATAAATGATTTAAACGACCCATTAAAAGATAAAGACTGAATAGATTTTTTAAATAATCCAACTGTATGCTGCCTACGAGAAACTCCTTCACCTGCAAAGACCCTGAAAGTGAAGGGATGGAAGAAGAAATCCGTGCAAACAGAAAGCAGAAGCTAGCAGGAGTAGCTATATGTATCAAATAAAACAACTTGATATAATTTGGATTTTTGTCCCGACCCAAACCTCATGTTGAAATATAATCCTCAATGTTGGACTTGGGGTCTGGTGGGAGGTGTCTGGATCATGGAGGCAGGTCCTTCACGAATGGCTTGGGCCATCTCCTTGCTCTGAGTTCACATGAGATACAATCATTTAGGAGTGTGTGGCACCTCCCCGCCCCCACTCGCTCCCTCTCTTGCTCCTGTTCTAGCCATGTGATGTGCCTGCTCCCCCTCATCTTCCACCAAGACTGTAAGCATCTGGAGGCCTCCCCAGAAGCCAGGCAGATGCCAGCACCATGCCTCCTGTATAGCCTGCAGAATCATGAGCCAATTAACTCAGGTATTTCTTTCTTTAGAGTCATGCAACAATGACCTAATACAAGACCGTAAGTCAAAAACAGTTAAAGAAGACAAAGAAGGGCATTACATAATTACAAAGGGTTGAATTCAGCCAGAGGACATAACAATTCTAGCCAGGTGTGGTGGCTCATGCCTGTAATCCCAGCAGTTTGGGAGGCCAAGGCAGGTGAATCACATGAGATCAGGAGTTCGAGACAAGCTTGGTCAACATGGTGAACCTGTCTCTACTAAAAATACCAAAAAAAAAAAAAATTAGCTGGGCATGGTGGCAGGCACCTGTAATCCCAGCTGAGACAGGAGAATCACTTGAACCTGGGAGATGGAGATTGCAGTAAGCCACGATCACGGCACTGCACTCCAGCCTGGGTTAGAGTGAGGCTCCAAAAATAAATCAATCAATAAATAACCTCTAAACATATGTGCACCCCACACTGGAGCACCCAGATACATAAAGCAAATGTAATTGCATTTAAAGGAAGCAATAGATTAAAACACGATAATTGTTCGGAACTTCAACACTCCACTCCTGGTATTAAACAGGTCATTGAGACAGAAAATCAACAAACGAATGTTAGATTTTAACTCATTCTAGATAACATGGACCATAGCAACATTTACAGAATGTTTCATTCAATAGCTGGAGAATACACATTTCTCTAATCAGCCCATGGAACATTCTCCAGCATAAGTTAGGCCAAAAAACAAGTCTCAACAAATGTTTAAAAATCAAAATTATATCAAGTATCTTCTTAGACTGCAACATAATAAAACTGCAAATCAATAACAAGAAGAACTTTGGAAACAGTGTAAATACATGGATATGACACAATGTGTTTCTGACTATTCGGTCAATGAAGAAATTGAGAAAGAAATCAAAGAATTTCTTAAAACAAATGTAAATGGAAACACAAGACACCAAAACCTGTGTGATGCAGCAAAATTGGTGCTGAGGAGTCAGCTTATAACAACAGGCACCGGCACCACAAAAAGCAGAATGATTTCAAATAGATGACCCCTGATACACCTCAAAGAACTAAAAGAGCCATAACAAACCAAATCCAGAATTACTTCACAGTAGAAGAAAAATAATAGCAAAGATTAGCACAGACCTAAACAAAATACAGACAAAGAAATACAAAAATCAATGAAAAGAAAGAGTTTTTTAAAAAGGATAAGGAAAATTAATAAACTGCTAGCCAGAGTAACCAAGAAAAAAAGAGAGAAGGCCAAATAAACAAAATAGGAAACAATAAAGGAGACATTAAAATTAATACCACAGAAATACAAAATAGCATCAGATGCTACTATGAACAACTATATTTTAACCAATGGGAAACCTAGAAGAAAGGGGTGAATTCCTGAACACATACAAATATTGAACCAAGGAGAAACAGAACACCTGAACAGACTAATAGTGGGTAACAAGTCTGAATTCGTGATAAAAAGTCTCCCAACAAAGAAAAGCCTGGGACCGATGGCTTTCCTGCCAAATTATACCAAACTTAAATTTTAAAAACTAACATGAATCTTCTCAAACTATTTTTTTTAAAATGCAGAGAAATTATTTCTAACTTATTCTGTGAGGTCGGCATTAGCCTGATACCAAACCAGACAAAGACAGAACAGAAAAGAAAGCTACAGGCCAATATCCCTGATAAACACAGATGTAAAATGTTTTAACAAAACTCAGGCAAAACTTTGGATCAGGCAAACTGAATCCAAAAATGCGTCAAAAGATAATACACTGTAATCAACTGGGATTTGTCCCAGAAATGCAAAGATGGCTCAGCCTATACAAATCAATAAACACGATGAATATCCTATCGACAGAATGGAAGACAAAAATCATATGATCCATAGATGCAGAAAAAGCATTTGACAAAATTTAACATCCTTTCGTGATAACAGCTCTCAACAAATTAAGCATAGAAGACATTGACATAAAGGGCATAAACAACAAGCCAAGAGCTAACATCATGCTGAACAGGGAAAAGCTGAAGCCTTTCCTACAAGAACCAGAAAAAGAAAGGATGCCCACTGTCACCACCCCATTCAACACAGTACTGGAAGTCCTAGCTCACCAATCAGGCAAGAAAAAGAAATAAAAGGCATCTAAATTGGAAAAGAGGAAGTTAAATTATCTATTTTTGCACAAGATACAATCTTATATTTAGAAAAACCTAAAGACTCCAGCAAAAAGGAAACTCTCAAAATTGATAAATGAATTAAATAAACTTTCAGAACATGAAATCCACAGAAAAAATCAATATCATTTCCGTAAATAATAACAAGCCAGCCAAAAAAGAAACCGAAAAGGTAATCCCATTTACAAGCTAAAAAAAAATAAATAAAAATACCTAGGAACAAATTTAATGAAGGAGGTAAAAGTCTTCTCTAAGGAAAACTGCAAAACACTGATGAAAGAAATTGAAGAGGATACAAACAAGTGGAAAGATATTTCATGCTCATGGATCAGAAGAATCATATTGGCAAAACAATCAGAATACCCAAAGCAATCTGTAGATTCAGTGCAACCCTTATCAAAATACCAAGGACAGCTTATAGAAATAGAAGAAACAATTATAAAATTCATATAGAACTGCAAAAGAGCCCAAATAGCTAAAGCAATCCTGAGCAAAAAAGAAGGAAGCTGGAGGTATCCCACAATCTGACTTCAAAATATACTATAAAGCTAAAGTAACCAAAACAGTATGGTATTGGTATAAAAACAGACACATAGATAAATGGAACATAATACAAAAGTGCTAAAAGAAAAAAATCCTACTAGTCTAATAGTCAAAAATAGTATAAGATATTAGTCGGGAATACTGCAAAATACTAGTCAAGAATACTTCATAATGGAGCAGAATGGACACCCTAGAAATAAATCCACATATTTTCACCCAAGTGATTTTTGACAAAGGTACCAAGAACATGCATTGAGGAAAGAACACTCTTCAATAAATGGTGCTGGGAAAACTGGATATACATAAGCAAAAAAATGAAATTAGGACCATATATCTCACCATACACAAAAGTCAACTCAGAATGGGTTACAGACTTAAATGTTAGACCTAAAACTATAAAACTCTTAGAAGGAAACACAGAGGAAATGCTCTGGAACATTGGTCTAAGCAAAGATTGTGTGGCTAAAACCTTGAAAGCAGGCCGGGCGCGGTGGCTCAAGCCTGTAATCCCAGCACTTTGGGAGGCCGAGGCGGGTGGATCACGAGGTCAACAGATCGAGACCATCCTGGTCAACATAGTGAAACCCCATCTCTACTAAAGATAAAAAAATTAGCTGGGCCCGGTGGCGCGTGCCTGTCATCCCAGCTACTCGGGAGGCTGAGGCGGGAGAATTGCCTGAACCCAGGAGGCGGAGGTTGCGGTGAGCCAAGATCGCGCCATTGCACTCCAGCCTGGGTAACAAGAGCAAAACTCCGTCTCAAAAAAAAAAAAAAAAAAAAAAAAAAAAAAAAAACCTTGAAAGCACAGGCAACAAAGCCAAAACAGACAAAAGGGACTATTTTCAACTAGAAAGCCTCTGCCCAGCAAAGGAGACGCTCAACAAAGTGAAGAGACAACCTGCTGAGGAGAAAATATTCGCCAACTATTCATGCAACAAGGGATCAAGATCCAGAATATACAAGGAGCTCAAACAACGCAACTGCAAAAATAATAATAATTCCGTTTAAAAGTTGGCAAAGTATCTGAACAGACATTGCTCAACGGAAAAGACACAAATGACCAATGGGTATGTAAAAAAATCCTCAGCATCACTAGTCATCAGGGAAATGCAAACCAAAACCACAATGAGATATCATGGTAACCCCATTAGAATGGCTATGATCAAAACAACAAGAGATGGCTGGGCATGGTGGCTCACGCCTGTAATCCCAGCAGTTTGGGAGGCTGAGGTGGGCAGATCACATGAGGTCAGGAGTTTGAGACCAGCCTAACCAACATGGTTAAACACTGTCTCTACTAAACATACATAAAGTAGCTGGGCTTGGTGGCACATGCCTGTAATCACAGCTACTTAGGAGGCAGAGGCCGGAGAATGGCTTGAACCCAGGATGTTGCAGTGAGCCGAAATCCTGCTGCTGCACTCCAGCCTGGGCAACAGAGTGAGAGTTGGTCTCAAAAAAAAAGAAAAAAGAGAGAGAGAGGAGAGGAGAGGAGAAAAGAGAAGGTGACACATCCCCTGGGACCTGCAGTTATGGGCAGGGCTTGAACGTAGCCTGCATCTAATAAGCATTTCTCTGCTGGAGAAGCTGGGGTGGCACAACCCCTCTGCTCCTGAGAGACCCCATGCACACATGCACACCCCTCGTCTCCACTCCTCACTGGGTGACGTCATGTCAGCAGCTTGGAATCAGCCCGGGCGCGGGTATTTACATCATGGAAGTAGTCAGTGCACCCTGCAGATCTGGGCTGGCTTCCTCAGACATAGAGTCGCCAAATGTTTACAAACACAGCACCGGAGCACACTGAGAATACAGTGAGAGCCCAGGTGATCTCCCTCATGCATTGGAAATACAAAATAAAAATTAACTGGAGGGTCGATAATTGGCAATGGCTCATAAATGAAAGCATAAGAATAAAACTACTATGAAGTAATTTTTGTTACAGCATTTTTTAGTGGTGATAGTATGTGCTGAGTCCTTTTAATGCTGTGACATGGGGATTGATAACGCCGTCACAGGACAGCCTTGCCCCGCGTCCAAGATGCTGGGAATTTCTCTGCAACAGCACTTGGGAAGACTGCGGTGCCTCCCACGGACGGAGCACCATCAGTTTCCAAGAGATCACTTTAACAGAAGCTCCGTGACTGACATTTATCAGCCACCCTAAGTCTCCCCAGCACATGGCTGCCTCATGAAAACAGAAATGTCCTCCAACTTCAGCCTATGAGGTCTTGAGCCTGCTTGGGCAGGAGCTGGTGCTTCTGGTGCTGCGGCCAGATGCTGTGCCTGGTACCTCAAGCATGAAATCAAGAGAACTCTTCCAGCTCAGGTTTGTGGCATTACTGGTCAATGTCACAGAGGAATTCAAAGCTTCTCTATCTTTCCTAACCATGCAGGCCACGCTTGGGCAATTCCCGGAACAATGGCGACGAAACACCCTTGTCTCTATCTCTGCACACCAAACGCAGAATTCTCGCTTGGCTCCCTTACAAGGCTGAAGTATGAGCCAAACCTGGCCCAAGGGGGAGTTCCAAAGTGTGCAGAAGAGCCAGTTATCCACCCCATGCGTGCCCGCATGCTAGCCCATTCCCACCCGCCTTCCACCTCCGGAATCAGGAATCAGAAGGGGTCTACTTTTTCCAGAAAACCTTTAGTGCTTCTTCCTGGGTCCTTCCACTGGTCCCTGGGAGGGAGACCACATTCAGGTAGGGTTAAGTTCTACACTGTTTCCAGATTTTGAAAAGAAACCTCTTTTGTCCTCCGACATTTGAGAAAGAGAAATGATGCTTCAAAGAGAGCCTCTTTACTTCTCTGTCTTATGAGTAAATTATGGAAACTCCTTCTTCTTCCAGAGTTAGCAATGTCGCAATTAATTATGTACCTGACACAATGGATCTGGAAATATGGAGAAGTGTCATGAACGTCTCCGTTGCTGTGTGGTTGAGACTTTTCTGTGAGCAGCGGAGTCACCATTAGAACCTCTTCCTCTTGCAAATGAGCCTTCAGCTGTAGACTAGACTCCCGGGATGGTGGGTAGGTTGGCTGATGGGGTGAGTTCGTGCGTGTGGGAGCCACACACTTGTGAGACTAACTGCCTTTGGCGTGATTTATTGTCTGTGTTTCTTTTCCTTCATAAGGGCATGAAAAATTGTCCTCTCCCAGGAAAGGCTGAGGGGAAACAGGATGTTGTCCTCCCAACTCTCCTGAAGACGCTTCCCTTTTCTTTTATGCTCCAAGCCTGCTGTAAGCATTTGTCTTGATTTTAGATATTATCTGAGATAATAGAATTCCAAAATAGACACCCACATTCTTAGCTTTTGAGCTTTCCGCGTGACTTATGTGTCCTGGGCACAAGGCCGTCTTCATGTTGAGAGGAACTGTATCTGGCTGAAGATTTCTATACAGTCTCCTTCCCACTCGGTGCAGGGCACGTCCGCGCTTGGCAAGCCTGCCAGGCTCACAGCCCCTTCTTAAGGGTGGAAAGTTTCAAACACCCAGGGAGTCCAGTGCCTGAGCCAGCTTTGCTTGGCCAGATCCAAGGTAGACCACGGTGGGTCCGAGGGCGTGGGCCCTTCTCATCACCTTTCTCAAGCTGAGCAGGCCGACGGACAGAGCCTCCACAGCGCCCAGCCCTTACCCTTAACCTTTAACCTCAGCTTCGCTGGCCTGAGGAAAGGGGGTCTACACTTCGTCCTGTTTCCAGGCCTGGGAACCCCCCGGTTCTCCGTGTGCCATGGAAGGGGCTGGAGGGAGCTGGAGAGCAGCTGCTGGGCTTCCGCACACGTGCCCCCGGCTCTCTTTGTCAGGCTGTTCTCTGTGGCACACCTGCCCTCTCTCAGCAGGCCGGCAGGCTGGAGAGGACACAGAACCCAGGACCACCCAGCCTTGCCCCGCCCTCCATCCCAGGCGGTCCCGCAGGCAGTGAGCACTTATTCCAGGAACTGCCCCAACCCCTACGGAAAAGCCCATTTTCACCACAACCCCAGGCTGGGCCGCGGCCCCGGATCACCCACGCCCGCGAGAACCCGCAGAGCGCCCTGCAGACAGCGCAAAGGGAGCCCGGGCCCCAAGGGGACTTCAGGCCTCCCAACTTAGAGATCAAGCGCCTGCCCTTGAGGGCGGGCCGGGAGCCCAGCGCCAGGCCTGGCTGCGCCAAGGGCGGGAGCCTACGGGGAGGGCGGGGGAGAACCGGCCGCCTGTCCAGGGCACAGGAGCGGAGGTCGGGAGAGCCTGGAGGTGGGAACGCAGAGTTCCATCGGGCGAGACCCCTCTCCCAGGACAGGGTGAAGGGAAACGTCTGCCACAGGCTCGTGGGACGCCCTTCCCGAGGCTGCGGTGGAATCCCTGGCTCGGCCTTCGCCCCCTGTGATCCCCACGGCGCAAAAGCCCAGAAGCGCGGCGAGAGGGCGAAGCCAGCGCACACGAGGGACCCGCGTCCCCGTCCCGGGGTCACCTCCGCCTCTTCCCACCTGCCCTGGCCGCACCCGCCGCCCATGAGGATGCCTGGGAGGGAGACCGCGCGCCCCTGCCCCGCGCTCCCCCGCCCCCGGGAGCCGCTCGGACCCCTCAGACCCCAAACCGAGACCCTAAGTCCTCCGCTGCTTGGTCCCCGGTTCCCAGGGCAGCGGCGCCACCGCTCGGCGGCCGCAGAGACAGCGCGACGGATGGAGACTCGCTGGGGAAGACCCGCTGGGGGCCGCGGGGAGGGCGAGGAGGGGGCGGTGGAGCCGCGGGGAGCCCAGGGACCCGCATCTTAGACCGGGGCAAGCTCGCCAGGGAAGGTTGTCTGCCCGAGGCCGGGGTTGGGGCTCAGGGAATGGGCGGGAGACGCAGCCTGAGGAGGAGCCCCGGGTCCCCCGCCTCGCGCCTGCGGAGCGCCCTTTAGAGGCCCCCCCCGGACCCGGGGACCAGGGAGCTCCCGCCGCCCGCCCTTCCCTGCAGCCGCTGGAACTGAGCTGGAAGCTGCTGCCCTCTTGGAGGTGCTACAGGCAGGCAGGAGACGCGGGACCCCCATCTCAACCCGACCGACCTGGACGGGACGCCCCCTGCTCCTGCCCCGCTGCTTACCCCACCGGATCGTCCAACCCACAGCTGGGGCAGATGCCCGCGGCCCCACGCAAATTCCTAAACTTTCTTAAAACATTGTGAGACTTTTTTCAGCACGAAAAAACAAACGATCCCATCAGAAAGTGGGCTAAGGGCATGAATGGACAGTTCCCAAAAGAAGGTATACAAATGGCCATCAGACATGGAAAAACGTTCTCACTAATGATCGGGAAAATGCAAATCAAAACACAATGCCGCACCACGTCACTCCTGCAAAAACTGCCATAATCCAAAAAACAAAAGAAATAGATGTAGACATGGATGCATTGAAAACACTTTGGCCGGGTGTGGTGGCTGACGCCTGTAATCCCAGCACTTTGGGAGGCTGAGGTGGGAGGATCACTTGAAGTCAGGATTTCAAGACCAGCCTGGCCAAGATGATGAATCCCCCCTCTCTACTAAAAATACAAAAAGTATCCGGGCACAGTGGCAGTGGCCTGTAATCCCAGCTATGCTGGAGGTTGAGGCAGGAGAATCACTTGAACCCAGAAGGTGGAGGTTGCAGTGAGCCAAGATGGTGCCACTGCACTCCAGCCCGGGCAACAGAGTGAGACTCAGTCTCAAAAAAACAAAAGCAAAACAAATTTAAAAAGAAAACACTTTTACACTGCTGGTGAGAATGTAAACTAGTACAACCACTGTGGAAAACGGCGTGAAGATTCCCTAAAGAACTAAACGTAGATCTACTGTTTGATCCAGCAGTCCCACTACTGAGTGCCTACCCAGATGGGGGAAAAACTCATCATACAGAAAGATACTCACAGTCATGTCTCATTATACAAAAAGATACTCGGCGGGGCGCGGTGGCTCAAGCTTGTAATCCCAGCACTTCGGGAGGCCGAGATGGGCAGACAGTGTAGCCCATTGTAATAGCCTGAAGAGAAGACAGGCCAGCCAGCCGAAGTCCCCCCGGCTGCTGGCATCCCAAGCGCTCCACCTGGGACAGCCTGCTGCCCCACAGTCTGTGGCCCTGGACGCAGAGGGCATCTGAGTCTGCACCTGCACACTGGCCTCCGTCAAAGCTGCAGTTGGCCTTGGGCTGCCTGGGGCGGGCTCAGCACACCGACCCTGGGGCAGCAGCTCCGACAGTCACTCTGCTCACAGCAGGAGCGTTTCATGTAAGTGAAGGTCCCATGTGAGTCCTTCCTTAGGGAATTGACAGGGTGGAGAAGACGCCCCTCCGGGAAAGCCCTGTGAGTGAGGAGAAGGAAGAGCTGGACTCTTCGAAAGAGGGAGAAGACTGAATTTCCCAGAGGGCGGCTGGGCAGGGTGTCCTTGCTCCCGAGTTTACGGGGTCCTCTGAGGTCCAGGGACGACAAGAATGCTGTCCCCTTGGCTGTCCTCGCTACAAGCCACCTGGGGAGCAGGATGTGGAAGACACACCCTCTCGTCCGAGGACAGAGGATTTTTCAATCCTGGGAGAGGAGGCAGAGAGTTTCATTTCGTTGGGGTTAGAAACAGAAGTCTGGGAAGGAATTTGCCCTCGGATGTGGGGAGCAAAGCAGCCCGGCTCCAGCAAGGCACTGGAGTTGTGTTTCCCCAAACCCCAGAGCCCTGCGTGAGCATGAGAGGGCCTCGTTCTCCTTCCAAGCTCCGGAACCAGAGTCAGACTTCTGAGGCCCGGCTGCCCGTGTACAGCGTGAAGCCAGGGAATATGGGTGCCACAGAAAAAGGGTGTCTGGGCTGAGGTGGCCCTGGTTCTCTGGGCATAGGAACCTATGGTCCCCCAGGGAAGGTGACCCGATGTGCCAGGCAATTCGCCAACTGAGGTTCAGAGCTTTTACGGGTCATGAGCTGTGAGGCTGGCAGCAGCCAGGGCAGTCCCTGTGGGGCAGAAGGAGCAGCAGGGCTGGCAGGGAGGGAAGCAGGAGCGCTGTGCAGCCTGCAGGCGTGAAGGCCAGAGCCCCTGTGGGTGGCGCTGGGCCGGTGGCCTTGGGCTGTGGATGCAGCCCCCTCACCCCCAGAGCAGCACCTGTCTGCCTGGAGCCCTCCCCCTCGCCTTGAACACTACACCTGTGGCTCCCTAAACCTCCCACAAATGTGCATGTGAAAATGTGTTACTAGTTCTTGCGTACCCCAGCATCAGAATGATGGGGTGCAGGGTAAGGAAGCCCCTGCGTGTGGGAATCAGCACGATGGCGCACGTTAGTGTGGCTGGGCCATGTGCCCCACGGTGCATCAAACTCTCCCTGGTGAGGCTGTGGGGCTGCTGTGTAGGTAGGGATGACACCCCCAGTTTGGCAGCTTTGAGTCAGAGAGACTTCTTGCTCATGGGGCCCTTGCTCCACAGTGGGGGACCTGCAGGACAAGACCACGGTATCCCCAAGAGAGGAAACTGCACCTGCAGACAGCTCCTGCCAGACAGCCCCAACCTACCTTCCCGGGACCTGCCCTAGGGACCTCAGACGTGTCTGCCAGCCTCCGGCATGACCAACAATTCCTTGAAATTTTATATATATATGATTTGTCTTGTTTTACTTTCATTCTCCTGCTGCCCTTAATGATTCCAGGTACCTCAGAATCTTTGGGAAATACAAATAGAGAAGGAGAATGATGGGTGACAAGGGACAAGACTAGCAGACAGAAAACATGGAGTCTGTCTGATGGGTCGGTGACATTTCCAGTTCTGGGAAGAGAAGAACCGGAACCCCAACCTGCACCAGGCCGTGAGCTCAGAACAAACTCTGCCAAGCACATGTGAGAGACAGTGGCGCCAGGGCAGAATCCTGGCACGGATGGTGTTTCCTTCCTGGAGACGTCGGTGAACCTCAGCCTGTGGGTGATGCCTGCAGAGACTGAAAAACGGCCCCCGGAGACACCCACGTCCTGATCTCTGGAGCCCGTGGACATTGCAGAGAGGTCTTGGTGGATGTGAAGCAATTGAGGACCCTGAATGTGCCACCCGGCTGATCCTGGGGTCCTGAACGCCATTGCAGAGTCTCTCGGAAGAGGGAGGCAGGAGACGGTGCACAGAGAAGGTTGAGGAAGGGAGCATGTGAAGATGGAGGAAGGGAGCTGGCCCTGAATGCAGCAGCTCAGCCGCCACAGAGGACACCGGCGGCCACCAAAGCTGCCCTGCCAGCACCTTGATCTGCGATGGTGACACCCGCTGTGGGCTTCTGGCCTGAAATCCGTGTAAGCTGTGATTTCTCCCGTTTTACTCGCGTTACTTTCTGTCTCTGTTTACCCCAAAAGCTAAAACAAAGTGGTAGGTGGTGATTTCAGGCACAGCCACAGGAGACGCTGGCTCCTTTTGCAGGATTCCCTTTGGCGGTTATGAGAGCAGCTGCTCCTGCCTTTGCCCTGGGCCTTTGGGAAAACATTTAGTCCTTCCCGTGAAATGCGGCGTAGCTGCAGGTCGCCATAGACGAAGCTCATAGGGTTGAGGATGTTTCCTTCTATTCTTAGTTTGCTGAGAGTTTTTATCAAGACTATATTTTGAACTTGAATTTTTGCAAATGCTTTTTAAATTTGCTATCGAGATCTTATCTTGTAAATGTTCTTGGACCCAATTTTCTCAGTTTGCTAGTGCTTAAACCCTGTGTTCATGAGAAATGTTTCCTTGAGGTTTTCTTTGCATGTGACATCTTTGTCTGGCTTGGATGTGGAGATAATGCTGGCTTCATAGAATGAATTAACAAGTATTATTTTCTGTTCAATTTCTGAGTTTGTGAATTATTATTATTATTATTAGAGATGGAGTCTTGCTCTGTCTCCAGGCTGGAGTTCAGTGGCACGATCTCAGCTCGCTGCAACCTCCACCTCCCAGGTTTAAGAGATTCTCCTACCTCAGCCTCGTGAGTAGCTGGGACTACAGGAGTGAGCCACCATGTCTAGCTAATTTTTGTACTTTTAGTAAAAATAGCGTTTCACCATGTTGGCCACGATGGTCTCAATCCCTTGACTCATGATCCGCCTGCCTCAGCCCCCAAAAGTGCTGGGATTACAGGCATGAGCCACCATGCCCAGCCGAGTTTGTGAACAATTATTATTTTTTTCTTACATGTTTGGTAGAATTCACTCATAAAGCCATCTGGGCCTGGAATTTTCCCTGTAGGAAGCTTTTTAACTGCAAACTCAATTTCTTTGTTGTGTGTAGGACTATTTGGGTTATCTATTTTCTTTGGAGTGAGCTTTCAGTGTTTTGTGTCTTTTAAGGAATTTGTCGATTTCATGTAGGCTGTTGAATTTATTGTCATAATGTTGTTCAAATATTCACCCATTTATTTTTAATGCCTGTGTAACCACCCAGTGGGGTCACCTTGCCCACTGCCCAGACAGAGCTGATCCTTCAAGACAGGGGAATTGCAATAGAGAAAGTACTTCACGCAGAGCCAGCTGTGCAGGCCAGAGTTTTACTATTACTGGCGTTAGTCTCCTGGAGCATTCAGAGAGCACAGCTTTTAAGGCCAACTTGGTGGGTTAAAGGAAGCCAGTGAGCCGGGTGTGTTGGTCAAGGATGAAATCATAGGGAGTCAGAGCTGTCTTCTTGGGCTGAATCAGTTCCTGGTGGAGGCCACAGGACCAAAGGAACCAGTTTATTGATCTGGGTGGTGCCAGCTGACCCATCCAGTGCAGGGTCTGCAATATCTCAAGCTCTGATCTTAGGAGCAGTTTAGGGAGGGTCAGAATCCTGTAGCCTCCAGCTGCATGACTCCTAAACCATCACGTCTAACCCTGTGGCTAATTTGTTAGTCCCACAAAGGCAGTCTAGTCCCCAGGCAAGAAGGTTTGTTTTGGGAAAGGGCTGTTATTAACTGTGTTTTAAACTGTAAACTAAGTCAGTTACTTAGTTCAACCCCCCAGGAATGAATAACCTTGTGTTCAACCTACGTCTGGAATGAATAACCTCGCTTGGAGGTTAAAAGCAAGATGGAGTTGGTTAGGTCTCTTTTTCACTGTCTCAGTTACAATTTTGTAATGGTTATTTCACCTCTAGTATTCACAGTTTTGTGTAAATTTCTGCCCCCACTGAGCCTGTGTAACCAGGATGCTTCTACAGCTCCAACCTCCTGGAGTCAGCTTTTCCTTTAGTGGAAAAATAAAACAGCAAGATTTCCAGAGCCCACCCAGTGGGCCCTGGAGCCTGCACGCCCTGGCTGGTCTCCCACCACTGACTCCGTGCTCCCAGCTGCAGCTCCTGTCTGTTCATGCAGACCACCTCCTCCAACCCTGGTGGGCAGTCGGCTGTGTCTGCTCTGCTGTGCTCTGCAGTGTGAGTTTCCCCGACTGGGCCTTCTCTCTGTGAGTCACAGACTATTCTGGAAGGAGGGAGAGGGATAAGGGAGGAGGAGCCACTGTAGAGAACAGAAAAACATGAATTCCAGACCCCAGGGTCCCTCTATGCTGACTTCACCTAGGCTTCTCCTCCCTCCCCTGGCTGCTGCCCTGGGCCTGGAACTCCCTCTGGAAGGACAAAGTATTCCCTCCTGCTCCCTTGTGACTCCTGCACCTGCCATCCCCGCCTCCCAGGCACTGGGGCTGGGGCGGAGGGCACTGGAAACCCTCCCCACTGGTCCTCAGAGGCGTTCCTCTCACTTGCTTTCCACTCCCCACGGAATCCTCTGCCCATCAGACCTTTCCTGCACGTTCCCAAACGAAAGCATGCCCTGCTCTGGGTCCTTCCTTTAAAAGGGTTGCCAGGCCCTGCGTGCAGCCCCTTCATGGTTTCCCAGTTCTAGAACATTTTCCCGTGGAGCCCAGGATCTCCAGGCAGCAATGGTCCTTTCGCTTCCTTCCCAGAGCAGCTGCTGGAGCTGCAGATGAACAGCTGGATTTACTCACTGATTTGTAAGATTTCGACCACCAAGATTTTTACAACTGTAGTTAGTAAATGTTAAATGTCCATATGGATATCCTCCAAATAATCAGAGCTGCTCCTGATTTAGGCACTACTGTGCCAGGGGTTTTGGATTTATTGCTCCCAATCTTGACCGCAATCCTAAAAAATACGCCCTCCTTTTATGAGTGTGGAAATGGAATCTCATAAAAACAGAATGCTCCTTCCAAAGCTACATGACTGGAAAGCCCAGGAATTAATATTTGGATCCAGGCCCATTTGGTTCGAAAGTCTACATTCACCAGGACACCCATGCACCCATTGCTGTAGGCTGGAGAGCTGCATGAATTCCCGAGACCCACCTCTGTCTCTGCACCAACACGCGGGCATTTTACAGCCACCGGACAGGTGGAGTCCTCAGCTGGGCTGGGCATCTCTTTCCCAGCACTTCAGCTTTTAGTTTCCATTAAGAAGAATCCAGCTCCTTCAGAAGGCAAATGCTTCCTTTGGCTGGGATTCTGAATTTCAGGTATGCCACACAAAATTCAATGACGGGTGCTAATGAAACCCTCAGAAAATTCAACTGACTTATGCAATGGTGAGGCCATACCAAAACACATCCTGGCCGCGTTAGGGTGCAGTCCAAAGGTCCCCCGTGACTGAGGATATCATATATTAGATTCAAATCTTTCTTTCTCTTTTGTTTACACATAAACGGACAAAATCAGACTTACAACGCTGCCTTTTTATGTGCCCAAAATGAGGGGTCAGCAGGAAAGCCGAGCTGGAAGAGACGGGTGTGGAGCTCTGAATGGAGCAGCTGGCACCAGCACTCCCACAGGCTCGGGGCCACCCTCTCTGCCCCGGGAGAGGGCTGTGCTGAGAGCCCACGGGAGAGACACAGGTGTGGCGGTGACTGCAGGCCACACAGGTGCAGGAGCAGGTGAGGGCTTGGCCTCAGCATCACTGGTCCGCCTGTGACTGAGTGCTTGCTTCCCGATAGAGGCTTTGCTGTGAATCCTTCCACCCTCAGAGAGAGGACCCTTCTGGGTTCAGAAGCAGAGGGGCTCCTGCTTGTTGGCTTTCTCCTTTGAATGACTGAGTCAGCGCACCCTGCTTGGGAGAATCGAATACTCCCTTCCGTACAAACCAACCTCAGAGACAAACACCCCTGGACCTGAGAGTCCTCAACAAAGTCATAAAGGAGGGGCTACCCCCTGCATTTTTGAGCATTTTCAAAGTTACAAACAGAATTTTGCTTTGTTTCTAAGATTCCAGTGTGTCCAAAAGATCTCATTTTAAGCCTGTTACCGTTTTGATGATCAAGGCAGGATCCATTGTTAAAATTCATTGCCCTTGAGCAATGAAAAAATTAGCCGTCCTCCTTTACGTGGATAACACAGGCAAGAGAGCAGGTGGCTGGTTTTGTGTTGGTAAATTGCGTTTCTCTTTTTGAACAATTCCGCTGTTGTGGTGTGGCCTGATTAGATCTCCACCCGCCATCAACCTGACGCCCTGGGGCCTTTGCCCTCTCGCTCCACCAGTCTCCCAACCTGCCGACCGGCCAGCGAGCGGAGGACACAGTTATCTCCTTCTAAATTAAAATTGTAACTCGTTCGGTCCCATTTACACAAAGCCTCAGCTTTGACACATGCAATTACTATGAACACAGGGGCGACATGATTGCTAAGGCCCCAGAAAGAGAGTTTAATCAGAAAACATGGAGTTGTTCCAGCCGATTTATAATTTCACTACTTGCTATTTCTTTATGTTCTTATGTGTTCAGATAATTAGATACACTAGTTCTGCCTTCCCAAGAGGCCAGAAAGGGCAAAATTTCTATTCTTTTTACATTAAAAAGATTAAATTATAATATAGAAAATGTGTAACTTTTGGTAGAAATGACAAATTCACACTACATTAATTTCAGTGCTTACAAAACGTTACAAATAATTTGTGCGTTCTTTTCTTTCTTGTGTAGGTGCACGTGAGTTAATTACCTATCCAATTTCAACATCGTTCAAGTCAGCTTTCCCCAGACAACTCTGGAATTAAGAGGAAATAGGGTTTGATTTCCATTCACTGAGCATATTTGTTTTAGATGTTTAGCCGTTTAAACCTTTGTACATGAACGTAAGTACATGGACAGTAACAGGCGTGTTCGCCACGCAGACATGCTGTGGAACACAGAGTCCACGGGATCCCTAATTATGAAGCAGAAAGGACGGGTTTCAATCCTGATACTTTGCAAAGTGGAGCATGTGTGCTGTTACCCAGGAGGAATGAGCTCTCACCCCAAGTCAGGGGAATTAGAAATATCAGGTTTTGGCCCAATGAAGTGGCTCACACCTGTCATCCCAGCATTTTGGGAGGTCAAGGTTGGTGGGTCACCTGAGGTTGGGAGCTCAAGACCAGCCTGACCAATATGGTGAAACACTGTCTCTACTAAAAATAAAACAATTAGCTGGGTGTAGTGGTGTGCACCTGTAATCCTTGCTATTTGGGAGACTAAGACAGGAGAACTGCTTGAACCCGGGAGGTGGAGGTTGCAGTGAGCTCAGATGGCGCCACTGCACTCCAGCCTGGGCAAGAGAGTGAGACTCCATCTCAAAAAAAATTAAAATTAAAATTAAAAAATATGATTTCTGTTTTGGTTTTTGGTTTGGGGTTTTTTAATAGAGATGGAGTCTTGCTCTGTCACCCAGGCTGGAGGGCAGTGGTGTGATCTTGGCTCATTGCAAACTCCGGCTCCCAGGTTCAAGCAATTCTCCTGCCTCAGCCTCCCGGGTAGCTGGGACTACAGGCAAACATCACCACACCTGGCTAACTTTTTTTTTGTATTTTTAGCAGAGATGGGGTTTCACCGTGTTAGCCAGGATGGTCTCCATCTCCTGTCCCTGTGATCTGCCCACCTCGGCCTCCCAAAGTGCTGAGATTACAGGCATGAGCCACTGCGCCTGGCAGAAGTACAAGGTTTTAAGGGGACTTAGCACGTGTGCCCCACACAGGGGCTCCCCAGGCTTTTGTTAGGAGGTGAGGAATTCCAGCTTCACTTATTTTTCCAAACAGCAGCTGATTGAGGGCCCAACCTAAGGCAGGCATCCACCCGCCAAGGACACCTGGCAGCGCTGGGGTCTGGGAGTGGCCAGGATGGGACTCCTGGGAGCCTCTGGAGGGCGTGGCCCTGCCCACACCTCAGCACCACAGCCAGATCTCAGCACCACAGCCAGAGAGCACAGGCTGTTACTTGGGCCCCATCAGCCCTGGAACCCAGACACCACTTGTGCCCTCACTAGAATAGCAGCCCCGAGTGAAGACCACATGAAGAGAAGCCAGGATAAGGCGGCTGAGAAGGCAGAGACAGAGACACAGCCACAGAGTGCCACCGAGCACCACAGAGTGCCACAGACCACTGGCACTGCCAGAGGCTGGGAGAGGCACGCAGGTGTCCCCATCAGCTCCAGCCGTCAACAAACTCCAACCGGAGGGTCAAACAACAGAGGCTGAGGCTGACTTCTCACAGGCCCGGGACCTGCAGACTCCAAGATAAGGTCCCAGCCAGTCAGTTCCTGGTGAGGGCCTTCTTCCCGGCTTGGGGTGGGCACCTTCTCACTCTGTCCTCACATGGCAGAGAGAGAAAAGAGAGAGAGAGAAAAGAGAGAGAGAGAGTACCAGAGGAACAGAAAGAGAGAGAGACAGAAAAAGAGAGAGAGAAGGTGAGTCACAGGAACAAAGAGAGAAAGAGGGAGAGAGAGAGAGGGAGGGAGGGGGAGAGAGAGAGCCAGGGAACAGAGAGAAAGAGAAAGGTAGAGAGAGAGAACAGAGGGAGCACCCTGGCCTCTTCCTCCTCTTACAAAGACATAAATCCCATCTTGGGGCCTCCACCCTCGTGACCTCCCACGGGCCCTGCCTCCTAAGAGCAGCACTTTAGGCGTTGAGGACTTCAACTTACAAGTCTGAGGATGACACAAGCATTCAGTCTGCAGCGGAAGCACCTCCAGAAGGAACCAGCCCTGTGGCACCCGCGTTTCGAACTTCTGACCTTCAGAGTTGGAAGAGAATCAATTCCTGTTGTCACGGCAGCTGCCAGGCATCGAAGAGACGCAGCTGAGGTATGCGAGGTGAGACACCCTTGCCAGGACATGACGGGGAGGCTGGGAAGGCAGGTGGGGGGCACACTCTGGGCAGGGCGACCCCAGGTGGAGGGCACACTCCAGGCGGGGCGGGACCCCAGGTGGGGGGCACACTCTGGGCAGGGCGACCCCAGGTGGAGGGCACACTCCGGGCGGGACTGTACCGTGACTGCACCGTGACTTGTGGATTCCCCAGCACTACAGACAGGGGCACCGTGATGACAGCCACACTATAAACATGAAACGTTATTTTAGAGTAACATTGTTTTGACCTAAATGTTTATATTGTTCTTATTTTAAAAGAAATGGAAGCACTTTGGGAGCCCCTGGGCCACGGCACAGGAGGGGCCACATGTTTCAGAAGGACCGGGCGGCCCCAGGGTGGGACCCAGAGGGGATGGAGGAGCTTCAGGCACAGGGCGGAGCCTCAGTGCCCAGCACCTGCAGGCCGGGTCAGCTGTAAAGCCGACATGCAGCGGGAATGTAAAGAATTTAGCGTCACCTTAGCTGCTGTGCGGGAAATGAGTCACACCATGGCATGTCCCTAAAGAGAGGTGGTTCCAAAGAGCCTTCTAAGGCGTTTCCACAGAAGCAGCTGGTTCCCCCACAGAGTGGCCTCGCAGCGTCTTTGTCTCCACTCCTGTCCTCCGTCACCTGCCACCTTCTCCCGCCTCTCTCTTTAAGGACACCGTCTTTGCAGTGAGGACCTGTGGGAGTTTCCCGGGTGGCCGGAGCGCACCTCCTACACCTGCTGCTTAAAACAGTTCTGGAGGAAGGTCTGGAATCTGTAGCGGTGAACAGGGCTGGTGCCTCCTGGAAGCTGAGCGTTGCACTTGCTGCCCTCCAGCATCTGGAGTGGCTGGCAGCCCCTGGTGGCTCTCAGGGGGCTCCTGGCCCCGCTCAGCCTCTCCTCCCTGGGTCTCCTCGCAAGGACAACGGTTATACCAGACCAGGGCCGCCTTATTCCAGGATGACCACGTCTTAACAAACCATGTCTGCAATACCTATTTCCAGATAGGGTCCCATTCCGAGGTGTGGGAGGGACGTGAATCTGGGGCGCCACGACCCGGCCCAGCACAAGGTGCAGGTGGGTGACCCGGAGACTCTGCCCTCCAGACCCGTCATCACTTTGCTGTTCAAGGTGGCACTCGCAGGTTTTGGGGTTAGGGCCTGCGCATCTTGGGGGCCTCCATTCAGCTGGCACAGTGTGTGCCCGGCAAATAGATGATGGCATCCTCACCGGCACACATGTGCTAGAAACTTCTATCAGGAAACGCCGCTCTTCACAGTTTCCACCGACACGCATTGCAGAGCTGCACCCTCCCTCTGGCCTGGCTCTGAGCAGTGCCTAGTGTGGCGGAGGGGGGAGGGGTGGAGGGGGGAGGGGAGGGGGGCAGAGTGGGAGGGGGAAGGGGGCAGTGGGGAGGGGCGGAGGGGTACAGGCCACTGTCACCCGGCCCTGTGTCCTGCTCTGATGCACCTGAGGGGGCCAGGACCTGGGTGTGCACTCAGCGTGTCCGCTCCAGAGGGGAGCCTGCGCCCACATTTTGGCCCTGTGGGTAAAGGTGGCCTCCCCCTGAGCCTGTACGGGTGTGTGGCACTGCCTGGTGCCCCCGCCGTGATTTTTAGGTCCCCATGCCCTCTGCTAGCGTGCAGCTGTTGCTGGCCCATTGGTCTGGGGAGACCTGGCCGGCCCCTCTGTCCTCAGGTCACCACGGAGGCGCCTGCAGGTGCTCGGCGCGGCCCGGCCCTGCGCAGACCCGAGGAGGCACCAGGGGGCGCTGTCCGCCCGAGGACGCGGGCGCGGGCGGCGGCTGCGGGGCAGGAGCGGCCGCGGGTTCAGGCAGCTGCGGGGACCCCTGCACCGACCGCGCGCCCAGAGACCCCCGGGGGGTTCCGCCTGAGCCTACGCTGAAGGCAGAGCCTGTTCTCACTCACCCAGACCCATAGAGGCGGCCTTCGGTTCCCGCCCTGCCCGGCGCCCCCGTACCCGGAGCTGGTGGGGGGCCCAGGCCACCAAAGGCAGGGGCGGGGTGGGGCGGGCGGGCGGCGGCGACAGAAAGATTCGGGCACGGAGAAGAGGGGCAAGGTCTGGGTGCGGCCCGAGGGTCCGGCCTGGGGTCAGGCCGCTGCCAGCATCACCACTGCCACACCCAGGCAGGGACACACGCACACTCCACGCGTGGGAACACGCAGGCATCCTGCACACAGTCCACAGGTGGGAGCAGCATCCCTGCACACACC
>CM052649.1:1108651-1122149 GCA_028533165.1 Leontopithecus rosalia
TGCACACACCTCCATCCCTGCACACACCTGCATCCCTGCACACACCTGCATCCCTGCACACACCTGTATCCCTGCACACACCTGCATCCCTGCACACACCTGCATCCCTATACACACCTGCATCCCTGCACACACCTCCATCCCTGCACACACCTCCATCCCTGCACACACCTGCACAGACAGCCACAGCCGCAGGAGCGCAGGTGCTCACACACACTCCACGAGTGGGAACACACTTGCACTGACAGCCACAGCCCGCAGGAGCACAGGTGCTCACACACAGTCCACACGTGGGAACACACCTGCATGGACGGACACAGCCCACAGGAGCACAGATGCTCGCACACACTCCATGAGTGGGAACACACCTGCACAGACAGACACAGCCCGCAGGGGTCCAGATGCTCGCACACACTCCATGCGTGGGAACACACCTGCACAGACAGACACAGCCCGCAGGGGCGCAGGTGCTCACACACAGTCCACGTGTGGGAACACACCTGCATGGACGGACACAGCCCGCAGGAGCACAGATGCTCACACACACGCACACAGGCACAGGCACAGACACAGGCTCGCTCCCTCACACACTCTATCTCTCACACCCCAGGTGCAGACACCCCCACCCAGAGAATGCACCTTGGACAGAGAAACTGAGGCTGGGTCACAAAAGCCATGGGAAAACAGGACAGAGACCCGTGTTCCCTGATGCGCTGGCCAGACACTTCCCAGGGAAGGAGGCAGCAGCCCACATCCAGCTCTTGGGGGAGTCAGGTGCAATGTGGGGCCCCCACGTGGTCCCCCCGCAAAAGAGAACCTGAGGATGCTGGAGCATGGAGGGCCCAGAAGCCTGAGAAGCTCAGGACCCTGGACAGAGGAGGGACCCACCCGCACTTAGGTCACAGGACCTCAACTGACCTGGCACTCAGGAAGGACCCAGTTCCCAGTCTCCCCAGCTAGTGTCTCAAGACAGGAATGTCACATTTTCATCAGGAAAGTGGAGCTGTCGGGTGGCTTCCACCACCGAGCTAACTGCCTGGCTGTCACTCAAAAGCCAAGGACCTGCTTTGGAAAGTATCAATCACAAGTTCCTCATGAGGTCTGGTGCCCCGCCAGGGTCCCTCACATCACGGAGGGACGTCCAGCCCAGGCTGGCTCTTCCCAACCGCCCAAGCCTCAGCCATGCCCCATCTTCCTCGTGTCCCCCCCAGCAAGTCACCAGGCTGGTGGGAGCCCATGGGAAGCAGGAGCAGAGGCTGCCCCGACTGCATTCATTCCTGAGTCCCTCCCTCCTGCCCCAACCTAAAACCCAGCTATGCAGAAGGGGGGCCCAGTCCAACCTCCAACAGGGAGGCCTCCTGATGCCCCTCCCCTGGCCCCGCTGCCCTTAGGACCCCCCCACACTGGGTGTGACATGGGGTGGCCCCTGGAGCACTCAGCTACTGTCCTGCTCAGGGTACGTGGGGAACCCACAGCATCCTCCCTGCACCCGGCCCTCACCCGCACCCACAGCATCCAGTGACGCCAGCCAGATCCCACGGCCACGCGGCCAGATCATGGGCTTCCAAGGCCTGGCCATCTCCGCATCCACGTTACACCCATGTGGTCCCTGGAGTGGGTTAATGACAACGTGGCTGGCCTGGCCCCTCGGGAGAAGCACAGAACAGGGGTGGGAGAGGGGAGAGAGACAGGCCTCCAAGGGTTGTACAGGACCCTCCATGGCGAGGGATCCCATTGCCCCCAAGAATTTATCTGTTCTTGTTCCACCCTCAGGCTCCTCCTAAGAACGGGCCCTGCCCTCCCCTGGCCCAGCACTGCCCCCACAGCCTCTGCCTATGCACCCACCCTGCCGCACACTCCCGGGCCCCAGGAGCCCTCACCCTGAGACCCCTCCTCCGGAAAGGTTCCTGACCACCCACCCACTCCAGGCTCCGTCTTCTTCCACAGGGAACTTCCTCCCTGTCTGGGCCATCTCTCCACGTCCCCCATCCCCTCATCGACCCTGAGGGCAGGAAGCCAAAGAAAAACCAGGCTGCCTTGGTCTCAGCAGGAGCTCAGCAGAAACCCAGGGCCTGGCAGAGGCTCTTCCGTCACAGGAGGAGCCATGGAAGGGAAGAGTGGCTCTGTCCCAGGACCAGACACCCCGGCTCTGCATCCCCATAGGCCCTGCCCCACAGGCCTGCCCTCCCCCAGCCCCACCCCTCCCCAGGCCTCATTCCTCCCCAGCCTTGCCCTACTGCAGCCCCGCCCTCTCTGGCCACACCCCTCCCCAGCCGCACCTTCCCCTGGCTTCATTCTTCCCCTGCCCCACCCCTCCCCAGGCCCACCCTCCCCAGGCCCACCCTCTTCTGGCCTTGCCCTCCCCAGGACCCACCCCAGCCCTCATGGCACCTCAGTGTCCAGAGAAGCCAACTGCATCCCGCGTCTGCACCGCCAGGTGGCGGGCTTCCAAGCCATGTCTCAGGACCGCCCCAATAATGCACACATGAAGATGGGGTCAGCTGTTCTGGGTGGTAAGGGGGTGCTGAGTGCCTCACCACAGAAATGCTTCTCTACTTTGCAAAGCAAAGGATTCCACAGTGAGAGGAAAACTAAGAAAACCGAGAACTTCCTAATCATCTTTTATTTTAGAGACAGTCTCACTGTCACCCACACGGGTGCAATCTCTGTTCGCTGAGATTCCCGGGTTCAATGATTCCCATGCTTCAGCTTCCCAAGTGGCTGGGATCGTAGGTGCATGCCATCACGCCCAGCTAATCTTTTGAGTGTATTTTTGGTAGAGACGGCGTTCGCCATGTTGGCCAAGCTGGTCTCAAACCCCTGATCTCAAATGAGCTGCTCATCTAAAACTCCGACAGTGCTGATTACAGGCATGAGCCACAGCACCCGGTGGCTGATCACCCAAGTTGTATCTGCTCCTCCTGGAGCCTGCTGGAGCCTTCCCACCTGGAGGTGGCAGAGTGGCTGAGGATCTGGGGAAAGGGAGGCTGACTGAGGAGGCCAGAGCTGGTGAGCTGCCAGGATACACCCACGGGGCCAGGGTAACAGGCAGCGTTTGGACACTCTGTTTCGAGGCACAGGGACATGTTGGCGGCACCAAGTAGGGTGGTGGTGCCACCTTGGAAAGTGCAAGGCCGCTTCTGCCACAGCCGGCAGGTGGGCTGGAGAGAGGCGCACGAGGCTAGAAACCTCACGCTATTAAAACTGTGACAGAAGGTCGGAGGGTGGCTTTGGTTTTAAACATGATTTCTTACAAACCCACTTTCAGCTGAGGTTGAGAGCGGGGAAACTGGGAAGGAAAGCGCAGGTGTAGGTGGCCCTGGGTCCGCATGCCCCGTGCCGGCTGGGCTGGATCCGGGTGCCCGCTCTGGCTGCCTGGTGGGTGTGAGAAGATTCCCTCTCCGTGTGGGTCTGTCCCGCCAGGATCACTGAGGCGGGGCACGGCTTCCTGCCGGCGGATGGATGTCTGCTCCTTGGCCAGCCCTCCTCAGGGCTGCTCGCCCACCCTCCCTCCAAGGCACCGTCACAGCAATGGCCGGGACAGCTGTCAGTCCTGCCTTGACAGAGCTCGGAGGCCTCCTGCAGGCCCCGCCGCTGCCCAGGAGGGAGGAGACCTCCCAGGAGGGGCTCGGCCGGAGCACGAGAGAGTGTGGGCAGCACGCAGGACGTCCTGAGAAGATGCTTGTGCGGCTGGCGTGTTTGCAAACCCGGAACAGCACCAGCTCCTGGGGACTGCGGGGCGGCCACGGGCCCAGGGTCAGCGGCGCGTCTGCTGCGCGGAGACCACACGGTGGCGCTGTGAGCCGCGTTTCCCGACCGGGCGGCGCGTCGGTTCCCACGGTTCTCACCGTTTGCCCCCAGCAAACCCCATGGCAGAGGAAAATCAGGGCCCGCGCCTGTGGGGTGCAGGCAGCTCTGTTTCCTGCCTTGAACCGCATTCGCAGCATCCCGCAGTAAAACTGCCCGTGAACGCGGCGTCAGGCGCTCCTTTAAAAAACACGGTGCTCCAAGACATCACAGAAAATAACTAACCAGCAGGAGCAGCGTGAGTTCGTTTGAAGAATTTATTTAGAAACACCGAAAAAGGTAAAATGTGCAGTGTTCTCCAGGTTAGGGAATATGACTTAGTTTCTTATTGTTGCATACATATGTGTAACTTTAGTACAGCTGCTCTGGAAATCACTCAACATCAGAGCATCCTCTAAATATCTGAGTACTTAGGGCGGGTCTGAGGACGTCCCCAGGAAACTGTCCCTTGCCGGGTTGAGTGGTCCAAAGGGGCCCCTTTGGGATGGGCGGATGGGGACGCTGACCCTCCCTCCCCAGGGTTTTCCATTCTAGGAACTTCCCTGGAGGCCGGAAGGCTTCAGAACAGTTTCTCCTCTGCTCCTGGATAATTTGCCGGGACTGCCCCAGGCCATACGGCCCCTGTCCCTGAGCAGTGCTTTGATGATGACAGCTCCAGTTTCTGAGCTAGCAGCTTCAGCCTTGCCCCCGGAGGCTTGTGAAAAATGCCCAGCTGGGCCCCACGAATCCACATTCTCATCCTCATTCAGATCCCTGGTGACTCAGGGCTGCATGGAAGTCTGGGAAGAAAGGGCCTCCATCCACCAAGGCAGGAGCGTCTGGACCCTGACACCCCCAACCTAAGTACAGATGGTTGTGCCTTCCCGAAGGGAGTGCCATGGACAGGGACCTTATCCCCACTTGTCACCTGTCCACCTGCTGCATCTGAAAGAGGTGTGTGTTGTTAATACATTGGCTTTACTAGGATCTAATAGCAAAGCATTTCTATCCCCCTGCAAAGGAGCCCCGGTTCCCTCCCCGCTCCCTCCCCCAGCAGCCCCAATCTGCTTTCTGCCTCCCTAGAGCGGCTTATTCCAAGCATTTCACACAATCGCCATCACAGGACTCGTGGTTCCTTTCGTGTCTGGCTCCTTTCACCTAATATTTTTTCTAACAGTTTATTCAAACAGCCACCAGGCTCCACACAGGCACAGGGGCAAGAGGTGCCCCCAGGGGTTCGTGTGCAGGGCCAGGATGCAGGTGGTCCTACAGAGGGGTGGCCCTGCGGTGCCGGCGTGCGACTCACATCCTGGCAGCACCATCAGGGTGGGGACTGCACTGCAGTAACAGCCACCTCCCACTGGCTCAAAGCAAAGGGCCTGTGTGTCACTCGTGTCACTGCTGGACCTGGGCCGAGCGGTCCTCCCACAGCCCTCAGGGCTATGGTCTCTCTGGGTCACAGAGCAGGCATGGGCGCTGCCTCAGCCCAGCCTGACCCCCAGCCCTTGTGCCCACAGCTTGTTGGGCAGAGCTGGTGGTGGCCCCAACCTGCCTGTGGAGGAGCCCTGGAGGTGGCAGAGCAGTGGCAGGCCAGGCTGGCCCAGGCCCCTCCCTTTTACTAAAAAAAGCATCTTTATTTTATTTTGCAGAATCTCGCTCTGTCATGAAGTTGGCGTGCAGTGGCACGATCTCGGATCACTGCAATCTCTGCCTCCTGGGTTCATGCAATTTTCCTGTCTCAGCCTCCCGAGTAGCTGGGACAACAGGCGTGCACCACCAAGCCCAGCTAATTTTTGTACTTTTAGTAGAGACGAGGTTTCGCCATGTTGGCCAGGCTGGTCTCAATCTCTTGACCTCATGATTCACCTGCCTCAGCCTCCAAAAATGCTGGGATTACAGGCATGAGCCATGGTGCCCAGCCAAGAAAAGCATCTTACATGGGAGGTAGAGAGGATGGAGCTGGGGAGGGTCTCATTGCTGGTTTCAAACTCTTTTTACCAAATACTGTTTGTCCACATCTAACCCTACACAGGAGTGGCCAGGATGCCGAGCTGCTCACCTGCCCATAGCGTGGCTGCCCTCCCAGCATTCCTTGGAGTGAGTGACATGTGACTGGGCTCCAGCCAATGGGTTTATGGCAAGCAGGCCATAAACCGCCTGTGTGGTCCCCCAGGCCAGTCCCCTTCCTGAGGGTGCTATCTGTGTCCAGGCACCTCTACGCCTCCATCCAGCCCGGCACGGCCTCCAGCAGCCTGAGCCCCAGAACCTCAGGGACAGCGGAGTTTTGGACCTCCCTCCACCCCCTCTGCCACCCAGGACCACCCATGCTTAGGGAATGGAAATAGACTTCCTGTGCCCAGCCGTGCTCACAGAGAACGTTGAAACACACACAGATACATGTAGGGAAGAGCCAGGCTGCCCTGGTAGAATTAAAATGGGGCTTCCCCCTCCTGCTTCTTGGGGAGCACAGAAGGGCCTCCAAGGAACAGAAGACACTGATTCCCACCCACCCCAAACCAGGGGGCTGGGGTCAGTATCCTGCAGAAACTCTAGGAACGAGGGGGTAAATACAGAGTGAGGGCCTGGAGACACGCAACCCAAAATAAGACCCAGGTGGCGAGAGCAGAGGGACTCAGGACGAGTCTGCTCGGAAGTCCCCTCCACAGCAGGCAAGGAGGGCGCTGTCTCTGCTTGGGGAAAACACCTCAGTCTCTGCTGCCTGGGGTGTCCCCGGGGCTTGGATGGAGCAAGGAAGTGAGGTCCCCTCCATACAGCAAATCCCAGGTGGACTTCACCCACCCTTGCTTGATGGTGACGATCAAACATCAGGATCTGGTCGCACAGCCAGTAATCACAGCAATGCATCAGGCCCAAGCTAGACAGCTGCCAATGAGGGCAGAGGGGCAAGGGCCCCAGAAACACAGGGAGGCGGGAGGGAAGAGAAAAACAAGAAGGAAAGAGAGGAGGTTGCTCTTCTTGGGATGCAGACCTCAATTCTAAAGAATTTCAAACATCAGATTAACACTATTTCTTTATTTGGGAAAATTACAAACAATGGCCTTGCTCTGGAATAAATTTACACTGAAATGGCATTTCTATTTAGGAACTGAGGACTGGCCGGGGATTCGTGGGACCCCAACTTGAAGTTCGTTGCTCAGCAGTTCCAGAAGCCCAGAGTTGTGACTGACATGTGGGTAGGCAGTGCTGGGGATGCAGCCCTCACCCTGTGGGGCCCGATGCTGTCTCCAGGTAGATGGTGTCAGGACTGAACTGGAGGACTCCCAGCTGGGGTCCACTGCAGAACTGGCTGCTTGTTTGTCAGGGAAAGCCCACACACTTGCCCACAGAATTCCTCTGTGTCGTTGTGTGGTGTAAGAGCAGAGGAAAAATGCACGTGGGCTATTTTCAACAGACGTCCTTAGTGCCCTGAGTACACCATGGGAAGCTACTAATGTCCTTGCCCTTGAACTCCTCCCAAGCGCCCAGACCCCTCTTGAGGACATTCTGAGCGGGATGTCACTCTGCTTCCCTGAGAGGCAGACTTGTCTCAGGGGTGGAGGGCTCTCTGGAGGCAGGGCAGCATGTGGGGTCTATTCAGGTGAGTGTGAGAGTGAGAGACTATGACAGTGAGACAGTGTGACAGTGAGTGTGAATGTGAGTGTGAAAGTGATTGTGTAACTGTGTGTGTGAGACTGAGTGACAGTGTGTGATGGTGTGAGTGATTGATAGTAACTGTAGGAGCGAGTGTGAGTTTGAGTGTGAGTGTGAGAATGAGTGAGTGTAAGAGTGAAAGTGTGATTGTGTAACAGTGTGTGTGAGACTGAGTGACAGTGTGTGATGGTGTGAGTGATAGTAACTGTAGGAGTGTGAGTTTGAGTGTGAGTGTGAGAATGAGTGTGAGATTGTATGTGTGAGTGAGATTGTGACTAGCAGGGAGGAGTGAGTGTGACACTGAGTGGAGTGTGTGTGTAAGCATGAGTGTGAGTAGACTGAGTGTGTAGGAATATGAGTGTATTTGAGAGTAAGAGTGATTGAGTGTTAGTGTGAATGTGTCAAAGTGTGTTAATGTAGGAGTGTGAGTTAGTGTGAGTGTATGTGTGAGAGTGGTGTGAGGGTGGGCCTGAGTGTGAGTGTGCGTGTGTGTAGGAGTGAGTGTGAGTGTGTGAATTTGAGTGTGTGTGAATGTGAGTAGTGTGTGACAGCATGTGTGAGATGAGTGAATAGTGTGTGTAGGAATGTGTGTATTTGAGTAATAGATTGAGCTGTGTGTGAGTAGTGCAAATGTGAGCATGGTGAGTGTGAGGGTGTGGGTGTGAGTGACGTGTGAGGGAGTGTGAGTGTGAGCCTGAGTGTGACTGTGAGTAGTGAGTGTAGGAGTGTGTGAGTAATCACGTGAGTGTGAGTGAATGTGTGAGTTCGAGTTTGTTAGTTGTGGGTGTGTCAGGTGTGGTGGGCTCTGGAGGCGGGCCAGGCTGTGGGGTCTATTTGGGAGAGTGTGTGTGAGTTAGTGTGTAATTGTGTGTGTGAGTGTGGGTGTGGGTGTGGGTGTGTCAGCTGTGGAGGGTCCTCTGCAGGCGGGGCAGCCTGTGGGGTCTATTTGGGAGTGTTAGTGTGTGATTGTGTGTGTGAGTGTGGGTGTGGGTGTGTCAGCTGTGGAGGGTTCTCTGCAGGCGGGGCAGCCTGTGGGGTCTATTTGGGAGAGTGTTAGTGTGTGATTGTGTGTGTGTGAGTGTGAGTGTGGGTGTGGGTGTGTCAGCTGTGGAGGGTTCTCTGCAGGCGGGGCAGCCTGTGGGGTCTATTCGGGAGTGTGACTGAGTGTGTGTGGTAGTGTGTGAGTGTGTTAGTGACTGAGAGTGAATATTAGTGTGAGAATGACTGAAAGTCTGTGTGTGACAGTGATTGTGTATGTGAGGGATCATGTATCAGTGAGAGGGAGTGTGTGTTTGTGTGATTGTGAGAGTGTTAGTGAATGTGTGAATGTCAGTGTGTCACAGTGATTGTGTGACAGTGATCATGTGTGTCAGTGTGAGGGAGTGTGTTAGTGTGATTGTGAGTGACCATGTGTGTTCATGTGAGTGTGAAGGCCAGTGTATGTGAGTGTGTCAATGTCGGTGTGTGTGTGTTGGTGAGTGTGAGTGCGAGGGTGTAAAAAGATTTATTATCAGACACTGGTGCCCCCCCAGGGCAGAGACTGTGGAGCTGGGCGGGGCACTTCTGCCCTGGAAGCCTCTTTTCCCTCGGGTGGGAGGCGGACGTGAGGAGAGGGGTCCCCGCAGGCCCGCACCGCCCGCGGCCTGCTGTGTAGACAGACGCCTACTAGATTCCCGGCTTTCGGCACCACTTTGGTGGGACAGGGTCTGCTAAATGGTACCGGATGGGCCTCTGGAGAAACGCCGTGAGATGACCGTGTTCCGGGAACCCAGAGCGTCACGGGAGCCTGCTCCTCCTGAGCTCCCTCCTGACCAGCCACCCCAAAGGCAGAGCAGCTCCCCACGTGCCCAGGCGCCCCCTTTCCCGCCTCTTCTCAGGGAGGGTGTGACTCAGGCACAAGTCGCAGGAGCCTGGTGGCACTGACCAGATTTGGGTTTTGAAAACCCGAGTGGGCGCATTTAACTCTCCACCTACTCACGGTGGAACCGGGCGGGCCATGGGGCCGCTGACCTCTGAGAATAAAGCCACTGCCACACTGAGAGACACCCTCTGACACCTGTTCCCAACACCTGACCACCTGCACATTCCGTGCACGTTCTCCCGGCCGCATTTGGTAACCAGAAGCTTGTCCCCAAGGAGGAAAATCTGCTCTCTGGGATTAGCATTAGACTCCATGAATTCCTACCAGACAGAGTACAGCCGCCACGTTCCCTGTCCTCCTCACACCCAGAAAGGAGCATGGTGCCCGTGAGGCTGTGCGAGCACCCCCAACGCCCCCCAAGCTTCCCTCCCCTGGGGGAGAGCCACCCCCTCTTCCCAGAACGGAGTCGCCAGAGCCCCGCACACCTGCAGTGGCACCAGCTCCCGTGTGGAGTTAAGGTTGGAAGTGACTCAGACACGAACTCCAGCACCTGACAGCCACCGAGGCGCAGGGAGCAGCAGCCGGAACGGGGCATGCTGCCAATCCCCGTGGGCACAGCTTCCATTAATCTGGAGCCAACACAACTGCGTAGACCCCACCCAGGCCCCGGGGAGCAGGCACTGCCGGGAGCGCTGTGGGCTGTCAGTGCTCACTCCCACAGGACTCCGAACTGTAAGATTGTTAACAGGAAAGGAAGGGTGAGTTCACAGGGCACCCACGACGAGGCCTTACTCTCCAGCTTCCTCCCAGAGAGCTGGGATTCTCAGCCTTCTAAAACCAGACAGTCCCAGCAAGCAGACAGCAGGTCACTCTGTCTCTGAAGAGCAGCTGGGCCTCTGCGTGTCACCTCAGGCATCTGGCCCCAGTCTTCTTCTCAAGGAAGGTGGGGAGAGGCTGCTCAGCTCGGGCAATGCCAGGGGCCTCGGGCCCCGCATCCTGCCCAGGCTGTTCCTGGCATCTGCCTTCATACCCACAGCCACCGCGGTGTGTGTCCCAGGGATTCTCAGGCTCCAATTCTCCCCGTGCCTCCCTCACTCTGGAATTTAGCAGGCTCTGTAGGAAGATATCACGGCACGCTGGTCTCAAAAGACCACAGCGTGGCTCCAAACTGCTCTGAGTATGTCGGTCACTTAGAACCACCGGAAAGGGGCAGAATCAGCTGCGGTGTGGTCAGGCTCAGCGGACAGACAGCGGCCCTTGTCTTGCAGAGAGAATACCAGCAGTCTGCAAATGTGCGTGAAAAGCTTTGTGATTTTGAGTAATTCTAGCCAAAATGCATGACTCGCCTCACACTAGCTGCTGCTGTAATTGTGTCTCGTATCAAACTGACCATTCTTTGGAGCTTCAGAGTGGACAAGGAGGAAAAGGTCAAAACCAACCTCACTGCCACCTCAGAGGCATCAACACCCTCCTGCTACAGGCACGTCTGTTCTCACCCAGCTCCTGCGGCTGCCCCAGGGGAATCTGCAAAATGCCCTCCACGGAGACAAGGTCTTTGGGC
The DNA here is from genome assembly GCA_028533165.1 of Leontopithecus rosalia. Lineage (NCBI taxonomy): Eukaryota > Metazoa > Chordata > Mammalia > Primates > Cebidae > Leontopithecus > Leontopithecus rosalia. The sequence goes on from CM052649.1 coordinate 1,119,511, forward strand.
CTTCGGGCCACGCTGCCACTCACTGTGTGGAAGAACTGCCCAGTCAGCACCCAGCCCCACATGCACGGCTCTGCGGAGGACAAGGACATGTCATCAGGTGAGACTTAACCGTGAAAAATCTTTCAAGACACAGCAGCCTCCCTGAATTAAAACCAGACTGTAGTTTATGAAAACTGTCTGTTTCAAAAGCCCCAAATGATCACATTCACTGATTCACCTTCCTTCTACTCATGTATTTAGGAAATGATGCACAGTATTCACACAAATGTATGTAGAAAGATGTTCATCGCAGAATTCACTATCGTAAAGAAAACTTGTAAATGCTCTAGGCCCAGCCACAGCGCGCTGGTCAGGCGCCCCCAGGGAATACGGTGCAGGTGGATTCACTCTCGTTGCATTTAGCAGGCATCCGAAGGACTTTGTGAACGCTGCTGTGTAGGTTTTTTTTGTTTGGTATAGATGGGTGCAAGTAATAAAAAAAAGGGACATATAATTTTAAAAATGAAAAAACTTTTAAATAACGTTTTGATTATGATATTAATGATCACTAAAAGGCCGTGCCTCCTTGCTCCCTTCTTTTGGGACAGCTCTGGCCTTGCCTGGCCCGTGGGTGCGAACTGGGGGTGCTCCTAGTGACTTCAGCTGCTGCTGGCATCCCCAGAAGCCCAGCCTGGGTGTTCTTCCATCCTCACCTCCCAGTGGCAGCCTCAGGAAGGAGTGCAGTACCATCAGAACAGAGTCCTCATGGACCCCCAAGAGACCCGTGGACAGAAAGCGCTGTCACACCCAGGTCCAGCTTCACTCAGCACCTCAACAGGACCACGGTCAAAGGAAAGCTCCACGCACCCTGTCCCCAGAGAGGCCGCAGCCCACACTCCACGCATCCTGGGCAGGTGTCTGCAATGGAGGACAGTGCCGTCGGGTGAGCGGCAGGACATGTGCCAGCTGGAGGGGGAGAGGCAGCCCTAAGGGGTCATCCTGCTCAGTGCTGGGGGGGCTCTGAGCCAAGGGTCCAAGAGTCCTGGAGCTGCCAGGCGGAGCCCCACGGCATGGGCAGCTCGAAACAAAAGGGGCTCATTCTCTCCCTGATCAGCAGGGAGGGGTCTGAAATCAAGGAGGCCATGGGCCACACTCCCTCCAGAGGTGCCAGGGGAGGCCCCTTCCACCTCCACCAGTTTCTGTGGCTCTGGTAGTCCCTGGGCCATGGCCCCCTCACTGCACCCCTGCCTGGGTCTCCACGCAGCTCCTCTGCCTGCGTCTAACCTTCCTCTGCCTCTTGTGTATGGACACTTGCCATGGATTTGGGGCCAACGGGTTCATCCAGGTTCTTCCTTATCTCAAATCTTTAACTTAATCACAACCACAAAGACCTGCCTTCTGTCTGCAGAGAGGTCCATGCACAGTTCCAGGACAGGAGGTGAGTGTCCGGTTGCCCAGTCTTAGCCACCCGTGAGGACGTGCAAGGCTTCAGAACGCCGTGTGCTCCTTTGGGGCTGCACGCGCAGAGAGGCAGGGCCACCCGTGTCAGGGGTTCTGGACGCATGAGGGGATCAGATGGCATTGGATTTTCCAGGGAAGCTGGGGAGCAAGGGGGCTACATGGGGAGGCAGGAGGCCAGAGACCGGCCCATGCCCAGCCCAGGAGGAGCGCAGCCGGGAGTTCCGCCACAGCTGCTGGACCCTGGAGCCTCCAGTGACCCAACCCTGTAGGGCGAGCACTGTCCCTTCGCACACAGGTCTCACCATCTGTGGGGGCTGCAGGGCCTGGTGCCTGGGGAGGGCTGACTGCCAGCAGCCTTTGCAGTAGGAGGCCCCAGATGGGACGTCCTGGCCCATGTTTCTGTGGAGCCAGGCTGCAGGGGCCACAGCCACACACAGGTTAGGGGTGAGCTGCGGGTGCTGTAAGGACTAGAAGCCCAAGTAATGGTCTGACCTCAGCCCCGGCTGTGCAGTGGGAAAGGCACAGGCTGAGGCGGCTGCTGGAGACAGGGGCTGGCCTGCACCCATTGGGTCCACCTCTGGCCACCAGGTGTTGGGGTTTGGCACGTCTGCCGGGGGGCTACCGACCTGTGGGAGTCCCCGAGACTGCCAACGTAGATGACTCATTCAACCTGAGGGAGAGAGTGCGCGGCAGTAAAAGAAAAAAGGAAAGCAGAGTCTGGAGGGCTGGCTTGGGCTATGTCCAAGCAGCAATTTTATTTTTCAATATGTTCCATTATATACTTTCCCTACATTAATGTTGTTTACGCTGGATCAACATACTTAAGTTACAGTAAGCAAGTTACACCCACTAAGTTACGCCCAGTAAGTAAGTTACGCCCAGTAAGTTACGGTAACTAAGTTACTCCCAGTAAGTACTTAACAATTGTAAATACTTAAGTCACAAGGTAAGCAAGTTACAGTTTTTATACCTTTTTTCTTGTTACATTTACTTTATCTCCGCAGAAAAAGGGTAAACAGAAAGGGAATAGAAACTTCATAAAAATAGTTATCAGGGGCTTGTGATAATAGCTTACAAAGCAGTTTATGTTTTTCAAAGATACACAGTGCAAGCAAACAATGGTGCCCTTAAGGTGGCTTGTTAATCCTGTTTTCCATCAGGAGGTAGAACAAAGGCTTAGCTCCTGGGGAAAATATGGG
>CM052649.1:1128733-1140108 GCA_028533165.1 Leontopithecus rosalia
ATTATCCCCAGTGTCTACAGAGAACCAGATTACCCCCCAGTGTCTACAGAGAACCAGATTATCCCCGGTGTCTACAGAGGACCAGATTATCCCTCATTGTCTACACGGGACAGGATTATCCCCCAGGGTCTACAGAGGACCAGAATTCTTGGACTTACAGAGCAGATGAGGATATGTCCTAGGCTGCAGTGTCCTGGTCCTGGCTTCCCATGAAGCTTTAAGCCACACAGGCTACACTTTGTGTTCTTAGTTACACATTTACCCCAGCAGTGACCCGAAGCATCAAGCCCAGGACGACCTCATGGATAAACCATCTTGGGTGGGCTAAAGCAAACCTGTGGGTCAAAAAGCAGTACCAGGACCTGACCCAGACTATGCACAAATCCCTCACACCAGGGAAACCCAGGCCTGGGGGCTGAGCCCCAGGACGAGGTGATTTCTGCAACGCCGCCATTGTAGGGGTCGGAGGGTTCCACTGGGTCTCACCCCCTTACCCACTTTCAGGTCACTGGGGCCATCATGAGGCCTAACCAAACGCACCCGATGAGCGTGGATGACTCTGGAGGAACCCTTCTGAAGGTTTCCAGGGACACATTCTTGCTCCTTCAGAGTAATGGGACCAGCGGGTCACTCTGCTTCCTGATAAGGCAGTGATCCCACATGCATGTGCAGATAAAACTGCTTTCTCTCCACCCAGAATAAAAGAGGAGGCTCCCAGCCCTCCACCCAGCACCTGCAGCTGCTGACAGGGCCAGAAGCTTGTCAGGGCAGGGCCCACGTGCACACACAGTTGTGTGGAGGGCTCCCTGCCCTGTATGTCTAGTTATAACAGAGAGGCAGAAATCCAGGGGAACGTTCTACCCATGTATCTTACCCACCCATTGCACAGTTCTGGTTCAGAACCATAGCAACCTGCACACAGGACTCCTCCATCCTCCACCTGCACCGCCGAGAAGCCATCGCACAGCGAGCCTGCATGAGCCTGTGGTGGGGGACAGAGAGGAGGAAGCACGTCCCCAGCCGTTTTCTGCAGAACTCTGGATACTTTTGTGTTCTGTAGAGAAGGAGGATAAAGTTGATGAAAAATCCACAGAGGTTGCAGTGGATGGGGCACCGCAGGCCGGTCTCCCAGGGAGCTGGGCCCACTCTGACCACCTTCCCTGCCCCACAAGGGACCGGAGGGCCTCCGTGTAAGCAAACACCACAGGGCTGTGCCTGTGGGAGATAATGTGCTCCAAACACAGTCTCACCAACCCATCTGCCCTGCGACACCCAGAAGCTTGTCCAGGCGGAGAGAAAACAGTTCATCCCGAGCTTAGCAAATGATGCCATCAGTTGAAACAGGTTTGCTTCCACTGAGATATCTTTAACAGCACAGTGAGTTTTAAATAACGGTGGTTTTTAAACTGCTTACTTAAGGGTCATGAGTGCATTTCAGTGAGAACGCTTTGTTGACTTGTTTTTGTTTTTGTTTTGAGACGGAGTCTCGCTCCGTCGTCCAGGCTGGAGTGCGGTGATGTGATCTTGGCTCACTAAAACCTCCGCCTCCTGGGTTCAAGCCATTATCGTGCCTTAACCTCCTGAGTAGCTGGGATTAAAGGTGTGCACAACCACACCCAGCTAATCCTTGTATTTTTAGTAGAGACAGGGTTTTGCCATGTTGGCCAGGCGGGTCTCGAACTCCTGACCTCAAGTGATCCACCCACCTCGGCCTCCCAAAGTGCTGGGATTAAATGTGTGAGCCACTGCACCCAGCCAGAACTGTTTTTATAGCATCATTGTGTTTTAAGAAAACTTTGATGGCTTGTGACAAATAGCGTATAAATCAGGAAGTTTTGTGAGCAAAGCTGTGTGAAAGGATAATAAAATCTTGGGACCCCAGTGCACTCTGCCAAAAGGAAAAATTTACACTGGAAGCCGAATCATGCAAAAAGTGACCTTTCCTTTTGTTCCTCAGCAGAGGGCTATGGATAAAAGTGTCTCCGGTAGCTGCTCTCCATAAAGTGCCAATGTAACGAGCTCAAAAGGAACACATAACCCACCCCTCTGCCCCCCGCCTTTCTCCCATGTGGATTCCGTAACGGGTTCATACCCCTGCTCTTTCCCCTCCAGCCCACTTCCCCCGTTAAAGTTCAAAGCCCTCAATGTCGTCTTTGGAACAAGGCAGGGACCACAGATTGTTCCTGTGCTGCCGCGTTCTCCTTTTCCAGAAATGTCCTTAACTTCGGCAAAATAAGCTTCTAAACCAACAGAGACCTGACTCAGATGCTTTTTGGCTCATGGCTATGGAACCAGGACTGAGATCAAAAACAGGACACCAGCAGCCCCCTCTGTGGAGCTGTGACCTGACCCCTGTGGGAACCACTGTCCTGACCCAGATGCCCACTGGCACTGCTCAGTTCTGAATTCCATGCACATGGCCCCAGAAGGAGGCACCGGTACCCTCCTTCCTCCCGGCATCACGCCAGCCTCACCCTATCGCGGCCACACCTGAAGCTTCCTCGCTGTCACTGCCTTGTTGGGCTCTGTCCTGTGAACACACCACGGTTTATCCACCAACTCCGTTGTGAATGGGCCTTTGGGCTGTCTTCGGTTTGCCGCTGTGAATACACCTGCTGTGAACATTCAGATGCTCGTCTTTGGTGAATTTACATACACATTTCTGTCGGGCATGTGTTAGGCCTGCATGGCTGGCTCACTGAGTCTCCCATGTCCTGTTGCAGGACCCCTCACAGACACCCCAGCTCCCACTGCTCCACAGTTAGGACATGATTTGCTATTTCTGCCTTTCTCATCTGAGCCAGTCTAGTTAGAACAGAAGTTCCTAATCTTGGCATAAATCAAATTTCTCTGTGTAAGTTTCTGGTGGCTCTCTTTGTTCCATTGGTCCACGTTTCTTTCAAAAGTCCCACCTTGTGCTATTTACTGTAACTTTAAATTAAGGCACAATACCCAATAGTGATAGTCCTTTGACTTAGGTCTTCCTCAAGATTGTATTAACTACTACTAACTCTTTGTATTTAAAAATAATTTATTATACTTGGATACATGTGCAGAACGTGCAGGTTTGTTATATAGGTACACACGTGCCACGGTGGTTTGCTGCATCCATCACCCTGTCCTCTACATTAGGTATTTCTCCTAATGCTATTCCTCCCCTTGTCCCCTACACCCCAACAAGCCTCATCGTGTGATGTTCCCCTCCCTGCACCCATATGTTCTCACTGTTCTACTCCTGCTTATGAGTGAGAACATGTGGCGTTTGGTTTTTGTTCTAGTTTGCTGAGAATGATGGTTTTTATCTTCATCCGTGGCCCTACAAAGGACATGAACTCACTCTTTTTTATGGCTGCATAGTACTCCATGGTGTATATATGCTACATTTTCTTTATCCGATCTAATATTGGTGGGCATTTGGGTTGGTTCCAAGTCTTTGCTATTGTGAATAGTGCTGCAATAAACATATGTGTGCATGTGTCTTTATAGTAGAACGATTTATAATCCTTTGGGTATATATCCAGTTATAGGATTGCTGGGTCAAATGGCATTTCTAGTTCTAGATCCTTGAGGAATCGCCACACTATCTTCCACAGTGATTGATCACATTTACCCTCCCATCAACAGCATAAAAGCATTCCTATTTCTCCACATTCTCTCCAGCATCTGCTGTTTCCGGACTTTTAAATGGTCACCATTTTAACTGGCATGAGATGATATCTCATAGTGGTTTCAATGACTCTTTGTATTTTTATATAAATTTTAGAAATGAATTTTCAATGTCCTCATGCACACAACCTCTGGTGAGACTTTGATTGCAGTGAATCTATAAGTAACCTCCAAAATAATTAACATCTTTAAATATGAGACATCATATCCATGAATATGGTGCACCTCTGTATTCTTTAGGGCTTTAAACTTTTTCTGAATGATGTGTAGATTTTTGTAAAAGAGTTTAAATATCTTTGATTAGATTTTTCTTAATTATTGAATATTTTTGGTGAAATTGTAAACATTTAAAAACTTTTTTAGTTGTCTCTTGCTGGTATGTAGAAATACAATGGATTTTTACCATTTTTAAAAATTATTGTTTAAAAAAATTAACAGACTTTTTTTAGCACAGTTTTAGATTTACACAAAAATTGATCAGAAAGTACAGAGAATTTCCAAATTCATCCCCCACCCAGTTTTCCCTACTATTAACATTTTGCATTCATATGACAGATATTACAATTGCTGAGCTAATATTGATACATTATTTACCAAAGTTCATAGTTTACATTAGGGTTTACTCTTGGTGTTTCAAGTTCTATGGTTTGGACAAATGTATAGTGAGTGTATCCACCATTATAATGTCATCAAGATTTTCACTGCCCTGAAAATCTCCCATGCTCCACCTACTTATCCCTCTCTCTCCCCTGACCCTCTAACAACCACTGATCCATTTACTGTCACTACAGTTTTGTCTTCTTTAGAGCATCATACAGTTGGAATCATATACAAATGGCCTCCAAATTGCAAGGGTTCCACTTGTAAGATTTCTGATTGATCATGATACTTACACAACCACTCTGTTTTTCACTTTCAGTAAGTAATTCAATAAATTACATGAGGAGGTCAACCCTGTGTTACACAACAGGCTGGTATGAGATTATTTTGCCCAATTGCAGGCCAATGTAAGTGTTCTGAGCACATTTCAGGTGGGTTGGGCTAAGTTGTGATGTATGGTAGGTTAAGTGTATTAAATGCACTTTCAGCCTATGATATTTCCAATGTACCATGTGTTTATCAGGATGTAGGGCTGCCATAAATCTCTTAAAATATTTTACAGAGTTTGTCTCTTTTTGTCAACAATTATGCTTGTAACTGCAACTACCCTGGATGTTTCGCTATTCACAGACAACTTTTGTCTTGTTTAATCCTTTTTAAAGATGGTTTTGTTGATTAAAAGAGTCACACTCCAAAATATTTTAAGATATTTATTCTGAGCCAAATATGAGTGACCATAGCTCATGAGATAGCCATCAGGAGGGCTTGAGCATGTGTGCCCGAGGTGGTCAGGGTACAGCTTGGTTTTATATATTTTTTAGGGAGGCATGAGACATCAGTCAAATACATTTAAGAAATACGTTGGTTTGGTTCAGAAAGGTGGGACAACTCAAAGCGGGGGCTTCCAGGCTACAGGTAAATTTAAACATTTTCTGCTTGACAATTGGTTGAGTTTACTTGAAGACTTGGGATCAATAGAAAGAAAATATTCAGGTTAAGATAAAGGATTGTGGAGACCAAGTTTTATCGTGCAGAGGAAACTCTCATAGCAGACTTTGGAGACAACAGGTTGCAAAATATTTATTATCGGACTTAAAAGGGTGCCTGGCTCTTAGTTGATTATCTCCTGGATCTGGAAAGGAAGGCAGGAAAACAAAGAGGAAAGGGGATTTTCTGTAGGACGTGGATTTTTCGCACAAGAGCTTTTGCACGGCAATTTCAAGGCATGGCAATTTCAAGACATGGCAAGAAAATGTATTTTGGACTTAAATATTTTTTTCCTTATCTCATAATGTTATGCCAGAGTCAGACTGAAAAGTAAGTCATGATATATAGGGTCAAAGAAAACCCATCTGATGAGAATTTATGGTTTGTAGGGCATGACTACCTAGGCCCCCTAAGTAGAAATTTGGGTAAGATACAAATTCAGAGCTTAGTCCTCAGTTTACAATCAGCTATAGGACTTTGACAGGTGCTCTCAAATACAGGCTTCTGATAACTTTGCATATTGTGATGTTGGAATACAGGAAAATGTACAGGATTCATGAAGAGCTGAAATGCTTATGAATATCAAACAAAACAAGCATTAATTAAATGGACGGAACTGAGGAAACTGAAACAACCTTTTTGAGTTTTGATTGGAATATTGATGATCCTTGTTTTGTTTTTCAGAGTTAAGGAAACTTAATTTAAACTATTTATGGCCATTAACAATTGAGTAAAGTATACTCCTGTAAATAAAAATTTGGAACATGTTTGTTTCTCTCTGCCTGGTTCCTCTAGAATTTGGAAACTATTTGTGAGTATTCTTATAACAATAGAGTTATTTGCATCTGTGCATTAAGAATCCATTTTTCTTTTGCAACAGGACACAGTTGGAAAAACTGGTCATTTTACCTAGACTTTGACTGGAAGTGTTTGCTTCCCTTTGAGGAGTCAATCTTGACTTGCAGAGCTGATAAAAGCCCTATCGGGAAACTGGCTTCATACTCTTGCATATGCAGTCTCTGTACGGGGTTCCTGACCTGTGGTCAGTAAAGAATGTCACTTTCTAACAGGCTTGGGAGTTCCAAGTTTGTTTTGGGACCTTAACAGGAGAGAATCGCCCAACTCACAGGTGTTTGAGGATACAAACCCATGGTTGCGTTTGGCTTTAAAAAGATTCCTGTGGAACAAACTTCCACCAAAGCCAATCCAAAAGGCTTAAGTAGAAATAATTAGTCTTGATGCACTTTATGCAAATAATTAGGGCAAGTATAAAACTAAAGTCTATTTTGCAAGCAACTTGGTCCTATCATACTTTGGTTTTTTTAAACAAAAATGAGGACTAGAAAGAGATAAATTACGATCCAAAATTTATCAAACATATCATACATCTGTCGTTATATTCTAAATTCATTAGCTGTTTTTAGGTTTTTGCCTATGTTTTAGACTAACTCTGCTTGTTCCTGCAAACCAACCAGCAATCTCCAGCTGCAGCTCGGAAAGAACAAAAGGGATGGGTATGTAGAAATCCGGATCGATATTCTAGGTCTGAGCAATTATCCTGCAAATCCTGCCAGGTGACAGGAACAAACAGGATGCCCATCACCTGGAGGTTTCTGTTCGGGAAAGTAAGATCAAGGGAGCCAATAAAAGCCAAGCGCCACGCACCCAAATCCTAGCAAGCGTAACTGTAGCCACGAGTTACCTGGGTGTGTCACGAGACATCCCTTCCTCTTCCTGGTCGGAGGAGGACTCAGTTCCACAGTTTCATGTCAGCATCTGGCTTATGATAAGGAGTCCACGTAAACCCCCTTGAGGCACACTTTTTCCCACACTCAATTCCAAGCTTCGGCTCAAAGCCATAGGAGAGAGAACTGGATCTAAGGGACCCAGAGGCAGATGACAACAGAAGTTAGGAGACACAGTGCAGGTGAGCAGCTGATTCCTGCTGTTAAGCAAAGCCCACGCTTCTTGTTTCACGGACAAAGGCCACATTACTATCCGTGGCATAAATGAGGTCTCAGGAACTCCAAGGCTACCGACAGTAGGTGGGAAAGAGACATAGGTGGCAGCGGATAATTCCTATTCTCTAGGTCCCCTGCTCCATGGTGCAAGCCACTTTAACACCCATGGCAGCGCCTGCCAAGGTCGCTGCAACTCGGGCATGCAAGGCTGGAAGATGGAAAAAGGACACTCTCCCTTCTCCCCCTCACATACCCGGGTATCTGCCAGGAGGAGAAGGGAACCAGGGATGCCTGCTCCCCTCTTTCCAGATGGGCAGCCATTCATCTTCAGTCTGCGCCCCTTTCGAATGCATCCTGAACCCCGGGGACTCCTTTAAAAAAAGCCTTATTTTTTTCCTTTCTTCTCCTCTGTCCTCTCTTCACTAACAGGTAACTGTGTCTCTGTCTATGAGACACTCCCCTCGGAGGCCCACTCCGAACTGGAAAGAGTGAATTTCCCAAACCTCACACCGGGGGGTGCTTAGGCTTGAACTCAGGTCAGGAACCCAGGAGCCAGACATGCCGGCAAAGGTCCAGGGCTTGTTTTCGGTGTTCCGTTTTTGCCAGCTGGGCTTTTGGCTGCCTCTCCCTGCGCAAACTGGTAGGAGGCCTTGGGATTTCTGAGCGCTCCTGACCCCTCTCCTTGTTTTGTTTTGACCAGTGTTTTCTGACAACCTGGCTTGTCTCCTCTCGCCCTCAGGCCATCAATCTCCAAAGGGTGATGTAACCAGAGCCTCAGACGATGGTCCCCTGGACGGATCTCCAGGGAGTTCTGACCGCTGTCACCATCCTTATTCTAACAGCAGTTAGGTGGCCTTCAGAGGGGATGAGACAGCCAGGTGGGAGAGGGTCCCTGAGAAACTCCAACCAGCCTGCCCACTGAGGTGGAGCCTCAGGAAGCTCATGACGTTTGCAGCAGGGAGGACCCTGGGCCCTCCTCTTCCTTGTGGGACCTGGCAGGAGCCGCTCTAGCGGAGAAACCGGGCTGCTGGAGGATCCCTGTTTTCCTTTTTGCCCAGCAAAACCCTGCTTCACCCACGCTTTAGACCGTGTGAGAGTCTAAATTTTCGTGGTTGCAGGACGGACAAGAACGCTGTGTTTCAGTGAACTTAGGAAAAGTCCTGTAACGGTTAGAGTTTGTAACCTTTTCAAGCCTGATATTTCCTTACCACTACTGCGGCTTACATTAACATTTCGTATAATTACTGATGCAATTTTATTTAAATCTTTTCTCTTGCTATTTGTTTGCCTCCTTTGTTATGAACTGCCTGATACAGGTGCGGTCCGATGAGACTTTTACCTAATGGCTCTTGCAAAGCGATACTACTTTTCCGAAGACACTTTTGGTTGTGTCTTTCTAGATGTTTGTGCATCTCACCTACATTTCCAAAACATGCTGTTTGGTCAACACCTTCTCCACCTGAAAGCTCACTATATGAATTTGATAGAACAGGTGATATTTTGACTTGGCTTCAAGCAAAAACACAGTCACCAATTTGTCAACACGATCACTTTTCGTCGGAAGTTATCACATGGGACACATCGTGTGGTGCCACCCCACGTCTCGGTGAAGCAGTCTCTCCTTGTGACCTCACAGCAAGCGTGAGCGTGCGGGCAGCACGGGGACCCCGCCCGGCAGCTGCGATATTTCCAAGCCCATCCACGTCTCCTGCCAAGCCTTTCTTATGGCCCAGTGCGGTGTCTCTGCCATAGCTTTGTGTTTAAGGACAGCTTAACTGTGAGGTGACCACAAGCTCCAAAACCATGAAAAACTGGTGAAGAAAAGAGCCAGAAAGAAAAAGAAAGAATGAAAAAGCTTTCACCCAGAGCACCGGGTGTGACAAAGAGGGCTGAGAGGGGGAGGGGGAGCGAGCGAAGTCTGCCCGCTTCATCCTCAGTGTACACAGACCTTGAGAAGAGAACATGCTGAGTTCTTTGTAGGTCTGGAAGAGTGTGTCCTGCAGTGAAAGACTTCACACAGTTGATGTGTCTTGTGTCGTATACAGTGGACAGAAAAACTGATGGTTGATAACCATTCCCAGCTCTGATCATAGAGCAGAAAACCCCATCGGCGCTCACAGCACTCACGGTGAAGTGGGTGTCTTCAGGCTCACTGCTGCTGTGGGAGAGGCATAAAGTCATGGGAGAGACAGCGTCTGCTGCCTCTAAGGAGAAAACGTTCTCAGGGAGCCTGCTGGGCTCTGACAGTTCACCTATCTGTTGAACACCACACAGGCCCTCCCCATGCTGGGCATCATCTCTTGCAGGCAGCCTCCCCCACCACCGCTGCATTTGCATTTGAATGCTGCCATCCAATGCTTACAGTTTAACCGAGAGAGGCGCCAAAGCAGTGACCTCAAGCTTAGTGGCTTCGTGGGCACCAGACTCAGGAGAATGTGAAGGCCAGACCTCCTCCTTTGTAGAAACTGAAGCTCTGTTGTTCCTGTGGGTTTACGCGGGAAGGAACCATTGCTCCCTTTAAAAATCCCTGCTGCCGTGAAGAAAGAAGGAAAGATCCCTGCGGCTGCTCTTCTGTTTTAGATTAGGAGATACTTACGCAGGCTTGCAGCAAGTGTCCATTGTGTGATGTTGGGTTTGGGGTTCTGTTGGTCCTATCATCCAAATAGTGAACACCGCACCCAGTAGGGAGTTTTCAGCCCTTCCCCACCTCCTCTCCCATTTGGGAGTCCCCAGTGTCGACTGCTGCCCTCTTGATGTTTGTGTACACCCAGTGTTTCGCCCCCACATGTGAGTGAGAACATGCAGGATCTGGTTTCCTGTTCCTGCATTAATTCACTTGGGACAGTGGCTCCACCTGCATCCATGTTGCTGCAAAGGACGTGATTTTGTTCTTTTTCATGGCTGTGTAGTATTCCCTGGTGTGTCTGCACTGCATTTCCCTTATCCAGCCCAGCACTAATGGGCATCTGGGTCGAGTCCAGCCCTTTGCTGTTGTGAGCAGCAGCTTGCTTCTAATAACACGCTGTTCATTCTCATTATTCAAGGTGGTTATCATCCTTTACCTGTGCCAGGTGTGGGCTGGCTCCCTGGCCGGGCTGCAGGCTGGTGGGCCTCTCACTGGCAGTGGCAGGGAGGCTGGAGTGGGATTTCCTCTTCAGAAGGCTCCTGGGGCTCACAGTCAGGTGATGCATCTTCACTGAGCATCTACTCTGCACCAGGCACTAGTCCTGGGTTCGGACTTCCCATCTGCAGGGTTCACAGCTCTGAAGATGTGCCCCGGCTGCCCCAGCTGCCCCTGCACCCTGGAAAAGGTAGTGCTTCCCATCAGTGCCTTGAGGGCCTCTGCTGGTCCCCGTCTCCCACGTGCACCTGTGCAGCACGTGATGAGTGGACTGCGTGCATGAGCTCTCACAGCGGGACCCGCAGCACAGCAGAAGCCGTCCTGCATGGCTGCGGAGCTCGCAAGGTCTGGTCCTGACGAGAGAGCAGACAGGAGGCAAGTGCAGCCGCTCCCCGTCACTCATGGCTTCTGTCTGCAGATCGGCCTGTCTGCTAGGGTTTATGTGCAACTCTGGAAATCAGTGCTCACTGCAGTCATGCTCATTCACAGACCTGCATAGAGCAGTGAATAATTCGAGGCACCCAAGGCTCCCAGCCAAGGCCAACGAGACCACACTCTGCCTCCTTGTTCAGCTCATCCTGTGACCAGGTTCCTGTGACCACCTATGTGGTGCCAGGTGCCACGTTTGTCACATTTTCATGCTTTTTTTCTGGTGATCTCTGTGTCTTAAATGGCCCTGCGTGTCTGCCGAAGTGTTGTCTGGAGTTCCTAGCCCAGGCTAACCACAAGAGAAAACATCAGACACATCCCCCAAAACACCTGACCCAGACTCCTAGCGGGGACGGGGTCAGAAGGACAGTCTGAGAAACTGTCACAGCCAAGAGTGGCCTGAGGAGGCAGGAGGGCGCAATGTCCACTATGTGAGGTCCTGGATGGCCCCGACACAGAAAAGGGACATTGGGGAGAAACTGAGGCAGCCTGAATGAAGCAAGGGTTGTCTTTAATGATGATGCATCAGTATCGGTTGCTTAATTGTGCAAATGTCCTTTGGTAAGGTGAGATGTTAACAGGGGTAGTGGGTTAGAAAGTGGGGTAGGAAG
>CM052649.1:1140608-1154248 GCA_028533165.1 Leontopithecus rosalia
GTGTGTGCTGCTTGTGTGTTAGGTGTTATGTGCCAGTGTGTAAATGCCTCTGAGTGTGCACTGCTTGTGCGTTAGGTGTTATGTGCAGGTGTGTAAATGCCTCTGAGTGTGCCTGCCTGTGTGTACCCATACACTATTCCTGTCACCAGGTTCTCAATCTTAGATTCTTACTAAGATCCCCCTCGGAGGTTTTGGGAAAGTCCCTGCTGGCCCGAGTTCTACACGCACTGAACGCTCAGGATGCCAGGGCGCCTGGTGGATGGTATCGGTTGGGGCTTCGGGCAGGGGTTTGCTACCTCCCAGGGTGCTCGGGGTGCTCTCACAAGCAGGTCCCATCAGGCCCTGTGACAAATACCCTGTGACAAAACCTTAATGGGCTTTGTCTCCAGTAGGGCTGGGGAGAGACCACCTGCTTTTGCCGACAGAATCACCTTGGGAGGCGGCCACACTCATCATTCACTCATTGTCTGCAGCTGCGTTTGAACAACAGCGGAGCTGAGCCGTCAAGACAGAGACTGTGTGGCCGCAAGGTGGAAAGAACTTGCTCTCTGACCGTTTAGGAACAGGCCTGCTCCTGCCCGTGCATCTGCGGCCTGCAGAAGCTACAGGTCACCTGCAACTCATGCCTCGGTCCCCAGAGTCTCAGAGAGGAGCCTCCAGGACCCCAGGAGTGGAAACATTTGCAAAGAAAAGTAACTTTATATTTTCTAGAAAAAGAGTTGTACAATATCATTTAATTATTCCAAGACAGTGGTAAAGCCCACATTCTCGACACATTCTCATGGTATTATCAGCCCATTCCAGCGAGAGAGTGTTTATTTTGACAAATGCAGTGTCTTCTTGAAAACTGTTAAAAATTAGTATTCAGTTTAAATATGAAAAGTGATTGCTGCACGTGATCAGTAAATTCCACAGTATTTAAACTCTTAAGAGTCTCCTTTCTCTTCAAATACATTTTCCACCCAAAATGAAAACACAGTGGTAAGTGTTTACAGAATGGTTTTAAAAATATTATTTTAAAAAGTCCATTCTTGCATAGAGTTTGGCAGCAGAGCAAAATGAAATCCATCCAAATGAAATGTTTTACCATGTCAGTTCCATAACGAGGAGCTGGCGAGGCCAATGAGATGGGGAGGGGGTGACAGTCACATTTGGTTTAATTTATAGCAAGAAATCCAATCCAGTGCATTTTAAAATTCAGGAAATACTAAAACGTAGACTGGAGGGCCAATTCCTCATGGACTGCACAGCCCATAATCAGTGGCTGACTTAAAACCTGACCAATATGAACCACCCAACTAATGAGACTTGAAAAACACGTGTAACTAACTAATAAAAGTAAATGTCGTAGTTAGAAACGTATTGAAATAAAAAGGGAGCACTAAAGGTGAGTCTTCTCAACAAGCTGCCAACATGCTCCCCAGCAGGGCCACCCTGCTTGAGGACCCTGAGTCCTTAGGGAGAAGGGCTGTGGCCTCCCGACAGGAACCCTGGCGGCGTCAAGGGGAAGGATTTTGTTCATCCGTCCCCTTCTCTCCCATCGTTTGCAAGAGAGGACTAAAGTCAAAATCCTGGTGAGTTCCGTGGTCTGGGTTAGCATTACACAGACTCATGGTGCTGAGGACGGAAAACTCGTCCTTTCCCTGTAGTGTCTGACCACGCTTCTCTGACTGGGGTCTGGGCGAGGAATGCCTTGGCCAGGCCGGGGGTGGGGAGAGGGGTTTGTGTCGCTGTCTCGGCTGAGGCTCCAGCAGTGTCTCTGGGGCATGTCCTGAGTTCCTACATGCCCTTGGGGCTCTTCTGGGCAGCATGGACCCTGCGGTTCTGCATGTCACCGACTCTTTGGGGTGTCCACAGCCTTTGCACTCAAGGCTGGTCTGACAGGCTTGGCAAGGGCAGCATTACAGCACGTTCACGCGGCAGCCCCGGTCACCTGGTGGCTCCATCTACAGACTTGATAGTGGAGGGTGCAGTGGGCTTCTCCCAGGTTACCTGCTCGAGCAGGGTTGCTTGCTGTGCAAGGTGTGGTCCCTGGGCGGCCACATCCCTTCACCTGGACCCCACGAAATCCGCAAGTGCATTTCAACAAGGTCCACCTCCCAGGTCTGAAGCGCAAACCACTGCCTGAGTCCCACCTGCTCACCGCACCTGCTGTCTGTCTGTCCCGCTGGCTCTGTGGGCAGCCTCAAAGGATCCCCTGTTGCCTGCCCTCCTGGAGGGGCACCTGGCCACAGCGGTGGTCACCTGTGTTCTCACAGTGGTCTTAGATTCCAGAGGCAATGGGATGGCTCTTAGTGTGAGGACCCAGAATTTCCAGTCTGATCGGATTAAGGAATGGGGTGTATTAGATATTTTTAAAAAATTAACACTGTTTTATTTTATCTCAGCATAACATTTAAATGATATAGAAGTTTACCAAATAAAAGTGAAAGCCAGTCCTCACACCCTCCAGCAAACCACCAGGTTCCCCAGAAGTGGTCTTCAGTAGCAGTTCTGTGTGCACTTTTTTTTTTTTTCGAGACAGAGTTTCCCTCTTGTTACCCAGGCTGGAGTGCAATGGCGCGATCTCGGCTCACCGCAACCTCTGCCTCCTGGGTTCAGGCAATTCTCCTGCCTCAGCCTCCTGAGTAGCTGGGATTACAGGCACGCTATTTTTTTGTATTTTTAGTAGAGACGGGGTTTCACCATGTTGACCAGGATGGTCTTGATCTCTTGACCTTGTGATCCACCCGCCTCGGCCTCCCAAAGTGCTGGGATTACAGGCTTGAGCCACTGCACCCGGCTGCACTTTTTTTTTTTTTGAGACGGAGTCTTGCTCTGTTGCCCAGAGTGGAATACAGTGGCATAATCTTGGTCCACTGCAACCTCTGCCTCCTGAGTTCAAGTGTTTTTGGCTAATTTTTGTATTTTTAATAAAGACAGGGTTTCACTGTGTTGGCCAGGCTGGTCTTGAACTCCTGACCTCAGGTGATCTGCGGGTCTCAGCCTCCCCCAGTGCTGGGATTACAGGAGGGAGCCACCACGCCCGGCCTCTGTGTGCACGTCCGTGTGTATGTGTTTGTGCATGTGGAAATCTATTTTTAAGCTTAAACGGGATGTGACTGCTCTGTAGCTCATGTGTTTACTGTCTCCACACGCCTCCCACAGCAGCAGGCACAGTTCTGTTTTGTCCTTTAAATGGCTGCCTGACCCTCCATCCTACGGACTCGGCAAAATTGGTGGAACTTTCTCTATTCATGGCCAGGGTTTGGCACAGTAGGTGACGGAAGCCGGAGCCACTGTGCCGAGTGGAGGAGGCAGACGCAGGGGCAGGGGTCACTGTCAAGGCTGGACATGGGCGGGGCTGGCCTGCTGGTTATAGTGGCTCCTGTGTAGAGGTCTGTCCCCGCAGAGGGTTGTGAAATTAAGGAGAAGAGAGGAGTGGCATCACAGGTATTTTCCAGGCAACCTTCTCCCTGTCGAGGGTGTCTAAAAGCAATGCCCGGTTTCCTTACCCGTTCACCACACTGACCATCTCCGCGTGGCAGGCGGTCAGCTCTGCCTGCGCTTTTATGGCTGCCCCCGACAGTCAGCACGTGGAGTTCCTACAGACTTCAACTGACCCCCTTCCCCTTCAGGAGACAGGCTCGGATCTGGGGTTGGGCTGTGCCCAGGGAAGGGAAATGAGAATGGTCACAAACCAAGGTCACCCCTGACCTGGCAAGGTCGGCAAAGCCAGCTACTGACCGTGCCCAAAGGATGAGACAGTTTAAGGTTGAAATACAGACTCGAAGAAGGAGATTTTCAGCCCTAGGTGTGGCTGCCTCCCTCCTCCCTGGAAGCCACACTGAGGACCCCACCCAGACCCTCGGGAAGCACTTGCCTCTGGGTGTGGGGTTCCTCCTGCAGCAGAACTTCTCCCAGGATTCGGAGAGGTGGCAGCAGTGGCGCTGGTGCCTCCAGACCTGGCAGCTCATAGCCTTTTCCTCCCACCCCTGGGTTTCCAATGGAGTTGGCAGCCATGCAGGACACAGCTGTTGCTCAGTGCGTTTCCCTGCTTGACATCAACCTGCATAGCTCGCTCTGGAGTCCCAGACCGGCCCCTTGGAAAAGCTGCCCGTCCTCCTCCCGTTTCCTGCCTTTCTTTCTGACTATGGCTACACCTCTTCCGACACTGAGGGTGGCTGTGCCCAGCTCTGCCCGGTGTGTGCTGGCCCTATGTGTCACGCACACAGGAAAAGGCTCTCTGTCTCTGGGGTCTCCAGGCACCCCCCAAATCCTGCCGCTGTTCCAGAGTCTGAGCCTGGAGCCCTTCTGCCCTGAGACTCTCTACTGAAGTCTGAGAGTGACAAGCCACTGAGGGCCGTGGGACGAGGGCCTACATCTCTGAGTCCTGCTCCGATGGAAATGGACAGAGACCACGTTTCTGAGTGCTGCTGGGGGACTGAGAGACATGAGCGGAACACGCCCCTCTCTGCTGGAGGCCGTGTCATTTAGGAAGTGGGTTGATTTCTTCGGGTCCAATGCGGTTGCCTGTCCAGCTAGAGGACAGGGAGCTAGAGAACCGGTCAGCCGCAAGGCCCCGCATGTCCATAGAGGGCAGTCTTGGTTTACTGAATGGACTCTATGCTCCAAATTGCGTTTGTTCTCACTTAGTAGGAAAATATGCTGTAAATTTGCCATTACGACACAATCAACATGTCTTTTTTATGAAGAATGTCGTAGGGCCAATTATTTAGGTTTCTGTTACAGCTGGGTGTTGTTGCTTTAGAACAAACAATACTCCCTTTCTGCGGCAGAAACAGCATATGTTGGTTTGAAACGAAACCCAGCGCTCCTGGATGGCGAGAATGCCCGGGCGAGGCGGGTCTTGATAGAAGAAAATGGGGAGGCAGCTGTGTGGCCGCCTCTTCCCTGACGGTAGCGTGAGCGAAGCCGTGTCCGTGAGAGGAGGATTTGGTGCAGACAGCCTCCCTCCGTGTCTGCCTGCCCTGCTGTTTTCTCTTGCAATGTCCTCCTCCATGGAGGCCCAGGGGGGCACAGCTCGTCCCCTGGCACTGCCAAGGCTGAGGACGCCAAGGCGGGAGCCCCAGGCTGAGGACGCGGCTGGAGATGAGCCGCTATAAAGCACAGTGGAGCCTGGACCACAGTCTCGGGGCCATGGGAGTAAGTGCCTGCTGAGGCTTTAGCCCGGTCGTCCTCTGCTTGCAAAATCGCAGAAGGCCCTTGAGCAAGCTTCGTAAAGAAAGTTGGTTGCAAAGAAGTGATGAGCTCTGAGAAAGGACAGTCTTCCTCCCGGGACTGTGCGATTTGCTGGCTCGGAGGAGCAGCAGCAGAAGAGGTGGCCGCTTTCTCCGGATGCAGCCATCAGTGAGACTGTGCTGGAGCCCCACTGGTTTATACCTGACTTGGATGACTTGTTGGCTCCACTGCTCCTTATTACTGAAAACAAACGGGGAGCAAATAACCCCGTGGCTCCAGCACCTCCCTTGCTCCTCACCCGGTCGCCTGAGTTGGAGTCCTGGCTTCCTCCCCGCCTCCTCCTGTCCCCACCTCCAACACCACAAGCCCGACCATCCTCCCCTTGGGTTCTGCTTCTCCAACATCATTGCCAAAACCTCATTCATTACAAATTCCAGTTTTGTCCCAGAATAACAAGCACAGCTAGGAATTCTTGGCCACTCGCTGGGCTCCGGCCCTGCCCTGTGCTGGCTGGTTGGCCCAGGAGCCCCTCCTCCTCCCCCTGGCATGCCTGGATTCTCTGCAGGTTTCGGGGTGATACACCCACCTGTCCTTCTTCCCTCACAGGTGCTGGGCTCCTGAGGCAGGGCTCAGTGCACATGGTCTCAGCATCCTGCCGGTGCCAGTGAGTGGCAGCAACGTGGTGTCTGACTGATTTATGAAAGAAAGCAGGAGCTTTCAGGCAGGAGCTGGACACCAAGCTCCCCACATTCCTCCTGGGTGGCCACCTCAGTCTGTGTCCACCAGGGAGGAAGGTATGCAGAGCTACAGAGCCACATGGGGTGGACCACGGCATGGGCACCTCCCAGCTCCCCCTGCGTAATCCCCACTTGGGCACAACGTGGGGCCAGGTGTCAGGTGGAAATCTTATCTTTGGCGCTGCTGATCCCACGGTGGAGGAGGCGGGGCTGTTGCAGCAGCCTAGGTGGGAGCTGCACGCAGCTCTGGCCACACGTCTCACGGGCCTTGTCCTAGCCTGTTTCTCTCACCATCTCTCGACAGTTAGGGAGGTTATGTGTTTTTGTTTTTGTTTCTGTTTTTTTGAGAGGGAGTTTTGCTCTTGCCGCCCAGGCTGGCGTGCAATGGAGCAATCTCTGCTAACTGCAACTTCTGCCTCCCAGGTTCAAGCAATTCTCCTGCCCCAGTCTCCCCAGTAGCTGGGATTACAGGCATGTGCCACCACGCCTGGCTAACTTTGTATTTTTAGTAGAGACGGGATTTCTCCATGTTGGTCAGGCTGGTCTCGAACTCCTGACCTCAGGTGATCTGCCGACATAGGCCTCCCAAGTGCCGGGATTACAGGCGTGAGCCACTGTGCCCAGCCAGGGTAAAGTTATGTTTTTAAAGCTCTTTTTGCTGACTTCAGTGGTATGACAGACTCCCAGAGACCAACCCAGTAGGAGGATTTGAATCCTTAGGGATCTGTCCCTGCTCCCCCCGCCACACCTCCGACAGGGTGGTAGTTGGGCCGTTGCCAGGGCTGGGTCTGGCTCTGTGGGTTCAAGGCCTTGCTGCCTTCTCTTGGTCTTCCCTTGGTCTTCCTGTCACCCTTTGTTCCTCCTAGTTACAAAATGGCTGCTGGAGCTCCAGATGTTGGTCAGAGCCCTTCTGAAGGTGAATTTTATGTGTCAACTTGGTGAGGCTGTGGTGCCCAGCTGTTGAGTCAAATGCCAGTCTAGATGTTTCTGGGAAGGTATTTTTTAGTGATTAACATTTAAATTATTAGACTTTGAGTAAAGAGATGACCACCTCCCCTCCCACCATTGTGTGGTGGGCCCCATCCAATCAGTTGAAGGTCTTAGGAGCAAAGACAGGTTTCTCCTCAAAACTGTGCCACACACATCCTGCCTGTGTTACTGGTCACCCCAGCAGATTCCAGACTCAAGACTGCAATAGCATCTGGGCCAGGTGCGGTGACTCCTGCCCTAATCGCAGCACTTTGGGAGGCTGAGGTGGGCAGATCACTTGAGGTCAGGAGTTCAAGACCAGCCTGGCCTACATGGCAAAACCCCATCTCTACTAAAAATACAAAAAACATTAGCTGGGTGTGGCGGTGTGTGCCTGTAGGCACAGCTACTTGGGGGACTGAAGTGGGAGAATCACTTGAATCTGGGAGGCAGCGTTCCAGTGAGCCGAGATCACAGCACTACACTCCAGCCTGGGCAACAGGGCGAGACTCTGTCTCCAAAGGGGAAAAAAAGCGCAACATCAGCTCTCACTGAATTTCCAGCCTTCTCTAGAGAGCTCTGATTGCGTCAGCCCTGGATCCGTTCCTGTTCCCACCTAGAGGGCAGGTGGCCCATCCCAGCTGTGGAGATGAAAGAAGGGGTGTGGTGTCTGTTGGGTTCTCCCCACAGGTTCGTAATCCAGATACGGTGGAACCAGAGAGAACCAGGGCATCCAGAGTTTCCCCACCCAACAGCGTGCCCAACACCGTGGCCGGGTGACAGTCCCATGCTTTAGTCACCACGGACAGGGCAGTCCTGGAAAATCAGACCTGAATGCAGGAGCCCAGCCTGCAGGCTTGGAAGTTTTCCCTGAGCATTTGGTATTAGATTTGTTTGCAAAGCGCTCAGATAACTAGGAAAATAGGAAGATTTTCCAGTATTTAGCAGTCCCTAAAATCCCCTTTCTGTTTCACTGCACAGGATCTCACAGGAAGGAGGTTGACACAGTGTTAGGATCTTCTGCTGTTACAGTCATCACTGCCCTTCACGCGATCATGTGAGAAAAAATAAAACCATTCTAAAAAAGAAGTAATTTTTGATTGGACTGGAAACTAATTCTTATTTAAATCTGTTATATTTCTAGATACATACAATATTTATTCATATAAATGGAATAAAATATTCTTATAAATGGAACCCACAAGGTTAATTTAGCAGAGTACTGCTCATAAACAGAAAATGCTGTGCTCTAAACAAGCAGAAAATATGGTGCTTTTCAAAATAAACTCTGTATTTTACACACAGAATTTTCAGTGTTAATTAAAATTTGGAAAAATCAGATGGTGTAAAAAAGTAGCTTTATTCACTTTTTCTTCTGAAACAAAAAAATAGAAATCTCAGTTTGGTTAAAGTATTATTTTGGTTGAGAGTGAAAAAAAGAGAGAGAAAAATCCTTATTAAAAAGCAGCAAAAACAGCAGAAACAAAATCTTGTGAAAGTAAGAGTCACATCTGGAGAGAGAGCTCACAGCCCGGGCGGTGTTTCCCCGGCTGGCGTGGGCAGGGCTCCTTCTGGCTGACGTGAACTCACTGGTTCCATGCAGAGGAGAAAGGATAACATGGGAGCTACTGTAACAGGTGCCCGGGCCGGCCGTCTCGGAGGAAGGCCAAGCCCTGGAGGACCCTGCGTGGGGGGCGGCCCCCCTGGCCTAAGAAGGACCAGGGAGAGTTCCTTGAGGAATACATGAAAGCATCTCTGCATTGATAACGGTTTACATGGATTTTGCAGAGATGAAGAGTGAGCCAGCAGGAGCACCACTGAGGGTGTGTGGGCTGCTGCAGGGGAGGGGAGGCTGGCCCGACGCCCCTCCTCAACCTGCAGGGGAGGCTGACCCTGAGCTAAGGGAGCCCTGGGATGGGGGACGCCAGACACAGAAGGCCACACAGCGCACAGCTCCTTTTCCATGCAGTACCAAGAACCAGGAAACCCACAGAGCACAATCCCTTTACACGCAATACCCAGAACAGGGAAATCCACAGAGCACAATCCCTTTACACACAATACCCAAAACCCATAAATCTGCCGCGACAGAAACCAGGTTAGAGGCTGCCTGTGGCTGGGAGAGGGGGACAGGAATGACTGTTCATGGGGAGGAGGTTTTGTTTTAGAGAGATGAAGACATCCTGAAGCCAGAGGTGGCAGCTGTCCATTGTGAGGGAGATAAAAGCCACTGAGTTGCTCTCCCTAAAATGGTTAATTTTGGGTTGTATGAATTTCACTTCAGTTTTGAAAAGAGGAACAAGACCTCGCCCCATCCCCTGAGGCCACCAGGACCCCTTGAGGTATAAAATGTGCGTGCAAAGGGCTCACTATGATTCTGACCTTGGAGTTCACCTCCTCAAGCTTCAGTTTCCTTGTTCGTAGTTTGTTTTCGTGTGTAAGTGTCTGGGGGAGAGGAGAGCACCTCGGAATGGGGAGATGTCCTTTAGATCGTTGATGGTGAAAGAAAAGGAAAAAGTCGCTGATGATAAGGCCACCACTGACGCAGGGTGTTCTCAAAGAGTCAGAAGGAAACAGAGACCAGAAATTGCCATTTTTTTAAATTGAACTTTACTATAGCAAATCAGAGATCACAGTTTCATCTCACGGTGTTTTGTGGGGATCCTCTGAGATCGCGGCGGAATGGTGAGCACAGTGTGGCTCATCCAAATCAACAGCTTAATTCTACGCCTGTTTTCTATAGCACAGAATAACAATGTGCACCTTTAAATGTCAGGTGACTCTGCAGTCCATACGAGGTGTGATTGATCAGATCCATCTAGCTGATAGGAAAGCGGGGTGTCATGATTCATCCAGCTGCTGAGGAGAGCAGGGGCGGTCCCACGGGAGGCCGCTTGGTAGGGCTCGGAACCCCGCCAGCAGCAGGACAGGGTCTCAGTCACCGAGGATTGGCCCAGGTTGGGAAGCACCTCGTGGGGCACATCCAGGACAAGCACCCGGTCAGATCTCAGCCACATGAGGGCTCAGCTTCCAGGGCGGGCTCACGGGGGTGCAGCGGGAGTGAGGTGAGTCCTGAGAGTTGCCGTGAGGCCTCGAGGTTGTAGTACGAGGAGCTGCAGGATGCATGCGGAATCGAACCAGGTCCATTGCCAGAACACAATGGAAAGCCAAACACTGAAGCTCGGGGTTTTGCAGCAAGGAAGGCTTATTGCAAGTCGATGGGCCAGGAGACAGGAGGAAATGTCCAGTTCTGCCTCGTGAGCTGGGATTGGACCCAGTCGTACAAGCGTCCGGTAAGGAGGTCTGGTCTGACTGCATCCTGACAGGGGCTTATGCCCGGGCCCCACCTGGACCCTGCCGTGCGGCGTCCACTTCATTCAGTCCCCATTCCCGGCCCCAGCACCGAGGTTCCCCCGTGTTGTACGAGTGGCTTGTCTGGGCATGCTCAGGTTATGTGACCTTCAGCCTGGGGGTCCACAGCAACTGCAGAGCGCTCATGACTCCATTGCACGGACGTTGAACCAGATTGGTCTGATGTGGCTAGAGCTGGGCATGGTGGATCCTGCCTTGGCCAGAATTACCTTCAAAGTACACTTGGAAATGAATGCGCTGCGGTGGGCTGAGCACAGGCGGCTGCCAGGTCCTGGGGGAGGTGGACCCGCTTCATGCATGTGGCTCATTGATCTTGCCAGAAGGTTCGTTGTGATCCACCTCAGCACTTCTCAAGGCCAAGTGCACTCACTACACCATGCTTTTCCGAGGCTGCCGAGCCACTGCCACACCCAGGAGGCCTGGACTCCGCAGCCTTGTCAAATCCCTCTCACCCCTGGGTCTTCATTATTCTCATCCTGGATCCCACCTCCCACACAGGTGACGTGCTGGGAGCTCAGCTTGAGACCCTCCAGGGTGCAAGTGTTCACTATGAGTGAGGGAAACCGAAAAAGGAGGCGAAGAAGGGAAGGCGTGGCTACTGGATAAAGACTGTCCCTTACACTGAAATCTGCCCACGTGTCCTCTATAAAAGCACAAAGAAAACAAAACCAAACCACCCACAACCAAACAGAACACAGAGAATGAATAACACAAACCTCAACTGACACATAAAAGGTGGAACAAGCATCTGAACCCGTCGGAGCAGGCTGAGTTGGAGCGTGCTTGGGAGACAGGAGGGTGTGCAGTGCCGTGCGCAGAAGCCTGTGACGTTCACAGGGGTGTCGTCTGCGCCCGAGAGAGGGAGACAAAGAGGAGGCCCAAGGTGGGGTGGACCTGAAAGCTGTGCTGGGAGCTGAAAGGACGGTGCTTGGGAAGCGCACAGGACCCGTGGATGCAGTCTTGCGGGCAACCGTCTGCGGGAGGAAAGCTCCTTGGAAGGGAGAGATGCCCCTTCCATAAGGTGCTACTGAGCCCAAAGAATCAGGAGGAAACAGGCCCCCAAAGCTGCCATTTATTACACAAATCGAACTTTACTACAGCCAATGAGAGGGTGCTCCTAGACTAAAACGTTCAGAAAAACATCCAGACCCCTCCACAAGGCATCAGCTCCTGCTGGTCCAGGAAAATCTGACACAAATAACCCTGAACAAAGTAAGAAATCAGCATCCAGCCATGAGAATTGACTGTAAGAGCGCCAAAATTGAAAATAAGAACAGAAATTGCAGCAGGAGAGAAACCTACCTCAAAAAACCCTCAAAGCAAATGAAAAGCATAACACAACCCACCAGTACAAACGAAATGCAGGTAAACCAGCAATTGCAGGTGTCAAAGGTCATCACAAATCAGAGGCTCAAAAATTCAGAATACAGACAGATAAATACAGGGAGGTATAAAATTACAGCCAGCAGCATTCAAGTAAGGAACTGAAGAAAAGAGGCCAAGGCGGGCAGATCAAAAGGTCAGGAGTTCGAGACTACCCTAGCCAACATGGTGAAACCCCATCTCTACTAAAAATACAAAAAAATTAGCCAGGCATGGTGGCGCGTGCCTGTAATCCCAGCTACTCAAGAGGCTGAGGCAGGAGAATCGCTTGAACTGGGGAGGAGGAGGTTGCAGTGAGCTGAGACTGCGCCACTGCACTCCAGCCTGGGAGACAGAGCGAGACTCTATCTGAAAAAAACAAAAACAAAAACAAAGAAACGGAAGAGCACCATAATTCTTGCCTATAGTTTCAGTACTTTGGGAGGCTGAAGTGGGAGGATTCCTTGAGCTCAGGAGTCTGAGACCTGCCTGGGCCACATGGTGAAACCCTGTCTCTACAAAAAATACAAAACTTGGCTGGGTGTGGTGGTGCACACCTGTAGTCCCAGGTACTTGGAAGGGCTGAGGTGGGAAGACGGCTTGAGCCCAAGATGCAGAGGTTGCAGTGAGTCAGGATCACACCACCGCACTCCAGCCTGGATGACAAAGCCAGACCCTAACTTTTCTCAGTTCAGGAACGATAAGAAAATTTAATTCTACCTGTTGAAAGATGCCCATTGTGTCCTCAAGAAAATCAACTTGGAACATTGAAATCAAATACAAAAATTGAGGGATGACACTGAAGGTCTCCTAAGGAGAGATGATTACTCTAACGCCTGTATTAGACATGAAGAAAAAGTGTAGAATCAATTATATCTTTGCTTCCACCTTAGGGAGCTAGCTAAAAAAAAAATAATAATTAAGGTCAAGATAAGTAGGAAAAAAAGAGAAATAATAAAAATATAAGGAAATTTAATTAAATGTAAAACAACAGAGAAACTACAAAGCCAGAATTTGTTATTTGTAAAGATTAAGTTCAGTGCAATGGCTCACGCCGTAATCCCAGCACTTTGGGAGGTCAAGGCGGACCAATTTTGGCAACATGACAAAATCCCGTCTCTACAAAAAATACGAAAATTAGCTGGGCATGGTGGTTTCAACACCTGTAGGAGGAAGCTACTTGGGAGGCTGAGGTGAGGCTAAAGCCTGGGAGGTGAAGGTTGCAGTGAGCCAAGTTTGTGCCACTGCACTCCTGACTAAGCGACGGAGCGAGACTCTGTCTCAAGGAAAAAAATGATTTATGAAACTGTAAATCCCTTAACAAGACTGATAATTTAAAAAAATAAAAAGACAAATCAGCAATATCAGGAACGAGGAAGGGCTACCACAACAGGTCCTACAGACACGGGTCATGGGTGTTGGCACAAACAACTTCACACCGACGTGTTTGAGGCTTAGATAAAATGGACATGTTCCTCGAAAGACACATGTGACCAAATATACCCAAGCAGAAACAGAAAAGTTAAGCTGCCCTCTATTTGTTAAAGGTATTAATTCATAGTTAAACTTTTTGCAAAGAAAAGTCCAGGCCAAAACAACTTCTCTAGTAAATTCCATCTAGTATATAAGAAAGAAATAACACCTATTCTATATAAACTTGTGGTGGGGGAGACCCCATAAGTGCCGGGGCAGGAGTCACAAGCCTCAGCCTGTTCTCATATAAATAATGAAGAAGAAAATAACTAGAGATATAACTGTAGTAGTTATTCACAGGGGACCTTGGTTATTCACAGGGGACCTTGGTTATTCACAGGGGACTTGGTTATTCACAGGGGACCTTGGTTATTCACAGGGGACTTGGTTATTCACAGGGACCTTGGTTATTCACAGGGGACCTTGGTAATTCACAGGGGACCTTGGTTATTCACAGGGGACCTTGGTTATTCACAGGGGGCCTTGGTTATTCACAGGGGACCTTGGTTATTCACAGGGGGCCTTGGTTATTCACAGGGGGACTTG
>CM052649.1:1154348-1175007 GCA_028533165.1 Leontopithecus rosalia
CTTGGTAATTCACAGGGGAACTTGGTTATTCACAGGGGACCTTGGTTATTCACAGGGGATCATGGTTATTCACAGGGGACCTTGGTTATTCACAGGGGACCTTGGTTATTCACAGGGGACCTTGGTTATTCACAGGAGGCCTTGGTTATTCACAGGGGATCTTGGTTATTCACAGGGGGCTTTGGTAATTCACAGGGGACCTTGGTTATTCATAGGGGACCTTGGTAATTCACAGGGGACCTTGGTTATTCACAGGGGACCTTGGTTATTCACAGGGGAACTTAGTTATTCATAGGGGATCTTAGTTATTCATAGGTCACCATTAAGATATGTATATCTTTTACTAATGCCTCTCAGGTTGGGAAATGTGAACCTAAGGTGACATTGTGAAAGAAGTGACCCTAAGGCAAAACGCTCTAAGCCCCCTGTCACGCCGAGGCAAGGGCTGCTGGAGGACGCCTTGGCTGAGCGGCAGCCCCAGTGCTGGGAAAGTGCTCGCTGTTTAGCAAGTTATGGAAGGAGACGTCAGAGATGCCTCCTCCCTTGGGGGAGTTAGGAGGAAAGTCCGCGCCTCCAAGCTCTTGCAGTGGGCCTGACGGCTGTCAGGGAGGCCCGCAGACATCGGGGGCGTACTGTCTCTGTGTGATGCTGTGCTTCAGGGGTCACGTTCCACGTCCACTCTCAGGTTCTGCTTCTGCACCTGGTTCCTCTTTTTCTTAGAAGAGATCATCAGTAAAAGTAACATAAATCTTAATGTCTTTGTTCTGTCTTGACAAGTCTGGAGGAAGCGCTGACACATGCTCCTTACCTCATCTCGGCTACTTGAAAGTCCTGGGTCCATCCCTAAGACACGCGATGTACCTGACCCTACCACTGACCACCATCACCTCACCCCACCTGCCCTGCCCCCGCTGTGTACTGAGTCAAAGTCAGAGCGTGCGGACACTGGGCCAGGCCGGACTCCGAGCTTTGGTCGGCCGTGGACCCTGGGCCCAAACCCTGTTTCTCCCCATCTCTGTGTTTGTGTCTTTATTTCCAGTTTCTCATCTCTGAGCTAGTAGAGAGGAGCTTACAGGACCCTGCAGGGCTGGACCCTACATAAACCCATAAACTAGAGGAGGAACTATTATTTCCTAAAATACTTTATGAGGTTTCCAGATAAAATATTTATGAGGTAACTAGAATGCAAAATGCAGACAAAGGCATTATACGCTACGAAATGAACAGACCAATATCCTTTATAAGAACAGATGCAGAAATCACTAGCAAAATAGGCATATCAAGTTCAGCAATAATTAACAACACGATACCATGGTCAAGTTGGGTATATTCTAGAAACAAGAACAAACATATTAACAAACAAAGGAAGAAAAATTATATTGTTATTTTAATAGATGCAGAGCAATTATTTGACAGAATAAAACACCATTTTTTTTTTGAGATGGAGTTTCGCTCTTGTTACCCAGGCTGGAGTGCAATGGCGCAATCTCAGCTCACGGCAACCTCCGCCTCCTGGGTTCAGGCAATTCTCCTGCCTCAGCCTCCTGAGTAGCTGGGATTACAGGCACGTGCCACCGTGCCCAGCTAATTTTTTGTATTTTTTAGTAGAGACGGGGTTTCACCATGTTGACTAGGATGGTCTCGATCTCTTGACCTCGTGATCCACCCGCCTTGGCCTCCCAAAGTGCTGGGATTACAGGCTTGAGCCACCATGCCTGGCCAACACCTTTTTATAGTTGTTAAAAACTCTGAGCAAATGAAAACAGTGGGTGAATTTTTCACCCTGATAAAGAGCTCTTACCACTTCTGCTCAGTATGGTTCAAGAGGTGCTAGCCACTGCAATAAGACATGAACAGGAAAATAGAGGTCGTGTAATTCTAAAGAAAGACATAAAAGTGCTGAAGGAAAGAAGCTGAATGCCAACTAGTTTGTTCTGAATTATTCCATTTATATGTGGTAACAGGTAAGACTAGACTTTGTTGGCGAGATCGGATTCATGGGAACCTGTGGGCGGTGATGGGCGAAAGGTGACAGGGACCTGCGTCACACCAGGGGCCCATCAGAGCGGACTGAGCAGCACTCAGGAGGCACGAGCATTTCCCTGTATGGAAAATCATTCCTCAGTTTCCCAAAACATCCACAGTGGTTTTC
Source organism: Leontopithecus rosalia (assembly GCA_028533165.1). Lineage (NCBI taxonomy): Eukaryota > Metazoa > Chordata > Mammalia > Primates > Cebidae > Leontopithecus > Leontopithecus rosalia. The sequence continues at coordinate 1,156,501 of CM052649.1, forward strand.
TTCTGAATGGTGGGATTTTATTTAGTTATATTTTATTGTTCAACCCAGCCTGTGTGCTGTAAGTTTTCTGAAATGACTATGTATTTTATTGGTGAATCAAAATATTAACTAACCCAGTACAGTCCAAACAGTAAAAATATGACCTACAATTATCCAAGCTGTAAATGCTTAGGGCGTAGCTCTCTTCGGAGCTATTCGGTGAGCTCTTTCTATAAGATGTCCTTACAATGAACTTGGGTAAGAGAAGAAAGGATTTATAACCGTAACGAAGGCCTGGAGCTGGGATAGGATTAGGTCAATAAGAAATCAGCCCTAAACCTCCAAGATTCGGGCCAGAGGTTGGTGGGTCACTCCTCTCAGGTCAGACTTGGAGGTGGCGGCCTTGTGTCAGCATCTTGACTCTGTCCTTCTTCTTCTCCATGTATTTTGGGGTCATAGCTCCTTTCTTTCTAAGTTTCACGAAGTCCTCACTGAGGTCTTTGTCCTGCCAAGTCCTCAGTTACCTCCTGGGCTCAGCCCCGCAGGACGAGCTCCCCACGTTGCCGCTCCCGGGGCATCCGGCATCTGCCAACACCACACGGCCTTCCAGTTCCTCTCCACCCCCACCCACCCAAACCTCGCCAGGGAGGGCGTCTTTTCCTCTAGAGTGCTGGGGCCCCACTCTCTTCCTGGGGTTTGTGCCAATCACTTTGGTGACGTAGACACATGGGATTCCGTCTATCCTGTGACTCCCTGTCCCCTCCTGGAGCTTCCTTTATTTCTGACCGCTTCTGGATGCATTCAGGACAGGACACAGCAGGCAGTGGCAGCTGTGAGGAGCCTCTGGGTTCATGAGCTCTCTCCTCCAGGACTGCCCTGAGGGGCAGTGGACACAGCCCAAGGCGACGCCAGCCTTGCTGAGCAGGGAGACTACGGACAGCAGCCTGGCACGAGTGGGAGCAGGAGCTCCGCTGAGAAGAGCCGTGCCCTCTCCAGGGAAAGAGCACCTGTGCCTCCCGTTTGTGTCTACGACGGTGGATGCCGCCGGCAGAGAGAGCGACACTGTGGACTGAGCCATATCCTCCAAATTCACAGGTGAGGCCCCAGCCCCCATGTGACTGTATCTGAAGCCAGGACCTTGAGGGAGGGAATTAAGGTGAAATGAGTTTGTGAGGAGGGCCCTGACCCGATAGGACGTGTCCTTGTAAGAAGCGGAAGCGACACAAGGGATGCGTGCATGGAAGAGTGGCCGCAGGAGGACATGGGAGAAGCTGCCACCTGCCCCCGATGAAGAAGCCTCGGGAGAAACTGCCCAGCAGCCCCCTGGTCTTGGACTCCCAGCCCCCAGATGGTGAGGGAACAACTTCTGGTGTTGACATCCCGGCCCCTGGTGCTTTGTTACAATTGCCCAAGCCGACAAGGCTGGATGAAGGGGACGGACAGCAGTGTGCGCAGTGTGTGGCCCTTGCACAGCCGGGGGGGGAGCCTGGCATTAGGACACCCTGTCTCCAGCTGGGCTGGGTAGTACTGGTGAGTCAGCTGGGCTCTGTGTTCACTGTCTAAATGGTGGGCAGCAGATCAGACGACCCTACTGCATCAAAGCCCCCTGGGCCTCTGGTCACCCACGAGTCAGAGCCAGGAGACTCAGACCTGCCGTCCATACCTGCTGCCTGGTGAGACTGTGAAGCCAGGCAGAGACCCAGGGCGTCGGCTGTGGCAGCAGGATGCCCGTCACACAGTGCGTCTCCCTCCCTGGGAACACTGGCAGAGGCTCAGGGAGCTGAAGCCTGGCGTGAAGATGAGGGTTGGTCCGGGCTGTGCTTGTCTGAGCAGCCCTGGGTTTCCTGTGCCCTCCGGCAGAAAGCCGACTGCCTGCTGGGCATCCCAGGCTGCAACAGGCATGATGAGGGCAGCATGGCCAGTACTGGCTGTCCCACGTAGGCCCATTGTCTCAGAGAGCGCCAGGTGCATGTGTGTGCACGTGTCTCTGAGCATGCACGGTGTGTGTGTGCACATGTCTCTGAGCTTGCCAGGTGCGTGTGTGTGCATGTGTCTCTGAGTATGCACGGTGGGTGTTTGTGCACGTGTCTCAGAGTGCACCGGGTGTGTGTGTGCACCTGTCTCTGAGCGTGCAGGGTGTGTGTGTGTGCACCTGTCTGAGCGTGCTGGGTGCGTGTGTGTGCATGTGTCTCTAAATGTGTAGGGTGTGTGTCCATGTGTCTGAGCATGCACAATGGGTGTGTGTGCACATGTCTCTGAGCATGTGGGGTGCGTATGTGTGCACGTGTCTCAGAGCATGCACGGTGTGTGTGTGTGTGCACGTGTCTCTGAGCATGCCAGGTGCGTGTGTGTGCATGTGTCTCTGAGCGTGCCGGGTATGTGTATGTGCATGTGTCTCTGAGCATGCACAGTGGGTGTGCACGTGTCTCTGAGCGTGCCGGGTGTGTGTGTGCATGTGTCTCTGAGCATGCAGGATGGGTGAGTGTGCACGTGTCTGTGAGCGTGTGGGATGAATGTGTGTGCACGTGTCTCTGAGTGTGCCAGGTGCGTGTGTGCATGTGTCTCTGAGCATGCCGGGTGCGTGTGTGGGCATGTGTCTCTGAGCATGCAGGGTGTGTGTGTGTGCACATGGGTTATGGGCATCTTTCCAGGAGGAAAGCCACATGCCAACTGCCACCACCCTAATCTGGGGACCAGTTTCTGCGTCTCAGCTTGGTTGGGGTGTGGGCCCCCTTGCCCTAACTGCCTGGAGAGTCCATTTTGCCAGACACAAGGACAAATCAGGCCGGCTCAGCCGGGGACAACCAATTTCCTGCATTTATTTGTTTCTCTGGAAAGAAGGCTTCTGCTTGGTTCTAATGAGTAGCTTTTCCTAAAGAGAAACAATAATAACAGCGAACCGTAAGTGGATTCTGTAAACTTGTAATCATACGTGTCAAACACAGCGCGGTATTTTCCCCCGTAAAATAGAAATGGTGGGAAGTCACACAGAGTGCGTGCGGGAAACGGTGTTTTCTCTGACAGAAGTTAATTCTAAACTAAGTATTCCCCGAAAGCAAAGCAGGGAAACATTTTTACATGTCTATCATTCGTCCTTAGAGGACACAAAACAAATATGTTTTTAACGCTTGACACCAGCATTATTCCGGGTGGCCTCGGGCTATATGCTGTTTTCCAGTTTGTAGAATTGGAGGAGAAGAAAGCAGCTCTGCATTAAGAGGAACATATCGCACAGGTTAATCATCAGCAGGCATCAGAACGCTGCGGCCGGCACGGCGGGGGCCTGGGCGCCAGGAGTGGCGGGAAGGCAAGGAGGCGGGAGCGGCAGCAGCCAGGGCCCAGACCAGGATCACCGCCCCGGAGGCAAACGCTTTTGGACCTGCCATGGGCGGGAGCTCTTTTGGGCCCCTCTCTATCAGGAGGCTGCCCTGCTGCCCTTCACAGGTCTCCCCACCATCCTTACAGGCGGAAGCTCCGTGGGACGCAGAGGTTTATTTTATCAGTCCATTCCCAGGAAGTCCGGCCAAGCCCCTGGGCTGTCAGGTCCTGAGGCGCAGACATCATGGCCAAGGCCTGGGGCTGTCCCAGATCCTCCTGCAGATGTGGCGGGAATTAAGACTGCCCCCTGCAGATGTGGCGGGAATTAAGACTGCCCCCCACAAGTGAGCCCAGCCGCACGCATTGCATAAAAATGTAGCAGTCGCAGGGACGAGATCCCCGAGGGCACTTGCTGTTTTGGGGTGTGTGTGACCCCCTCCGAGCCTCTTCTCCAGCCTGGTCTGCAGGGACTCCCACCCCAGCCTCTCCCACTGGGAGGCAGGCCCACGTGTGCACTTCCCCCGGGGCAGGGAAGTCTTGCTTTGCGGGAGGCCGCCCTGCCTGGGAGTTCCACTTCCAGGCTCCTTCGCATCCCGGAGATTAGGAGTGCTTCACTGCTCACCCTGGGGCCACGCTTCTAAGCCCACAGCTCCCCATGAGAACCCAGCCCATGTGGCTGTTGCTGGGGGGGAATCCCAGAGCAGGGGCTCCTGGGGTCCCTGCCCTATGAGGGTTCAGCAAGAGGTCCAAGTGTGCAGCTACTGGTCCTGGTCCCCACAGCCTGCCAGCCTCCCTCCCCCAGCCTGTCCTTCCAGGGGCTGCAGCAGGGCCAGCCAGGCACACACAGGCCTTCCTGGACACCCACAGGGGAGCCCTACCCCGTGCACCTGTCCTGTCCTGTCCTGTTCTGTCCTGTCCTGTCCTGAGGGCGATGTGAGGCTGAGGGGCCCCTGGCCAGGGGCAGGCTACCTCCTGCCAGTGTGGTGTCCTGAGCACAGGCCCTATGCAATCCTTCCAAAATTCTGGCAGCATCTGGAAGGGAGCTGGGATGGCAGCCCAGGGAGTTTCCCACAGAGTGCTCTAGTCCGCTGCCCACCCCAGCTTCCCTTTCACTCTCAGAGGCATCCCGCCACCCTGGCTCCTGTGGGGATGGTGTCTCTCCCTCTGTCCGCCTCTCCATCCTGTCTCTGTGTCTCTGTCACACATTCATGCTGCATGATGGCCAATTTGGTCCAGCAAGAAGGTGGCGCTGTGACCGCTCCCCTCCAGAGCATGCCACTGCCACTGCCTGGGGCAGGGGGGACGAGGGACGCTCTGTTCTCAGTCCAGGAGGACCACACTGAACCCCAAGCGGGTCTGCAGGTGGCATTAGAGATGCTGTGGAGGGTCTCGGCTGGCAGCCGCTGGCTCAGGGCTCAGCATCCTTCCAGGGGGCTTCTGGGTGTCCTTTGCTGCAATCGGCCTTGACACTTCCCTGAGGCCTTCAACATCCACAGCCTTGGGGGACAACGCAGTTTCCCTTGATTAAAAAAAAAATACTCCAGCCCAGTTAAACGCAAAGGTGTGTAATTGAGCGATGAATGATGGCAAATCGGGCGGCCTTCCCAGCCACAGTCGGCTCCAGCTCCAGTGCAGCCTCGGTGGAAGAAGATTTAAAGACAGAAACAGGAAGATGGAAGTGAGGCCCAGACACAGCCGCACTGGTTACAGGTCGGTGTCTGCCTCATTGAACACCGTTCAAACAGCTGGCAAAACTCAGCGACGGGCACAGGTGTGTAGGATCCGGCCGTCTACACCTCCAATCATTATGGTGGACGATGGGCAGAAAAACCTTTAGGCCGAAGCTGAAACACGGAAGGAGGCAGCTTTAGGCTCGAGTTGACTTGGCACCGTGGTTTGAAACTCGCGTTGGCAAGAATGTTTATTCACCTTCCCCAAGACGTCTCCCATCTTCGGAGGGCGCCTTGCTGCCCTTCAGGATCTTTCTCCAGGAACATCAAGCAGGTGACTGAACAGATCCTGCATCCTCGTCCTCAGCTCAGCCCTTCCCTCTGTCGGAAGCAGGGAGGAGAGAGACACTGTTTCTGGAAGGTTCTTCTGTATCTGCTCTCCCACCCCCATCTCATCCTCACCCACACCCTGGGACCTGGTTTCATGAGGACCCTGCAGAGCAGCCTTGGGACAGACCCCAGGTGCTGGAGAATGGTGCAGCTGCCTCTACCTCACCTCAGCCTCTGCCTCACCCTCAGCCTCCACCTCGCCCCCAGCCTCACCCTCAGCCTCAGCCTCCACCTCACCCTCAGCCTCAGCCTCCGCCTCAGCCTCAGCCTCCACCTCAGCCTCAGCCTCCACCTCACCCCCAGCCTCACCCTCAGCCTCAGCCTCTGCCTCACCCCCAGCCTCAGCCTCCACCTCACCCTCAGCCTCACCCTCCACTTCACCCTCAGCCTCAGCCTCCGCCTCAGCCTCCGCCTCAGCCTCCACCTCACCCTCAGCCTCAGCCTCACCCTCAGCCTCACCCTCCACTTCACCCTCAGCCTCAGCCTCCGCCTCAGCCTCCGCCTCAGCCTCCACCTCAGCCTCCGCCTCAGCCTCCACCTCCGCCTCACCCTCAGCCTTGCTGGCTCCCCTCTGCAATACCACCAAGCCCCAGGACAGGGCCGAGTCGTGCTCACTCCCCTCTCCTGGGCCAGGCTGCAGACAGCACTGCCAAGCCATAATCTCAAACAGCAAAGCCTGCAAATGCTGGGGTGACTTTGTGGTCCCCAAAACTTTGTGGACTCGCACCTGAGAAGGCACCTCCGGTGGAGTACGGTTGTAGTTGCCGTGGCTGAGAGGGAGGCTCCGGGGCCTGGTCGCCCACCTGCTTCCCTGCTGAGGTGGCCTCTCACTGGGGCCATGTAGCTGCAGGGGGCTGCTGAGCCGGCGTGAGACTGCTGTGGCCAAGTCCCCTGATCTCTGGGGCTGCATGTGGCTGTTCCTGATCCAGCCATCCCCTCCCCACACGTGCGGCCCAGGTGGGAACTGCAGGCACCGCTGCTCAGGAGCCTGGAGGGGGTCTCCATGCGGCTGCAGGTTTGTGCACCCGCAGTGCTGTGTCTTAGCAGGAAATAAAGTGTCACCCGACGTAGCCCTCAGAAGAACCCCCCATGCCTCAGCTGGTCCACTCCCAGACCACACCTAAACAATGTCAGTCTCCTTGGCAAGGGTTCATAAGGCCCCTCACAGAACTTGGGGTGATCGCTTCAGAGCCTTTCAGCCTTGGAGCGATTCTGACATTGCACCATCGCCCTTGGGAGCCGTGACCCATTTCCCGTGCGAGCACCAGCCTTGTCTCAGGAAACTCGCGTTGATCATGGCCCACCGGTTCAGAATCAAATATGGGCTCAACCGTTGAAGCAGAAGCCCCAGAAATGCTTCAGCCTTTTTTGTGCTTTCACTGTCCTAAGCATGAGGGATCCTCCAGTGTACATATGTGTGCACACATACACTCATGAACACATCACACATGCAAACACAGAAACACACCAAACGTGAACACACATGAACCGCACACAAATCAACATGCCATGCATGAGTGCACATGCCATACACATGCATACACGTGTGAGCACACACCATGTGTGCATGCTATGCACTCACATGTACAGCATGCAAACATGTCACACATGCAAACACTGAAACACACCATGTTAACACATATAAACTGCACATACATTAACATGCCATGTGCGCACACACCACTCGCACACAAGTGCAAGCACACACCAACCCTGTGTGCACTCTGTGCACTCACACACATGCACATTATGCAAACACGCCAGATGCACCACACATCTGTACACACACCACACATGCTCTGCCTTTCCACATGAGACCCACTTGTTCCCTGCAAGCTCTTCCCCTGGAGAGGGCCCTGTACCCAGAGATCCCTAAGAAACAGCCAGGCACGGTTTGTCTGAAACTGGGCTCTGGACTCAGAGCTCTGGAGGAGGTCCCCTGCACTTTGAAAAGGCCACGAGGACTGTCACCAGCTTGCAAGGACTTGTGTGTCCCGGTGTGCGTTTGAAACAAAGATGGGTCCCTCTGGTCTGTCAGCGTCGCCAGGTTGCCCCTCCTCCGGGCCCTGGAAGGGCAGGCTCTGCGACGCTGGATTACTTATCCACGCGGGAATTTTCGGGCCTTTGAAGTGGCTTTGTCAGTCCGGAGGCTCTGAATTTGGCCCGGCGCCTGCTCTAGGGGTTGACACACGCACCTATAAATAACGGCGGTGACAGGTCTCCTGTCAGCACCCACTGATGGACGGCCCCTTCTCCCTCCATTACAGCCTTGTGACTGTGGGAAATTAATTTAAGTGGTAGTTAATTTCTAATGAATTCCACTCAAGCGGCTAATACGGTCCCTCGGCGTTATGGTAACCTTCATGGATCATTGCATTATGTAAATAAATTCTACTTTATGCTGCTTTATTAAAAAAGAGTGAAGATTGGGAAGCCTGGTGAAATCTCTCAGATGCACACAACTAACAGACAGCGGGGAGACTTTAAGACAGGGAAGCCACCCAGCCCACCGAACTTTCCCGGAAGGCTGCGCTTCTCACCTCGACCTTTCCAGATGGACTACACTGCCCAGGTGTAGGGCTCTGCATACATGTGTATCTCCAAATCTCCAACCCCCTTTTTTTCTTTCTGAGATGGAGTCTCACTTTGTCACCCGGGGTTGGAGAGCACTGGTGCGATCTTAGCTGACTGCAACCTCCACCTCCCAGGTCAAGTGATTCTCCTGCCTCAGCCTCTGTTTTCAGGCCCTTCCGTTTTCAGACCACAGGAGTGCGCCAACATGCCCGGCTAATTTCTTCTGTTTTTTTTAGTAGAGACGGGTTTTCACGGTGTTGGCCAGGCTGGTCTCGAACTCCTGACCTCAGGTGATCTGCCTGCCTCAGCCTCCTAAAGTGCTGGGATGACAGGCATGAGCCACCGTGCCTGGTCTCCATCCCTTGTATCATCATGGCATTCCAAATGGAAAGAGGAGCGTTCTGTCTTAAACGATGAGTGGTTCCTAACTGCCCTCAGAGACAAACCTTGGGAGTGTCCTGATCGAAAGCCTCCGTCTAGGACAAGTGCAGGCCTCAGGGGCTGGGCGTGCTTCGGCTTCCTTCGGCTTCCTGGTCCAGCACAAAGAGGGAGGGACATGCAGGCTCCCCATAAATTCTTCCATGTGACCGTGGGCAGCCCACCCTGTGGAGGTCCCTCCACGGCCCCTCCTCGCCCACTCCTGGTCACTCCAGGAAGTTGCTGCGTCTGAACTCACCCTGCTCAGTCTCCTGGTGGCATTCGCTGAGCCAGGACCCCCTCCACCCTGCAACTCTTTCCTGGCTCGGCCCCAAGCCCTCTGTGCTCCCGATCCTCCTCCAGCACCTGGGCACCCCACGTTTCCCCTGCTGTGGCGCCCTCCTCTTCTACAGGGGAGCCCATAGGGCTGGAGCCGGGACCCCTTCTCTATCCACACATTCTCCTCGGGGACAGCTTCCGGCCCCTGGCTTTTGCTTCGTTCCAGTTGTCTAACGCTGCGTGCAGCCGCCTCGAGGCAGGAGCTTAAAGTCGTGACGGCCTCTCGTGTTGTTCCCAGGTCGGGTTGACTGGGCTCAGCAGGGCTGCTCTGGTTCAGCGGTGGCCAGATGGTGGCCGTGGCTGGGGTCGTCCCCGTCATCTCACCCGGCACCAGTCTCCTCCTAGCCTGCACTTGTCCTCAGACTGAGGCTCCCACACCTGGGCTCCTCTGGCACACTTCTGTCTAAATGGCCTCTCCCTGTAGCAGCCTCCGGGTCTGGTGAGGGCCCCAGGAGAAGCCCACAGCGGCTGCACTGGTGTCCTAAGCTCACTTCTCATTGTATTGATGGAGACGGTGGCAGAAGCCCACCCAGGCAGGAGGCGTGGGGCAGAGACCTCACCTCCTCATGGGAGGAGGGTCCAGCAATTCTGGGCCCATTGCGGACCTGCTGCCCACTGTTGCTCTGGCCTGGACACCCAGACCTTCACCTCCAGACTCATGTCCAGCCTCTGGTCCTCCTCTGTCTGGGGGGCTCACCCACATGGGCGGTTTGGGGGTGCTTTGCCTTGCCCCCACTCTGTTTCCCACTCACTGCAGGTTTAGATGGCAGCAGGTGCTAGCAGATCAGAGAGACGGAGGCTCTGCTTCAGCTTCCTTGCATGCAGCAAGCCTGCGCGTCTCAGGGGCCCCTCCGCACAGCTGCCCTTGGCTCCGGGAGCTGCCCCTCCCCGCCCTTCTTGAACCCTGCTCTTATATTTATGAAAGCTGGCCACTGGACACGGTGGCTCACACCTGTAATCCCAGCACTTTGGGAGGCCGAGGTGGGTGGGTCACTTGAAGTCAGAAGTTCAAGACCAGTCTGGCCAACGTGATTACACCCCATCTCTACTAAAAATACAAAAATTAGCTGGGTGTGGTGGTGGTGCCTGTAATCCCAGGTGCTCCGGAGGCTGAGGCAGGAGAATGGCTTGAAGTTGGGAGGTGGAGGTTGCAGTGAGCTGAGATTGCACCACTGACTGCACTCCAGCCTGGGCGATAGAGTGAGACTCAGTCTCAAAACAAAACAAAACAAACAGAAGCTGGCTGAAGCTCACCTGAAACTGCTCAACTTCCACGTGCCGGCTCTTTCCTGCCAGCCCCGCCCACAGCCATCTCTCTAAGTATCACAATGGGACCCAGGCTGAAGGCGCCATTTTTCTTTCCAAAATCACCTCTTCCCAGTTCCCCACTCAGCAGAGGGAAGCGCCAATCACTCCGGCTCCCAGCCAGAAACGAAGAGGCCAGGCGCAAACTCTCCTGCTTCATCCCGCATGCCCAGTCCACACCTGGCTCTAGCCTGGGATCCACACCAGGGTCTACACTGGGATCCACACCAGGGTCTACACTGGGATCTACACCCGGCTCTAGCCTGGGATCCACACCAGGGTCTACACTGGGATCCACACCAGGGTCTAGCCTGGGATCTACACCAGGGTCTACACTGGGATCTACACCCAGCTATACCCTGGGATCTACACCTGGCTCTACCCTGGGATCCACACCAGGGTCTACACTGGGATCCACACCAGGGTCTACACTGGGATCTACACCCAGCTATACCCTGGGATCTACACCTGGCTCTACCCTGGGATCCACACCAGGGTCCACCCTGGGATCCACACCCGGCTCTACCCTGGGATCTACACCAGGGTCCACCCTGGGATCTACACCTGGCTCTACCCTGGGATCCACACCAGGGTCCACCCTGGGATCCATACCCGGCTCTACCCTGGGATCTACACCAGGGTTCACACTGGGATCTACACCAAGGTCTACACTGGGATCTACACCCAGTTCTAGCCTGGGATCTACACCAGGGTCTACCCTGGGGCCTACTCTTGGGTCTTGCCTCAGGTCCAGGGGTTTCCCTCTCATCTGCTGCCAGCCACGGCATCTTCTGCTTGGGCCCCCGTGGCAGCTCTGCCTGACTTCCCGCTGCAACCCTGGTTCCTGCCATCTGTTCCACACATAGGGCCAGATGACTTCTGGAAGCAACTGCAGGGCTTCCTGTCACCCTTGGGCTCAGGCCCGCCTACGCCCAGCCTCCAGGCCCTGCCCCGCCTGACCCCCCCATCACACCTGCCTATGCCCAGCCTCCAGGCCCTGCCCCGCCTGATCCCCCCATCACGCCTGCCTATGCCCAGCCTCTAGGTCCTGCCCTGCCTGACCTCCCCATCACGCCTGCCTATGCCCAGCCTCTAGGTCCTGCCCTGCCTGACCCCCCCCATCACACCCACCTATGCCCAGCCTCCAGCCCTGACCCACCTGACCCCCTGTCACTCCTGCCTATGCCCAACTCCAGGCCCTGCTCTGCCTGCCCCCTTGTCACACCCACCCATGCCCAGCCTCCAGGCCCTGCCCCGCCTGACCCTCCCATCACGCCCACCTATGCCCAGCCTCCAGGCCCTGCCCCACCTGACCCCCCCGGTTTGGGTGCCTGCCCTGTTCCACCTGCCACCTGGACCCACAAACAGGCCATCCCAGGTGAGCCCCCTGGGAAGGGACCCCTAGGGGAGCTAGGAGGGGGTGTGTAGGGGAGACCTCCCGGGACCAGCACAGAAAGAGACAAGCCACACACAGGTCAGGCATCGAGAACATTCCAGAGCAGAAGAAAAAAACATAGAAGACGAGGCTGAGGATTTGAAACGACTGTGCATTATATACTATTAATTCAGTACCCAAAAAAAGGCACAGGAGCAACTCCCCTAAATCTAAAATCAAATCGTCATTTCCAGTGGCTCCTCCTCCATGCCATTGGCGGCGGTCCGTCCTACAAATGACCGGCCGCTTGTTTTCATGTGTCCTGACAGGGCTGAGGGAAGGCAGCACCCCTCACGTGAGACTCTGTGGTGCCTTCTGGAGATTTCTGTGGCGAGTCAGAGGCAGGGGACTCTAGCCGAGTCCTTGCAGAGGCATGAAGTGGCTGGCCGGGGGCCCTGCTGTCTCCGCCGGGGCATCGGTGTCCACCTGCAATTCTGGCCTTCGTCCAATTCTTCTGTCAGCATTGAGAGGTGCTGGCTTCAGGTGGGAGCCATGGCCGCATGTCCCCGTTTTCAGGCCACACCAGTGTCCACCTAGTGGGTTGCTGCGTTCGATGGCTCTGCTCAACACTGGGAGTAGAGAAAAACCACCAGGCCCCACGGGGAGTGGGACCTGGGCCTGGCTGGTGTGATCAGTGCTCCTGAGGCCCGTGAGTCCCAGGCTGTGTGAGTCCCAGGCCGTGTGAGTGAGTCCCAGGCTGTGTGAGTCCCAGGCTGTGTGAGTGAGTCCCAGGCTGTGTGAGACCCAGGCTGTGTGAGTGAGTCCCAGGCTGTGTGAGTCCCCAGGTTGTATGAGTCCCAGGCTGTGTGAGTCCCAGGCTGTGTGAATGAGTCCCAGGCTGCGTGAGTGAGTCCCAGGCTGCGTGAGTGAGTCCCAGGCTGTGTGAGTCCCCAGGTTGTATGAGTCCCAGGCTGTGTGAGTGAGTCCCAGGCTGCGTGAGTCCCCAGGCTGTGTGAGTGAGTCCCAGGCTATGTGAGTGAGTCCCAGGCTGCGTGAGTCCCCAGGCTGTGTGAGTGAGTCCCAGGCTATGTGAGTGAGTCCCAGGCTGTGTGAGTGAGTCCCAGGCTGTGTGAGTCCCAGGCTACGTAAGTGGCACGTGCTCCAGGGCCTCTCCAGGTGGGGCTTTGTCCTCGGTCACGTGAAGCTGTCCGGAGCCTGAGCTGGGCCCTTATTTCCTAAGGAGGCTCTGTAGGAGACTGTCCATGAAGCTAGAGCCTACAAAAGGTACCTCTGAGGGGATCCTGCTCAGCAGGGAAGTGGGTCCTGGCAGACCTGGCAGGCCGGCCCTTTGCTTGTCCTTAGGTAAGCTTCCAGCAAGGCTGCAGCAAGGATTTCCAGGTGCCCAGGCTGCTGGACAAGCCGGGGCTGGGGAAGGCAGTGCTCCTGGGTGGGTGAGTGTGAGCTGGGTGGTGCCTCGCGGCCAGGCCTGCTCTGCCTGCATCCCCATGCAGCCCATGGCTTTCCCCAGCTTCACCTCACACTCTTCCACTGAGACCGCCTCCAGCCTGCCCCTGGCCATCCTCCACATCCACATCCGGCCCCGTCTGTCCCCAGCATCTCCCCAGGCAGAGCCACCTGCCCTGGACGGCCCTCCCTTCCCGTCTCCTCCCTCCCTTGCTGCCCAAAAGCTGCTGAGTCAGCGTCTACATCCTGCCCTGCTCCCACTGGGGCCCTGGGAGGGCAGAACTGTGTGGGTTCCCCTCCCTCGAGCCACCCCCACCCCCTTTCTGTACAGGACTGGGGCGCTGGAGAGGAGAGGAGGGGCTGGAAACCAGTCTTCCCTCTCTCGGGGGCTCCTGGATTTTTTGAGACCCCAATTGCTGCAGGGCCCAGACCAGGAGGGGCACCTTCTGGTGGACCAATGGCCTTTACCCACACGTCTAGATCTGCCTCTGTGTCTCCCCGACATCCTGCAGCCCAGGAGCTGTGGCAACCTCGTCCTGTCTTACCCCGCTCCTCCTGCTTTCTATCTGTCTCCGTTTCTATTTCTCTGTATCTGTTTCTGTCTCTAACTCGTTCTCTGTATCTGTATGTCTCTATGTCCATCTCCGTCTCTTTCTCTGCATCTCATCCTCCAGGGGTCCCCATCGGCTTACCAGGGGTGTCCACTCTCCATGCGCCCTGGAATTCGCGGAGGAGGACGGTGTGGTGCAACGCAGTGGATTTGAGATGGCGGGGGCAGAGCCAATCACTGGCTGATGGGGGCTCCTCCACTTAGATGCAGGGTGACCTGGGGAAAATCACTTCACCGCCTTCAACTGTAAAGTGGGAGTAATAGTGACAGTGGCCTCATGGAGTCACTTTGAGGATTGACTTGAACACACACTGAGCGGCACCTGGGGAGTGGGCCCTGTGTAAATGCTGCTGTAACCATCACCCAGGCCCTGGAGGGCACCCAGGCATGCGTGGCTCCTGTGTGGTTCCTGTGGCTAAGACGTGGGAGACATAAAATGGTATTGGTAGCAAGACTTCCAGACTGTGAGCTGTTAGCGTCTGGCCAGGACAAAGAGGGCGGCCTTCTCTGTGAGTAGAGACAGAGATTAAATTCTGTGGGAGCTGCAACTTCATGCTGGCCTGGACGATCCCTGTGGACTCAGCAGCTACAATAAGTACTAAAGCAAACAGCAAAATTTGCATTTCAAAATAGTAAAAGTAAAAATCAAATTAAATTCTGATAGTGTTGAGAGCTGAAAGCCATTTGTTAATAAAAGCCTTCCAGTGAAAAGTATTAGAAAACCTAACAATAACTATGGGAATCTTCCCAGGTGCAGTTCTTCCTAAGCAATTTTACTGAAAGTCCTGTGAGAAGGTTGAAAGGTTCTGGCCACAGAGCACCAGGATCAATGGATCCAGCCAGCAACAGCTAAGGGCGGCCCTTTCCTTTCCTCCAGGAGCCTCTGATGAAAGCGACGTCCAGGTGACCGGGAGAGCTGCATGGAAGGATGAGAAGAGCAGGGCAGCGGGTGCTTTGCTTTCTTCCAGTGTTCCAGCCCTTCCCTGTCTCACTGCCTGGAACATCGGAAGTAATCGCGAGAGCACTGGACATCCTATCGTGCCAGGAGTTTGTCATGAGGATGGAAAGCGAACACCAAGGCTGGCTGTGAGGGAGAAGGGAAGAAAGAGCCTGGGAAGCCCAAACACGGAGATGCCGCAGTAGCCCAGGGGGCCTTTGGTGGCTTGCCTTCAGGTAGCAGACAACATGTATGTTTCCTTTAAACCACGGCTGCGGCAGGAGAATAGGGTCTGGAGGTGGGAAACCTAAGGCGGATTCATGCTGACTTTTTTTTTTTTGAGACAGAGTTTCGCTCCTTACCCAGGCTGGAGTGCAATGGCACCATCTCGGCTCACCGCAACCTCCGCCTCCTGGGTTCAGGCAATTCTCCTGCCTCAGCCTCCTGAGTAGCTGGGATTACAGGCATGAGCCACTGTGCCCAGCTAATATTTTGTATTTTTAGTAGAGACGGGGTTTCACCATGTTGACCTGGTTGGTCTCGATCTCTCGACCTCGTGATCCACCCGCCTCGGCCTCCCAAAGTACTGGGATGACAGGCTTGAGCCACCGCGCCCGGCCTCATGTTGACTTCTTAGAACTAAACCAGAAGGAAAACCCCAACTTTCCATGCCCAAGTAACCAAAGGACCAGGGGCTGCTACTCCCTTTGCAACCCCTCCCTCTTTTCTGTGTGGCAGATGAAAAATGGAAGGTACCTCGGATTGGTCCCGTCCTGCAACCAGTCAGGCTCCTTGAGGGTCAAGTCTTCATTTGCATAGGAGTACAACCCTGTAACTTCACTTCAGCCTCTGATTGGTCACTTTCCACAACCAATCAGATGTTTGCATAGGGTGTAACTTTGTAACTTTGCTTCAGCCTCTGATTGGTCCCCTCCCACATCCAATCAGACCCACCATGGGCCACTACCTCATTTACATGGGGTGTACACCAAGTAACCAATGGGAAGCCACTAGAGGGTGTTTAAACCCCAGAAACTTCTGCAACTGGGCTCTTGAGCGTTTGCTCAGATCCCTTCCCGCTCTCTGGAGTGCACTTTCAATTTCAATAAAGTTTTGTTTTTGTTGCTTCATCCTTTCCTTGTTTTGTTTGTACATTTTATCTAATTCTTTAAGACACCGAGAACGTGACACTCTCCAGGGAACACTGCTATTTTCATCCCTTCTCTTCTGAAGTGGACACAATTTATGACTAGCTGTACGTCTTTGGATGATGAGGCAGGACTCTCCTAAGGTGAGAATCTATATACATCATTGGCACAGTGCGTGACTCAAGATAAAAGCTTCATAAATATTTGGCTGGATGAGTAAATAGAGAATCACAGTTTGATGCACTGACCACAGGAAATGCCTTTATCCTGTCTCAAACAGCATTCTAATTAATCTGATAAATATTATACATAAGGAATTGAGGATCGTTTTGGAATAGGTGACCGGATTCTTAACCACTGAAAGAATCATTAGGCTTTCAACAGAAACCTTAGGAGAAAGGACACCTCCGGACCTCCTGAGAGACGGCAGACAGGCCGCCAGCACACCTCCAGACCTCCTGAGAGACGGCAACAGGCCGCCAGCACACCTCCAGTCCTGAGACGGCAGACAGGCCTCCAGCACACCTCCAGACCTAAGAGACGGCAGACAGGCCGCCAGCACACCTCCAGACCTGAGAGACGGCAGACAGGCCGCCAGCACACCTCCAGACCTCCTGAGAGACGGCAACAGGCCGCCAGCACACCTCCAGTCCTGAGAGACCGCAGACAACCGCCAGCACACCTCCAGACCTCCTGAGAGACGGCAGACCTGAGAGACCGCAGACAGGCCCCGCCAGCATTTCTGGGTAGCAATTCACCTTATGTTTCCTATAATAGCATTATTCTGTAAGGAAAAGCATGCCTCGCTAACTGGGAAAAAGACAATGACTTTTTAGTGGTTGCCAGCCAGGAGAAGCAATTCTCATCTGCATCCTGGGAAACCGCTTGGATGAGTCTGGAGACACTGGGGTTGGCTTCCTGACAGCCTGTTTCTGAGCGCTGACACAGCCAAAGTCAATTTCTCATGCGATGCAAAACAGCGTCCTTTGTTCCATGCATTTCTCATTTCTTCCATGCATTTTAAATAGGAAGTGACTAGTGGGAACTGGGAGAAAAAATAATTAGCCTCTAATTGGGAATCACCACCACTAGTTATGAAATAGGGGGAAAATGCTTTATAAGTCAAAAAGGGAAGCGGGAAAATATAAAATTTTGTTTAAGTGCAGAAAAACACCCTCAGTCATTATTTACGCTCACAGTCTCCTACACCACCTTCAGAAAATGAAGGGCCCAGTCACCCAGGGAAAGAATGGGGATGCCCGCATCACCAGTAGGAGCCGCCATCCAGATGCAGCCTCAGGTTGCAAGACAGTGCTCCAGACAGGAAAGAAACACCAATTGTAGGCATTTGTTTAGAGACTCCCAGGATTGGGCCCAGCGGCCTTGCAGGAGCCAATAATCCCGCGGCTTCTAGGCAGGGAACTTCACTGTATACTCAAGTGCCTTTTGCATTTTGAACCATGCGAACACATGCTCTAGTAATATTCATTTAAATCAAAATTATTTTCAAAAACATTCTGTACCACTGTAGTGGGTTGAATAGCATCCCACCCAAAATTCCTAAACCCTTGAAATCTGATCCTATTTGGAAATAGAGTCTTTGTAGGTGTAATTAAGTTCAGAATTTCCAGATGGAATAATCCTGGATTTGGGCAGACCCTAAAGCAATGACAGGTGTCCTTCTAGGAAGAGGAGAAAGCAAGGTTCACAGAACAGAGAAGGCCTGATGAAGGCAGAGGCAGAGGTCCGAGCCCTGTGGCCAGAGCCCAGAATGGCCTGGGGTCACAGAAACTGGAAGAAGCAGGAGAGAACCTCCCATGGAGCCATTGGAGGAGGCGCTGCCCGGACCACAGCTTGGTGTAGGACATCTGGCCTCCAGAGCTGTGAGAGAATGCAGTTCTTTTGTTGCAGTTTGTAGTAATTTTGTATGGCAGTCACAGCCAACTAACATGCCACTTCATTCCTTTTTTCTTTTTTCTTATTTATTTATTTATAATTATTTTTTTTAAAGACGGGATTTCACCAGGTTGGTCAGGCTGGTCTTGAGCTCCCGACCTCAGGTGATCCACCTGCCTTGGCCTCCAAAGTGCTTGGATTACAAGCGTGAGCCACCACGCCCAGCCTACTTCATTCCTTTTTAAATCATCTTAGCCTCTAAAGAAGTGTATTTGAAGTGTAATTAACAAAATCAATTTCCCCCCACTTTTTTCTCCTTTTTTTGAAGTTAGTTTCACTCTGTCCCCCAAGCTGGAGTGCACTGGCACAATCACGGCTCAATGCAGCCTCAAGCTCCCAGGCTCAGATGATCTTCCCAACTCAGCCTCCCAAGGAGCTAAGACTACAGGTGTGCACCACCATGTCCAGCTTATTTTGGTATTTTTCTAGAGAAAGGGTTTCACCATGTTGCTCAGGCTGGTCTTGAACACCTGGGCTCAAGCAATCCTCATGCCTCAGCCTCCCAAAGTAGTGGGATTACAGGCATGAGCCACTGTGCGTGTCCTTTCCCCACTTTTTAATCTTTTTTTTTTAATTTTTATTGCATTTTAGGTTTTGGGGTACATGTGCAGAACATGCAAGATAGTTGCATAGGTACACATGTGGCAGTGTGTTTTGCTGCCTTCTGCCCCTTCACCCATATTTGGATTTTCTCCCCATGCCATCCCTCCCCCCCTCCCCCCCCGCTGACCCTCCCCTATTTCCCCCAATAGACCTCAGTGTGTGGTGCTCCCTTCCCTGTGTCCATGTGTTCTCATTGTTCATCACCTGCCTATGAGTGAGTATATACGGTGTTTCCTTTTCTGTTCTTGTGTCAATTTGCTGAGGATGATGTTCTCCAGATTCATCCATGTCCCTACAAAGGACACGAACTCATCATTTTTGATTGCTGCATAATATTCCATGTGTATATGTGCCACATTTTCCCAGTTCAGTCTATCATGGATGGGCATTTGGGTTGATTCCAGGTCTTTGCTATTGTAAAC
>CM052649.1:1175507-1190468 GCA_028533165.1 Leontopithecus rosalia
TTGGCTTTTTATCCAACTTGCCAATCTGCGTCTTTTGATTGGTGCATTTAGCCCATTTATATTTAGGGTTAATATTGTTATGTGTGAATTTCATACTGCCATTTTGATGCTAGCTGGCTGTTTTCCCTGTTAGTTGATGGAGTTTCTTCATTTTGTTGATGCTCTTTAGCATTTGGTATGTTTTTGGAATGGCTGGTGCTGGTTGTTCCTTTCTATGTGTAGTGCCTCTTTCAGGAGCTCTTATAAAGCAGGCCTTGTGCTGACAAAAATCTCTGAGTACCTGCTCATTCGCAAAGGATTTTATTTTTCCTTCACTTATGAAGCTTAGTTTGGCTGGATATGAAATTCTGGGTTGAAAGTTCTTTTCTTTAAGGATGTTGAATATTGGCCCCCACTCTCTTCTGGCTTGTAGGGTTTCTGCTGAGAGATCTGCTGTGAGTCTGATGGGTTCCCTTTGTGGGTGATCTGACCTTTCTCTCTGGCTGCCCTTAGGATTTTCTCCTTCATTTCTACCCTGGTGAATCTGACGATTATGTGCCTTGGGGTTGCTCTTTTTGCGGCGTATCTTTGTGGTGTTCTCTGTATTTCCTGGGTTTTGGTGTTGGCCTCCCTTGCTAAGTTGGGGAAATTTTCCTGGATAATTTCCTGAAGAGTATTTTCCAGCTTGGATTCATTCTCTTCGTCGCACTTTTTAATCTTAAATTTGTCTTCATTTGGGATGAACAAGAGAGGTGTCTTTCTAAAGCTGATAGGCATGTAACACACACTAATAAAATATTATGCGATTTGTTTCTCACCCAGCCACTTACTCAACAAAAGCCAAAGAGAATTGCTGTATTTGGTGGAGGTTTTTTTTTTAAATAAAACAAAAAAATAATAATATCTGTCACATTTTTTTCCAAAGTACTTTTATATGAAAACTAGTTCATCGAGTTCTTAGGGCTTTACACTTTAAATTTAGGGACAGTGCATTATTTCAAGATTTAAATTTTGCAAAAAGTCAAAAATAACCTGAGTGATGAAGCAAAGGAGAGCGTCACTCGTGCCTGGGACTGCGTGTGGACAATTGAAGGGGCGTGTGAAAGTGCATGCAAGTGTGCAGGGTGTGACGTGGGGGACACACAGGTGCTGCCAGTGGTCAGACCGAGAGGAGAGCACAGGCCACAGGGAGGAAGGACAGACCTTCTCAAGCTCTTCTCCTTCTTTATTTATACTTTTTTTTTTTTGAGACCAAGTCTTGCTCTGTCGAACAGGTTGGAGTGCAGTGGTACGATCTTGGCTCAGTGCAACCTCCACCTCCCAGGGTCAAGCAGTTCTACCTCAGCCTCCTGAGTAGCTGGGATTACAGGTGCACACCACAATGCCCAGCTATTTTATTTTTCTTTTGTATTTTTAGTAGAGACGGGGTTTCACCATGTTGGCCAGGCTGGTCTCAAACTCCTGATCTCAAGTGAACCACCTGCCTCAGCCTCCCAAAGTGCTGGGATTACAGGCATGTGCCACTGTGACTAGCCTAGTTTTAGTTTTTGACTTTTAAAAATGAGTAATGGCTGTTTGAAGGTCTTTAGAGCAGAAAGGAGAGTCTCAGGGCTCCCAAAAATCTCTGCACACACGGCTTTCAGAAGAGAATTACCCTCGTGGACACACAGCTGCACACACCATAGCTCTGATGGGCAGAGGCTGCACCTGCTGTGGTGAATGTTCTGGAATAGAACAGGGTTGGCAAATGTTTTCTGCAAGGAGCCAGAGAGCAAAGCCTTTCTGTGCTGAGGCAACTACTCAACTCTGCTGTGGCCATGGAAACACGCACAGACTGTGGGATGCGTAAATGAGCGAGGGGCCGTGTGCCAATAAAACTTTATCAACAAAAACAGGCAGTGGCCCCCGCCACAAACTTCTGGAGGACATCATCACTGGATGCAGTTGGCCACACTAAAGCTCAGACCTGTACCCCCACCGTACCGAGGCAGAGCCTAGGGTGCATGTATCTTCTCCACTCCACCCTTTAAGACAAAAGACATGCTTAACCACAGGTGATACGAGTTCAAGTAGTTACTGGGTTATGTGGCGGGTGATTGGGTAACCCTGCAGCCCTCAAAAGGGAAAAAGAGAATGAAAGCAGCAGGCAGCTTTGGTAGAAATGACCACGCACTCACCTCAGGAGGGGAGAAATGACCACGCAGTCACCTCAGGTGGGGGCGGGGGTTTCCCAGAGGAGCTGCCTCTGGCAGGAAGCGCTGGAATCCAGCTCCTGGAATTCCCGTGAACTCTGTAACACCAGGAAGGGGTGAGATGGAGGCAGCTGCAGCCCCAGGCGGACAGCAGGGCCCTGAGGCTGGGCTCTTCCTGGGACCTGCCCCTGCCCCTGCCCAGCGCTTCCCCTGGCAGGGCCCTCCGCTCTTCTCCAAGGCCTGGAAACAGGCCCCACGGGCCTGAGAAACATCACTGTGTGTGGGAGGCACACGGTACATCTGAGTAAATGGAAGCCATGGTGTGATTGTAGAAAACCCCCAGAAAAGACGTTTAGCCTGACTGGCAAAGGGGAGGGCATGGCGTGGGGGGGGCATGGCGTGGGGGGGGCATGGAGTAGGGGGAGGGCCTGGAGGGGGGGGAGCCTCAGTTTTCCTTGATAGCTGTTTCATTGCTCAGATTATTTTGGAAAAGCATATTGTTCACCGATTTTTGTTTTTCTAGGTATCAACATAAAAGATATAAACACAACTCAACAAAATTCAAACCCACAAAGAGTGAACCTCACATTACACTCCCACCTGTTGATCGTCCCCCTCCCTGAGAACTTGCTCCAGAACTTTTCTTACAAAGTTCCCTAAATACCGTGGCTTTGAAAAACATGTGCTTAGATTTATGTTTTTACTTAAATGAAAACATACTTTGCCCCCTGCTATACAACTTTCTTTCCATGTTTAATATTCAGAAATACGTCTTGGTGTGAGTTTCAAGATGGCTTGCGTGCGGCCAGCCACGCCATCTGTCATAGGGCCGAGCAGTTACCAGAGGCTGGTTTCACATCTGCGCGTCGCTGAACGTGCATTTCCAGAAAAATCCAGTGTCAAACTTCTTGTCCCATACGCCAGTGCCAGGGGGGCTCAGCATTCTCTTGCACGGGACCACAAGTCCACAGAGCAAAGTGTGGGCGTGGCCTTCAAAGGGGTGGCCGAGGCGAAGAGGGGCCTCCTCTCAGGAGCGGGCACTGATGGGCAGATCGGCCTCCGCTTGCCCGTGCTCGCTGCAGGCGAAGTAGTAGGAGGTCCTACAGAGAAGCGCATAGGGCGCAGGCTGGGCCTTCACGCAGAGTGCTCGAGGGCTCAGGCTGCTGTGACAAAATTCCTCCAACGGCCTGGCCTACAGACAAGAACCTGTTTCTCACAGCTCTGGAGGCTGAAGTCCAGCATCAAGACAACGCAGCTTCCGTGTCTGCTGGGGCTTCCCGGCTCGTAGACAGGGCTTCTCCTCACATGGTGGCCGGGCGAGCTGGCTCTCTGGGGTCCCTTTCCAAGGCCCAGACCCCCTCATGAGGCCCTGGCGCAGGACTGAGTCACCTCCCGAAGGCCCCATTCCAAAACACTCCTATCGAGGATTAGGTTTCAACACCAGAATTTTTGGTGACACAAACTTTGAGGACGCAGCCCCCAGCTCTCTGGGTTCCCAGAACCCTGCGGGAGGGCTGGGTAGCACCTGCCCCCTTTTCACTATGAGGCTTCCATGGAAGCTTCTGCCCCGAGGCAGGACGCTGAGGAATGGACAGGGTCACGCTCAGACCCGGGGGTTGCCCCCACCCCCATCGCTTTCTCCAAATCCCTCTCGCCTCTGTCACATGCTCATGCTGCGCCAGCAAACACAAGCTCAAGCGCATTAACACACAATGGGGTGTCCTGCTCACACAAGTCCACCCGGTGACCCACGGGCCATGGCGGCTGCATTCCTGGTGGGTGCTTTCACTCTTCTGTCCCCCGATCGCCTCCCCATTGCTTCAGGAAGAGTGAATGCACCGCGTGGTGAGCCCTTCTGCTGCAAAGCAGATGTCACGTTTGCTCAGCCACCTTTCGGGTGCCCCTCAGTCAGCCTCATAGGCCACAGCAGGTCTCACGGCTGTGCCCACTCGCAGGGAGGCAGGGAAGCCCCAGACCCCACTGAAGGTCTGGCAGAGGAAGGAGACCTGGACCCAGGAGCACCGGTCTCCCTCCCATTCTCCTGGGTGAGTGACGGCGATGCTTTGAGGCAGGTGGTCCGCCAGTTAGACCTGGTCCATGAGTAGCCGCGTGTCCCACAGAGCGTCTCGGCTCCCGCTCGGCGGCAGGCAACCACCTCCTTCTGGAAAGCCAGAGACAGCTGCTGTGTTCTTCTCTCCATCTGTGCGGCATTCGCTTTTCCTTCGCTTGCACTGCTGCCCCAGGTGATCCTACTCTAAAAGTCCCTTGAGAGACTAACCCTGTGACGTATGCCTGAATAGCACTTCCAACTTCCCAAAGGCTCTTCAGTCCACCCTTCAGTTCATTGGCACCACACCTTCAGAAGACAGGAAGGACGTTGGCAAGACGGGCTGGTGCCTGGCAGGGCCCTGGCCCACCAGCGAGTCACTGGAGTGCACGGACAGCTCCTGACAGAACGACCTTGCCAGCCCACATGCCCACCCCTCCTCTCTCTGCAATCATCTTTCTCTGTGCCCATGAGGACCTACCTGCTAAGCCCACCTTCGGGTGGCTTGGAAGTGCCTTGGATTTAAGACCTACATGATGACTCTCAACCATGAGTGACGAGCATTTGTACATAAACAGTCCCCCGTCCTCGTTCCCTGGGGGACACCAAGGCACATTCTGCTGGAGTGGAGCTCAGGGGACACAGCAGGGTGGCGATCGGTGCCCCTCTCGTTCTGTGCCCTGGAAGCTCCTCTCCCTCCCTGACTTGTGTCCCCACTCCCCACCCTGACTTCTGATATCACCTCGCAAGGCACGTGCCTCCCAACCCTCGTCATGCTGTGCCCATTAGGACAGACGGCAGCAACCCTGGTTCACAGCTAAGGAAACATATTGCCCCCAGGGGAGTGCTTGGCAGCGTCTGGGCCATTTTTGTTCAGCCCTCTCCTGGGTGGGGTCCCACGGCATCTTTTGGTGGAGCCCAGGGCTGCTGAACACCTGGCATTGCCCAGGACAGGCCCGGAGCATGACCCAGCCCAGATGTCCACAGCACTGAGGTCCAGGGGCCCAGCCTGCTTCTGCAGAGCTCTTTCATTAATAGCTTGTTCTGGACTGAAGCCTGGGTGTGTAATTATCAGCCTTAGATTTCTACTCAAGCAAAATTGCAGAATACCCCCCTTTCCCCATTGGATCGAGCGTGCTGTGAAATCCGTGCCTTCTTTATTCCTTCCTGTTGGCCCCCATGCCAAGCTGCTCGCTGGGGATGTGTCTGTGCAATTGTCAAGAGGCCGCGACTGTGCATGCCCACAGTTCCATGGCACGCAAGCACATCACACCCAAACACAGGTGTGCAGCCGGCGGTCAGGCCTCCTGACAGAGCACCGTACTGCAGAAGCACGCCTGGTTTTCGTCCACGCAGGATGGCTTGGGTGCCCCCTGCCTGTGCTCAGCCTCAGGCCCCTCCTTGCGTTGCCTCCCCTGCAACCTTAAAGTTTCAGTGTGGCCGTCGCCCCCTCCAGGGAGCACCCTGACCTCTGCCTTGGAGGGGCTGGCATGCCTCATGCACAGCACTCACCAGCCTCCATTTTTGTTCCACGCGCTCCTCGAGGAAAGGGTGAGGGCAGCAGCGCCTTTTCTCCTCCACACCCAGGGCCCAGGCTAAGCGTGCTCAGGAAGCATCAGCAAGCGGTGCTGGCGGCTGTCAGGCCCCTCTGGTGCTCAAAACCACGTCACCCACCCCGTGAGAGATCAGACATGGTGTGCCCACTGGCTGGAGGTCGCAGTCCACTGAGTCACTACGGCAACCTGCTGACTCATCACACCCTCCCGCACTGTTCAGGTGGTGTATGCAGACATGTGCACACCTATGTGGACACATGCATGCACACACACATGCCACACACACACACACACATGCTTGAGGAAAGTCCCTTCTCTCGAACTATTCTCGGACCCGGTGCACAAGAGGTTTCCTGGTGGGGTCTGGCTTCTGACACTTTCAGGGTCTCCTGGGACACACCCTCTAAAGCATCCACAACGCCTCAACTAAGAACAGCTTGTGAGGGCTTCCCTTTCACCGCACAGAAGCAGGGGCTTTGCAGAGCTGCCTCCCTTCTGTTTCAGGGGAGACTGAAATGCCCTCCACTTTCCTCAACTGGGCCAGATGCCTGCAGGCTGCAACACCGTCAAACCGCTTGCAGAGGCCCTTCCTGCCCCGCTCCTGTCGTGAGGGTGAACAGGCACACACGGAGTTCACGGCAACCCACACTGGCGTCTGCTCCCTCTGAAGTCATGTGGGTGTTGGGGCTGGGCTTTGGCCTGATTGTGGCCATGGAGTCCCTCTGCTGCCCCACCGGGCCTTTCTAGGTGACCTTGCTGCTGATCCGGACTGGAGGGCGCTCCCCCAGGGATAGGCTCCTTGCATGGTCTCCTGTCTCAAGAATTTCTGGGAGAAGGGGAGGAAAGGAGGCCGCAGGAAGGCCGTCCCAACATCTCAGCACCTGCTCTGGGTCGGACTGTGCTCCCCACCCCCAAACTTGTATGTTGACATCCTGATCCCAGGACCTCCAGTGATTATATTTGGAGACAATATAGGGATTAAGCAGAGGTTGTTGAGGGGGTCCTTATCCAACAGGACTGGTGTGTCTTCTAAGAGGTGAGGCCAGAGGCAGAGACCGCCATGCAAGAATGCAGGGGGAAGACCCCTCTACATGCTAAGGAGGCCACGGGAGGAAGCAACTCTGCTCTCACCTCAATCTCATACGTCGAGCTCCGGAGCTGAGAACACCCTTGCTGGTAAACCCCCTCTGAGGGTACTGTTGTGGCAGCCTGAGCTGACAGCGCTCACCAAGCTTGGGCCTCACTCAACTCCAAATCCTGGTGAGCAGGCCAGGACCAGCCCACTCCAGCCCTCCAGGTCCTTGCCAGCTTCGAGGTGCGGCCGCCCCTAGCAAGGGAGCAGCAAGGGAGCTCCTCAGCTTCCCCTGAATCTGGGCTCACCCTAGGGACTTGCTTAACCAAGGGTACAGCACAAATGCCACGACAGACTTTCTCAGGCTAGGTCACAGGAAGCCTCCTAGCGTTCGAGTGGGTCTCTCGAGACACTCAATCTCTGGAAGCTCACTCTGGGGCAGCGCAAGCCACGCCCCGAGCCCCGTCCGAGGAGGTGCCACGTGCAGTTTGAGGGGCACTGAGGCCCCCGGCAGGAGTGCCGGTGCCATCTTGGAAGTGGGTCCTGAAGTTAATGCCACCTGGATCAGACAAACAGCTCCGCTGAGCCCATACCAAAAGCCCCACAAATTTGTGAGCAACGTAAAATGGCTGACTGAAGCCACTAAGCTTGGTTTGTGCAATGACAGGTGACCAAACGCTGACTTCCAAGAGGCCCTAAGCAGCGTCATGGAGACTGAACTGCCCGCCTCACACCCGGCACCACCCATCCCTACTGCAGCCCCGAGTTCAGGGAGAACGAATGAACGAAGCTATTCAGACAGTCCATCCAAATAGGAAAATGCCTTTAATTGGAGCGTTTTAGAACGTTTAGAGCGTTTAGAAACGAGATGACACAATGCCTTCTGTGGTTCCTCATTTGAACTGAAAAGTGACAGGTAACCTTTAGGGCGTCTGCCTCCAGTCACTCTCCTGACTCCTTGATGGGATAATTCTGTGAGATACAGCCACTCCCGGTGACGAGAATGTGCGCGACTCTGCAGGGAAAGGGACTGTCTACATCTGCCTCTGCTTGTGCCTCGGGTGGGTTTTACAATAGATGTACCACCGGCCCCGCCTCTTCACGCGGTAACAGTCCTTGCAGCGCTTCTTAAGGACACCCCTGGTTTTGAAGCCCAGCGCAGGCAGCAGGTGAGGCAGAAGGCCGGGTGAGAGAAATGACCGCACTTCTGCCCCCGGTTCCACAGCCACGGGGGCCGCACCTCGAAGGGATCCCAACAGAAACGTGGACAGGGCTGCAGGCTTCAGTGTGAGACGAGTGACATAGAGCAGAGGGTTCACCATCTTCCTTATTAAAACAGTTGCCATGTCGGGGCGAATCTACGGGGAGAGAACGCGAGGGTTACAGCTTCCCCTGCTCCACCTGCTGTTTGAGGCTTCCTTTCCCGTTTCGCCGAGGCTTGGGAAGGCAGCGGCTGTCGGAGGGCGCTTCCACACCAGCTGCAGCCTCGACCACACACGCAGCTGCCGCAACGGGCCGCGTGTGCCGGGGAATCAGGGGCGCTGGGCGGCGGCCCCGTCCCCTTCCCGCCTGCTGCAGGTGTGGGCGAGGGCGCAGAGCCCCGCGAGGCTGGCGGCGGCCGATTGGCCCGGAGGGAGCCTACACCGACGCCGCAGCGCTTCCAAGCCACAGCAGGTCCAGGGCGGTTCAGCGGCCGACCCCTCCTCCCGCTTCCGCAGTCCCGGGGGCGCTCCCGCGGGCCAGTTTCGGGACGAAACCCCGAGCGGCAACCCCCGGCCTCGGCTCGGAGCCCCGGCCGCCCGCCCCTGCTTCCCCCGCGCCCGGGGCCCCGGCTGGGAGGAGCGGGGTCTGCAGCGGCCGCAGGACCCCGGGGCAGGCTCCGCGCGCTGGCTGCGGGGTCCCCGCCCCGGGTCGCTCCACACCCGCTCCCGCCGCCCGGGTCGGGCGCCCACGGTGGGACCCGCCCCCCACCCTGACGCTCCGACACCGCCAGCCCGGCCCACGCTTCGCTGACCGCGGCGCACGGCGGGAGCCAGGCCTCGGAGCCCAAAGTGGCCGGCCCCACCCTCTGGAACCCGGACCCCGGACCTGGGAAGACAGCGCCGGCACCCAGCCCGCGCCTGCACCCAGCCCGCGCCTGCACCCAGCCCGCGCCGGCACGCTCCTGTGCCCACTGGGACGCGGACGCCGCTGCCAGGAAGGAAGATGGCGGCGGGAGTCACGTGGCGCGCCCACGTCCAGTGCCGGGCGCGGAGACGCAGCCGCCAGTGCGCAGGCGCCGGAGACCGAGGCTCGCAGACGGCGCGCTCCCTGCGGGCCGGGGGCGCTCCCGGCAAAAAATGCGAAAAGCAGGAAGGAAAATGGATATTCGGAACAAAAAAAGAAATGACAACCAATTAGACCTTAGAAAAAGCTGCCGAGTACCAATGTCAAAACAAACTGAGAAAGAGGACATGTTTTTTTTTTTTTTTTTCGTTTTGAGACGGAGTTTCGCTCTTGTTACCCAGGCTGGAGTGCAATGGTGCGATCTCGGCTCACCGCAACCTCCGCCTCCTGGGTTCAGGCGATTCTCCTGCCTCAGCCTCCCGAGTAGCTGGGATTACAGGCGCGCGCCACCATGCCCAGCTAATTTTTGTATTTTCAGTAGAGACGGGGTTTCACCATGTTGACCAGGATGGTCTCGATCTCTTGACCTCGTGATCCACCCGCCTCGGCCTCCCAAAGTGCTGGGATTACAGGCTTGAGCCACCGTGCCCGGCCCAAGAGGACATGTTTTTAAGGGGACATCCCGGGAGAAATGTAAACAGGCTCCTGGAACCGAGTGGAGACCGGCAGTGGTTCCATCTGGGCACAGCTGTTTTCCCCGACGTTATGGAACACTCCAGGCATACAGAAAAACGGGAAGAACTTTACGGTGAGCGCCCACATACTTGCCACCTAGATTCCACAGTTAGCTCGCTTCTCCCTGCCTTTTCAGGGATCTAGCCGTGACTCCATCCGCCTTACTCTGCGTGTGTCCAGGTGAGGTGCAGAGGTGGCTGCATCCAGCCCGCGCTCCGTGCAGGCCCCAACGCTTCAGGCGCATCGCAGCGCCCCCTTTTCGCCCCTGACTTGGCGAACAGCGGGCGGGCCTGTGGAGTTTATCAGCTCCAGGACAAATCTGCCCCTGACCACCACGTTTATTGGGACATCTTTCCTAGTTTTCAGGAGGTTTTCGGTGCATTCTTGTTTCTCACCGCCTTTCCCCCTCTTCATCTCCCCGGCCTCTCATCCATGTCTAGTCTTTTGTTCTTGGAGTCACCTGGTCCTCAGGCTCTGACCACAGCAAATAAAAGCTGGATGCTGGAGCGTTAAGCTGGGATTTATATCCAACAAAACGGGCCTTTTTAGAGGCTGTGTTTGCATGCTGGATAAAGTGAACTGGCGTACTAGGCTCTGCCGCAGAAATCTCCCAGATATTCTCTTCCTCCGCGGTTCCCCATAACCTCTCACGGGAACGCTGGCCTTGAACCAGGAGAATGCACTTCGGCTACGCAGTCGACCCCTTCACCCAATAGAAGTTTTTGATATTTAAACGTCTCATGGTTATCGGTTGCCATCGAACATAAACAATGCATTTGCAGTTTACATCCTCCCCTGCCGGTCCCCTAAATAAGAACCACTGGGTACTCCTGAGAGCTGAAGATTTCGGACACCGCTGCCTGCCGCATCCGGAACCCAGCTCCAGCCTGAGGCTGCAATTGCCAGAGGCTGCACCTGCCCAGCGCATGCGCAACCTCCGCCCGACCCGCGCGCGCTCCCCTGGGCGAAATAAGTCCCGGGAGTACGGGCGCCGACAGAAGCCGTGCGCATGCGACGGCTCTAAGCGCGACGTTGCGCCGGGTCAAAGGTCAGCCGTGCAAAATGGCGGCCACGGTGACCCTCTGCCGGCTGTTGTGGCGGTCCGGCGCGGGTGCGCGGAGCCTGCCCCTGGGCGCCAGGTGTTTCGGGGTGCGGATTGCGCCGACCGGGGAGAAGATCACACACACTGGCCAGGTAACGGTCGCTGGGTACAGAAGTCTTCCTCCGCGCGCGCCTCTGGCGGTGGTGGCGGTGGCTCCCCGGCCATCCGCGGCTCTGGTTCTGCGCTGCGGGCTGCGCAGGGCGTGGTAAGGTTGTGCTTGTGTCGCTCACGCGCGGGGAAGGCGGCCAGCCTGGGGTCGGGACGGCGCGGCGGCCGGCAGCGGTGGGGCTCGTCCTCCCGGGGCCCGCGGGCTCTGCCCCGGCGGGCAGGCTTCGCTGCGGGCTCTGCCCGTAGGCGGTCGGTGGCCGCTGATTTTCTGGGTCAGCGTTTAGAATTTGTGTGATACAGTCGTAAGCTTTAGTGACCCGAGAAGTCGATTGTCGTCCAGAGCACAAAAATGTCGTCAGCCAAAATGAAGAGTAAAGGCAAATGTGCCCGGAGATGTAAGCGGGTAGGTGAAGCCGTGGCCGTATGCGAAGGAAGCTTCGGCGGTCCTCGGTGGGGAGTTCTCTCCGCAGCTTCACCTTCCCGAGCTGCGTCTTGTGCTGCTCTCACGCGTTTTGATCCCAGGTATCTTGCTAAAGATGCCCCTGATTAACCGTGTACTGTGCCACTCACCTGTTTGACTTTTCATCAACGGCCTGAAAGTTAAGAAAAACACTCGCCTGTAATGTTTATGATTGATATGAAGTGACTTTTTTCAGAATTAGGCTGTAAAAGTCACACATGGCCTTTCTGGATTTTTTTCCAGGTTTATGACGAAAAAGACTACAGGAGGATTCGGTTTGTAGGTCGTCAGAAAGAGGTGAGTCAAAGTTATAATGAAGAGAGTTAAGTTTTCATCAAACTTTTATGTAACCAACAGGAAATAAAAATTAATATATGAGACTTAAATAAATTCTGCCCCTATTGCAAGGACCCTAACAGTTCTGGATGAGATTCTACCCTCTAATATTAATTGTGTCTATTTGTGTCTTGCTTCCCCCTGAAATAAATCACATAACATTGCAACTGTACTTCTGGTTTATATATAAGTGGAAGTAATCCTTTTTTAAATTCTCATGCCTTATTCTCCTGAGACTCTCAGATTAAAGTAAATCTTACCAACTTTAAAAAAGTACTGTTTTAACAACCTGGAGGAGTGTTTTTCTCAGTTTTCACCAAATAGTGTGTGTTTTTACACGGACTTAGAATGACAATCTGAAAATCCACATGAGTTTTTCTTCCCTTAGTGGTTCTGTTAGCTCTATACATTGTGAAGGAAGATCAGTTCAGGTCATCTCTGAATAACCACTGCAGAAAGAATGTTGAAATTAGAATCCTTCTGCCTAAATCAGCTGGTTGTTTTGTTTGTTTTATTTTTTTGACTGACGCACTATTGCTCATGTGTATAAGCCCCTGAATTCTTTTTTTTTTTTTTGAGACGGAGTTTCGCCCTTGTTACCCAGGCTGGGGTGCAATGGCGCGATCTCGGCTCACCGCAACCTCTGCCTCCTGGGTTCAGACAATTCTCCTGCCTCAGCCTCCCGAGTAGCTGGGATTACAGGCACGCACCACCATGCCCAGCTAATTTTTTGTATCTTTAGTAGAGACGGGGTTTCACCATGTTGACCAGGATGGTCTTGATTTCTTGACCTCGTGATCCACCCAGCTCGGCCTCCCAAACTGCTGGAAGCTCCTGAATTCTTAATTACCTCAGGCATGCTTCCATGTTTCCTAAATTTTTTTTTGTTCGTTCTTTTTTCCCACTTTGGTTAGCCTGGTGATTCTTCTTCTTAACACCTTAACAATCCCTAAATCGTATATTTTCCCTTCTCCCTTAATCTTGGTTAAGTTATTCATTCCCAGTGTGTAGTTTTTCTATTTGTCTTCCGGAGCTACAGGGCGTTCTGGAGAAGCTCATGAACATAAATTGAATATAAATTCACATTCTCAGAATTCATCTGGTTCACTGTTGTATGGTTTGATGAGTGGGTGGGTGTCGGAGAAGTTTGTACTATGGTGGTTGATTATTTGACAATGCTCTTGAATGTTGGGTTGAGAAAGATCTTGAGGCTTGATCCACATTCAGTGAAAGAGTATGTCATGATTGATTATTGATGTCTGCCAGGATCATGGTGGTGGAGAGGGGTGGTGTCTAGTGGGTTTGCCTGCTGGAATAGAAGCCGTGTGGACCTGCAGTCTCACAATTGTGAGGTTGAATCACAGCGTAGGTTCAGTTTTCTCATTTGTAAAATGGAAACCCTGTGAATGTTTTCGGTAGAATCGTAAGTCTCCGGTGAGATCACGTGTAAATTGTCCAGTAAGGGGTGGCATATGGTGAGTCCTGCTCCTCTCCATCCTCAGAAAGCCTTTTTGTTTATTTGAATTGTTAGTGTCTTCTCAGTAGAAGCATCTCTTCCATATGCTACCTTCTCCAGTGCTGTAGCCCAGTGATTGACACAAAGGAGCTCATGGCATTGGGAATGGGACATTTCTTCTGTATGCAGGCTGTCCTGGTCCTCCTTGTTAGGTACATGAACTTGACGTTTGGAAGGTGGAAACCGATGGATGTTGAGAGGATTCACAGGCCCTTCAGTTTCTTTTGGCAGTGATCGTGGAGAAGGGCAGGTTTCTCCCAGTGTGATGCGGTGCCCATTCTCAGGTTTCCTGGGTATCGATGGGTGGTTGTTACTGAGGCAGTGGCTGGACTCTACATCCCTGCTTTGTGGGTGTCGTGGCAGGGTCATGGGGACAAGGTAGGAGCCCCAGATGGAGCATTTCGGGAGCAGATTTGTCCTGAAACCGTTGGGCTCATTCACGCAGTCTGGCCCCCAGCCCGGCTCCTTAACTCAGTTCTTGCTGTGATGTAACAAATAGGTGGGTCCTGGTCACAAACACCTCTCTGCTGAACATTCTTTGTGTAGCTTCTGATTTCTGCTTGGCGTAGCACAGGGTAGCATAGAAACAACTTAAAAGAAACCAAACAGAATCAGGATTGGTGAAGCCAGTAAGGGGTGCAGGAGAGTGTGGTAGTCGTGCCTGTGACAGCAGCTCACCCAGGCTGTCCTGGCTATGACCTCAGTGCTCCAGCCAGCCCAGCCTCTCCAGTGCCTTCCCCCGATTCAGCATGGCGAGTGTCCAGGGCACGCCTTGGCATCACACCTTGGAGGTTCGTGGCGTGTTTATAACATGATGAGTGGGCATCCGCCAAGCTCTCCTTTCAGCACAATTATGTTTAGTACTATTTTTAATAGTAGTTTTTTTTGGCTTCTGAGAGACTTAATTATTTTGGAACACGTTTAAATTTCCTGAAAAACTGAGAAAGTAGAGTTTTCACAGCACCGCCCTCCCATCAGTTTCTGCTGTTCACTCCCTCTCTCATTTGCGTGTTGCCTGCATCACAGCTGATGAGTTGATACTCAAACTCATGTGTCCACCATGACAGTATTATACAGAGTTCACTGCCCTAAAAATCCTCTGTGCTCTACCTGTTCATCCCTCTTAACACCTGGCAGCCCCGATCTCACTGTCCCTCTAGTTTTGTCAGGTAATACTTTAAAAAATAAACTGGGCCAGGCACAATAGGCTCATGCCTGTCCTCCCAGCACTTTGGGAGGTCAAGGTGGGGTGATTGCTTGAGCCCAGGCGTTCAAGACCAGCCTGAGCAACATGGTGAAACCCCGTGTCTACAGAAAATGTAAAAATGAGCCCAGCATGATGGCACATGCCTGTAGTCTGAGCTACGTGGGAGGCTGAGGTGGAAGGATCATTGAGTCTGGGAGGTTAGGGCTGCAGGGAGCCGAGATCATGCCACTGTATCCCAGCCTAGGAAGCAGAGCAATGCCCTATCTCCAAAAAAAAAAAAAAACAAAAAAATAAACTGAAACTAAACTTCACCTGTAGAACAAGGATAGCAGGAAGCTGGATAATTGAACTGGTCCTTGCAGGAAAAAGTGGAAAGTATTTCTCTGTGGCTCCTGCCCAGTTTTGACCAGGGGTGCCTGCAAAGGAAGCCATGGCCCCCAGGCCTGGCTGGAGAATGTGCCACCCATCCCCAGCCCTGAAGGAACGGACCAGAAGTCAGGCCTCACACAGTCCCGGAGTAGGTAGCACCCTGGGTCACACGAGTG
>CM052649.1:1190568-1229704 GCA_028533165.1 Leontopithecus rosalia
TGATGATAGTGATACAGCAGCGTCATAGCCAGGTACTTGACGATGTCGTCTACTTACTTGGTCAGAAGCTGGAGCTGCCCTGCCTGGGCGCATCTGGATTCAGACTCCTGTGCTGATGGGTTTATGAGGGCTGTGTGCTTCAGTGACTTACCGTTGGCACGTGGGCATTGAGTCCCTGTAGATGAGGAACTAAATACTGAAGTTAAATGTTCGTGTCCATACACAAGGTTTTTTCTTTCATTTTTTGAAAAGGCATTAGGCAGCAAACCCAGAACATCAGGAGGCTGGGATCCCTTGTGTGCGGCTCTGTGCAGCCCTCTCCCCCCTGTGTGTCAGGATCACCAAACAGCTGGGGCTTTAGCCTGTGCCTTCGTCTGCCCGCCAGTGGGACAGATTTTCTCTCCAGGTGTTCGGCAGTGCTGAGTCACTCCCCCATCTGCCCAGCCCACAGCTGGGCATTCAGGGCGGAGCAAGATTCTGGATGTTTTCTTCGATACTTGGCTGGCAGGGTGAGTCCGTTTGTGACCCTTTGATCTCACCTGCCTGGCTCTCTTCCTTGGTAGCAGGCTCTGAGGTGCGTGGTGCCTCCAGGTTTAGGAGCAGCTGCCCACGGTGCTCATGTCTACTTGGCATGCTGTTTTGTTGTGATGATGTGAGGTTTGGTCCTTCTGAGAAGAGTCTGTGCACATTTCGTTAATGGAAATAATTGAGTAGTGCTCGAGAGAGAGAGGAGAATTACCAAGTAGTTTTCAGTGTCTTCAGATCCTCAAAACAGAACACAAGCGTGGGTGACAACGTGAAGAAATTGGAACTTTGTGCCTCGCTGCTGGGAATGTAAAATGACGCAGCCACGAAGGAAAACAGCCTGTGGGGTCCTCAGACAGCTGAACCTAGGACTTCCTTCCAGTCCAGCGGGTCCACCTCTGAGTGTGTGCCCAGAAGAATTGAAAGCAGGGTCTGGGGTCCACTCAGGTTCATCCCAGCATTGTTCACTATAACTAAAACCTGGAAGCAGCCCCGGGGTCCATTGTCAGCTGAACGGATAAGCAGAATGTGATCTGTCCACAGACAGTGGAATATGTTCTGCCTTAAGCAGGAAGAACATTGGACACGCCACAACATGGATGAACCGGGAGGACGTTGCCCTCAGTGAAATGAGCCAGCCATGGAAGCGTCCCACGTGACTCCTCTTACGTGAGGGACCAAAAGGGTCAGCTCTTAGAGGTAACAGTAGCTGGTGGTTGCCGGGGTGGGGTGAATTTGGAGGTAGGGTTGAATGGTACAGGGTTTTGGTTTAGGAGGTGGAAGGTTCTGGAGATGTGTGTGGTGGTGATGGCTGCGTGGTAATGTGATACACGCAATGCCCTTAGAAATGCTAAAGGTGGCACATCTATTTTACGTGTATTTACTGCAGTTTGAAAAAAACTTGAGGGCGAAGTGGCTTTAGGCCCATGGAGGGAATCGACCAGAGGTTCTTCCCTGCGGCTTCTGTGGCTGGCATCGCTCATTTTTGTTTCTCCCAGGAGGCCCCCGGGGCAGGGCACCCTCAGGGGGGGAAGCCAGTGAGCCTGAGGCTGGGCCCACGTGGCACCTCGGGAGGCTCTGCACACCCGCAGTGGTAACTCGTGTTATCACCCAGGACTATAGCACGCCTCGGATCAGCAGTGAAGACTTGTGACATCTTTCACCCACATTGAGCAGTCTCTTGAGGCCAGCACGACACCACCTGAACCATGCTGGCCCTCGTACACGCATGCTGCTGGCTGCAGGAGGAATGCCAGAGAGCTGAGAGGGAGTGCTGAGGTGCCCAGGGATCTGCGGCTGCAAGAGCTTAGACGGAGCACGGAGGTACCCAGGGGTCTGCAAGATCTGAGAGAGAGTGCTGAGGCACCCAGGGGTCTGCAGCTGCACGAAGCAGCCACTCTTCATAGGACCGGGGCCAGGGGAATAGGTGGCGTCACCAGGAGGAAGCTGTGAAAGTTCCCGTGTGGTGGGTGCACTGACCCTCTGGGGCCGCTGGAACCCCAGGTGGGAGGAAGGACTGGGAATCAGGGATGAGTGCTAGGGTGAGGCCCCCAGGCAGATGGCAGGGGCTGAGAAGGTCATACAGGCGAGAGGAAGATTGAATTTGAGGGGCCTCAGAATTCCACCCTCTTCCTTTGCGGATATCTGGCTGGTGACACGGGCAGAGCTCTGTCAGATCATCTGGCTGGTGACACAGAGAGCTCTGTGCTGCGTTCAGGCCCATCTTTGGAGGGTTTAAGGGGGAGGTTTGCCTGAGCCCGTCTCTTGTCTTGAAGCAGCCTGGGCATCCTGTAGGGAGGCGTCCTTTAGGGAGGGTTTGAGGCGCAGGCATTTTGGTGTGCGCCGGGGCTGCTCTCCAGAGCTCTTCTGTGGCTTCTGCTCCCAACTTCCCTCCCAAATATGCCATCTTTACAGTGGGGCAAAGGCAGTCGGATTTGAAAAGAAATCTTCTGGATTAATAAGAACCGTGCGTCTTTGCTTCCTTTAGAAAGGCTTGGACTGTCAGAAGTAATGGCTATAAAGTGAGGTTTATTTATCCCTGGACCCAGAGGAAAATAATTGGAACTATGAGCTCACGAGCCCCACATTCACACGCTGGTGGCTTCGTGGGTGAACCGGCAAGAGGGGCCTTCGTCTCCTCCCTCACCCAGCTCCAGTGCTTCTGCTTTGCTTCTCCATTGCGTCTTTGTGTCTGGTGATCCTTTCTCTTCCAGGGCATTGGCAAAATTAGTCACTGGACTCCGCCGTTCTGAAAGCAAGTTTGAACATGTTGTACAGACAGCTCAATTGTGGTTTTAGAGCGTTTTCTATGAAGTACTTAGTTTAAAAATTAATTTGAACGAAAACTTTGGTTTTTCCTGTGGTTTAAGAATTATATACTTAGATGGACATATATACACATGTATGTTTAGCTAAATATAGTTATTAGCATTAATGTTAAAAACGTCCAGTGTTCTAAATCTATAAAATTGCATTCATGGGTGGGCATTGTGCAGAACATCGTTAATTCAGCTGGGTGATTATTTCCCTTTTCCATTGGTTTGATGCTCTGTCACAGAGTCATATATTTTACATTTTATCTTTAATAATTATAATCTGAGTTTGATATAATAGGACTTTCACTCCTAAAGATTTAAACCTAAACGTTTTTATGCCCAGTCGATTATCAAGAGGTCACTGGAGAGAGTTTCCTATTTTTACATGAGTGATGTGCAGAGGACGCATTTTACAGTGGCTGGACAGCTCACTGTATGGTGCGCCACGTGCTTGACGAGAGATGGCGTGCGGGCTGCCATGGCAGTTCTCCCGGGATTCCCTTGTGAAATGCAGCCGTGCTCCTCAGTCTTTCTTACCTTTCCCAGATGAAAGCCACTGAGAATGGAGTCTTGAGAACCTAGAGCATCCAGTGAGATGGAGCCTTGGGTTTGAACCCAGAGCGAGGCTCTTAGTTGTGGCTGGGTGTGTTCGCTGCTGGTTCTTTGTATTCCTGCGGCTGCGCTGAGCTCCTGGAGCCAGACATTTGCTTGTGATGGGCCGTCAGGGTCACCCTTGAGCTGCGCACGGTAAGTGACGGGAGGGCATCCCACGTCAGTCACCAGTGTCGAGGCGTCAGCTGCCCTCCCTGCAGGGAGGTCGCCGGTCTCTCTGTCATGATCAGGGCCTGGCAGTTTGTCACTTAGGCAGACACCATATTATTTACACCATAAGGCTTCATTTGTATGGTTAGCTGCCTCGCCTGCGGCAGGGGTGAGCGGAACATCGCTCACTTCCAAGCCTGCTGTAAGGCTCTGGTATGAGGCGAGCCGCCAGGCTGGCAGCAGAGGCCTGTTTCGCAGGAGCGTGTGAAACAACCTGGCAGCACCGCCCCGCTCAGGGCTCCGGCTTTAATGTGGCTTCATTTTCCACTAGCTTCCTTCTGTGTTTCTGGAAATAGATCTTCAAGGAAAACTTTACAGAATGGTCATCTGTAACTGACAGAACTTCTTGAAAAATGAACCATTCCAAAATGTATCTGTAAGGGAAAGAGTGGTGCCCGCCTCCACTGTGTGTTCTCTGTGACTGTGTGTGGTGTTGAATGAGTCTCTGGCCTCCAGAAGTGGGTGACTTGGTGAGGAGCCCACTCTGAGGCCGGGACTGTAGGAGGAATGCAAGGTTCCAGGCTGTGTTGTGAAGCTGGGGAACCCCCGAGCAGCGTTGGAGGCAGAGGGAGGGTTGTGTCACACTCGGTGGAGCTGTCCGTCCAGGAGGGGACACGCTGGTAGACCTCCATCCTGGACTTCAGGGCCTGCTGGGGGTGTAGAGTAGAGTTCCTTCCCTGCACATGCGCAGACACCAGCGCTCCACTTCCTGTGGCTTCCTGGTGCTTCATGCCTTGTCTTCCTGGCACTTACTCACTGATTATTCCCAGGGGCAGCTGACAGGGGCTGGCTCATTACAGAGTCAGAGGAAATCAAGGCATGTCCCCTTTCTGGGTTCCCAAAATTGCCATTATGAGCATCATAAAATACATTATTTGCCAAGCCAGGATATTTTATTGCTTTTTAAAAAGCATAAAGTATGAAGTGGAGGGGTGGCCTAAGGATTCCCTTTCACATGTACCCAGGCAGTCAGTTTGTCAACCAGATAGGTGTCAGAATGGGCAGTCTGACTTGAGCTCTGCTCTGCCTCCACCTGGCCCCACCAGCCCCTAGTAAGTTTGAAGTGGATCTTTGACATCATGTTTATCGAGTCAGAGTTCATCTGCGTATAAATTGACCCTTGAACAACATAGGTTTGAGCTGCGAGTCCCCTTAATAAGTGGCTTTTCTTTTGCCTCTGCATACCCCCAACCCCCCACCCCGAGACAGCAGGACTCACCCCTCCCTTCCTCCTCGTCAGCCTGCTCGATGTGAAGATGAGGTGAAGACCTGCCACCTAATGACAGTCAATGTAGTTTCTCTTCCTTGCGATTTCCTTAATTGCATTTTGTTCCTCTAGCTTACTTTATTCTAAGAATTCAGTCTTTGATACTTGTGACATGCAAAATATGTGTTAATCGACTGTTGATGTTATTGGTAAAGACTGGTCAGCATCAGGCTGTGAGTAGTTCAGTTGTGGGGGAGTCAAAAGTTATGCAGATTTTCAGCTGCATTGGGGGTAGTTCAAGGATTAACTAACGTCAAAAGATGTTAACATTTGGATTTTACAGGGAAGTAAAAAAAATAAAATATATTAACGTGACAGCAATATTACACCTTAGAGTTACAATAATTCCTTTAAACTACACATCTGAGCAGTGGTAAACGTTCTTGGTCATGTGTGGTTGTAAGCGTGGCTGTGCGGCTCCGCGCCCAGGTGCCTCCTGCATTGCAGTGGTTGGTGTCTCTGAAGTCTCTCGATCCGTAGGTTCCCATGGACCTCCCGCTCTGTCACTTTTTCTCATTGGAAAATGTATTCGTGAGAGCGTCAGGTCCTTTCCTCTGTCGAGTCCCCGCGGCTGGAGCCCCCTCACCACATCACCGTTGTGCTGGTGAACTTGCTCTTGTCTCTGCATGTTTTGGGAATTGGTTGGATCTTGAGGTTTGATCAGATTGAGGGTCGGTGTTTTGTTCCTTCCATCAGGAGCCACATAGTATGTAACCGGTTCTGGTTGTAGGAAGAGATTTTGATCATTATCTCCTACATCTGTGATTTCATAAGGGGTTGTAAAATGATGATACTGTCTGTCTTACTAGGTTGAATACTTATATCAAAAGAAAGTTCGGTCCTGAGGTAAAGTTTCTGTAGGAAAATCAGAAGAAATACTTGATTCTTTCTCTTTATTTACTAGCCTTTAATGAGTTGGTTCGCTAGTTTCTGTTTGTTTTTTGTTGCTATAACAGACTGCCTGAGACTGGATAATTCATAAAGGACAGAGATTTGTTTCTTACGGTCTGGCGGCTGGGTGGTGCATGGTTGAGGCCTTGTCTGGTGAGGGTAGAAGGCAGAAGGCATGGAGACTGTGCATGAAGGGGGACTGAACTCATCCTTCCACCGGGACCCCGGCCACCACCTGTGAGGGCAGCCAGAATCCCTCATGAGGCAGAGCCCTCGTGACCTCAGCACCTGGAAAGGCCCCATCTCTCAACACTATTGCATTGAGGATTAAGTTTCCAACGCAGGAACTTTGGGGGAGCACATGGGTGTAAATACTTGTGTTTCTGTCCTTTGCAGTTACAATCCCCTTGTCCTTCTGATTTCCGGTATCCCAGATCATCCCATGTGGAGGTCTCCCCAGGTTGACTCCTCTTTTGACACAACCTTAGTTGCCTTTAAAACTTCCTTGACTTGTGCCGCAGTACAGTGTCTGCAGTTCATCCTGCACCATTTCCTGCCCTGGACCCAGAATCAGGCATTTTTGAAAGAACCCACTCCCTTCCC
Source organism: Leontopithecus rosalia (assembly GCA_028533165.1). Lineage (NCBI taxonomy): Eukaryota > Metazoa > Chordata > Mammalia > Primates > Cebidae > Leontopithecus > Leontopithecus rosalia. Next base: position 1,196,992 of record CM052649.1, read on the forward strand.
TTCGGTGTGAAAGGGTGCTTAGAGACCACCGTGTGGGCAGCGGGGTGCTCATTGCCGCTGGGTTCATCACGGTCCTGGGGATGGAGCTAGGAGGGGTGTGTGTGGTCATCAGATGCGGGGTGAGTTACATGGACCCTTCCACACTCAGTTCAGGGTCATGAGGCTTCTTTCTGCTGGACCAGTGAGCTGACATCTCTGGTTCCTGCCCCACACTCAAAGTCCTGGTCTTTCACTTATGATTTCATTTCCCTTGGAAGTGGTTTTCTTCTTAAGGTGTGTCTTGTTAGAAATGTTCCTGTTACTCTCTCGGAATTCCTTAGGTTCATTTGTCTCCTTTTTGTCATTTTAAGTTTAGTTTTATGACTTTGAAAAATGTAAAACATGATTTCAGAGGCAAATTCATAAAACTTGAAAGAAAGGCTAACCGTCACCCTGAGGTCCTTCTCGCAGTAGTAACTGCCCGGTGGTTTCTCCTTTGGGTGTTGTATACATAAGTGACTGTGTAGGCTGACCCCCATCTTCCCCACGCCAGTGACTGGGAGCCTTCTGTCCACAGTCCTGTGTCCTCCATCACCCCACGGCGGTATGGAGACATCTTTTTCATTCCATTTTGACTGTAACTCAAAAGCATCAGCACACAAGCAGGAGGTGAAATTACTGGAGTCTTTCCCGGAAGTCATAAATGACCAGGTAGAAGACACAGTGGATGAGGAGCCCCAGGGTACAGTGGCAGCGAACAGGAGAAGACACAGGAATGGCCTGAGCAGTGTTGAGAACTGGGAAAGCCGGAGGGACGTGGTGGTCTCGTGGATTGCAGTGCGGGTGGCGTTTCGGCCTTTTAGATAATCTCTTCCCTCCGTGTTCCGTTTACTGAGGGGGTGACTGCGTGGAGGCTTGTGAGAGAATGTTCTTACGACACGCACACTGGAGCCTGTGGGAAAGGCCTGTGCGGTGCAGGTGCTCTTAGGTGGGATGGGGCAGTGTGGTGGGGAGAGGAGGGCACGGCAGAGCCCACAGGCGCCTGTCAGCCAGCGTGTGCCGAGTCAGACGGGGACTGAGGGAAAGCCTCTGTGCTGCTCTGCTCCCTGCAGAACTTATTTGGAATAGACTTTCATTTATTCCAATGAAAAGTCAATGTGTTGTAGACCCTAAATTTAATTACCTGTGAGGCATGAAGGTCTATGATGATAATAGTTATGTGAAGCACTCCATAGATCCGTGCTGATGGTACATGGGTTTGTGTGGGACTTAAATCGTATGAAGTAAGCAAGTTTGTGTATTTGTTTATGTAAGTTTTTCTTCTTGTTCCAGGTGAATGAAAACTTTGGCATTGATTTGATAGCAGAGCAGCCGGTGAGCGAGGTGGAGACTCGGGTGATCTCGTGCGATGGCGGCGGGGGCGCGCTGGGCCACCCGAAAGTGTACATCAACTTGGTGCGTAGCCGGCCACCTGCACGCACGCCAGTGCGGCTGCTCCTCACGCTCCCCTTCACTCCCAGTGCCTGTTCTTTCCGCCCTCTTCTCTGTCTGTTCCTGGGGCGGCCCTTACGGGGTTCACGCTGCTTGCACATTCACGCCCCACAGTACTGGGCCTAGCCGCAGCGCCATGTCCGAGAACCCCTTCCAGCTGTGAAGCGGTGGATGGCGGGTTTCGTTGGGTCAGCCTGGATGTCCACCTTCCTCTTCTCAGACGCTCAGGCGCCTGCTTCCTCTCTGGCTCCTCTGACTTTGGTCATCATCTTAGCTCAGGCTGCCACACACAGCACCACAGGCCGGGGCCAGAAACAACAGACACGTGTTTCCCACGGCACTGGGCGCCACTGTCCAGGGCCACGGTGCCACTCGGTTGGTTCTTCCTTGGGGCCTCCGGGACTTGCAGGTGAGGGTTCCTCTCTGTGTCTTCACAGGACTGTCCCTTCGTGGGTGTCTGTCCTCTCCTTAGAGGACACCAGGCTGATGGGATCAGGGCCCTTGTATGACCTCATTTCACCTTAATCACCTCTTTAAAGGCCCCAGCTCCAAATGCAGTCAGTCACCTTGGGGCGAGGACTTTGGGGACACACAGTTTATGTTGTAACAGTCCCTGTGTAATCCTTTATGCCTGTTGATGAGTGTCATATACAAGACCAGAGAGGAAAGCCGTGGCTGAAGCTGGGATGTGGACCTGGGGTGCAGGGAGGGAGGGGGCACCGCGGAGCACCCAGGGACTCAGGCAGCTGCTGGGCTTGGTGTTCCTATTACAGGACTTGAACTTCGTTAGAGCTGACTTTCATTAAAAACTGTCATTATCTTGGTGCCTGTCCTGAAAGGGGACAGTGTAACAGGCATAAACAGTCAAGCAGCCTAGGGCAGGACTGGGCACCCAGCTGCCCTCTCCTGGGCCCCAGCCCTGCGGGCCTCGCCTGGGGGCACCTCACGGTCCTGTCCAGCACCCACTGCAGCCCCAGGAAGGTGAGGTGTGGGTGGTGCATGGGTCACAGCTGCAGCTAATGGCGATGTCCCTGGGGTCTGGTGGGTTGGCTGCCTAACCCGGTGGGGGTCTGTTGTGGGGAAGCGAGATTGACAGTCTCCGTTCTTACTTCAGTACTATTTTTATGTGTTTCTGACAGTCTGTTTTAAGTTTTACACATCCATTTTCGATGCGTGATATCTAGATTTGAAGTAGAATGTGGAAACACGACATCATTCCTTTTGAATGTTTTCAGGACAAAGAGACAAAAACGGGCACATGTGGTTACTGTGGGCTGCAGTTCAGACAGCACCACCGCTAGAGCCTCGCACGCGGGACCCGCAGCGCCCACGTGAGCGTTTCCATGGGAAGATGAGCACGGGAGGCTCGCCGATCATGTGTGAAGGGTATTCCTGGTGCTGAATAAAGGTATTCCATGTTGCCGTCGTGGCTGAAATGTGTATGTTTGTGTCTTTCATGGGCTGGGCTTTGGGGGTGAAAATCCACATGGAAATTAGAAGACATGAGGGAGGAAGCAGTGTCCACCCCTGAGTTAGCCTCCTGCGGCCTCCACGTGTGAGCCCCAGCCCCCTCCTGCAGCCTCCGCGGGTGAGCCCCAGCCCCCTCCTGCGGCCTCCGCGGGTGAGCCCCAGCCCCCTCCTGCGGCCTCCGCGGGTGAGCCCCAGCCGCCTCCTGCGGCCTCCGCGGGTGAGCCCCAGCCCCCTCCTGCGGCCTCCGCGGGTGAGCCCCAGCCCCCTCCTGCGGCCTCCGCGGGTGAGCCCCAGACCCCTCCTGCGGCCTCCGAGAGTGAGCTCCTGCGGCCTCCGCGGGTGAGCCCCAGCTCGCTGCCTCCTGCAGGCCGCCATGTGCCTTCCTGGCTGCTTCTGTTTTCTCTTACCCTTGGGGCCACATGGGCTGCAAGAACAGGCAGGGGGCAGGCAGGGAGAAGAAGTGCTCTTGCTTTGCAGATGCAGCTGTGCTTCAGGGAGCCGAGCCGAGGTGGCTTCTGAGTTGTGAGTGCAGGAGGAGCCGCGGGCCTCAGCTGGTCCGATGGGAAGGCCAGTCTCTCCTGTGGCCGCCTGCAGAGCTGGACTCTCTCCATCCTAGTCCTTACTGACAGTGCCAGTCTTAAAACCCAAGAATTGAAGCACTGATTTGATGGTACTGAAGTCACGTACTGGCCAAATTAAGGACAGTACGTTTTTAAAAGGGTTTATAATGTAGTGAAACACAAAAATAAAATAGAAGTTTTGAGAGGGAAAGGAGTCTTGCTAGAATGATCCAGGAATCCGGCGTGTGAGGAATGGGAATTCCAGAGGAGAAAATGCCACGGTGGAGGGAAGGTGAGGTGGGAACAGCAGAAACAGATTTCCCGAGCCGAGGAAACCGCAGATCACGGGGGCTCCCCGAGCTCCTCACAGAATTGGTGAGAAAAGACAACCAGGTAGATGCTGGTTCAAAAAAGAATAAGCTCTAAACTTCAGAGTCTAGAGAAAAGAAAACCTTTTAAGCTTATGGATGAAAAAGAAATTATAGTGGAAAGTGATCAGCAATCAGGCATCCGGCCTTTGTCTTCGACGCTGGAGGCCGGAAGAATGAAACGGTGTCCACAATCTTCCGGAATCCCACGTGTAACCAAAGTTAAATTCCTTATCCTGGGAGGAGGCTGTTCTTGGATGTGGGAGACCTCAGAGGCCGTCATCCTGGACCCCACTGGGGAAAATACCTTGAGGAGAGGGCCTTACCCAGCAGACCTGGTTTCTCAGTGCAGGGAGGGAGGCTGAGGCAGGAGCACCTGGTGGTGGGCACCGGTTCATTCCGGTGGCAAGCTACCCAGGCATACACAGAAGACTGCGTTCCCCGGCTGCAAGGACAGTTCGATCATGTCCTGGGTGCTGAGTCGGCAGGTCTGGGAGGTGGGGAGAGAGAAGAAGGGGTGCAGGGATCCTGGAGGTCTCTGGGTGGGGTAGGTGGAGGTGGAAGGAGGCTGAAGCTGCCTCTTGGAGTGGCGTGAAAACAAAATGGAGACAGATGTGATGGAGTAAATTGATGCCACCCGGATTCTAAAGAACCATGGAGACATCTGTGAGCTATTTCCACGAGGGCCCAGACAGGGAACAGCACCCAGGCCAGGAAATCCAAAATGGGGATGCAGAGTAACCAGGGATGGAGAGAGGTGAAGGGGTGGGGCCCCTGGGAGGGGGAGAAAAGGGAGGAGGAGGACTCAGCCAGGAGCCAGGCCAGCCCCTGGGGAGCCGCTGGTGGGAGATGAGGCCCCAAAGCTCCACCCGGGGCTACAGAGGTACCCTCTGTCTCTAAGGCGCGGGTTGCTTTTTCATTGTGTTGGGCTACCATGCTGCTTTTGTAAACGTGGATGTGTGAATGACGTTTCTCAGTCATTCACTCGGAAGAACCCTGTCTTCCGAGGTGGATCTGAGTGCAGGAAAAGGCTTGCTTTTAATTCCCCTTTAAATACTGCCCTTCTTGGGAAATTAAATCCTGGGCCTTAAATACTGCCTTTCTGGGGAATTAAATCCTGGGCCTTAAATACTGCCTTTCTGGGGAATTAAATCCTGCCCTTCTGGGGTCTTCCTGTCAGGTTGTGCTCACTGAGAGTTGGGAAACTGCCCACATTTTCTGTTCTCCTGGGGTTGGGATCCTGTTTCTTGCCTGGTGAACCTTGCAGGGAAGTCTCCTGGGCCCAGGTTTCTTTTGGGAAAGTGGGGAGCCAAGGTTTCGTTTCCTTTAGTAGTAACGGGACATTCAGGTTTCTTCTTGAGCCGTGTCTAGGTTGTGTTTTTGCTGAAATTTGGACTGTCTTGCCTAGACCTTCAGAGTTACTGGCCTGGAGATGTGGCTCGGGTAATTTCCAGGTGTTTTCGGTGTCTGGGGTTCACAGTGACACCCTCTTAGCTGATGGTCATATGCGCCTTTTGTTTTTTCCTGGCTGAGCCTCACAGAGGTATTTTGTATTTCTGAGTGACCTGCGGCTTGGTGGGCCACTCTGGTGTCTTTCTGGTTTCTACTTAATTTCTGCTCGTTATTTTCAGTTTCTACATTCTTGGTGTTAATTTACTGTTCTGTTTGTAACTTCTGAGGTGGATTCCTTTCTTCTCAGCTTTCTTCTTTTCTTGTATATGTAACGCTGTAAGGTTCTCTGATCTCTGTTTCAGCTGCATTCCCTATTTTTGGTAGGTTATATTTTCATTTCCATTCCGTTTTAAATATTTTACAAAAGTGTGTTTATGAAAACAAACTGGGGGGTTTACAGTGTGCTGCTGAGTTGTGCTGTGGTCTGAGCACGTCCTCAGGTGCGTTCATTTGTGGGAAGTCCGTGGAGACTCACTCCGTGGCCCACCGCATGTGTTTCTAGAAACGTCTTGCCTCTGCTCAGCGTGAGTTCAAACGGTTTCAGTGCAGGCTGGCCAGGCACTTGGCGAGACCCCCACAGCGGGCGCCCAGGGTTCCTCCCAGAGTTCTTACTCTTGTCTTTTGTGTTTAAGTAACTGCCTTTGAGGCTCTGCACAGTGTCTCTCATATTAAAATGGCTTCACCTTTTCACTGAACTGAATCTTTTAACAACTTGCTTTCAAATCTGTTTGGCCAGCATTGAACCGGGCTCTGCTGGCCTGGTCTGGTTCCCTTTGCATGCTGCTTGTTGAGTCCTTTTATCTGCATGTTAATGTAGGCTTCTGTTTCTTTTGCATCTCCAATGGAAATAGAGCTGAAGATTTGCCACCCAGTTTAAAATGCTTCGTCTCTTACCTTGAGATTTTAGTCCGTTTCTGTCTCGTGTAATTGCTGGCCTGCTGCAGTTTGAAGCTGCCATCTGTCCCGGCTCTTCATGCTCCTGTGTCTCCTTTGCTTGGCAGAATTATTTTATCACTCCCTTTCCCCCTAATACTTCAGAAGTCATTTTTTTCTTCAAAACAGAAAAGCCACACACAAACTGGAGAAATTGTTGACAACTCAAATAATTTTTAAAAAAATTGTAATATGTCAAAATATAGGTCATAACATGTATTAACATAAAAAGACAACCACCTTTGAGGGAAATGAGTAAGTCATAATTTATGAAAGAAGAAACGCAGAGGCCAGTGGGCGTGTGTCAGTGAAGCAGGAGCAGCGGTCAACAAACCTCCACACCGGGCAGGGGCGAAGCGGTCATTGTTTCTGTGCCTCAACAGCCGGGCTCCTGACAAAGAAAACCCTGGCCCTTTTAGAGGCCTACAGTCTAAGAGGTGCACATGTGAGAGGGTCCAGAGCGTGGGGCACGGACTAGGTGGGGGTCTGAGCAGTTGAGCAAGAACAGTGCCTTCTGGGGAAAGTTCCTCCGTACCACGCCCGTGATCTAAAGATGGATGTGAGTAGGAGTGGGGGGTTTCATCCTCAACCTTTAGACCTGGCCTGTGAGCCAGCGGGTCCTTTTGAAATGCAGTGTAGAAGGCTAGGGGGAAGTGGTCTTAGATTTAGAGGAGGGGTCTCCTTCCTCATAAAGGCAGGTGTCCCATTTCCGGGATGAACTGAGTAGCCGAAGGGTGTGTTCGGAGCAGCACCTGGGGTGGAGGGAGCGTCTTAGTATCTTAGTAAGAGGAGTTTGTCCGAAGGAGTTGGCTGTCAGGTGTGAAAGTTACGCACAAAGGTGTCCTAAAAGGACTGCCTGTGGTAGGCAGATCACACAGAAAGAGACCTGAGGAAATTGGTTTCTGTTTCTAGTGCTTCCTTCAGTGAGGTAGTATGAATTCACAGGAAATAATGGTGTGGACCGATATTTACTGACATGGAGGACGTACATAGCACACAGCTGCATTTAGGAAGCAGGTGACTCAAGAGTTCTTAGAATGCCCACTGGATACAGCCGTAGCTGTAACTTGTTTGAGATTCTTATAGAAAGAGGTTCACCAAAACAGACCAAGTGATTCTGGGAATGAGATTTGGGTGATTTTTACTAGCCTTTCTGTACTTTGTGAGATTATTATAATAAATATGTTTTCCATATAAAATTTTACATGGAGAAGTAATATTATCAGTGTAATGGACTGAGAATTTCAGAGAAGAAAAGATCTAATATTACTCATGAAGCAAGGCAGTTTCAGCTTCTGTTGTTTTAAACCTGGAGCAGCTGTGTTCACATTACAACATCCAAAAGTTGCCATTCTCGTCTGTCCTTAGACCTGTTCACAGAAATGCTGTGTCTGGGTGCAGTCCCCAAAGTGGATGCGCAGGGCGGTGGCTCACTGTCAGCCCGTTACCCTGATTGGGTTTCTGCAGTGCCCTGAGAAGCAGCTGAGTCAGCAGCCCAGCTTCCTCGTGCAGAGTGTCTGCACTTGCCCTGGGTCCTGGAGGTAGAGAACGGGCAAGCCCTTGGTTTTCAATGATGGTGCTTATTGTTCCTGCACGAAATAGGGCACTGGCTGTGCCAGGGAGGGCGGCTGCTTCTGTGCCAGCTTGAGGGTCCCATCTCTTCCCCACTCAGCCTGCCTTTACCCATGCCAGTTTCACCACCACACATGCCCTCTGCATGGCTCATGTAGGTATTACAGAGTCTTGTCCCAGACGGTCCTCTTAGAAACACTCCCACCTGAGTTAGGGTTAGGGAGTTAAAACAAGGTCCCATGGAACCCACATCCCAGCTCTTGCTTGGACCGAGGTGACCAGGAAGCTGGAGTGAGACTCCGGGGCTGGAGGGCAAGCCCTCGCCGCAGCTGCTCACCCTCCGTTCGTCCGGGGCTGTGATCAACGTTCAGCTGACCGCTTGACTCCCACGTAGACCCGCAGAGCCGTGCTCTAGAAGTGTGGGGGCTCATAACTCTTAGTCCTGCAGGTGGAGTTTAGGCACAGGTGGCCCCTGCATTCTGAGGAAGTATCCGTGTTTCAGCTCAGGACAGACCCCCGTGGTTAGCCTGGCAGGGAGGCTGCAATGGGACATGAAGATCCCTGAGCCCCACCTGCTTCTTCATCTCCCTGGCCCTGAGGGTCGGGGCAGTCGCCACTAGTCCTAGAGACATGGGGGTAGGCGCCTCTCGTTTCGGGTTTTTACTTGCTTTGTATGTGTGCACCAATCTTTGTGGAAAAATTAGATGCATCTCTCCTATAGTAAGGCCGAGGTGGGCGTGGGTATTACAATCTGGTAGTGTAGGCATAAAATGAGTTTGGAAGGAGTGTGCTGATTTCCCAGGGCTGCCTAACCAGTGCAAACTGGGTGCTTCACACAACAAATCCACTCTATCAACCCTAAAATCTGAGACTAAGATACTGACAGTGCCATACCCCCACGGAAGGCTGCAAGCAGGTCATTCCACGCCTCTCTTCCAGCTACCGGTGGATGCTGGCAACCTGCATCGTCCCTGGCCTTCTTCGGCCTTCTTCGTGGTTCTTTGTTCCCGTTTCGCCTTCCTTATACTTCCTTAGTTATCTGTGGCCTTCTTAGTTATCTGTGGCCTTCCTTAGTTATACGTGGCCTTCCTTAGTCATACGTGGCCTTCCTTAGTTATACGTGGCCTTCCTTAGTCATACGTGGCCTTCCTTAGTTATACGTGGCCTTCCTCATCCTTCCTTAGTTATACATGGCCTTCCTTAGTTATCCGTGGCCTTCCTTGGCCTTCCTTAGTTATACGTGGCCTTCCATAGTTATATGTGGCCTTCCTTAGTTATCCGTGGCCTTCCTTGGCGTTGTTTGGTTTGTGTCTCCATTGTTTCATTCTCTGCATTCGTCTTTATGTGGCCTTCTCCCTGTGTGTGTCTGTCTCCATATGGCTTCATAGTAGACACCAGTCATTGGATTTACGGCCGTCCCTGACCCAGTGTGACCTCATCTTAACTAAATCTACAAAGACCTGATTTCCAGACAACATCACATTCTGTGGTTCTGAGCAGACGTGAACTTTGGTGGGCCGCACTTAGCCCTGTGTGCGAGGCCAGGGTGCATATCTTAACCCTTCTCACTATAACACTAACAAGACCCCCAGTTTGCAGGTGTCGGACATTCACAGACCTGGAGCCTGCAGAGGAAGGAGGACTGGAAGTCTGGGTTACCTTGAGGAAGGACCCTGTGGAGCCACCGACTTGTTTAAGGGACTTTTAACAGCTTTCCAGAGTAATGGTGACCTGGAAAGGAGAATAATTAGACTTCTGTGACTGCTGAATGTTAGGTCTGGGCTGGCTGTGATGCCAGGGGACCCAGAACACCACCGTGTCCTCTGCTCCTGTCCTGGGCATGTTCTTTGCACCGGAGCCTACGCCGTCTGATTTGGAGGACAGTAGCTCCTGCTTTCTTCACTTAATGCTTGCCTGATGTGTTATTTTCCACCTTTGTCCTCTGGGCCTGCAGATATCCTCATAGTTGAAGTGTTTCTTGCACGTGGCACACAGTTTTTCTATTTTATCTGTCCTTTTAATCGATGTCTTTGTACTGTTTACACTGAATGCAGTTATTGATATGTTGGACTTAATCTACCTTTCTGTTTTTGTTCTGTGCTTACTGTTTCTTTTAATTCATTAATAGACAAAAAATAATTGTAAATATTCATGGGGTACTTTGTATACGTGTGCATATACGGCTGTGTTCTGAGTGTCTGTGTGGGCAGCTCTGGGAGTGACCTTACACATATGCATATACGGCTGTGTTCTGAGTGTCTGTGTGGGTAGCTCTGGGAGTCACCTTAACACGTGTGCATATACGGCTGTGTTCTGAGTGTGTGTGGGGGCAGCTCTGGGAGTGACCTTACGCATGTGCATATACAGCTGTGTTCTGAGTGTGTGTGGGCAGCTCTGGGAGTGACCTTACACATGTGCATATATAGCTGTGTTCTGAGTGTGTGTGGGCAGCTCTGGGAGTGACCTTACGTGTGTGCATATACAGCTGTGTTCTGAGTGTGTGTGTGTGGGCAGCTCTGGGAGTGACCTTACACATGGGCATATACGGCTGTGTTCTGAGTGTGTCTGTGTCGGTAGCTCTGGGAGTGACCTTACACATGTGCATATACGGCTGTGTTCTGAGTGTGTGTGTGGGCAGCTCTGGGAGTGACCTTACACATGCGCATATACGGCTGTGTTCTGAGTGTCTGTGTGTGGGCAGCTCTGGGAGTGACCTTACACATGTGCATGATACGGCTGTGTTCTGAGTGTCTGTGTCGGTAGCTCTGGGAGTGACCTTACACGTGCATATACGGCTGTGTTCTGAGTGTCTCTGTGTGTGGGCAGCTCTGGGAGTGACCTTACACGTGTGTATATATGGCTGTGTTCTGAGTGTGTGTGTGGGCAGCTCTGGGAGTGACCTTACACATGTGCATATATGGCTGTATTCTGAGTGTCTCTGTGTGTGGGCAGCTCTGGGAGTGACCTTACACATGTGCATATACAGCTGTGTTCTGAGTGTGTGTGTGGGCAGCTCTGGGAGTGACCTTACACATGTGCATAATACGGCTGTGTTCTGAGTGTCTGTGTCGGTAGCTCTGGGAGTGACCTTACATGTGCATGCATATACGGCTGTGTTCTGAGTGTCTCTGGGCAGCTCTGGGAGTGACCTTACACGTGTGTATATATGGCTGTGTTCTGAGTGTGTGTGGGCAGCTCTGGGAGTGACCTTACACGTGTGCATATACGGCTGTGTTCTGAGTGTGTGTGTGTGGGCAGCTCTGGGACTGACCTTACACATGTGCATATACGGCTGTGTTCTGAGTGTCTGTGTGTGTGGGCAGCTCTGGGAGTGACCTTACACGTGTGCATATACGGCTGTGTTCTGAGTGTGTGTGTGTGTGTGTGGGCAGCTCTGGGACTGACCTTACACATGTGCATATACGGCTTTCCTACACCACTTTGGTAGGGTTTGGGGTGCATCAATGCAGCCTGGCAGAGGTGGAGTCCAGCCTCCCCACCTGGCCTTTGCTGGCATGGGTAGAGGTGCAGTCTGGCCCCTGGTGACTGGCTGGATGGAGCAGTTCCTATGTAGACATTTCTTGTCCTGTTATACTGTGCCTTCCCTGGGTCTCTGGCCAGAGACAGCAGGCTTTTGCAGGGACTTTTTTTGTAGGGGGCGGCACGGGGCGGTTTCCATCCCTTGGTCTTTCTGTGTTGCCAGCTTCTTCATCTGTCAGGGATCTATGAGGAAAGAGTGAGCCCGGGGCTCCCCAGAATGCCATTCCCCAGGTTCCAAGCCCAGCGGGCCGCCTTTTCCCCGCCTCTTCGAGTGTCTGTCTTGTGCGTGTTTTGTGTGCCAGGTCTAGGGTTCACAGTTGCACTTAGCCAGAGGTATGGGGCAAGCTCATAGCCTCCACACTCTGAGCAGAAGACCTGGACATTCCCCTGTTTGTTTGAGACACAGGCTGTACAATTCAGGACGAGATTTTGGGTGGGGAAGAAAGAGAGGCTGGAGTGCAGTGGTGCGACCTTGGCTCACGGCAGCCTCCACCTCCCAGGCTCAAGCGATTTTCGTGCCTCATTCTCCTGAGTAGCTGGGGCTCCAGGCACACACCACCACACCTGGCCAAGTTTAGTATTTTTAGTAGAGATGGGGTTTTGCCATGTCGGCCAGGCCCGTCTTGAACTCCTGACCTCAAGTGATTTGCCTGCCTCAACCTCCCGAAGTGCGGGCAGTGCAGGCGTGAGCCGCCACACCCGACCGTTCACTTTTAGAGGAAGGAGGCATAGACTTTGCTGTGCCTGGACTTGGTGGGAATGATGAAGGGTGGCCGGCAGGCCAGGGCGGTAGAGGCAAGCGTGGCTGTCCCAGGAGAAGGTCTGAGGGTGTCCTGTGCAGGCAGGTGCGGAGCGTCTGTTCCAGCTGCTGAGAGGACATTTGGGACCAACTGGGAGGTGTTGTCCAGGGTGGGCTCTGGCCCGTAGCCCTGCACTGTGGAGGCCCCCTTCCCAGGGGTCACTGAGGCAGCGGAGCAAGTTGTGCGTGTCCTGATGGAGGCTTCCTTCCCGACCTGACCCAGCCGAGTTGCGCCATGGGTCCCAGTGCACCCCCAGGACCCTCAGCACCCGAGGACCCGCAGAAGCCTCACCTGTCTGCAGAGACCGCATAACATTGCTGCAGCCCAGCGCCCCGTTTCTAGGTGACATGCACACTCTGCAGAAGCGTGGCCCTGCGGTGTCCCCTCCCAGAGGCAGGCGGGGTGACAAAGGCTGGGTTGAGGTGTCTCCACCCCAGACAGTGGCACTGAGTTGCCAAAACGTTGGATTCGAGGGCCCGAGAGTGGGGAGGGAAGCAGGACTTTCCCATCTCACTGTCCTCTAGGGACGCACTTGGAGTTTGTGCTTCCCATTTCTGCAGCCTCAGCTGCTGGGCCCCCCATCTGTGTCCGCCCCTCCCCCCCATGCTGCAGTGAGGCTGCCATGGAGATGGCAGTTGCAGGGGCCACCTGGCCACTTTGGGTCCCTTGTGCTGGTGGGCAGCAGGCAAAGGAGAGAGCTGCTCAGGTAGTGGGGGGCAGTGACAGAGGGTCCCGTGAGGACCTGGGCCTGCCAGTAAGGGGGTGCCTGGAGCCCAGCACATGTCTCTGCTGCCACAGTGAGGATCATGGGTACCCAGGGACCAACGAGGCCCAGCAACCTTGACTCTGAGTGGTGAAGCTGGTTCCCCCGCCTGGCAATCAATTTCTCCAACTCAGAGTGGCTGTGGTGGATGAGGCAGGCTGTTCACACACATGGTCACCTGCAGGTGCGTGGACTGGGTGGCCCTGTAAGGCCTCTCCTAGCTCTCCACGGCGCCACGACCTGGGAGGGGCTCTGGGCAGAGCAGGGTTAATGCCAGCCCAGAGGAAGCAAGCCAGGGCAGCGTGGACTCCAGCGGCCACAGCTCCCTCCCGGGCCACAGCTTGGTAAGGGGGGCTGCCCTGGTCTTTGCCAGTTGTCCCCAGGCAGTGCGTCCGACTCTACCCTGCCAGTGCTGGGTACTGTGGCTCCTGGCTCCGGGCTTTGCAAGGTCAGGGCCCAAGACGCCCCTGGGAACCCACAGCACCGGCTCACTTACCACCTGCCCATGTGTGTCTGGGAAGCGCGTGTGACCATCTTGGCAGGGGCATTTTCTCTCTCGGCACGGTTTGGTTCCGCAGTGAATTTTGTAAGGGTCCTTCAGGGGCCACCTGGGCGTGGCCAGGTGAGAGGGTGTCTCCTGCATCTCCTCTGCTCCTGGGTGTGCAGGGCTTCCTGGGGACACCCGCCTCTGCCCGGCTCTCCCTGTGGTAAGTCGCACCGAGGCACCGGCACTGCCCGTTGTGAATTCTGCGGCAGCTCCTGGTAAGTTCTCAACACTTGGGTGTAACCCAAAGCAAGCATTCCTGTTCTCAGATGGAAAGTTGTCTTTTCTACAAAAGCCAGTGACAATTTAGAAATGTAGAAAGTGACCTTGCTCTCCAAGAAGCAGGCAAAGATCGTGGAGCAGCGTCCTTGCTGGCCGTGGAGGGCAGTGCGTGAATGTGTCTTCCCGTGCCTTCCGTGGTCACCACAGCTTTAAAAAGACAAACCTCAGGAGAACTAAACTGACCCAGATGATGATGTTGAAGCATCTTTTTTTTAATGACAAGTTCTTTTAGCAAAGTGAATCCATCTCCCCCCTAATTATGACTTACTCCAAGAAATCAATCATCTACACCGGATGAGCTGAGCGGGAGAGTTTGTTCCAGAGTCAATTCACTCATCAATGTCATCGTTTTCCGTTCTAGACCTGGGTTTCCGAGGTCAGCAGAAGGCAGTCAGGAAGCAGGTTTCCTCCTGTCCTGCTTCTGTGGCCAGGCCGGGGCGGGGCATCCATCTGGCATTGTCAGCCTGTCACACAAGCACGGTGTGCTAGCGCCAGCAGGCAGGGACGCCTTGCTTCAGAATGACAGGGAAGGACCCTTGGCAGTCCTGTGCCAACGTTGGTCACAGGGGTGTCTGGTTCTGCCGGCAGCAGCATTCAGGAGAGGGTGGGGCCTTTACACCCACTACCCGATCCAGCAAACCAGGCCCCAAGGACAGCCTCGCCGTGTCGGCCCTGCGGCTCTGGGGCTGCCTCCACCACGGGCCAGTGTCCACTGTGTCCCCTGACCAGGGGAGTGGCACAGCTCAGCCTGGCCTAGAAAACACCTTTCCTGGCCGGAGCCCCCACCTCAAGGGTGACCTCCTGGGTGGGGAGGAGGCATGCGGGGCGCCCCCAGTGCAGCATGCAAGACTGTTCAGTCTTTCTCCCGAGATGGAGCCGCCCAAGCTTTAGCGTGCTGGCTGCCAGGTGCGGAGGCCCGGCCCCTGTGGAAGCGATGGCTCTCCCAGCCCAGCCTCGGGACCCTCCCGTCAGCCCTTTCCAGTTGTGCTGAACTGCGCCGTTCCACAGAGGCTAGAATCACCATTACAGCACTAATTTATTAGACACAGGGAGATTTTAAGTTTCATTTTTGTGCAGTTATTTAAAATTTAAAACGGTAACGTCTAACCCAATTAAATTTCAGTTGATCATTCTTTAAATGCACGAAGTCTAATAAAATATGAATGAGTCGTAAGAACTCCAAGAGCAGCTTCATCTCCGTGTAGGTGATTCGGGCTGGTCTTGTCGGGAACAGACAGTAAGAAATAAAGATACAAACCAGGCAGATCCGGGTGGAAAATGACCCGGCTTCAACTTCCTGCACCGTTTCTTATCTACCTAAACTTCTTCTCATGTCTTAAAATAATTCTTTTTTTTTTTGACCTTTCTTTTTGGGGATTTCTGGCACTCTCCTAATTTAGAGGCTCTGGTGGAAGAGCCCGCTGTTCACCACCGTGGAGAGGACTCTGAAGGCACCGGGCCACCCCTGGCACCCCCGCCCCGTCGCGGGCCTCGCGTGGACCTCCGTTCTGCAACCTGGCTTTGTGCGTAGACAAACTGGCCAGTAGGACGGTGTGACTTGACTCCGCAACGGTGAACCAGCTGGCAGCACAGCGCAGTTCCTCTTCTGGAAACATGCTCCCAGCACAGCTGCTGGCTCCATGGCCTGTGGAGCCGCCGTCCAGGCATGCTCACATCCTCTGGCCAGGTCAGCTCAGCAACGTCGTTTAACAGCCGGGACTGCTGTGGTCTGCATGGCTGTCTCCCAGATCCGAGTGTGGAAACCCACCCTCGGCTGGGTTAGGAGGAAGAGCGACCCTCAGGAATGGGATTCACGCGCTTATGAAAGAGAATCCAGGGAGCGCTCTGCCCCTTCCCAAGTGAGGACTCAGCAGAAGGGGCCGTCCGGGGGACACGGGATCTGCTGGATGGTGCGTGTCCTGGGGCTCTGCAGGAGTTTCCTGTGCGTGGAGGGGTGCAGCCGCAGCCATAGCCGGAGCAGACGGTGTGCAGGGAGAGGCAGAGCCACATGCAGGAGCGAGGGGCAGGACAGCCCGGTTCACGTCTGCGTCACTGGATGCAGCTTGGACCCACTTGTGGGTTCTCGTTCTGATCGGGCAGATTGGCCTTGTCGTTTATCCTCCTCACGGGAGAGAGTCCTGGTGGACAGAGGTCTGGGTCCCCGTTTAGGAATGTGGAGGTGGGAGCAGGTTACGCCTGCGCTGGCTCCCAGGTGGTCCTGGGATCGTTCTGAGGTGGCGGCCCGGGGCCATGGCTGCCCCCACCTCGCTGCTTTCTCCCTGGAGCACCCTTTCCCCTGTGAAGAAGGAGCCACTGTGGTCACTGCATTGTCGTTGGGCGTTTGCTGAAACCAGATGAAGTGAGCTCACTCCTTCAGGGAGACCAGTCAGCTCTGCTTGTTGTCAGGACACCTGAGCATGCAAACAAATGCTTGAACTTGGGGAATGAGTGTCCCCACTGTGAGTTCGGCCTGTTCCCAGCACGTACAGACTCCTGAGGCGCTGGGCGACCTGCTCAACTTGTGAAGTAGAATGTGCTGACTCAGGGAATCTGCTTAACTAAGTGACCCAGGATGTGCCAATGACTGGTGCAAGCTGCTATAAAATTCTGCATGGTTAAAAGAGTCGAAGTGCACTGTAGGGCTGGGTGTGGTGGCTCACACCTGTAATCCTAATACTTTGGGAAGCTGAGGTGGGCAGATCACCTGAGGTCAGGAGTTCGACACCATCCTGGCCAACATGGTGAAACCTCGTCTCTACTAAAATACAAAAGTTAGCTGGGTGTGGAGGCAAATGTCTGTAATCCCAGCTACTCAGGAGGCTGAGGCAGGAGAATCACTTAAACCTGGGAGGTGGAGGCTGCAGTGACCTGAGATCACACCACTGCACTCCAGCCTGGGCAACAAGAGCAAAACTCCACCTCAAAAATAAAGTGCACTATAGGCCAGCGGAGCTCAGTGCAAGGGAATATGATGTTACCAATCTGTTTCAGAGTTTATTTTTGGGACCAAGCTTTAGGAAATTGTAATTTGTTGAGTTTTAGTGTAATATCAAAGAGGAATCCAAATTCTCAGAAAATACTATAAAATAGACAATTCTTTTCCAACTAGAGATCTGTGAGAGGCTGGAGTTTCTTTCCTACTCCAACCAGACAGCACGTCTCGGCAGCCTGGATGCAGAAGCGTCCGTGGGCCTCACTGTCTTCTGCTGAGCCCCATGCTGCAGAGACCGCGCTGTGTCAAACAATGCCCTTCTTTCCATTCTTCTGAAATCTTTTTAAAATTTGCTATTTCACACATAATAGTTTGTTATTTCAAAATGAATTAATAAATATTTTAAAAGATCAGTTTTAATTCTACTGAGGTTCGTATCAATGCACATTGCCCACATAAACAAAAGCTCTTTGGGGTCCTCAGTAACATTTCTGACTGTAGGGGGTGCTGAGACCAGAACTTCAGAACTGCGGCTTTGAAGATGCGTTTGTTCCCTGAAGGGGTTTTTACTTCATTCACTTAGGAGCAGTTTTCTTTCTCAATTACATATGGGAGTTAAATCTACAAAGCACATGCAAGAGCCCTTGGCCAGGTGAGCAAAATGTGAGTGCATGCTAAGCAGCAAACAAACCTAAAAACGTGCAGGAACGTCTTGGTGGCGCATGATTTCCTTGAAGAAGATGTTGACTGTCCTCTGAACTCGGGCTGTGAGGGGATTTCTCTGTGCTTCGCGGGAAATGCCTTTTTATTAAATGGAGTTCTTTAAAACACGCTGACAGCATCCGTGTTTTTGACAGACAAAAGGGAAATTCTACACACTGTGCATTTAAACCGGGGAAGGGCTGTTTAGTAACTCATTGACCAACGTCTTCAGTCAAATGCATTCCACCAAGTCTCACGCATGTTCCTACCTAGTTAACAATTAGCAGTGCATTCATTTACTTCATGTAAATGTTCAAAGTAAAGATCATGGCTTATTTCCCCCAAAACATTTAGCCATGATTTCACGGTCTGGCACGTGGTTCTGAGCTTCTCTTGAAACCTGCACTCTTTGCTCCTATGGCCACTGCTGTGGCCACTGTCGGCATTCCTGTGTACCTGCATAGAGCTTTACAGAGAAAACCAAGTTCACGCTCAACGTGGGGATTCAGCGGAAGAAACCTCCACACACTCTGGAAGTGGTCCCCATGGCCTTGGCCTTCTCCTCCCTACCCCTCCTCTCACTTCCCCTCCTCCCCCTCCTTCCTCTTTCCTTCCTCCTCTTCCTCCTCCCCCTCCTCCACTTTTCCCCCCTCCTCTGCTTCCTCCTCCCCCTCCTCTTTCTCATTCCTCCCTCCTCTTCTCCTCCCCCTCCTCCGCCCTCGTCCCTCTGTCTCCTCCTCCCCAGTGCGGCAGAGGTGGCTACAGCCCTCTCCTTCCCTCCCACTCTCTGTAGCCACCTCTGCTTCCCTCTCCATCTCGTTAGCGTGGCCCTGACTTCAGGAAGCTGATGGAAGCCCTGGGTGGACGCCCCAGAACAAAAGCCAGACACACTGTCCCTTTAAAGCAGAGTGCGCCGTTTTCGTGGAATCTGGACTCCCAGGAAGGCGGCCCTTTCCCTGTGCCGGGCGACACCCTCACCTGGCGCCCTCTCTGGGCCACCTGTTCCTTCTCTTGTGATCCCTTCTTGGGACTTGTGCTTCGGAAACGTGTCCAACACAGCCACGGTGGAGCCCGGGGCTGTCATTTCTCGCCTTCGTTTTCCTGGGCGGCTCGCGGTCTGACTGAGGGTACTTAAGGGCCACTGGTTGTGGTCCTGCTTGCAGGCTGGTGAGTTTCAGTGTTTCCCAGCCTCTCCCCTGAGCACGGGGGGGCCGGAGGCACTTTATTAGTGCCACTGATTTTGCTAAATGCTTCTGTTAATGTTATCACATAAGATTGAGAATGGCTTTTTCCTTTGCAAACACATTTGCATGCTCCAAGTGAGTCGCTTTGCCCTTGTTCCTGGACGGAGCTTGTTCTGTGGAGGGATGGGCATGGCGCTCTCTGGAGGTGCCCGCCTGCGATGGGTCCCTTCCAAAGCTGTGTTTGCTTGTGCAGGTGCTTTCCACTCCCTGTGTGTTTTCTAATAGGAAAAGAAAAAGATGTCACTTACTGTGAGTGCAGTTCCCTCCAGGCCCAGGCGAACATTCCAGAAAGGCATCTTCCCCGGTGCTGCTGGGGCAGGGGAGATGCTTCCAGAGGGGACCTAGGGCCTGGCACTGTGGACGAGGGACGCTCTGGGTTTGGCTATGCTGAGGTGGCAGGAGCAGGTGGGTCTGGAAAGGGCTTTGGAGGGGACGGCCTCTCCATCCTCTCTGCACCCCTCCCTGTCCCCAGCCCCGCATCCCAGATCCTGCCAGCTCCTTGTTGGGCCGAACCTTCCCAGCCACCGGCCTCTGGAGAAAGCCCCATCCTTCCAGCTCCCCGGAATGCGTCCGGCAGCTCTGGGTATTGGTGTCTCCTGTCTGGTCAGGGGACCTTGAGGGTTTGTCCCCGAGCCCCTCAGGGCCACTGGGGAGCCTCCTTCCTAAGAGAGCGCCTTCTCCCTCTAGAGTGGCTCTGTGCTGCCACTCCTGTTTCCTCAGGAGTCCCCCACACCGGCGGCTTAGGAGGGAGGCTGCTCCTCATCCTGGAGCCATCGCCAGCTCCGCGGCAGGAGAGGATGGCGTCTCTGTGTGCGCACCATCACCAGCCCAGGGGTTCTGGGGAGAGACATCCCAAGGGAAACGTGCTGTTTTCCTTCCTTCTCACTTCAAAGGCACCTGCGGTTGTGAGAGCCCAAACTCACTCGAGGGGTGAGTTTCTAACCAAACTGTGGTGTCTGAATCATCAGATTAGTTATTTCTGTAAAAAACCAGTCTTCCGAAAGCTATGCTTAGAAATGCTTGAAGTACATCCTATGAGAACAAAAGGGAACAGAGTAGGGTGTTTGTCTAGTAAGTAGCCCTCATCCCACCTGACTTGGGTCCAGCCTCCTGGCTCCATCCTCGAGCTGTCTGTTTATGTGATGAGAGCCCAGACCCCCAAGAACCCCAGAAGGCAGCCAGGCACGCCCAGGACTCAACTGAAGGCGAAACACAACCCGCGCATGCGGGCATGAGTGCCACCAGGAGCGGCGATAAACTCCCCACACAGGACACCACGTTCTCCAGGCTGGGAACGCAGCCCAGTGGCCGCTTCTGGGTACATCTGACCCCCGTGGAGACCAGCTGCAGGGGCAAAGAGCCGTGCCTTCTGATCTCCACTGAGTGCCGTGAGGACCGGTGCTGGGTGCTGCCCCCGCCTCCTCCAGGCACAGGGCCACAGGGCGTGGGCGTGAGTCCCTGAGAGCAGGGATGGATGGGACACCCCCAGGCCAGGACAGCCACGCTGGCCCATTTGCCGCGAGGCAAGGAGCTATAGGTAAAGTGACGGGGCCTGCCTCTGCAGCAGCCCCGCTGTGATGACGGAGGCCCTTTACTCATGTGAAGGGGCACAGGCAGGGTTTGAACTTGGCCTCGGTTGGGCCCCTCTGAAGGTGAGATTCCTGGAGGCTGGGCTCTCCGGGGTGTCTGCTCAGCGCCCCCCATCCTCATTTCCCCACTCCCGGGCTGTGCTGATGAACCTGAAAAGCTCCCAGCTGTGGTAGGAAAGCTGGAGTTGAGGACTGGAGAGCATCACCAATCCTCACAGCTTTATCCTTAACAGGGCCCTGGCAGGCCAGGCGCGGGGCTCACGCCTCTAATCCTGGCACTTTGGGAGGCTGAGGCGGACAGATCACTTGAAGTCAAGAGATCGAGACCAGCCTGACCAACAGGGTGAAACCCCACGTCTCCTAACAATAAAAAATTACCCGGGTGTGGTGGCGTGCGCCTGAAATCCCAGCTACTCAGGAGGCTGAGGCGGAGAGTCGCTTGAACCCAGGAGGTGGGAGTTGTAGTGAGCCTGGATCTCCGCATTCTACTCCAGCCTGGGCGAGAGACCGACTTCCATCTCAAAAAATGAAAGAGGGCGCTGGCCTCTTAAGTTGCATGTGTTCTCCAAATGCTGTGGCCCACCCGACGGGGCCTCGCCTTCTCAGAGCTTTGGGACACCCGCGCAGCCGGGGTTTCCTTTCTGTCTCAGTAAGGGGAAGAATTATGTCCCCCACGTGCCTGTGTTTAGGTCCTGACCCCACCGCTTCAGAACATGACTGTTTGGAGCCAGGGCCTTTAAAGGGGTTGTTAGGGTGGGCCCTGATCCGTTAGGACAGGTGTCCTTCTAGGAGGAGGTGAGAGGATACAGGAAGTCACACGGCCAGCAGCGAGGCCCCAGGAGGCTCTAGCCCTGCCCACTGACCGTGGACTTCCAGCCTGATGCTGGTCAGAGAAGCCCCTGCTGTGGCGGTGCTGGCCCGTGCCCACTCACACATCCAGGCTGTGCACCGGCCTCTCCCTCTGGGTGGCTTCCTGCCTCTGCTGAGGGCCCCTGCAGCAGAGCCCACCTGGGACCAGGCAGGCGGCAGGGATCCACCAGCAGCCCCCAGAGCCCTTCTTGCGGTCCTCTGTGCTCTGTGGGGCGGGGATGTGGGACCCTCTGCCCCCGGCCAGGCAGTGCTATGGTCCTGTCCAGTCTGCCTTTCTCCAAGTCACTGCTGGGAGCGCGCCTGCCTCCCTGGGCCTCCGCACAGCAGGCAGGGCACCCATCACTCCTGGCACTTGGGGCTTCTTATGCCCACCTCTGCCGCTGGTGCTGTTTCCGAGCTGGGTCAGTGTGCTGAAATACCCTTCTCTGCACCTTGTAAAGGCCCCAGCCCACTCGCCCGCCCTTCCCCCCCCCCAGCATCCTGAAGTTCTGGCTTGAAACCCAGTTGAGGCCCTCGGCCTCCCGCCTGCCGCCCCCACCCATCCGTGTTTCCACGCTGGCAGAGGTGATTCTGGAACCACAGGCAGAAGATCAGAGCGGGTGCCCCTCCCTCCGAGTCATGGACGTGGGTTTCTGTCTGGAAGGACCGCACAGCCCAGGTCCTCCCATTCCCGAGCCGGTACCCCCACCCCCGCTCCGCGCTGGGTCACAGACACCTGCTTGTCCTGCAGCCATCAGAGGGGATTAAAATTAACAGCAGTGCGGTCGTGTGGGGAGACGGGTCTCAGACGCCGCCCCCACCGTGGTTACCCTCTCACAGCAGGAGGCTCACAATCAAATTCTCACAAAAGGTCACATTTGCAATAAGTAAAAAGGAAATGCAGGTAATTGGTTCTGGAGCCTGTTAATACCTCTGCAGGCCCTGAGAGGCGATCTGATAGAGCTGAAACCTTTTTGTTCAGGTAATTAAAAATGAGATTTCATTATATCTTTAAAAATGAGGGCGAGTGAGGTGTTTTCTCAGATGCTGTAATATTGAAAGAGGAAGGTGAATCGGTAAGGCCTGGCACAGCCTTGGCTCGAAAATGGATCGAGGCTCTGCCCGGGGCTGGGGGGAACCACAGGAGAACTCACCCATAGCCCCGAACCCTCGGGGCAGAGACAGAGCCTGAGTCGCAGAACAGTGTGGACACCACAGGTTCTGGAGGGTTGGGAGTGTTTAGACCCCTCAGAGGAATTGGCAGACTGAGATTCTGAACAAGTCACAGGCTGCTGCTTTTCCAGTGTGGGAGATTATTTGTAGACACAATTACCAGGTAAATGGAAGGAAAATGAGAGAGTCAGTCCCCCCGGGGGCCTCATCCGTCCTTCCCCAGACAAAGGGCGACCAGCAGTGGCCGAGTCCTTGGAGCTGAAGGAGAGAGACAGGGACGAGGGGCAGGTCAGCTTGGCAGGAGACAGGCGTGGCGGAGCTGACAGGGCTTCAAGGCGGTGTCACGTAACCTTGGTCTTCATGACAGGCCGCCAGAAAATCACCATGAAAACTTTGCCTCGAGAAATCTCACCATTTATATCAACCAAGGAGAACACTGCATCTAAAAATAAAATGCAGAAATGTATTTGAATGCACACGTTTTTAAAATTCCAACTCAGGAGGTGTTTGTGGGGGCTTTTTTCAAACCCAGATGGGAGGACGTGGCAGCTTTGTGGCAGGCAGGCAGACTGTCCACGTCCTTGGAGCCCGCATGAGGGGCCGGCTTGCTCTGATATCTCTGTGATTTTGGAGAAAGCTGCTGTGGGCACCTCGAGCCCCAGTGTGCGTTGACGGCCCCTCTGTGCTGTCCCGGCCTCGTCCCGACTTGGCTCACAGGAGGTCCCGATGCTGAGGCTCCCTCTGCAGAGGCCTTACCCTCACCTGAGCCTGAAATCTACCTGGACTCCCCGACGCTCCAGGCCCCGCAGACCTCACGGGTTTCTGCATATGAAAAATTATTTTTTGTGGTTTATAGGAAGAAAAGTTCTGAGGTTCCAGATCTTTGATTTTTAGGGCACATTTTCTTGGTAAACATGATTCCTCACAAGACTCATTTAATTTATAAACGGAACAATTAATTTCTATGCAGATGTTAGGATTAAAAAAATCACTGAAGGAGTAAGTCTTTCTGGCTTCAGTGAAAATGCTTATCTACAAACCCCAATTTTATATAGAAGCAAAGTGCTGTGCCTGATAAGCCCCGTGCTTTCCTGCATGTTTCTCCTCATAATTTCAATTTCCAGCATTGACTTTTTAAATTTTAACCAAAGAGAAAAATAAATGCTCCACTTAAGTTTCCTCAGGGTGAGACGGGCTGGAGTTTGAAGAAGGTGCAGACCCCGCCCAGAGGTGAGCAAAAGCCCCACACGTGAATCGTCACCTTTCATCTCTCAGGCCTTGTGAGCTTCAGTTTCGCTGAACCCCGTACTTTGTGCTCATAATGCTGATTTGTCTGTTCCCTTTGGTGACTGTGTTGAAGGGTGTCCTGATAACTCCCCGTTCTTGGTTCTAACCCTAAGGACAGGCAGCCACAGCAGCCCCCACCTGCCAGGACTGCGTGCCTGCCACTCCTCTGCCGGCTCCACATTTCCTATTTTAGGGTTTTGCATTCTTTCGTGGAGGCAGCAGGTGGTGATGACAACCTCAAGGCCTCCCAGGCCCTGGGCCGTGGTGGCCAGAGCTGTTACTGGCGATCTTTAAACAGCATGGGTCTGCTCGGAGCTGCCTGTGCTGGGCCCTTGCTGTCCTGGGCTGACTGCGCTTTGTTGGGGACACTGTGGACACTGCTTCGGGGCTCTCCTCACACCACAGCTGTTGTCTGTCCCAGAGGCCAGGCCCCTGTCCGCAGCCTGTCTCTGCCCCCTGGAGCCTTTCCATGGGTCCCCACTGGGGTGGTGTTTCTCTCCTTTCCCTCCTTACTGTGCTGTCCGCAGGCTCCCTGTCCTTGTGTCCCTCTCTAGCCCTCCCCACAAGCCAGCTGCAGCCAGGCAGGGTTCCCTGGTGGAGGCCCCCCTGTTCCTCCCATGTGGTTCTCAGGTGGGGTCTTCTTTCTTGGTGGGCATCTCCAGGGCAGGACTGGGTGTTCCTGCCTCTCTGTGGACCCCAGACACAGGGCACTGGTGCCTGTGTCGGGCGATACTTAGGAACATTTCGTGCCATGGGGGACCCAAAACGGAGCCCAGCCATTCAGCTGATTGTAGTCGTGTCTGTAATAAATAGTGACGATCCAGGACCCACAGGACAGTTTCTCCTCAGGCTCCCCAAGGCTCTGCCTGGCTGCGATTTTACACGGAACACAGCTGTGGTGGGAGGCATCTAGTGAGGAGGACCCCCCCAGCACCTGAAGGGGGGTCTTCACAAGGGCCACATCCGACTCTGTGCAGGGAGTCCATTGGCCTGTGCTAATGAGCACATGCCTGCGCTGGTGACCTCCGCCCCCCACTGCCTGCGCTGGTGACCTCCGCCCCCCACTGCCTGCCCTGGTGACCTCTGACTCCCACTGCCTGCGCTGGTGACCTCTGACTCCCACTGCCTGCGCTGGTGACCCCCACCCCCACTGCCTGTGCTGGTGACCTCTGACTCCCACTGCCTGCGCTGGTGACCTCCGCCCCCCCACTGCCTGCGCTGGTGACCTCTGCCCCCCCACTGCCTGCGCTGGTGACCTCCGCCCCCCCACTGCCTGTGCTGGTGACCTCTGCCCCCCACTGCCTGCGCTGGTGACCTCTGCCCCCCCACTGCCTGTGCTGGTGACTTCTGCCACCGCCGCCCTGCCTGGGCCTTCAGGGCTCAGCCAGTCTTCCCACTGAGAGAGGAGAGACTCACTGGGCCCAGGCATGTGATTGTGCAGTTTGCTCCCTGCTTGGGGTTCTGGCGGGGCTGGAGGGTTCTGAGCCTTGGGGGGAAGGGGCTCCTCTTTTCAGATTCACCCATGGGATCCCAGAGAGTGAGCCGCCCCCATGCTGGCATGCAGAGTTCGAGGATCTCGCTTCCCGCTCCTGGCCTGGCTTTTCCTGGAGGCTTTCCCTGGGACTCCTCAGGGAAGAGGAAGGGTGAGGGTAAGGGGAGGACCCCTGTGTCACTCCAGGATCCAGGTGGCCCCAGACCTCCCCATCTGTGCCTGGGACTCAATGCCTACCTGCCCTTTGTCTCCCAGCCCCCACTCTCCCTCCCCACAGCCTCGGAGGGTCCCACCTGGACTGAAGTAGGGGCTGCATCTGGACCCGGCCCTGCTCCTGTTTCAGTTCTCCGTCAGTTCTCGGGGGCTAAGCAGGCCCCTTCAATGCTGGGGGTAAACCTGTGGATGTGCCTCGAAGCCACTTAGCTGCCACAGACGGTCCAACCATGGCTCAGGGTTCCCTGCAGCAAACCCTCGAACCCACTGTCGTTAGGAAAGTGTATCTTTCACCCAATCCCGAGTTTCCAGGTGCAAACAGAAGTTGTAATTAACAGCCACATCGACTTGGCAAGCTGTGCCCGCATGTGCATGTTTTTAAAAACTAAGATAATTACTGGAAGTTCTCATTAGTTCTAAGCAAAACCAAATGAGTACAGCATTTAAAAAACTTAATCTGCCCTCATAAATATTACACTACCTTCAAAATAAGAGAGCCTTTGTGTTAATGGACTAAGGTTCTAGGGTCTGGGAATTCGGTTCACCTGCTGCTCATTTGAGACCAATACTGAGTGCTAGATAAAAGCCTGCATCTGCGGAGAGGGCGGGACAGTTTGCAAAGCGCCGGCAGCTATGACCTCTGCTCATCCAGTCACTCAAGTCTGTCCTGTAACAGGGATACTGTCTAGATGAGGCAATCACTAAAAAACCTGAAGAAAATCTAAATCTTTTTTTTTTGAGACGGAGTTTCACTCTTGTTGCCCAGGCTGGAGTGCAATGGCGCGATCTCGGCTCACCGCCACCTCTGCCCTCCAGGTTCAAGCAATCCTCCTGCCTCAGCCTCCCAGATAGCTGGGATTATAGGCGTGCACCACCACACTTGGCTAAATTTTTGTATTTTTAGTAGAGACGGGGTTTCACCATGTTGGCCACGTTGGTTTTGAACTCGTGACCTCAAGTGATCCACCTGCCTCAGCCTCCCAAAGTGCTGGGATTATAGGCGTGAGCCACCGTGTCCGGCCTAAATCTTCTCTTTAATACCAGGGAAATTATTGCTATTTTGCTCTGAATCAAAGTCCTGGCTAAAGTTGGTTCCAGTGATTCACCCCTCGTTATTCCCTCCACAGACCCCTTGGGGACGGAGTGAGGGCGGAGGAGCACGGGTGCGGGATTCCACTCTAGCCAGCAGGCGAGGCCCTCGCCCAGGTTGCAGACTCGCGCCAGGGGGCCCGGCTGCCTGGCCATGAAGCTGTGCAGACGCTGTGGGAGGTTGTTTAAACCCGCCACTGGTTTGAATCTTAAACTGCAGTTCCCTCTTAGGGGCTACCGGGATGACGTGATGTGGACTCCCCGTGCCCAGTTTCCACCGAGACTCCCTGACGACCACAGCCGGCAAGCTCGGCCTCCGTGGAAATGGGCAGATGGTCGCGTGTCTGGCCTGTGGGTCAGTCTGTCCCCGGGAGCCCGGCCCAGGAAGCAGCCCTGAGGACGGGTTTCGAGTGGATTTTCCTCTCCCGCTCAGAAGAGGCGTTTTGGACAGCGACCTGAGTAACTTCTCAGACAGAAAAAGCGTGATCTGGCCGGGCGCGATGGCTCAAGCCTGTAATCCCAGCACTTTGGGAGGCCGAGGCGGGTGGATCACGAGGTCAAGAGATCGAGACCATCCTGGTCGAAATGGTGAAACCCAGTCTCTACTAAAGATACAAAAAATTAGCTGGGCATGGTGGCGTGTGCCTGTAATCCCAGCTACTCGGGAGGCTGAGGCAGGAGAATTGCCTGAACCCAGGAGGCGGAGGTTGCGGTGAGCCGAGATCACACCATTGCACTCCAGCCTGGGTAACAAGAGCGAAACTCCGTCTCAAAAAAAAAAAAGAAAGAAAGAAAGAAAAAGCGTGATCTGATCGGCTGTAATTGACGAAGCATGCAGTCATGACCACACTTCCAGAAGCGCAGCTCGGGCGCGCTGTGTGCGCCTTTGCGCAAGATCAGAGCTGGCCTAGAACCACGCAGTCCACACTCAGAAAGGACGGCACCGCCATCCTCTGAGCACGCTGGAGACGATAAACCGGGTTTTAGATGGTGGTTCGTTGTAAAGGCAAGTGTCCTCCAGCATCGAGTTAGCAGAGAGAAGTGCATTCCTCCCATTTCCAAAAGAAAGAGATTTGGAGGGAGACCTTAGCTCACCGGAGGGGTTTGGATCAGGACAATTCTCTGGCTTATAAAGTCGTTTGTATTTTGCTGTGATTTTATACACAATGGAAGGGTGAGGAAAAGGTCAGCAATAACTCTGCGGCTGCATTTTAGCTTGGAAAAAATGTAATATTGATCGATAGGAAATGGGAGAACCACGACCGCCAGCGCCTTACTTGATCTTCTCTGACCTTTACCCTCCACCCTGGTTTTATTCTTAAATGTTATGCCTCCTGTTCAAAGGTTTGTCCTGCTTAGTCTTTTCTTTAATTAACCCATGATCTTCGTCACTCTAATGTCGGGACAAGACCGGCTCCTCATTTCCCTGCTGTGCTCCCACGTCTGGGTCACTGGAACCTTGGCCTCAAAAGAGCCACGAAAGAGCTGCGTTCCGTGGGCATTAACCCTCCGTCTTCCCACACGTCACTGGAGGGAACCACCCTGCAGCCCAGACGGCCGTGCTGGTGGCGTGGCCCCTGTGATGTCCCACATGAAGCCCAGGGAGCTAGAGCCACCCCCTCCATGGGGCAGATGGCTCCTTACCGCCTGGCAGAGGCTGACATCACAGACCCAGCCCTGCTGCCAACTCCTGCTGCTCAGGGCTGAACACACCCCAGACGATCCTGGGTGAGGCGCATGGCACCGGGGGTGGGTGCCCCCACATCCTAGCAGGCACTGCCGCTCTGTGGTGCAGTCCATCCCCGGGTGCACCCCGGCCCTGCTGAGGCCTTTAGGAGGCGGGCAGAGACAAGGGCCCCAAGGCCTGAAGATGGCTTGAGCTGAGGGTGTCAGGGGCTCACCAGGCCTTGGACAAGTGTGTCAGCACCTGCTCTGGGCTGATAGTGTCCCCAGAATCACACCGCCTGGAACCTGTAATGTGGCTTCACTCGGCAACGGGTGTTTCCCATGTTATCAAGGTCAGATGAGGTCCCACCAATGGGGACTGATTGGGTCTTAGATCCAATAACACCAGTGTCCTCACACGAGGGGGGTGTGGACACAGACACTGGGAAGAAGACGCTCACAGAAAGATGGACAGAGAGAGGCCAGTGTGGCCACAGCAAGGCAACCCTAGGCCTGCTGGAGCGGGGAGGGGTGAGGCCAGCTGAACACACAGGCGCATGGGAAGCTGTCGGGTGAGCTGGCCACCCTGTGGGGACATCGCCCTACGGTATCTGAGGTCCCCATTTCCAGGAAAGCCACCGCCATCTGCTTCCTCATTCGGTGTCTCGTGAATTAGCGACTCGGCTTTGTGTGGACGGGGACCAAGAAGCAAGGATGCGGGGAGAGGCAAGGACTCAAACCCAGCGCCCCGAGCTGTGCATTCCGCAGGCTCTGGGCTGACTCCTGTCCAGGACTGAGGGCTGGAGCCCCACGCCTCCACCCCAGCTCCAGCTCCCTGAGGAGGCCCCTGAGGCCCCTCTGCACTGGGTCCCTCGGGGGACAGGAGGGGGAGGGTGCAGATAAGGCCTCGGCGGGGCCCAGGTTATCTGTCTTGACCTTTGGAAAAGCCGAGAGGGAAGTGTTGTCACCCAGAGGAGATACGGGGTCGCCTGGTGGGAGCAGCCTCCAGCCTTCCTGAGTGGTCAGGGCAGGGCCCCGTGCAGACAGCCTGGACTGGGGCACTGGCCCGGCCTGTCAGCGCCGTCACTGCCCGGCTCCCAGACACCCGCCGCACCGGCCTCAGGCACGCGTGAGTGCTCACGTGCCTTTGCTTCTGAAAGGAGCTTGCTGGCCGGGCTGCCACTGCTCCTGGACCTGGTGGGTCTCCACGTCTGCAGAAGCACAGCCCAGCCACACACCTGTCACGAGAGACAGGCCTGCAGACCCCGAGAGGGGGCCTCTTGCCACTGGGGAGGAAGGAGGAAACAAGCTGTTTTATTTAGACGTGGAGTTTAAAATAATGATGGCAACAGGAAA
The DNA here is from genome assembly GCA_028533165.1 of Leontopithecus rosalia. Taxonomy (NCBI): domain Eukaryota; kingdom Metazoa; phylum Chordata; class Mammalia; order Primates; family Cebidae; genus Leontopithecus; species Leontopithecus rosalia. Next base: position 1,226,337 of record CM052649.1, read on the forward strand.
TCGCGTTGCGGGCAACCGGCAGATTCGGGTTGGCAGAATCAGCTTCCCACTGGGTTTAGTTAAATCTGGGTTATCTCATTTTCCAGGTAATAGCAAGAACGTGAGAAGGGCGGATGTGGCTTCTTCATAAAAAAAAAATGGAAATTTTAACTTACCGTGAGTTCTTCATTCATTTGCGAACAAACATCTGTGTATAAAAGACCAGGACAGTCTCCACTGGCTCATCCCAAACCCGAACCACCAAGCGCCAGAAACCCTGTTGCTGTTTGGTTTGATGGGAAGAATCGGAAGGCTGATATTTTCCCAGATAGTCACTGCTTTCTGATCCCCGTGACACGTAATAGCGGGGTGGACAGTTCGATGCCATCGTGGCACATGAAGGATCGCTGTTCTGAAGGCCCCACGGCGTGAGTCCCACGTAGTGATGTGTACATGAAGAGCACTCAGGGAGCGCTCCCGTGCCGGGCGGGGAAGACTTCGCCCGTCTAGGATCTCAGGCAGTTTGGAAGCTCACTAAAGCGTGTGGTGTTTTATTCAGCACCCCCACTTGTGGGGAATAATTCATCCTTGAATTTCACTCCACAGTACAAGTGACTTAATGTTGCTGGTCGGAATTACAAGGGGGTTTTATGTTCCCATAAAGGCACCTTGACCATATTTTTATCAGGTACATTTCATTGCTCATACCTACACATGTTGCCAAAGTGAAATAATTTGGGGGGTAGAAAATGCATGATTTATCATCTTTCAGTGAGACGTTTTCTAGATTCTAAATTGCATTCTAGTTTAAACACTTATCAAAATAACAGAAAACATGGTGCCCTGATAGGCAACAAGCGGGGAAAAGTGTTTCTAACCAACGTCAATCTCCACGCAGGAACGGGCGGCGATTCCAGGGAACCAAGGACTGGGTGTGCTATTTGCACATCAAAGAGCAGTCGAGTCACCCCTGTAATAGCACAAAAATCACTGTGCAAATTCTTCTCCACCATAGGAACTGCAAGACTTTCTAAAACTAAAACCCTTGCGTCTGTGGTGGCGTGTGTGTGTGGGTGGGTGGGTGGGGAACTCAGAACCCTCGTGTTTATGGTGTGTGTATGGTAAACTCAGAACCCTCGTGTCTGCAGTGGTGTGTGTGTGTGTGTGTGTGTGTGTGTGTGTGCATGGTGAACTCAGAACCCTCGTGTTTATGGTGTGTGTGTGTGTGTGTTAAACTCAGAACCCTTGTGTCTGTGGTGGTGTGTGTGGGAGGGTGGGGAACTCAGAACCCTCGTGTGTGTGTGTGTGTGTGTGTGTGTGTGTGGGTGGGTGCGTGGGTGGCAAAATCAGAACCCTCATGTCTATGGTGTATGTGTCGGGGGGGTGGGTGGGTCGTGAAAGGGTGGGAAAACGGGAACAACAGTCCTGGAAATCCCAGTGCAACTGGGATTAGGACTTAATTTTAAAAGCAGGCCTTGGGCAAGTTGGTGGGAAACGCCTGGTCTTGAGCTCCCTGGCTTCTTGGGGCCACCCTCCTAGGGAGCTGCCAGTCACATCTTGCCTCCTCCCCGTACAAAGCATTCGTGGATAAGCAGCACTTAGACACGCAATACCTATTTTGTGTAAAGTAAAATATACTGATTTTTTTTAAGACAGTCTCGCACCATCACCCAGGCTGGAGTTCAGTGGCACCATGTCAGCTCACTGCAACCTCCGCCTCATAGGTTTAAGTGGTTCTCCTGCCCCAGCCTTCCAAGTAGCTGGGATTATAGGTGCTTGCCACCATGCCTGGCTAATTTTTGCTTTTTTAGTAGAGACAGGGTTTCACCATGTTGGCCAGGCGGGTCTCACACTCCTGACCTCAGGTGATCCACTCACCTTGGCCTCCGAAAATGCTGGGATTACAGGCGGGAGCCACTGCACCCAGTCAAAATATACTGATATTTTGAAGATCACGTATGAAGGTGAAATAAAAGCAGGAAACACGGCTGATGAATTCTGCTTGGCAGCTGTAGGTGCTAATGCCCAGATATTCCACGCCTGCTGCTGAATCCCACACGAATCCAAGAGCAGAACCCTGGAAGTTTCTGGATATAATGACCTACACACCTTCATCCCTTCAAGCTGCCCATGGAGACCCTTCAGGGGCCAGGCAAGTGCCCAGTTCTAACCACATTCTGGAAACACGGAGAACGAACGGCAGGGAATTCCCTGGCTGTGCATATCGCATACTCCCCTGTACCAGGCGCTGCTTGCTGGAAGCCAGTGTTTCTTGAAAAGGCTGAGACCACAGTAACAGATCCCCTCAAATGGTAGCTTCGCTCTAGTGCATTAATAGTCATCCCAGGGTAAGTTATCCTGCACTTTCCACTTTCTGTGTGCAGGTGTGCCTGCATGTGTATCCATCTTTCTACAGCTACACCTACACCTGCGTCTGTATGTCTATAGCTACACCTGTACCTACCCTACACCTACACATACACCTGTACCTACATCTATGTCTATATCCACACCTATGCCTACTTCTCCACCCACACCTACACCTATGCCTGTACCTACATCTATGTCTATATCCACACCTATGCCTACTTCTCCACCCACACCTACACATACACCTGTACCTACATCTATATCTGTAGCTACACCTACATCTACATCTACACCTAAGCCTATACCTACACCTACATCTGTATCTACACCTACACCTACATCTATATCTACACCTACACCTATACAAACATCTATATCTACACGTACACCTATATCTATACCTACACCTACATCTGTATCCACACCTACATCTACACCTACACCTACATCTGTACCTACAGCTACACCTACATCTGTATCTACATCTGTATCTACATCTATACCTACATCTGTATCCACACCTACACCTACATCTATACACCTACACCCACATCTGTATCCACACCTACACCCACACCTATACCTACATCTACATCTATTCCTGCATCTATACCTACATCTGTATCTATATCTACATTTATACCTACATCTATGTCTATATATCTATACAGCTAAACCTACATCTAGATCCACACCTACACCTGCACCAATATCTACATCTATATCTATATGTCCATATATACCTACCTCTACCTCTACACCTACACCCACACCTACATCTATATCTGAGTCTATATCTGTACCTACCTTTATACCTATGCACAAAGCTATGCCTATACAGATATCTGCACCTCTGTGTACATCTATACCTGTGCCTATAGCTATGCCTATATCTAAATACCGATACAGACACCCACACCTACATCTATACCTACACCTATGTGACCTACGCCGACACCCCACCTACACCTGTATCCACAGCTACAGCTGTACTAACACCTACATCTATACCTACACCT
>CM052649.1:1236029-1253681 GCA_028533165.1 Leontopithecus rosalia
CCTCCCTCCCTTCCTGTTTCGTAGTAAGTTTTAGTTTCAGGAAGAGTGAGCAGAAAGTGTGGAGTTCCCACGTGTTCCTCACCCACCTCCCAGCTGCTGCTTGTGCCCGCCTTGGAGTGCAGCGTTTGTCACAGTCCCAGTCCCGCCAGTGCTGCTGTCACTCACTGCAGTCCGTGCTCACTGCAGGTGCACGGGAGGGCTCACACCTGCGGCAGCACAGCTTAGGGTATGGACAAATGGTAGCGACACGCATCCTACATTATGGCATCACACAGGGGAGTGTCACCACCTAAGCCACCTGCTTGGCCCTTGGCAACCCCAGCTCTTCCCACTGCCTCCTGAGTTCTGGCTTTCCCAGGGGTCAGGGTGGGGATTGCGCTGGGTGCATCCTTTCCAGACAGCTGCTTCCCTCAGCAGCAGGCACTGAAGCTCCCGCATGCCTCTCATTGTGTATCTCCCCACCAGGCGGCTTCTCGTGGGTTAAGCCCACTGTGCCCTGGGCCACCCTATGGTGGGTGCTGCCATACATACTGGAGCTTAGGGCATGTTCCCATCTCGCAGTCGCCTGGCAGCTTGCTGTGGCCTCTACTCTGCCTCCACCACAGTTTTTTTTCTGTGGGTAAAATCTATTCCTGACTCCATTTGGAGCTCCCAGTGGTTCAGGGCGTGGAGACCGGGCACACAGAAAGACTGCATCTCTAACTGAATTGAGAACAAGCTGCCTTCAGGACTCAAGCAACGTCACCGAGGCTGAGGTGGGACGGTTGCTTGAGTCCAGGAGCTCCAGACCAGTCTGTGCAGTCTCTACTAAAAATAAAAAAATAGCAGGCGTGGTGGCACATGCCTGTGATCCCAGCTACTTGGGAGGCTGAGGTGGAAGGACCGCTGGAGCCCAGGATTTCAAGTCTGCACTGAGCTATGATTGTGCCACTGCATCCAGCCTGGGCAACAGAGCAAGACCCCATTTCAAGAAAGAAAAGAAAAGAAAAGAAGCAAAGAAAAGAAAAGCAATCTCTTGTTTACGAAGCTTGCGGCTCCGCAGCCAGGGAGCTGTGTGGGTACTTTGTTAGGAACGTGGGCCCTGTGACCATGGATGGCAGCGGTCCTGGACGGGGCTGACCTCCTGGCTCCACTCAGTGTGACCTGCAGGCGATTCTTTGGGGCCCCGTTCTAATTCCTTCCTAGGGATTCTCAGCTGTCTTTCTTTTTCCTTGTGGCAAGAGATGGCCAGGAGTGCTGGGGCCTCCAGGATGGTCTGACCCTGGGGACGGGCCTCTTTGCTCAGCTGTTTTGGGACTCTGTCCAGACAGGAGCGATCTTAGGAAAAGATCGACGCCTACGATTCCTGTCAGGCCCCATGGAATACCACTGACTACGCCCAGGCCCAGACCCGGCTCTGCAAGTTCATGCTGCCATCCCCACACGGTGACAAGCCTGCGTCCTGTGGCTTCCCCGCCCTGGGTGCAGCTCCGCCATCCCCGCAAGGTGCAAGCCTGCGTCCTGTGGCTTCCCTGTCCTGGGTGCAGCTCCGCCATCCCCGCAAGGTGACAAGCCTGCCTCCTGTGGCTTCCCCGCCCTGGGTGCAGTTCTGGCTCCCGCTTTGATGCATATCCCTTTGTATCTTCAGGAGGGGCCGGCGATCCGCTTTGGGTGGATGCCGTCCCTCCCTCCTCAGCACTTCCCTGTCTTCCACAGTTTTTCTTATTCATTTTCCTCCACCTCCCAGGCACTGACCCCCAGGAGTGACCCCGGGGGAAGAGGGTAGACCACGCCAGGAAGGGCATTGGCTGGGGCATCCTGAGGCCTCCCAGGGAGAGGCGGAGGCCGAGGCAGCACAGAGCTGAAAGGTGACTTTTCTCTGCAGGTCTGTGCTGTGCACCCACAGGGCACCCTCAAAAGTGGGGAGGGAGAAGGAGGGATGGACGCATCTTTTTGCAGAGTGTGGCCTCCATCTTCCCTCCCCAGGGCTGCTTGGGCCCAGTCTGTGCAGCATAGCAAGACTTTGTCTCTGCTAAAGGCCTACCCAGAGCCCGTCCTGAGGGTGGCTTGAGCTAAGGGCCCCTCTGCAGAGGCCGGCAGTCAGGCCACAACCCAGGATGTGGGCACGGGCATTTGGCCAGGCAGGCAGTCGAAGCTGGAAATTCAGACGCCATTTATTTGGGGATTTAAGCCTTAAGGGTCCCTCTGGAGTGGAAGAGAACAGCTGCTTCCTCCACTCAGCCTGGATGCTCTGAGGGGGGGCCTGTGTGTCCCGGGACATGTGATGCTCTGTGTACCCTGCCTGGCCCGACGTCTCTGGCAGGGCCCATCAATCACCCTCGAGCATGGACTCCACGCCCCACACTTACAGCCGTCACATCGCTAAGTGGCTCTGCCTATTACCGCAGAGCAAATACACGGTCCCTTCACTTGCAGATTCCATGTAATTGTGCGTGGACTGTGTCAGCTTCGGGTTTAATTGGTGTGTAGGCTGCGAGGCATGAGTTTCAGCACGTGTAATTTATTTATGCAATAAAACTTACCATTAACCGAGAGGAAAAATAAAGAGCAAAATAATGTGTTTTGTACTATAATTACACAATAAAGTTTGAATTAGAAATACCACTTGGCCGCAGACTTACTCTGGCCTGAGAAAATCAGGAAGCAGCGTCATCTCTCGGTTCCTTCCTGGATTCTCAGGACAGTTCTGCCTCTAAGGCGGTGGGACAGGCGGGCTGGCTGTAAACGGAGCTGTTGGGAAGAGTGGGCCGCTGAGAACCAGCTGCATCGCCGGGATGTGGCCAGGCCTGTAAGCTGGGGAGAGAGGGAGAAAAGTAGGGGATGGATAAAGAGAAAGTTAACATTTTTCTTCTATAAAATGAATCCTGAAAACTGCTCATTGGGGAGCCAGGCCGCTAACTCATAAAGAAAAAGCAGAAGAAATGCCTGCGGCTGCGCCTAGTGTCCATTCCCAGGTGGAGGGCCACGCGAGAGCCCTGAGGGTCATCCTCCAGCTGAAACCTGAGAGGCGAGGGCTGGCTCCCACCACATTTTTACCAGAGCCCCTGGCATTACTCAGAATCTGTGATTCTTTGAAACAATTAACATCCCCCCTACCTGCCCCGCACAGGTGATGACTCCTCTGTTCTGCTGCAGGTGGGGCTGGGACGAGCCTGCAGGAGCAGTGCCCTGGGCAGCGCCTCCAGGCCCAGCTCGGCCTGTCCTCTGGAGCCCACCCCTGGCTCCACCTTGGCTCCCAGGCCGACACCCCTGGGCTGAGCGCAGGGCCGAGGGCAGGCGGGTCCCAGAGGGAACGTTTCCAAGGGAGGGTGAGAACTAAAGCGCCTGGCAGGCAGGGAGCAAGGGCAGGAGGGAAACGCCCCACCCATGGTCGGGTGAGAGACTGTGGGGAGCAGCGCCGGGACCCCACCCACAGAGGCCGCCGCTTCCACGGGGAATGCTGGGCAAGTGGGCTCGGGACCCTCCAGCGAGGAGCCCAGGCTCCCAGGGAATCACCACCGTCGGGCGAGTCAGTGCTGACTCAAAGGCAGGGGCGTCAGGCCAGAAGCAATTGCAGGGACTCTGGAGAAGGAAGCCACGGGAGGCCAAAAGGCAGTCACGGGCTCATAGGGGGAAGGGGGGGCTTCACATGGAAGTGTTATTTTCCTTGAACTCTTCTGTGTTTTTCAAATATTCCGTAGAAGTGAAAGAACTGGAAAGACAGAGTCGCTGCGGTCCCAGGGCTGCGTTGATTCTGGACATTTGCCGCGGTCTGAGCCATGTGGTCCCGTCCTGCTCAGCCTGAGCCAGGAGGGCTGGAAGCGGAGGCGGGCCCGGGTCCCTGACAGGCAGGAGTAACGGGGCCGTCGTGGAGGCAGGGCCAAAGGACAACGTGATGGACGCAGGTGACCCGAGGCCAGCTGTCCTTGGCAGAGCAGATGAGCTGTTTGTTGGTGTGGGGTGGAGTGTGGAATGGGGCTCAGTGACCAGAGCCCACTCCTCCCTGGGTCAGGAGGGGCGTGGGGCCCAAGGCTGGCATGGCTGGAGGAGATCTCCCCGGCAGACCGGCAGGGGGGCTCTGAGAGCAGCAGCCGGGATGGGAGGCAGATGTGTCTGCCTGCTCTGCCCAGGCTGGGTGCCTGTTCCCACCAGGATGTGTCCCAGGAAGACCCCTCCGCTCTGCGGGCAGACCACTCTGCTCCTCTTTCCTGTTCAACGCCGAGGCAGAGACTGCACTGCGGCTTCCTTAGTTGGGAGCCGTGGTTGTGAGGCCCCCAGTCTCTATCATTAAGAGATCCCCTTGACCTTGGTAAAAGTCCCCCACGTCCTCCTAAGTCCCCTGACCTCCTGAGCGCCTCCACTTGGCTCTTCTGGGTCCCTGCCTTGGAAGAGACGCTTGGGGCACGGCCTGGCTGAGGGTCTCCCGGAACAACCCTACTCAATGTCCAGGAATCACAGGAGCCCAGTGTCTTAGCCCCACCATGCTCTGTCACCCTGCAACCCTGTGGCCCTGTGGTTCTCGAAGCTCAGGTTCCAGCCCTTGGTGGCAATGGAACAAGCCCAGCCTCTGTGTACTTCTTCTGGAAGCTAGAGCCTCACCCGGTAAGCAATGTCTTTTCAGCATCCTGGACGAGAAGCAGCTCACCAGCCCTCTGGGCTTGGTTTTAAACCTGTAATTGGAGCGTGGCCCAGAGGTGTGTGTGCGTGGACCCTGCCCAGCGAGTGGAGCCTGGCTCTGAGCATCCTGCCTGAACATTCCCAGTGCCTGGCGAAGCAACACCACTTAACAAGACACGCTGAGAGCTGAATGAGGCAATGGGATGGCAGGAACGCCTGGCTTTCCCATCTAATGAGGCAGCTTCCACCAAACTCACAACACCATAAACTTCTGGAGACCAGGGCAATGCACAACCAGAAATTGTGTGGCTCATTCTCTGGAGTAATTTAGAGGGAAGATTATTCTCGGCTCCTCCAGCCCCGACCCTTGCTTGTTTCCTGCAAGGACATCAGGTCCCCTGTGCTTCAAATGCTTGGAACAGGAACTGATTCGTCTGCTGCTCACATGACACCTGGAGGAGGCAGAGTCACTGTGGCTGCCACGCCACCTCACAGTGGCCAGAGCTGATGACGCCTGTGCTCCCCAGCACCACCCCATCCTCACCCTCTGGGCCATTGTCCTGTGTGTTCCATTTGTGTGTTCCATTTACATGAAAGGCAACAAAGGTGGAAACCAGGAAAGCAAAATGGGCTTCAGTGAGGCTGTTGTTTCTCCTTCAACCCAGGACATTCAGACCAATAAACGTGCAACAGAAAAAGGAGAAGGAAGACCCTCCAGTAGCGGTGGGTTGAAATCGCTCCGGCGCTGAGACCACAGACCCTGGGAGCAGGGCCTCACAGGACAGCCGGTGCCTTCTCCACAGAGACACTCGCTGGGCTTCTTGATTTGGGGTGGCCTGCTCCTGCGGCCTGGGCACACGGTGGTGGGAACACAGACAGGGGAGCTGTTCTACTGGGGTGCCTGGGTGTCTTCTGGGTGTGGGGGGCAGTTCCTCCTGGGAGGTGCCAGTGGATCCCAGCCCCAGGCTCACCTGGCCGCCTCGTGCCTTCCGGGCCTGCTGAGCTCTGTGCCCCACCTGCCCCTCCCGGAGAGCAGGCTGCCACTGTGCTGGAGGGGCCTCGAGGCAGGGTGGACTCACCAGGGGCAGCTTCTGCGGTGCAGGCACCTGGTGGCCTGTGATGGGCAGTCAGTCTTGACCAGGGGCTATTAGGAAGCCAGGTGTGGTTTTCCACAGGGACCCATCTTTCTGCAGAGGACTGCATAGATGTGTTCCTCGGTCCTGAGAGTCTGCACTGCCCTCCCTCCTTGGGTCCTTGCCAGAGGCTCTGCTTCCTGGCCCTTCCTCACCACAAACATTCGGGGTTTTCTGGGCCCGCAGCCTGCCATGAGCCTGGATCCAGCCTCATCCTGTGTGTGAGGGGCCACTGGGCCAGAAGCCCATGGCTTCTCGACGGGGTGCAGAAGTGATGACATCAAACCCACCTGTGCCGTTCCCGTTGTGCCTCCGACCTCGTGGTGCCATGATGCCTGTCCTGAGGCCACGGGGTGAGGCGTCTGCTGCCTTGGGGTGAGGGCGGTCACCCTCTGCAAGAATATCAGGAAATCTGCGGATGATCACAGGAAATCACAGGAAACGGAATCCCAGGACAGACCTTGCTGCAGAGTGGAAAATCTTCCCACAAGATGACCAGGCACTTCTGCGTAGGCACCACCGCACTGGCCAGTTATTTTGCTGAAGCCCGGCTTGCTCGGCCTTGGCAACACTGCCTGTGGCCCCTTCACTTTGCTGCCAGCCTGTCCTGGGCACCGGGGATGCGCAGCAGCCTGTCCCCCACTCCCCCGCAGAGGCCAGCAGCACCGGCCCAGGGTGGCGATGACCACAAGCGTCTGTAGGGGTCATGAATGTCGCCTGTGGGAGGCAAACTCCCCCCAGTTGAGAAGCACTGACTCAGAAAGTGACTTCTCATCTTGATCTGGCAGAAAGGCTTGGGTAGCAGCCAGGGGAATCCACCTCCCTCCACAGGGCCTCCCGAAATCCAGGCAGCAATGCCAGGCTCCATCCGGGGCACGGCACAGCAGTGCATGCCAGGACGTCTAGCAGCTTCAGCTGGAGTCAGGGGCAGAGGGAGATGAAGGCCCCATAGTCAGCACAGGCCGTGTCCAGGGGTTCGGGTCCTGCAGAGGGCCCGTGGCTGAGTTGCACTGAGCCGCAGGAGGGAAGCCGCGGAAGCCTGTCCCCTGAGCCCTGCGGTAGGGCCAGCTCCTCCTCTGTATTCAGCTCACAGCATCCCTAGTTGGCCTCCATGTCTCACTGAGTGTCCCTGACCCGGGAGGCTGCGCTCACCCACATCCTGCCATCAGCTGTGACACCGGAGCCTGAAAGTGGCTTCTTCTCATGGCTGCCCCTGCAGGTAATGGCCGCCATGGCGGTGCTGCTTGTGAGCACAACTTGCCTTCCGTTCATACCACGTTGTTCCAGCTGTCCCAGTATGCTGCTGCTGAGCACAAAGGAAAGTGGGCTGGGAACATTTATTCATCACCTTCCCAGCGGGGACCACTGAGCCCCACGTGTTCTGGCGTTCGGACTGCATCAGTCCACAAAACAAATTCCTTTTCCCCGGAAGTCCTGCCCCGGGGTCAGGCGGTCCAGGCCTAAGTGGTCACCCCCATCTGAAATCTGCTGCGCTTAGAGGGCCACAGGTGGGAAGACCCAGGAGTGGGTGTTTTTGCCCCACGATGGCTGTCACCCAGAGGAGTCCCACGGGGCCACCCGCCTCCGGCAGCTAAGAGGGACCTGGTGGAGAATCACAACCTTCCCACCTTCTAGCAGCTCCGTGGTGGCTCTGCTGGCAGGAGAATCACACTGTCCCACCTGTGGCAGTCGAATGCTCCCCGTGACATGCTGGGCAGGGTCGCCGCTGATTCCCAGGCACCGACGTACTTTCTGAATAGATGACACAGGGTTGTGGCCCACTGAAGCACAGCTCTGAGCCCAGCCGGCCCATGGGGTGGAAACGTCAGGGGTCAGTGACTTATGCTGGTTTGGAAATTCAGCTGAGCCCAGGCTTTCGACAGGCAGGTGCACCTGTCCTCCAGGCCCAGGGAGAGGCCTCCTGGCATCCGTGTAGCACGTGGCAAAGGCTCTTCCAGGGTGGCTTACAAGCTTCGAGGTGGGCGTTTTCCACCGGGGTGCTGGTCTCACAGGCCTCCAGAGGGCGTGGTGACTGCATTCCCGTTTGGCGGGAAGAGGGGGTTCCGACCCTCCCTGGCCTTTGCCACCACCATGGTTCCCACTCTGGAAGTCAGAGAGCAGCACAGGGTCTGCCATTGCCGGCTACGTGACACGAAGCCCACATTCTGCGTCTGAGGGAATGAGCCAGGGAAGCGCCGGCCATGTGGGCAGAGTGGAGCCCAGACCCGGTTCTCCGCCTGGCCCCAGTGAGGTCCTGCCTTTGGGCCTCCAGGAATTAGCACTGATGCAGAGCCACTGCCTAGAAATCTCCAGAGGGTCTGGGGAATGTGTCTTCCCTCAGTGCAGTGACCTGGAAAATGGCCCCCGCAGGGTCCCTTTGGGGAAGGCGGCACAGATTCCTGGGGTGCAGCAACGTCGAGGGAACCCAGGCGCCATTCCCGAAAGGGGCCGGGGGGCCCTAACCTAGCTCGAGTCTGGCCGGGGGTTAAGAAGCCGTGATTCAGGTCAAACCTCAGTTTATCAGGGTCAGAGGCTGCTTTTCCTTGTTTGACTGGTTTTTATTTTCTTTTCATTACACGAATCAGGTAAGATTTGAGCTGGCTGCTGCTGTGGTGTGAGTGTCTCCTCCAAGCTCCTGCTGAAGCAATGCCTAGTGTGGAGGGTCCTGACGGTTCTGCCCTTGGGAGTGGATTAACCCATTCATGGAGTCAGGGATTGTGGGAGGGGACAGGTGGCTTGCTAGGAAGAGGAAGGGAGACCTGAGCTGGCATATTAGCGGGGGGCAACCCCATCCCCGGGCAATGCCCTGAGCGGCCTTGGGTGGCTGCAGAGAAAATCTCCACCAGCAAGGGGCTCTCACCAGCTGTGCCCCTTGACCTTGGACTCCTCGGCCTCCGTAACTGTAAGGAGTAAATTCCTTTTCTTATGAATCGCCTGGTTTTGGGAGCAGTGGATTTTATCCATACGGGTCTGCGGCAGCCTCAATTCTTGTCTCTGCAGAAGAAAGAATCCACCTGAAAGGCAGAAGGAGAGAGCAAGGCAAGTTTCAGAGCAGGAGTGAACGTTTTGTTAAACATCTCCAGAGCCGAGTGAGAGGAAGAAAGTCCACTTGGAAGAAGGTCGAGTGGGTAACCCGAGAGGCCAAGTGTGCGGCTCGGCCTCTTGACCCGGGCTGACGCATCGCCACGTGTCCAGGGCCTTGTATCGCTTCTCTCCACTTCTCCCCACTCCTGGGATCTCAGCAGGAAGTTGCTGATGGCCAGTTTCAGGTGTTTTCTATCTGTTACGAGCCTGCCTTTCCCTGGCACTGGCTGTGACCAGTTATTACTTTGGAGGGACAGTGTGACAACTGCCTGACCACCACCTGATGGCCGCTGACACTCCTGGGGTGAGGGGGAGCCCTCTCCTGCCCTGCTCACTGCACATGGCCGCCCACTGTCACAGGCTCAGCTATTCCAAGTAAAAGAGAACGGACGAGCAGAGCTCTGTGCTTGAGTCCCAGGAACGCTGTCATTCAGAGATCTCTGCGGGCCAAGCCACGGCCATGTTAGGGCAGTGCTACTGCCCACCGCGTAGCCACAGCCATCTCATCTACCACTTGACCCTGGGCCCCTGCCCTCCTGGGATTTCGTTTTCTCATCGAATTTTGGGGCTCTGAGATAATGGCAGCATCTCTGACGGTGACGGCAGCGTCAGATCACGGCTGTGGTGGGGTCTAACATTGAGGGCTCTCTTTTCACCCACGAATTTCTCAAAGCCTTGGGGGGGTGTCCTCTGGACTCTGGAGGAAAACTGAGGCAGTGGGTGAGAAGGTCACAGGTGAGAAACGCAGCCCACCCACGGCGGCGACTCCCTCTCATGAGCTCTGCTTTTCTTTCCTGTTAGTATTTGGCTTCATTTTACAGTAGCAAACATCAAGTCTGTGTTTCAAAACTGTGAGAGCCACTGGCGGCCGCTCAGACCCACACAATGAAGCCACAGTCAGGGCAGCCGTGGCCGCACGTTGTGCACCTTCCACCCTGGCCCGTCACCCTTGGGGCCACTGCCCGTCCTTTCCCTGTATTTCTGTTGATAAAACCGGCACCCTCTGTGTGTGCTCCTTCCTCCCTCCGGGCTCCGAACCCGGCTTAGGGCTGGTTCCGGGCCATAGGAGGTGACAGTAGACTCAGGTCTTTCAGGCCAGGAGAGGGCGTTCTGGGCAAAAGAGCAGGAAGCTTTGCCCTGGGTGACTGGGGAATTCAGGGTCTCTGCTCACCTGCCTCTCCCCGCCACCTGGAGAGCGGCGGGCTGTGCATCCAATGTGGCTGACTCAGCCTGTTGCACTGGTTCCCCGAAATTGCAGGCCTCTGGATCCTGGAGATAAGGGCTTCCTTCAGGCCAGCACAGAAAGTCAGACGTTCAGAGTCCTAGGGCGACCCGGCCCCTGCGCCGTGCAATTTTGTGACCCTGGTCACAAAAGGTGACCGAGGTGCAAGCCTCGGCCACATCCCCGAGAGCCTCGAGGTACATAAACATGTGCCGGGCCCCAGGTGACCTCCATGATAACTGCGTGATGGCTGTGGGACCACAGGTGAGTGCCCTCCACAGGCCATGGGACCAGCCGTCAATCAGATCACCCCAGACTCCCGGCCTGGAGGCGCTGCTCTCCTGAAAGCACATCTGGGACTCAGATCTCGTTCAGTCGGAAGAACGGAGCCACTGTGATGATTATTACGGGAATCCAGGGTTTACTGTGGGAGCTGCTGGGGAGGGGATTTCAGGACAGCCTTGATCCAAGGGCCGGGGAAACGGTCCAGGTGATGCCAACTAGAAGCCCCAGAGGAGGAGGAAAAGCCACCAAGCAGGGGACCCTCACCGGCCCCGAGGTCTGGGTGGGCTGGTGTCCAAGCCTGCCCTCCGTCTCCTTCTGAAAATTCAGGCTTCCTTTCACCTGGGCCTCCCCACCCTCCCCAAGCTCCTCTCACCGGCGGGCCAGCCCGGCCCTCAGGGACAGCTGGTGGGCTAGCCCAGAACGAACATGTCCAGCCCAACCCTGAGCTGGGGCAGGGGCGAGGGACGCGCTGGGGCCCCGACTCCCTTGGTTCTCATCTCCCCAGGGTTCTAATCTCCCCGAAAGTCTTTCAAGAGACCCCTCAAACCCAGCTGAAGCACTCGACTGTGGTTCTGATTAAATTCTGTTCTGACAAAGGAAATATCACCCGAAAAGCCCTAATATGACAGACGGGTCCTGTTTCTCTGGGTCCTGCCCCGTGTGCTTGCAGAGGGGTTTGGTGACTCGGCCGTGCTCCAGCCTCCCAGGGCCTGCAGGCCTTGCTGCTTTCTGCAAGCGCCAGTCTAGCTGGACCTCAAGATCCCCAGAGGGCCACAAGTGATAGTGTAACTGCTGGTGTCACTTTACAGCGAAGGCATTCATTATGTCCCTTTTCCAAGCACATTTGATGTGGAGGAGCCGCTGGAGGCCCGAGAGCAGTGAGGAGAAGGTGCAGGTCCCCGAGCAGCCCCTGGGCACTGTGCGGCTGGGGACAGGTCGGCGATGGGCAGGTCGGTGAGGCTGAGCCGCAGGGGACAGGAGGGGCCTCTCCAGGCTCCGGGGATGCGGCCCTCAGTGCGAGGCAGTTTCTGGTGTGATGGGGGATGGGTCGATCACAGCAATGCATAAAATGTGATACAGAACACTGCAGTGAACCAGCCAAAACGACTTTAAAACGACCTTCTAGGAGGACCTGGGATGTGACTTCTCCCTGTGTCTGCGTTTTCCACGCGGCCACTTACACGGCGCGTTGCTTTTAAGTATCTGTGTGTTTGTGTCTCACACCGTCTGGCAGGGATGTCACCTCACGGTCTTCGATGTGTTGCCCACACAGGAGCCCTCCTCCTGAGCAGGCCGGGGTCTGGGAGGGCAGGGGCTGCTCTGACTCACGGCGTTTGCCAAGGGATAAAGATTCGGTGCAGAAACGCGGACACACCCTTGCTCTCTAGAAGTTCCCGAGGCTTTGGGACCAACCTCAATTTTGAATACAAGGACAGCAGTTTGAAATGGACTCAGTGGCAGCGAGGACTCACTGGAAACAAGAAAATGTGTGTCTTCTTCAACGTTTGCCTACTTTACAGATTTTTATGTTTTCTAAAATAGGTCTGTTTTAAACAAAGACATTTTGAAAGGGAAATGTTACATCCAATGAGGGAAGAGAATGTTACATGTCAAGGATAATTATTTTGTACTTGAAAACAGAGGAAGAAGGCCAGGCACGGTGGCTCAAGCCTGTAATCCCAGCACTTCGGGAGGCCGAGGCGGGTGGATCACGAGGTCAAGGGATTGAGACCAACCTGATCAACATAGTGAAACCTGGTCTCTACTAAAAAAAAAAATACAAAAAATTAGCTGGGCACGGTGGCGCGTGCCTGTAATCCCAGCTACTTAGGAGGCTGAGGCAGGAGAATTGCCTGAACCCAGGAGGCGGAGGTTGCGGTGAGCTGAGATGGCACCATGGCACTCCAGCCTGGGTAACAAGAGCGAAACTCTGTCTCAAAAAAAAAAAAAAAAGAAAACAGAGGAAGATGAATGATCTCTGATTTCTGAAACATTTAAATTAAAACACTAAAACAGAACAGCACCATGCCCTGTATAGGCGTGGGGAGAAGGGGTGTGGGGTTCCCCTCCTCTGTCCCAATCCTAGTGTGTCCGATGCCTCCTTCCACTTGCTCCCAGCACAGGTGGCTGATCTGGAATCCTGCTGAAGCAAGTACTCAGTCCTGCAGACCGCTGCAATGTTCTCTGAGTTCACAGCAATGTGAATGCTCACAGAAATATTCGCTGAGCAGCAGAGACAGGTGAGGAGCTGCTTTCACAACCTCCTAATCGGCTGCAGCTGTGTGTGAAGGGGCAGCTTAGGATGGAAAGCAAGATAAGAGCAACAAACTGAGGCTCCTTGGAGAAGCCAGTGGGTGTCTAGCATGAGGGTGGAGGAAGGCCTGCACTGCCTGGAAGAGAACTATCTGCAGCAAATTCACCCCAGGGCTGGGGAGCCACATCCAGCCAGAACACAGCCCTTGCCGGGTGCGCTGCTCCCACAGGCCCTGTTGCCCCCGGGGACATTCTAAGCACGTGTTTAAAAAACAAAGGTGGTAAAAAGTGGAGTGTGAGGGTTAACACACTGGTTCCTCCTTTACTACCCGGGGGTCCCTGGTAGCTCCTGCTGCTCCCGTAGGGACATTTCTGGGGCCCCGGGTGACTGCGTCCACGTCGGCCCGTCTCACCTCTGAGCTCCTCCCCACCACACCTGTGAGCAGAGCAGCACCGAGGAGCATGTGTGGGGTTTTCCAAACAACTCACGGTGGGGACTCCGGAATCTGACATGCCCCAAGCGTGGCCACATGTGCCTCCCTCTCTGCTCCTGACCATCAGCTGCCACCAGGAAGTCAGCCACCCCACAGATGGACAATGAGTGCCAAGGCCAGGAAGGGAGGGTTTCGTGAGGGGAGCTTGGCATAGGCCTCTGCTTCGCCAGGACTGCAGCTCCTTCCTGGCGACTCCTGTGGCTCAGGTGAGCATCTGGGGCCAGTGGGGTACCTGCCGTTCCCACCCTCCCTGCAAAGCACAGCCAACGTCCGGGCCCCGCCTTCCACTCGAAGCTCGGTCCTTGCTCTGGCCAGGGGGTCTGCTGCGTGCATTCTGCCACGTCCAATGCCCTTGGTATGGTCCCCGGAATGGTCCTAGGGGCTGTGTCACACTCCAGGGGCCTGGCCCCCGTGTCTCACCGAGCAGACAACCAATTTTCAGTATGCACGTGCCAAACAGGAGGCGGCATGACCCCTAAACCTCAAAGTTCTCCAGTTCTGGGTGCCCCCACTGCCTCCTTCAGGGTCACGTGTTCACAAAGACAGGGAAAGCTGCAGAGACTCCAGCATATCCTCCAGGACCTGCAGACGGGTGGAGGCAGAGGCCAATGCAGCACCTGCGCGGTGCACTGGAGACTCGGGACTAGGCCAAGTAAGTGGCTGCATCTGCGCCAGCCACACCCCCGCAGGAGTGCTGCCCCCAAACACCTGAAATCGTCGCATGTGTGGGCTGGGGTTGCCCTGGCAGAGGTGGCCCACACACCCCCTCGTCTGACACCAGTTACGCTCTTGCCCCAGGCCAGTGCTGTCGCCAAGCTGGAGTTTGCATTCAGGCTGATTATCTTGAACTTGGACTAATGTTCCATGAAGAAGGTCTCTATAATCTGACTAATTCATTAAGGGCCCATTTACAGCTCCCTGGTGAATGGGAGCCACTGGAGCCTGGGATCGGCCATGTCCCCTGTGGGTGAGAAGGAAAGCGGGGACAGGAAAGCAGGGGAGCCCCGGGGGCCCTGCCAGACACAGAGAGCCCTCACCCGCCCGCCTGCCAGGAGCCTGCAGGCTGCACTGTGGGCTCTCAGGCTCTGAGGCTGGGAGTGCACTGGTGGGCCCCGGAGGAGGCTGAGCTGCCAGGCGTCACTCCTGCTCCCAGCCCGTCTGGTGCAGGAGGGCTGTGCGTGTGAGCCCCTGGGGGCTTCATTCCGAAGAGGAGCAGCCTCTGCGGAAGAGCAAGCTCGGGCCCCAGGATGGCTGAGCTCCTGGACGGGCACCATTCCAGGGCTGCCTGCTGACACCTGGTCCCACATGGGGTGGGGCAACTTCTTCATCCTTCCCCCCAAAAATGAAATAGGCCCTGGGCCCTCTGTAGGCGCAGGCCTCTGACAGTTCCTCCCAGCCCATGCTGAGCCTGCAGGAGGCTGTGTGTGCCTCTGCCTCCCTCTCTGCCTCTGTCTTGCTGTTACAGAGACAACCCTGCCAGCTGCAGCCCTGCTGTGTGAGGCTGGGGCCATCTTCAGCAACAGGGACATTCTGCAGCACCCCGTGTGTGTGTGTGTGTGTGTGTGTGCGTGCAAACAGGTGTGCACGTGCATGTGCGTGTGCCTGCCTCAGTGCCTGCATGTATTCCTACACGTATGTGTGCCTGTGTGCCTGGTGCATGTGTGTGTGTGTGTGTGCATGAGAAAATGGGAGATGGACTCATGGAAATGGGGAAAGGAGGCCTGTGAGTGTGTGTGTGAGTGCATGCGTGCCTGTGTGTGAGTGCACATGTGCCTGTGTGTGTGTGTGAATGTGTGAGTGCCTGAGTACATGTGTGCCTGTGTGTGTGAATGTGTGTGTGCCTGTGAGTCCACGTGTGCCTGTGTGTGAGTGCACATGTGCCTGTGTGTGTGCACATGTGCCTGTGTGTGAGTGCATGCATGCCTGTGAGTGCACCTGTGCCTTTGTGTGTGTGTGAATGTGTGCGTGCCTGTGAGTACATGTGTGCCTGTGTGTGTGAATGTGTGTGTGCCTGAGTCCACGTGTGCCTGTGTGTGAGTGCACATGTGCCTGTGTGAGTGTGAATTTGTGCATGCCTATGAGTGCATGCATGCCTGTGTGAATGCATGCATGCTTGTGTGTGAGAGTGCACATGTGCCTATGTGTGAATGTGTGCATGCCTGTGAGTGCATGTGTGAGTGCATGTGTGTGAGTGCATGTGTGCCTGTGTGAGTGCACCTGTGCCTATGTGTGCGTGTGTGAATGTGTGCGTGCCTGAGTGCATGCATGCCTGTGTGTGAATGCACATGTGCCTATGTATGTGTGAGTGCATTTGTGCCTGTGTGTGTGAGTGCGTGTGTGCCTGTGTGTGTGTGAGTGCATGCGTGCCTGTGGGTGTGTGTGTGAGAGTGCATGCGTGGCTGTGTGAGTGCCTGTGTCGCTGTGAGTGCATGTGTGTGCACCTGTTTGGGGGGTGTGCAGGTGCAGACTGTGGGGAAAAGGCACGCTCAGCAGCTCAAGACTCCCTAGTGGCCAGATGGGTGCCGGCTGCTGCCTCGTCCAGCTCTCTCCAGCCTGCTCCTCTGTGCCTCTCCCTGGCCTGCCACTTGCCCTGGGGGACAGACAGCAACTGTGCCTGGGGACCTTGATAACCAAGGAGCACTTTGCCCTTCCGGGAGCCTTCAGGCACAGAAACTCTCCTCATCCCCATGCTCCTTCCCTGAGAGCAGCGTGGAGCCTGCAGGGATCCCAGGGCCAGCCCCCGTGGTGTGGTCAGGAGGCCGAGAGGCACCTGGCTCCATGCTGGTGCCCTGTGTCTCCACACCGACCTGGTGCTCAGGGAGGCGGGGCATGCTGAAACCCCAGATTTATTAGCTTAGCTCTGAGGCTTCCTGACACAAAACCCTAACAGGTTTCTCCTCGACACATTTAGTTAGGTGCCTACTCGGTGTTAACTTTCACATAGAAGCAACCTCTCCTCTGTCTCTTTGCTCCTGCTGACTTCACGTAGGTGGATTATTGGCTATTTTCTTTCAACCTCTCGCCACCCCATGCCAGGGGAGCCTCACTGGTTTGAGCTGGCAGCCTCTGCCTGCTGCAGCAGCGCTTGCTGGGGGCCTGGGAGCCGCACACCAGGGGCTGCAGCCGGCTTCCTCCCGGAAGCCTGAGCACGCCCAGGCCCCCTTCCAAGTCTTCCCGTTCCTTACCTGCCTTTCCTTTGCTCCAGGGTCTCCCTAGGGCCTAGGGCTTCCTCCACCCGTCCCTGTATGGAAAGTGTCTACACTTCAGCTTCTGTTCCATGGACAAGCAAGTTGACAGGTGCTCCCCAACTCCAGCCCACATGACTCCCTTGGGGCCTCTGCACCCCCTCATCGTTGTGCTCCAGTTAAAGTGAGCCTTGTCCTCACCTGCCCGCTTCCCACCCTTGGATGACCTCCCTCCTCTTGCTCTGTGGGTCAAAATCTTACTTGACCACCAAGATGCAAGCCCGGCCCATCTGTAGTGCAACACTCACTCACCCCGGCCTGGGGCATGGGGAGACAAAGGCATGGCCTGTGTGCTGTGCCCGGCTGGCTCGAGCTTCCTGGAAACGGCTCCGGAATCCCGAAGGGACCCTCTGGTGCTCCTGCCAGCCTGGAGGTTAGGTCCTTGGCACACCCTGCCCTGCTACCTGCTGAGCCCTGCTCAGAGGCTGGACCAGCACCTGCAGGCCCTGGACGGAGCCCAGAATAGGAAGGACACGGCCCGGCGGAAAGGGGGCCTCATGCACAAGGTCCAACTGCTCCATCGTTCGCTGGCCTGAGGAGGCCACACACGTTATGAACACACATCTTAAAATAGTGCAACACATTGAAAAACAAGGACTTAAAACAAGCTCAGCGGAGTCCTTGCCGGGACTCCAGCCCTCTTTGGAAGGTCCCACCTCTCCACCTATCATGATTTTTGTAAATTAACACTTTCTTCTTGAGGTTGAGAGGCTGTAATCACCTGAGCAATGCTTCTGAGTCCAGGTCTGCGCCAGAGCAGTGAGTGGAAATCCGAGGGGGCCTTGAAATGACCACGTCACTGTCACAAAGACAGAATGAGCAAGGGGTGCTCTGAGCTGCCCGCGCGCCTCCGCTGGGGAGAGTTCAGGCAACACTTAGAAGACCCCTCATTATTCCATTCAATTACGTGGGCGTTTGCTGCCTTCCTACACTTCAGTGGGGGTTCCGTTCAAATCACGAAGCCTTGTGGGGAGGAGGCAGCTGCCTCCAGAACCCACTGTTGGGTTTTGATGCTGTTAGAAGGAGCAGTGGCTCTCAAGGGACTCCCTTTTCTTAAAGTTCAGAGCTAGTCTGGCCGACTCCCCAGAATCTTTGGGGAAAGTCCACGCCTTTCCTTCCCTAGCAGGAAACTGGAATTGAAGCTCCCACTCAGGGCTGGCCAGCAGATGGAATGGGAAGGCAGGCTCAGTGGGAGAGCTCAGGTGCCCACTTTGGTGCCAGGTGGGATCCTGCCCCCAGAATCCTCTTGGGAAAAGACATTTTGCTCTCAAGTATTTCTTTTTTTTTTTTTTTTTGAGACGGAGTTTCGCTCTTGTTACCCAGGCTGGAGTGCGATGGCA
>CM052649.1:1253781-1279243 GCA_028533165.1 Leontopithecus rosalia
GGCAATTCTCCTGCCTCAGCCTCCTGAGTAGCTGGGATTACAGGCACGCGCCACCATGCCCAGCTAATTTTTTGTATCTTTAGTAGAGACGGGGTTTCACCATGTTGACGAGGATGGTCTCGATCTGTTGACCTCGTGATCCACCCGCCTCGGCCTCCCAAAGTGCTGGGATTACAGGCTTGAGCCACCGCGCCCGGCCTCAAGTATTTCTTCATAAAGCTGAGGTCCTGCATCTTGGAGGACGGTTCCCCTGTCACCCCCCTCCTCTTCTCCCCCTGGCCTCTCCCGGTCTGTCCTCTCTCCCCTTCCCTTTGCCCTCCCCTCCCCCACCTCACCTTCCCTCTGCCCCACTGTTTCAAGTCCCTTCCAGCTGGGACTTTGCCAGGGGTAAATCAAAAGGTCTGGTGCTTCCCTTCCTGGGCCTGGCTGCCCTCCACGGAGCAGCCCCGGGAAGGGGCTTTCTGGCTCCTTTGTTTTGGTGGCTCCAGTGGGGAAATATTCCCAAACCAGCATCACCTCCATGGAGGTTACAGTATGAAAGGAACGTGACTGCCCCCAGAGCAAGGATTTCCCTAGAGGGACCCCAAGAAGCTGGCAAGAAGGTGGCAGGGGTGAGGAGGTGGTAGGAGCCCCTGCCTCAGTCACACCAGCTGGAGGGTTCCAGGGTAGCTCCCAGCTTCCTCTCTGTTGTTAACTGTTGCCCCGGCCCCTCACCGCCACCCCACCCCACCTCCTACCCCCGCCCAACCCTTCCCCTCCATCTCTGTGCTGGAGGCCTGGAAGCAAGGCCTGAACCCAGTGAGAGGCCACTGTGGGGGTGCCAGGGTCTTGGGAAACTGTGGGCCAGCAAGACGTCTATGGGATGGGGATGGGGCTCCATTTCCCTTAATCAGCCATTCCTCTGACGGGCCAGGCTGCCCATCTACCAGGAAACCTCGGGGTCTTCCATGGGGAGGGGATGGGATAGGGGGCATCTACTGCTTCTCTGCTTTCTGCTACTCCCTTTATGGGGGCTGCGGGGTGAGACAGAGAGGGAGGAAGAGAGGCCGAGAGATTATTCTAGATAGAGAGAGTAGAGAGAGTAGGAGAGAGAGGGGGAGGAGAGAGAGGGGAGCAGAGTGGAGTTGGGGGGAGACTAAGGGGCTGAGAGACAGAGACCAGGATGGGGAGAGTGGGAGGCCGGGCTGTCTCGTCCGCAGCAGGCTTGCCCAGGGAAACGCAGGTGGCATACGTCGCATGCATAACCTCAGGAGACGGCCACGTTAAATCTTAATTGGTTGCCTTTTAAATATCATTTAAGGGCTGGCTTCTCTGCCTCTCTCTAGTTAAGAAGGTGTCGTGTCAAACTCTATTACCTTGCTGGACGTCTCTCCCTTAAGTTAAAAAAAAAGAGAGAAAGGAAGAAAACAGAAAAAAAAAATGGAATCATCAGCCGAGGTTTGAGAGGTCGATAAAGCTTTTAGATTTGGAGACGTTTTCCGGGAGCACATTTCCTGCGGCTAAGAGTTGTTAATGGAGCTTAAGGAATTATCTTAGGCCAGGCGGCCGGGAGAGCGGTATATTTCCCGCGCCTGTTCCCTTGTCGAGCTTGAATATGCTGCTGTCAGACTCGCTTAATGAAAAGTAACGCACCGCTGATTACAGTTTTATTTGGGCTCTATGTAAAGAGCGCCGTTAATTTAGCATCTCCTCCTTGGTGTGTTTGAATTCGCCACGCCTGAATAACTGAGCGCGCCGGCCCTGCCAGCCTCCCGGCGCCTTCCCAGCCCTGCTCTGACAATCTCCCTGCGCGCCCAGTCGCCCGCCACGACCCTTCCCTGTCACGCCCCCGCCCCACTGACGGCGACCTTCCCAGCGCGTCCACTCAGACACCTAAAATTCGCCCCCTCCGTGTCACCTCTTTGCAGACGCCATCTCTCCCCCGACTTTGGGACTGTCCTCCTAGCTGACACCTCCTCGCCCCACAAGATCAGCCAGAGGGTGTCTGGGGTGCCTAAGGCAAACCTGCTGGACTGAGCCCCAAGGGAAGGGTGTGGGGGAAGCACCCCACTCCAGCGTGTCCCCTTGGAAGGGGGCTGAATCCGCCTCCCCACCTGCGTCTTTCACACCATCTCGCAGTTTATTCAAATAAGCCAGTTGTGTCAGTCAGTTCCACCCAGATCGGGGGCTCCTGCGAGATGGAATTCCGACGGTTGGGGCCATGGAGAGGGGCTGGGGTCCCGAGGGCAGCGAGCTTGGGTGGTGGCAGGAGCCCTGAGTCCTCCCCGGGAGAGGGGCCCAGCGCCCAGACCAAGCCTGACCCGCCAACCTGCGCCACCCATGCGTTCCCGGGGGCTGCAGAGGCCCGTAGCCGGGAGTGTAAGGCCCGGGTCCAAGCCTCGGTTTTCACCCTCCGCAGCCCCTATCCCGCCTATCTGAGACACAAGGCGAAACCTTGATTTTGCAGAAAATGCCTGGCTTTGTCTAGGGCTGGGATGGGGGCGCCTGGGCAGCCGCCCTCGGCCACATTAAAATTCCCGGCGCCCCAGCCTCGGGCCTCGACGCTCTCCCCTGAGACTCCACTTTCGCTATTGCTGTCAAGTACCCTTGACTCTTTATTTTTGCCCTTTTATCTATTACAACTAATTCGAGTTCTTTTGCCCTTTTCAGTCTAAGACGTGGGCTTTCTGCAAAGCCTCCCCCTGCCAGCGAGCTCTCGGAGCGCGGAGCCTTTAGAAATTGAGGGGTTTACTGTCAAAATGAAAATTTCACTTCAAATTATCTTGGCTGATGCTCGCTCGCCAGGCCGGGGGCTCCCGCCGCAGCCTTTTGACAGGCACATCAGCCGCGAGCTTCCGAACCTCGATAATATCATCTTGAGCGCGAAAGTCAATACGGTGACAGCGCGCGGCCGGATACAATCCAATTACGCGCGGCTGCCCAGGCGGGCCTGGGGCTCGGCGGCGGCCGGGGCCGCTCGGGGTCTGGCGGCTGAGGTGCTGCCTCAGGGCCAGGTCCAAGCCCCGCCGCCAGGGTTCAGGGAGGGCCCCACCATGCGGGGAACCCTGGTGGACCCGGGGTCCCGGTTCCACTCCCTCGGAGACGAGAAGTCCCAGCGCTCCGGTGAGGCCCCTCGGGCCGGCTTTCCAGGGCTCCGGTCCGCCCGGGGCCTTTCCCGAGATTAGGACCCCACGACTACGCAGTCCGGGCCACCCAGGCTCCCAGAGGACAGCCCGGCCTGGGGAGTCCCTCGAAGGCCACCCGCGCGCCTCCCGCAAGACAATCCCTCGTCCCCGTCTGGAGTCTCGCGGCTGTCCGGTCCTAGGCCAGAGTCTGCCGCCGCCTCCTCGCCGCACCCCCAGACCGCCCTCCGGGTCCTTGGGACACTTGGGCCTTTGATGAGCCCAGCAGGGTTTCAGGCGGAGGCCTGGGAGGCCAGAGGAGAGGCCTCAGCCGGCCAGGCGCCCGCGGGGGATGCGGACCTGGCGGCGCCGCCGAGATGGGGAGGGGAGCCGGGTTTCTGAGCGCAGCCACCGTTCGGCCCGGCCCCCCGGCTCCGGATTGCTTCGCGGGTCCCTTTCGAGAGCCCTTCCCGCCCTGCCCCGAGGCCCCTCCTCCCAGTCCCGCCTCGGGTTTGAGGCCTACGAAGCTCTAAGCCTTTCCCTTCGCGGAGCCGCGGCTCGCCGGCTTTCCGAGCAGAGCTGATTGCAAAGTGGCGGGTCCCGGGAGGGAGGAGAGGTGAGGTTGGGGGCGGCCCAGGTGGCGGGGACGTCGAAACCGCCCTGGCTGCCGCCTTGGATGGGCGGAGGCTGCTAACAGAGAAAAGCAAAGGCCTCCCACACCCACCCTTCACCCCGGGATAAGGCTCTGGGGATTCAGAAGTTTAAAATCTAATCAAAGAAATCCGTTTTTCAAACTTCTGGAGTTTGGTGGTGCAAGATTGCGTTCTGGGTCTCACGCCCACTTCTATTAGGGGGTTCAAGGGAAGCCTCAAACTCGACAGTGATGGTTCTTTTAAAAGTGGCTTGAAGTCTTGGGTCGAGCCAGCGGCTTTTTGGGAGTGGAGTCTGGGTCAGTTCCTGCTCCCCACTCCTTCCCTCCCGGATCAGCTCCGCTTTCCCCGGGAATTCTCAAATCACCTGGTTTTGAATGTGTTCATTTTGCAATACAAACACCACCACTCGGTTTTATTGGTTTTGTTATAACAGCCTCTGAAGCAGTGTGAGCATACATTTTAAAAAACATAATATTATGGAGTCAAGAGTGTGCAAGTCAGGTCAGTGCAAGTGCTGTTGGTGAGCGTTGTGTGCTGAGGATGAAATCGGAGGCCAGGAGGCTTCACAACCAACGCCGCCTGCCTCAGCCGGAGGACAGCTGACCGCGCTTCAGAACGGAACCGCCTTCTCATGTAAACTTTTTACGTAAACTTTATGCTCAGGGTGGCCTCTTCTGCCCCAGAGCCTCTCCTTCGCGTCGCGAGTTTGGGAATGGCCTGGCACTCGGGCCCAGGTGGTGGAGGCCCCTGCGTGTCAGCGCCGGGCTTGTCCATGTTCCCAGGGGTCCAAGTTCATAAGAGTCTTCCTCTGGAAACTCAGGGAAAAAAGTTGGCGCCGTCCGTCTGAGCGCGGGTTCCCTCCTGGGCTCAGGCCCGCCGGCTTCAGGCGAAGGGTTTACCGCCGGCCTTGGGCAGGGTAAGCAGCTCCCGGGCGGTGCCCGCAGCATGGGCGTCCTGGGGCGCGGCAGGCGGAAAGGCGCGGGCTAGGGGTGCGGTCAGCACGTTCGCGCCTGCCCCCAGCGAGCGTCCCAGAGGCCCGGGGTCCAGGAGGGCGCCCTTGGCGGTGGCCCAGGCCTGGTTCAAAGTGCTGTGCCTGAGGATAGGGTCGTGGAAGACCCCGTCCACCCAGTTTCTGAGGCTGGTTACCGGGGAGTCCTGGTGCCTATCCAGGGCACCAGAGGTGACAGGGGCTACAGACGGGGACGTGGCGGGCGCAGAGGACGCAGCCGCAGGGGCCGCGGGGCCTTGGCGCTTGAGCATGCACGACGGAAACTCAGTCTGGCTCAGGGCGCTGGCGGCAGCTGCTGTGGCGGTGTGCGCCAAGGACCAGATGCGCGGCTTGGCCTCGAGGCCCGCCGCCGCCCTCGCCGGCACAAACCCCAGCTTGGTCTCGCGGGCCTGAGGGCCGCCCTCTGTGCTCGGCAGTGGCTCCGGCCCGGCCGCCGAGCTGCGAAGACAGCTGCGGGCCCTCTCCAGGTCCTCGTCCAGAGCAGCTCCGCCACCCGCGGCCAGAGGCATCCGGAGAGCGCCCGAGGCCTCCTTGCCCGGGCCCTCAGTCGCGGCGGGGACACGCTCCAGGCCGCTGTCGAGGGACTGGAAGGGCGGCTTCAGCTCGCACCCCGGGGGCTCCGCTTCCAGCGGGTCAAAGTCTTCCAAGTCACTAAGCTCCAGCTCCTTCTCCTCTTTGCCCACGGGCTCTGTGGGAGAGAACGCGTGGCCAGTGGAGGGAGAGGGGTGGAGGGCGAATCAGACCCCCTGTCCCCGCCCACCATCGTGGGCCTGACGCCAGGAAAAGCATTCAGGGCCTTTCTTCGCGTCTCCCGTTTCCTCCAGAGGCTACCAGGTCACAAAGTGGCAACACAGGAGGCCTCCAATGGGGTACAGGGTGTCTAATATTTTTAACCTTTGAGTTTCTTTGAATACTCAGGGATGACCACCACAGTCCCCACATTCATAGCCTGAGGCAAAACCGGTTTGCACATTGACCGCCTAGGCATGCGGCTCAGCGTTTGGGACCCCCAAGACGCCCTAGAACCGCAGAGAAGGCAAAGGAAGGCTCCAGCCTGCACCCCAGAGCCTCAGCTCCCAGCGACAACCCCCCAACCCACCTGCGTTCTTGGAGCTCTTGAGTGTCTCCTCCCGCGCCTCCTCCTCGGCCCCCTCCTCCTCCTCCTCGCCCTCCGCGTAGGGCCGCTTCTCATCTGCGCACTTGTTCCTCGGCGGCCACGTCATCTTGTTCTCCTTCTTGAGGCGCCGGCGCGCGTTGGCGAACCAGGTGGAGACCTGCGTGAGGGTCATCTTGGTGATGATGGCCAGCATGATCTTCTCGCCCTTGGTGGGGTAGGGGTTCTTGCGGTGCTCCTGCAGCCAGGCCTTGAGCGTGCTGGTGGTCTCGCGCGTGGCATTCTTGCGCCGCGTGCCGCTGTCCATGGTGCCGTACCTGGAGACAAGCTCTGCAATGGGCGCTGGCCGGGCCCTTTGGGCCCAAGGCATCGTGGGCGACGGCGTGGGGGTCAGCCAGGGGCATGCAAGGACGGGATTTGCTTTCCTGTCGTGAGGTTGTGGTCAAGGGCATAAGGCCCGGTAGGACCCAAGTCCCAACCAGGTGCTGCTGCCCGCTGGCACTTGTCTTCTGTGGCCCATGGGCAAACATATTTGACTAAACTTACAGGGAGCTTGAGCTCCTTTCCCAAGCCAGAGAGGTCCAGGCCAATTATTTTATGGAATGGCCACCTACACCTTTGATCCCGAACCATAAAAAGGTATTAGACATGCGAGCCCGAACCCTGATAGGTTAAAACCTGTGGCCAAGAAGAGTCATTATTTTCCATGAGGAGAAAGTGCCCAGGGGGCCTGGGTGGACTTTCTTTGGCTAAACCTGTAACGGTTGCAGCGAGGAAGGTGGGGCGTGCTGTCCACAAGTGGGCCAGCAGGACCACCAGGGCCTCCCCGGTTCCCCAGTGTAGGGGCAGAGTGGACCCTCGGAGGGAGGTGCCCAGCGTGCACAGCGGCTGCCCATGAACTGGCCTTCCGGATTCCACTTCCCTGAAAGCTGTCTGCCAGGCATCGAGGACTTCTGGGGTTCAACAACGTGGGGGGCGGGGGAGAATGGGGAGCATTTTAACCCGTGGCAGGAGCAGGGTCGCCAGGAGGCTGGACCCGATAGACCAGAGTCAGGTCATTCTGACCTAGAAGCGTCTCTCTTCCGGCCTCTGGCCTTCCAGAAAGGTGATGGTGGAGGGGGGTGGTGGCTGACAGTGCAGAGCGCACGGAGGGGCGGGTCCTCACCTGTCATAGGGGTACTGGCCCAGAGCGGGCTCGTAAGGGTAGTAGGCGGCAGCGGCTGGCGCCAGGCCCGCGTGTGCAGATCCCGTCCCGTCCTTGGAGTCAAAGCTGTTCTGTAGGAGACAGGAGTCTGGGGTCGCAGCTTCCGGGGAGGCGACCCCACTCCAACCTCTCTCCTAGGAGCCCCCTGCTCCAAAGGCTTCTCCCGGATTCCTGGGCAGCCCTGCACCCGGCAGCGAAGGAGCTGATTTCCCCGCCCGCTTTTGAACCTGGTCTTCCAGACGGGAAGTGAGGTTGTTCTGAGTTGGGGAAGCGGTGTCCGGGGACGGGAGCGGGGATGTGGAGGAGGAGGAAGGTGGAAGGAAGTGAGGAAGAACTGGGGGCCGGCATTAGGGGGCACCTGGGAGAAGGAGTGGGGAATGGAAGGGCTGGGGGCCTCTGGTGATGTACTCGAAGGGGGAGGAGAGAGGAGTGGAGAAAGGGGAGGGACGCTGAGCGAGGGGATGGAGGCCAGGAGGGGAGAAGGGAGGAGAGAAATGGGGAGGAGCAAGAGGTGGAGGAGGAGCCAGAAGGAGGGAGGAGCCAGAAGCGGGGAGGAGCCAGGAGGGGGCGGTAGCAGGGGAGAGGGACGAAGAGGGAGATGGGAGGGTTGAGTCAGAGAGGGGCTAGGAGGGCAAGAAGAGGGAGGCTGGAGCCTGAAGGAGGCCGGGAGAGCGGAGTGAAATCGGGGAATGAGAGGAAAGTCAGCAGGAGGGAAGAAGAGGGGGGCATAGGCAGACAGTCTGCAAGCTGATGAGGATTTAGTTGGGTACCCAAACCAAGAAACACAGCGGCCACCTGCCGGGTCACCCTGACGCAGGGGATGGGGTGGGGTTCCGAGGGACCCGGCTGGGAGGCGCAAAGTTGAAGGGAGCCAAGGTGAGCGCCTTCCCCCTTGGACAGTCCGGGACCCGGAGGACTGGTGAGCCTTCTGGGGGAAAAGTGGGCTTGGCAAATTGAGGGGCAGGGCAGGGGCTAGAGATGCCTCCTTACCAGCGAGTAGAAGGCGGACGCCTCCGAGCCGTAGGTCACGTAGTTGCCATATCCCTGCGATCCGCCGTAGGGACCCCCGTAGACGCCCAGCGCCGCGGCCGAGTTGAGCTCGTGGCGCGCGGTGGCCAGTAGCCGGCTCTCATAGACCGGGCAGTAGACAGGCGCCTGGGCCGAGGCGGCGGGCCCAGATTCCGCCAGAGTGCGGCCGCCCGACTCGCAGCACGTGCTCAGAGAGTTGGTGGCCATCAAGAACTGCAGAGAGAGGCCGCGAGGAAGGGCAGGAACCCGGGCGGGAGGCTGGGACCCTGGTCCTTGCCAATCCCGTGCGCCGCACACGAGGGCGTGCCCCGAGTCCCGGGGGGCCTCCCGCAATCCACGTCAGGCTGCTCTCCCCTTTCCTCGAGCCTACAAACGCCTGGCCTCACTCGCCACGTGGGACCCAGCGGGGCACTGACACCCTCTCCCGGAGGGTTTCCAAGGCCTCTGACACCATTTGCGCGCCAAGCCGCCTTCCCCAAGAGCTCCTTCGGGTCCTTGGACTCACCTGGGGCACAGTCTGAGCCTTGTGAGTCAAACATCAGGAAATCAGGCCCGGCCCGTCGGATTTTCTCAGCGCCTCGGGATTCCCCCAGGGGCTTGGCGCCCACGGGTTGAGGGTGAGGGGCACGTGACCCCTGCTCTACTATCTGGGAAGCCACGGGAGGCAGTAGGTCCGACCCGCCCGCCCTGCCCCCGCCCCATCTAGGGCCCCCATCACTGGCACCTGTTAGGGCCTCGGGGGGCTCCGCTTACCTGGGGAGCCGAAGAGTAGGGGTATCCAAACTGCGGGTAGGACATGGCGGGTGCGACCCGGGGCGGACGGGCGGGGCGAGCAGGGTCCTGCGCGCTGGGGCCGGCGTCGCGCGGCCGCTGCTCCGGGGCTGTGGGCTTCTAAGCGCTGGGAGGGAGAAGCAGGAGAGCCGGTTAGTTCACCCCTGCGCTCCGCAAACTTTTCTAACCGGGTAACAAAGTGAGCCGCAGTGGCCGCAGCGATTCTTTTAACTTCGCATTCCCGAGGTTCGAGGGGGCTCTTGGACCGGCCGGCCTCGCAGCGGCGACAGAAATACATATTTTGCAAAAAAGAAAAAAAAACCGAGTCGCGCGAACCCGTCAAGTCAGATGTTCGCGGCTTTAAGCGGCGGAGGCGCTGACGTCAGCCCCACCCCGCGCAGCCCGGCCCGGCGGCACACTCGCGGGTCTCTCCGCAGGCGGCTCGGGCCGGGCGGGGCGAGGACAGTCCGGGCCGCGCGGTGGGCCGAGGGGTCATTCCTCGGGGCGTTAGCAAATGAATTCCGTCCGAGTCAATATCGCCCAGCGAGCGGCGGTTCTCCTTAGTCACCCGAGAAAGAGAGGCACTTTTAATTAGAAATTAATTAATGAGCAGCTGCTCCTTCCCGCCCCTCTGTAATCATTCGTCTCAATTACAAATGAGACCTATGAAGGGACACGCGAGTGAGCCTTCACTGAAGAGGTAATCAACAGTTAAAATCAGCCCAGCGCAGCGCAGGCGGCCGACACGGCCTCGCTCTTGAGCGCTCGGCTCCCAGAGGTA
Source organism: Leontopithecus rosalia (assembly GCA_028533165.1). Lineage (NCBI taxonomy): Eukaryota > Metazoa > Chordata > Mammalia > Primates > Cebidae > Leontopithecus > Leontopithecus rosalia. The sequence continues at coordinate 1,263,444 of CM052649.1, forward strand.
GGAAGGGGCCGGCAGGCGCCCCGCACGCGTCTCGACACTGTTCTTCAACCAGGGGTCTGCGACGCCTCCCGCCGGTGCCCACCCTACGCCGGAAAGGACTTTCAGAACTCTCTGCAGCTGCCAGAGAGCCCGCGAGTGCCGGTCCCTATGCGCGTAGGTGTGTGGGGTTTTGGGGCCTTCCTTGGAGCCCAAGACTAGCGACCCTGAGACTGGCGGTCCAAGGGCTGTAGGGCAGCTCCAGGCGCGCGCCCGCCGGCCGTGATCCTCTGGGCAGCCGAGTGACACCGGAGAACGCCGCTCCTTCTCCACCCCGGCGGTTTAAGTTCCCGCTCAGCCCACGGCTCCGGCCTCACTTCCCCGACTTTCCTCCCCCATCCCCTTTCCGCCAGCCGCGCTCCGCCCGCCTCCCCTGCCCCTCGCGGCTAAGCCGGGGACTGCCGGACCGCCCCGCGCGCTCGGAAGAGCAGGTTCCTCAACACAGGCCCCGGCCCCTCCCGCTACGCTCGCCCTTCCCGGCGCCCCGCAGCGCTGGCGGCGGGGGAGGGGGCGTTGGGTGCCTGGCGGAGGCGCCCTCCCCTATTGGGTTTGCCCAGATTTCTGCCCGGGGCGCACGCAGCAATCGGGGGAGGAGGCCGAGCGCCCACCCCAGGACTTCCCCAGCCAGTACCCTCCCTGGGACCTTGCCCAAGTTCAAAGCGGAGGCCAGTGAGCAGGCGACCAGAGGGCGCCCCGGCCATCCCGAACGCGCTCCCGCCTTCTGCGCCACCGCCCTGCGGGGACCAGGGCTCGGCCCGGTTGCTTTCGTCCCCTGGGCCGGCCTCCTGTGGCAGGTTGGGAAGGAGGCTGCGCCTGGCAGCGTTGTGCAGACTTGCTCAGAAAGATTCCCGGGTTCAGACCTGCGAATCGCCCCAGGGTCACCCTCTAATTAATGATGACGTCCTCGCCCTCTCCCCAGCTGCAAGCCTGCCTCCCAGAAACGAAATCTGCCGGCTCCTGTGACAGCTCGGTTGAAGGTGATTGATGACTATCTGGAGACCACAGTACACATCATATAATATCTGCTGCGTAATTGCTTTAATTTACAGATGAAGATACGAGTTCTCCGATCGCGTCGGACCGCAGCCGGCCACGTCCGAGCTGCTAGCAGAGGGAAGCCATCGGAAATAATGAATAGCCGCTCCATGCAAATTATTCAGACAGTTTAGCGTCCGTAGCCGCGAGAAATATATAAAGAACACGCGTCGAATGGCATTAATAATTGTTTCTGAATTCTGTATTGATTTCGCGGCAGGCCGTTTTTATTTCTTTCTCACCTGAATCGCTAATATCACCTTCCTGTAAATAATAAGAAACTAGCCACCGGGGCTTCTCGCTAGAAATGAATCTCCCAACCTCTCTCCTCCTGCTCCTCCCCTCCCCCACCCTCCCTCCTCCCCACCCCCACCCTCCCTCCTCCCCACTCCTTCCAGTTTTCTGGCTCTTCCTGAACATCCTCCTACTTCCCATTATTTATTGTTTACAAACAACTCGCTCTCTCCAGGTAATGAGGCCCGGCCAGGGGAGGGGTGCAAGCCCAGCGGGGTCCTGGGCCCGGCCGGGGAGTAGACGCGGAGGGGAGGCCTTCAGCAGCGGCTTGGCCTTTCCTCATCTATTCCGGGAAACCGGCCTCGGCGACTGAGCGCGCAGCCGGCGGAGGAGGAGAGCAGGGCCCAGGTCCCAGCCACCTCCGCCCTGCACCTCAGGGCTCTGGTGGAGCGGCTCAGCCCACCCAGACCTGAGGGGGGTGCGTTTCTTTCCTTCCAGACCCGGGCGGGGCTCCAGTGGAGCCGAAGCCCTGGAATAGGCGGCCATTCATCTTCTGGGCAGAGGAGCTCACCCTCGGAGTCCGGGAGACAGTCTCCTCTTCCCGGTGCGCCGGTCCGTGGGGGCCCTTAGGGGAGGGATTTCGGGGGCTCCCTTTGACCACCAAGGCACCTTCTCCTGTTCTCCTTTGCCTTTCCAGGCTGTGTGCATAAATCGACGCTCCAGTCCCTACCAGCGGGCGACCCTTTCTCCCTGAGCCAGAAGCCTGGCCTCGGAATCGGCTTTCCCAGGCCGCTGCACACCATGCTCCACTTCCTGCCCGCCCCAGGCCCCAGCGCATGGGGTCCAGGCCCAGTCACAGTCACCTTGCCTCGGGAAGCTCGAAGCTGCCCCGGAGGCCTCCTGACCCGCCCGGCCTCACCCAGGCCCCACTACTCATTCCAGGACGCGGGGTCAACCTAGCCTATCTCCTGCAGGCGGCCACCCGGAGGGACGTCTCACTGAAACCCTGTATCCTGGCCTGGCCCGCCTGTCCAAATGGGGATTCTCGCTGGGCCACCCATATCCCATAGATAATACTGGAATGTTGTCCAAGTGCCTTTACTGAAAGGCCAAGCCTGGAGCTGAGGCTCCCAATGTCCCTTTCACCAGCGATAGGACTGTCAGCATCTCAGGTACGAGCTGAACGCGTTTGCATAGACCCGAAGTGCTGAACCTTCCTCCCTCTAGGGATCCCGGGTACTGAATACCCCCCTGAGCAGGAGGGCCAGAAGTCACCCGGCTCCGGGAGTACACAGCACCAGGTCAGCTCGGTGAGGTGAGGTGATCCCGCAGGCCTGGAGAGCTCTGAATCCGCGGAGGACCAGGGCCAGAGCAGGTCGCAGGGGAGGCAGGAGATGGTCAGCCCCAAACGCGAAGCGCAGGCCGGCCACCTATTTTGAGGGGGTTGCTGCTGGCCGTCGGAACCATGGGAGGCCTCTGGGGAGGCAGGCCCGGCCTGACCCTTCCTCGGCCAGCTTAGCCCGGATGCTGCAGGAGTTGCCCCGGGGGCCACCCATTCCCGGCACCACGAGCTGGTCAGAGCTCCTTCCAGCCCAGGTAAGTTGACCCCAGCCAAAGGCGAAGCCGAGAGCCTAGGGCACCAGGCAGGGGCCTTTCTTTCGGAGGCCTGGGGCCAGAGCCCTTGGGGGCGCCTGTGCCCGCTCACTGCTCGGGACACCGGGGTAGGGTGTAGGGCTCAGAGGCCCCACGGTCGCTGACGCCGCATTGTCGAACCTCGAGGTTGGCAGGTCACTTCTTCATAGCCCACCCCCGAGACCCCCCTCGCAGCCGGTGGTAGGAGTAGCAGCCACAGGGACAAGCTTTGACCCTCTGGGTTCCCAACCCCCCTCTTCTGGGCCCGCGGCCCTCTCCCTCCGCTCTCCCGCCGCGCCCCCGCCGCTGGTTCCCTGGGCACTGCCCGAGGTAGGACCGAGCGCAGTCGGGGCGTCTAGGCCTCAGGCCTTGCCACTCCCGGCCCCCCACCCCGCGCCCCCCGCACCCTGCTTCCCGAACTTGCAGCAAACGCAGCGGCCTCTGGAGAGCCCCCGGCGAGTGGCAAACTTTGTCCCCTCCAGCGCAAGAGCAATCCTCGCAAAGTTTGTGCGGCGGAGCCGACTCCCTACCTGAGCTGGGGAAGCTCCCGCCCGCGCCGTGTGGCTCCGGGGCCGCGGGGAGCAGCGCGCAGCCCGGGACGCACCGGGGAGTCGCCGCTGCCGCCGCCGCCCGCGCCCCTCGGCGGCCGCACGGAGCCTCCGCCTCCTCGGAATGGGGGAGGGGTCTTGGAACCCCGGGGCGGGGGCGGGCGGGGGCCCTCACCTACCTGCGGCGGCGCTGGGCCACTCCCGGCCGCCCGCGAGGGTTCCGCGCGGCAGCTCGGCGCGCGCGCTCCAGCGGGGAGCAGGCGACAACTAATGGAGACATTTCCAGGCGGAGCACCTGGCGAGCGGAGCGCGCCGGCGTCCCCAGGCGCCGCGGTCGTCAGCCGAGCCCGCACCGGCGTGACGTGGGCGAGCGAGCGCGCTGCTCCCACCCGGCCTCCCATTAACGCTCTCTCCCGCGGGCGCCGCGCTCCTGCCAACTTTCCCTCCGCCCGGCCCGCGCGCGGCGCACGGGGTGCAGGCGCTGGGGTGAGGGCGCCTGGTTGCCGGTAGGGACGCTGGGCGCTGTCTGGGCGGTGACGCAGGGCTCCGGGAGGACACTCAGCCCTGACCCAACAGCAGGAAGGCGCGCGGGCCGGATTTGGCCAGACGCTAAGCTCGCTGCGGCCGCGGGCTCTCGGCCATGGGGCCAATCTCCGCGTTTGGGCTGCCCCACCCAGGGACGCCTGGGCGCCGGGAAATAGCCAAGCTCGAGGTCCGCAGGGTTTCCAGAGTCCCTCCTAAGTGTCGGTGCTTTCCCCCACCCCCCAGCACCTCCAGGGCCTGTGGAGGGCGAGGCTGTTTCTCTGGCCAGAGCCACCCTAGGAATTGGCTGCGGGGCTCTGAGGCCTGGCTTTTGCTCCCCTGCCCCTCCCACAACGCCTTCCGTGCTAAGCGGCCCAGTTCTGGGTTTTCTCCTGGTGCCCACACTAGTCCCTACCCGGCCCACTCTCAGGACAGCAGGCGGTGGCAGGGCCAAAGCCTGGGTGCGGGCACCAGGGCCCGGAGAAGTGGGGGCGAGTGGACCACAGTGACAGCCGCCTGGGGACCAGTGAGTCTGTGACCTGCCTGGGCTGCGAGTATTTCCTGGCGGGGAGCTTGGTCCCAACCGCCAGCGTTGTGGGAGGGCGTGGGGTCTGGACCTCTGGTCTGGGGTTAGGCTGGAGCTGGAGGGCCTTCCGCTTCAGCAGCCTGAGGCCCGGACCCGTTCAGGTGAGGTGGGTCTGCCTGCAGCTTGCCCCGCCCCTCTCTCAGGCAGCTGGGAGCCCCCACCCTGCTCTCCCACCTCCAGGCACAGGTCTGTTTGTCATCCACAGAACTGCTGCTTGCAGAGGTCAAGTCAGGCCCGGAAGGGAGGCTGGAGCAGCAGGTGACCGTCTGCCCAGATCAGAGCCGGAAAGGACTTGAGGATGGCAGGGCCCAGGGCTCCTGGGGTATGGAGGAGCTAAGGCCCCAGAGGCCACTTGCCAGCTCTTGGCTGGGCTGGGGCCGCAGGCACTTCCTGGTTCCCATGCTGCAAGACAGCCTCACTCCTACCTGGAAAATGTCCTTCTGGGCAGTGCCATGGGGCATATGGGGAGTCCACACATACATTTACTTTCTTTTTTATTCTACCCTCCTCCCCCATCATTTTACTTCAGGAACCATGAACTTGTTTCTTGTCATCTGTTGTCATGCAGTGACGTTTGAGGTTCGTTGACGTGGACAAGCTCTGAAAAAGTTACTTCCATCGTTTTCATGTTTCCTTCAGCTCTTTCTGCAGCCCTGGGAAAGGTAGCAGGTGTCTGCTTGCCTCCCCACAGCACAGGGACCATCTTTGTCTGCAGGCCTTGCTCATCCTTCATTTCCTCCACCCTCGTGGCTTCCACAGGGAAAGAAGAGGGCCCGGAGTGTCCAGCCCAGGTGCTGCATCCGGAACTCCAGGGGTTCCCCTGGGAAGGACGGGCTTTGGTCTCTGGCCTGCTCTGGTGGCAGGGAGGTGGAGTGGACCATGAGGCGTGGCCCAGACCATGCATGTGAGTCATCAGTGCTGCCATGGGCAGACTCTGGGGCACAGGGAAGGGGGCTCTGGTTCTGGGTCTCTTCCCTCCAGCTTGCTTGAAAGTATGGGGGGCAGATGGGCGGAAGCAGAAGTGCCCTCCATGTCAGATGGAAGTGTCCTCCTTGGGAGGTGGGGAGGGCGTCTTCGATGCCAGCCAGAGGGAGTTGAGGCTGCACCCAGTAAGGAAGAAGAGGCCCCTCCTGGTGTAGACTCAGCTTCCTGCGTAGGCACAGTGTGAGCCAGGAGTGTGCCTTCCCAGCCACACTTCACCCCATGAACTCCTTCCGTAGGTGTTGCGGCCTCTTCAACAGCAGCAGCAGTGGCTGAGAGGCCCTGAGGCCCACAGATGTGGAGCCCAGGGGCACGGCCAGCCAAAAAGGCTCCACTTCTAGGATCTTCATAGCTCCGAGAAAGTCAGGTGTCCTCTGAAATAACCCCATCCCTACTCCCAGTGAGGCTGCATGTGTGACTTTATCCCCTTCCCTGCAGGTCAGGGCCAGCCATGTCTCTCCCCACGATGATGCTCCATCCTCAGCAGCCGCCCTCTGCCCCCCAGCCCTTGACCTTGTGGGCAGGGGAGCTGCCCCCAACCCCGCTACTGCGTTTCCATGCCCTCCTGGGCTGGCCCTCTGAGGAAAGGATGGAAATCCCCAGGTCTTGGCCAGGAGGCCTGGCAGGGAACATCCGTCTGGGGCCTCCGTGCAAGCAGCCAATCCAGAAAGTCTGTGTGCAGCCTGGGCCACCCTGCAGAGGTGTCTCCTCCAGGGCCGCTGTGCCTGTTCTGCTCCGTATCCCGCTCCCCCTGTGGGTCCTCTTTCAATCCCTCCTTTGTTCTTCCTGCTGGCAGGGCCCCCAAAGTACAATCTGAAATAGAAGTCTCTGCGCCCCTGGGGCTTGGCCATGCTGCCTCCTCCGCCTCCTCACCTGGATGCTGCTGTAACATGCACAGGCATCTGGAGTGGAACGCACCATGCTGGATAGTCCTGAGGCCCGGTCCTAATGTGGCCCCCAGTGCCTACTGTCACCCAGGGCCCCAAAACCTCGCTCTCCCCACCCTTTCCAGGGACCCAGGAGGGGAAGGAGGCCCTTCTCCAGGCCAAGGAGGAGGCCTGGGAAAGCAGCCTGAAGTAAGGATGGTCCCCAAAGCATCCCTGGGCACTGGTTCCCAGAGACGCTCTTGTCCTTGGAAAGCTGGTCCTGATGTAGCAGAGGGCAGTGTCTGTAGGGTGCAGCTCCCTAGGGGTGTGGCATGGGCAACAGTGTCTTTCATCTCCAGAAGTTCCCTGAGCTCCTGGCTGCTTCAGGGGGTCCCCAGCCTTGGGCCCCAGCCAGGACTACAGGGGCAGCCTCCCTTGTACAGCGCTAGGCCAGACACAGCGAGTTTCTTTCCCAAGCAGAGTGGCATTTGCGTGGAGACCGCACTGTGTGGCCAAGGTTCAGTGGTGTGCGTGGCTGCTGCAGTGAGCACCAGTGGCTAGCGGGGGTGTGGAAGCTTGACCTCGTGGGCAAGGTCTTCTCCTGCTGTCCTGTCCTTGTGAGGCTGAAATGAGGCTGAGGGAGCAAAAGTCGGGAAGTTACTTATTTCTCCTCTTTTCAGGATGAAGAAACTGTCCATGATCCTGAAATGCATCAGCAAATTTTAAGAAGGTTTCGTTGTTAAAAGTGAAAGGCTCTTAGTTCCAGCAATGTCTGTAGTCTGTATATTTAAATTCGCAATGTTTACCTGGCACAACCTCAAATCATGAGAGCCCCGGCTTGAAGAGACATCCACATGAGATTACGTTACTTTAAATTGTAGAAAAGGCAGCAGGCATGTCTGCCAAGGGACTTGAAGATTATTTAAACTATTTGATGCAGCTTTAAGAACATGTAAAAGTGTATCTTAAATGCAATGACTATTTGCATATTGCTGTATGTGGGAGGAACCTCAAAACCCCTGAATGCAAATACAGGAGAGGCGCAGAAACACGGGGCCTCACGGGGCTTCCTGCCCGGAATTTGCAGGGAGGATGTTTTCCCCACAGCAGAAATGAGGAGTAGCATCGCAGGGACTATGCTCTAGTGCCTGGCTGCACAATGCACTTTAATAAATAGAAGGTGGCAAGACATCACGTAGTGTCTTACGTAAATAGGGGAGAAGAAGAGGCAGAACCCTCCTGAGTGACCTCCGTCAGCCCCAGGAACGCGGTCCTGGGTGCTGCCCTCATGCCGAGTCCTCTGCTGCCAGTTCTGTCCCGCCATGGCAGGGCATTGCGAACTTTTCCCCATACTCCCCAGCAGGGCTTTGGGGAGGCCTGTGAAACTACCTCCTCTGCCATGATGCCCGGAAACAGGCAGGAAGTGGGAACACGAGTGCACGTGGGATGTGCCACGTTTTGCCGTTTGCGGCGAGGAGCTGGCCTGTGTCTGCACGTGGCTGTCCTGTGAGCATGGGGGCTCCCTTGAAGGGCTCATTCAGGAACATGAGCCAGCCACCCAAAGACGATCCTAAGAGTTCAAGTGCACTCCCTGGTCTCACAGACGTCTGGGAAGCGTTCCAATCCTGAGTTAAACCTCAGTGCTGGTGGCAGCAGCGCGCCTGCAGTGACCAGTGTGATGCGCCCGGCTTTTAATTACCGTGGCAGTAAATCATGCACGAATGTCCTCCAGGAGTTAGCTGATTTTTATAAAAAAAAAATTCAGAAATTCAATTAATTGAAGGCCCCAGATAAAAGGAACACATTGTTAATGGCTATAAAATCACCCTGAGGGAGGATAGGGAGGCAGAGCCTGACTTCAAAGTGTGGCAGAAATACTTACTGTCTTACTTTTAAAGTACTCAGATCAATGAATCGGTTAAAATTACTTATACGCTTAGCAACCTTTTCATTGACAGTTTGAAAATGACAGAAAGAGAAGCTCTTATTGTCCGTGACACGAAAGCTCCAGAGAAGAATGCCGTTTTGCCACTTGGTCGGGAGCAGCATCAGGACCAGACCCGGAGGCTCAGGGCTTTGTGGAGTGGGCGCGCCTCTTCCCTTTCCTGCCAGGAGGTCCAGGAGGGTCCTGGGGCCGTCACAACAAGGCTCATGGCTGGGGGCTTCCTCAATAGAGCCTCACGGTCTCCCAGGCCTAGTGGCAGGAGGCCTGAGATCCAGTTGTGGGCAGGGCTGGTCCCTCCGAGTCTGAGGCTGGCACAGAGCCTTGGTCCTAGCCTCTCTCCTGCCATGGTGGCTGCTGGCAGGCTGTGTGGGTGCATCGCCCAAGCCCTGCCTGCATCGTCAAGGGGAGTTCTCCCTGCGCGCGGCTCTGTGTCCATATTCCCCTTCACGTGAGGACCCGGTCCTCTCAGACTGAGGCCCATCCTTCGGCAGTAGAAGCCCATCCTAACCGATTACTTCTGCAGTCACGTTGTTTCTAAATAAGGTCTCATTCTGATGAAATGGGGGTTAGGACTTCCACACGTAATTTTTGGGGGACACAATTCAACTCAGAACAGAGGGGTCCCCTGTGATGCTGCCTCTGGGGCTGAGTTCATTTTTTTGGCTTGAACTCCCCCCAACCCTAACTTCCCGAGGGCTCCCAGGTTGGTGGCGAGACCCGCATGGCCCTGTGGGTGCTGAGACCCAGTGTGCTTTCCCCCTTCTGCCTTTCTCTTTTATCGCTGTCTGACACGCTGCATGGTTGATGATTTCTCGGCTGTTCTTGCCTCCCCTCGTCTGCTAGAATGAACGCTCCCTGAGGGTTGTGTGTTGAACTTTCCTGGGGCTGTGCCCTGCACCACTTAGTGGATGCCCAGTGACCATCGAATACAGGAGGAACCGTATGTGGCACCTCCAGGAAATGAGAGCAAGCAAGAAAGAAGCAGCCGTGCCTCCCCAGGGCAGAGACTCTCAGGAGTCGTGATGGGGAGCCTGAGACTTCATTCAGCAGGTGTCTGTGGAGTGCGTGCAGGTCCCAGGCACTCTCGGTGCCTGTTGGATACATTGATGAAGGGACAGGAAGCAGCAGCTCATGGGCTCTCAAGAGAGACACACAACAGCATCAGCATGATGAGGCCTGAGCAACTCAGTGCTGCATGAGCGAGCGATGCCTGGCACCAGTTGTCTGTGGCTGCACAGCAACCCAGCCTCACCACACACAGCATCGGCACCTACACCTGTGCCCCTGTGATGTCCTGGGCCTTGCTCTCCATCTAGTCTGTTCTCTAGATTCTGTCCATCCCGGCCACGCCGGTGGGATTTTTGCTGAAATTACGAGCTGGAGAAGTTTGTGCGCCTTCCGTGGGTTTCACTGGGGTTCACTCTGCTAGATGAAAGCTGAACCCGTTCTGAGATGAGCCTCCCTTCTGTCTTAGCCTCCTGCTGAGGTGGCGGAGAAACAACAGACCCTTCGTGTGACCAAATTCTCTGACTTTGGATGTTTCTGGGGTCTTCTTGGCTGCACCGCGCCTTTTTCACCAGATCACGTTTTCTCACAATGCTTTAAAGTCATCTCTGATGCCATCTGGGGGCACTGAACGTGCCCTGCCACCAGTCCTGGCTCTGTCTTGCCCTCTCCTCTGGCATCTCACCAGAAGTGGCAGGAGGAACCAGGTGACGCCTTTAACACCTGAGTCGCCTGTGATGCTGCTTCCCATGCCTCGCAGGGGAGTTTTCTGCCACCCTGTGAGGGTCCCAGCACCATGCTCCCCATTCCGGCACGTCCTCTCTGCAGCATCCCCGCGTCTGTGTTTTTGCCCACAATCTGCTCGAGGTTGTTCTGGCTTTCTCTGTCCTGGTCCTCAACCTTTTCTGGCTTCTGCCTGCTGCAAGCTCCCAAAGCCACTCCTGCAGCTCTGGCAATTGTTACAGCAGCAGACTGCTTCTGGGGAGTCCATTGGTGGTCTGTCGCTGCATGACAGTATTATAGGAAGCCTGGCTTAGAAAAGCACACATTGCACATCTGATTTTTGTGGGTCAGGGATGCAGGCATGGCTTTGCTCAATCCTCCCCTCTGGCCTCTAAGGCTCTAATCACCGCATTAGCCAGCACTGGGCTCTCAGCTGGGAATTTGAGTGGGGAAGGGCTCCTGATATGGTTTGGCTGTATGTCTGCACCCGAATCTCATCTTGAATTGTACTCCGATAATTCCCATATGTTGTGGGAGGGACCCGGTGGTGGGAGGTAACTGACTCATGGGGGCGGTCCCCCCATGTTGTTCTCGTGGTAGTGAATAAGTCTCAGGACACCTGATGGTTTTGCCTGGCTCTCATTCTCTCTCTTGCCGCTCCCTGTGACATGTGCCTTTCACCTTCCACCATGATTATGAAGCCTCCTCGGCCATGTGGAACTGTAAGTCCAGTAAACCTTTCTTTTGTAAATTACTCAGTCTTGAGTAGTCTTTATCAGCAGTGTGAAAATGGACTAACACAGTAAATTGGTACCAGGAGAGTGGGGTGCTGCTGAAAAGACACCCAAAATGTGATAGTGACTTTGGAACTGGGTCACAGGCAGAGGCTGGAACAGTTTGCAGGGCTCAGAAGAAGACAGGACAATGTGGGAAAGTTTGGAACTTCCTAGAGACGTATTGAATGGCTTTGGCCAAAAGCCTGATAGCAATATGGACAAGGTCCAGGCTGAGGTGGTCTCAGAGGGAGATGAGGAACTTGTTGGGACTGGAGCAAAGGTGACTCTTGTCATGTTTTAGCAAAGGGACTGACAGATTTTGCCCTTGCCCTAGAGACTTGTGGAACTTTGAACCTGAGGGAGAGGATTTAGGGTGTCTGGCAGGAGAAATTTCTAAGCAGCAAAGTATTCAAGAGGTGACTTGGGTGCTGTTAAAGGCATGCAGTCTTATGAGGGAACAGAGAATATGAGTTTGGATAATTTGCAGCCTATCAATAGAAAAGAAAAACCCATTTTCTGAGGAGAAATTCAAGCAGGCTGCAGAAATTTGCATAAGTAACTAGGAACCAAATGTGAATCCCCATGACAGTGGGGAAAATGTCTCCAGGGCATGCCAGAGGTCTTAATGGAAGCCCCTCCCATCACAGGCCTGGAGGCCTAGGAGAAAATGGTTCTGTGGGCTGGAACCAGGGTCCTTGTGCTGTGTGCAGCCTAGGAACTTGGTGCCCTGTGTTCTAGTTGCTCCAGCCATGGCTGAAAGGGGACAATGTAGAGCTTGGACTGTGGCTTCAGAGGGTGCAAGTTCCAAGCCTTGGGAGCTTCCATGTGGTGTTGAGCCTGTAGGTGCACAGAAGTCAAGAACTGGTGTTTGGGAACTTCTAGATTTTAGAAGACGTATGGAAATGCTTGAATGCCTGGGCAGAAGTTTGCTCCAGGGCTTGGCTCCTCACGAGAACCTCTGCTTGGGCAGTGAAGAAGGGAAATGTGAGGCCAGAGCCCCCCCACAGAGTTCCTACTGTGGCACTGCTTAGTGGACCTGTGAGACGAAAGCTACTGTCCTCCAGGTCCCAGAATGGTAGATCTGATAGCTTGCACCATGTGCCTGGAAAAGCCGCAAACACTCAACACCAGCCCATGAAAGCAGTAGGGAGGGAGGCTGCTTTGTTACTTAGGCAAATTTCTGCACTCTGTGCTGTGCAAAGCCACAGGCGCAGAGCTGCCCAAGACCATGGGAACCCGCATCAGCATGACCTGGCTGTGAGATGTAGGGTAAAGGAGATCATTTTGGAACCTTAAGATTTGACTGCCCTGCTGACTTTTGGTCTCACATGGGGCCCGTAGCCCCTTAGTTTTGGCCCATTTCTCCCATTTGGAATGGCTGTATTTACCCAATGCCTGTACCCTCATTGTATCTAGGAAGTAACTAACTTGCTTTTGATTTTATAGGCTCATAGGCAGAAGGGACTTGCCTTGTCTCAGATGAGACTTTGGACTTGAACTTCTGAGTTAATGCTGAAACGAGTTAAGACTTTGGAGGACTGCTGGGAAGGCATGAGTGGTTTTGAAATGTGAGGACATGAGATTTGAGAGAGGTGAGGGGCAGAATGATATGGGTTGGCTGTGTCCCCACCCAGATCTCATCTTGAATTGTACTTTGGTAACTCCCACATGTTGTGGGAGGGACCCAGTGGGAGATAATTGAATCATGGGGGCAGTTTCCCTCGTACTGTTCTCGTGGTACTGAATAAGTTTCAGGAGATCCCATGGTTTTGCTCAAATCTCATTCTCTCTCTTGCCACTACCATGTGAGATGTGCCTTCTACCTTCCACCATGTTTGTGAGGCCTCCCCAGCCATGTGGAACTGTAAGTCCAATAAACCTCTTTCTTTTGTAAATTGCCAGTCTCAGGCGTGTCTTATCAGCACATGAACATGGACTAACACGGCTCCTTTCCCAGCTCCTGTGGTTGACAGCAGTATTCTTCCCCTCACAGTTGCAGGACTGACAGCTTCAGATTCTTGCTGGCTGTTGGCCAGGGGTGTGCTCAGCTCCCAGAGGTCGCCCCCACTGCTGGGCCTTGTGAGGCTGAGTGTGGCTGCTGGGTCCTTTGCAGCTTGCAGGAAACACTCCAGACGGGCTCTGCAGTCTTGTTTGACAGAACCACAAACAGTGCTTAATGTGGCTGGTTAGCTTTGTCCTGTTCTGTTCATCATGAGCAAGTTGCAGGGAGGGGATCGCCAACAGGTGACATTGAGAGGCAGCAATCACAGGCCACCCAGAAAGCCTGTCTGTCTCACGAGAAACAGAGACACAGGAGATCATGCCAGGCACAAATTGCAGTGGCAAAACTGAGGACGCAGACACAGTGCTCGGGCAGGGTTCCCATGCTGGGCACAGCTGGGCCCTTCCTGGTTGTGTTTTCTCTCTGTTTCTTGTTCCCAGCTGGTTCCCCTTGTGGCATGGCCAGGACCCATGATGAGGTGACGGCAGGCCTAGTGGGTGACTTTCATGCTGCTCACAGCCTTGGGGGCCTTCTGGTCTGAGCCCCAAGTGGGACTGTACTTCCCTGCACCTTGAAGCTCCTGTGGCCAATGGGATGTGTACAGAGGTGGCGTGTGTCTCTGCCATAACGACATCTTGAAGACGAGTGAGAATGCCCCCTCTCCTTCCACCTGCTGTGGCATATAGGAGCATTTCAGACACTGTAGACTGGCAGACATGCTCCCTTAATGAGCTGGTGTGAGCTGGTGCCCCTGGGACCTGGGCTGACACATGTGAGAGCAGGAGCAGCTGCAGTTTCCAGCCACCAAGAGGCAGGGATTGTTTGTTACAACCACACACCTTGTCCTGCTGACTGATGCAGTGATTCCTGCACAAGTCACAGCCATGATATTATAATTGCATATTAGGTGATTATGCTGTAATGTAATAGTAACTTGTATAATTATATACTATAACTTTATATTATGTGATTACATGCTGTAATATAATTTTCAATACAGAAAAGGCTACCAGACAGAAACACAGCCTTAACGAGAAAATGTGATGCATGTAAAACACACACCGCAGTTAGAGACTGAACACGAAAAACGGAAGCTTGCACCTTCTCATCACCACTGTGGTCCTAACCAATGCATACAGTCTGCAGGATGGTTTCTGTACGTGTGGCTATCTCTGCAGCGAGGTGGGGTGTGGTTGCTTGGTCATAGACAAATCCTGGGAGCATGGCTGTTGCCCTGGATGGTTGACAATGAGGATTACAAAGGCTCGGGGAGAGGATGGTCTGGGCAGCTCTGGAGAGTTTGTGGAAAAACAGTGGCCCAGCTCAGGGATTCCACCTAGCAGTTCAGCGTACAGAGGACCACAGGAGTCCCAGTGTGGCCTGAAAACCCTAACCCTGACTTTTTATGGTTTAGGGCTGGCAGGAACATTCTGGTTTTGTTACATAACACTATTAGTAGTAAGGATAGTTCATGTCACCAACTGTGCCTTTTGTTTAACAGGTAGATGTATTTTATGTTGATGGCTCAGGTCTATCATTTCCCCCCTTTTTTCTCCTATGTATGTTTTATGTGCGTGTTTCCCGTTAGTATTTTCTATTTTTGTAACTTCAGTTTTCACACTGAGGTCTCTGATCCGGCTGAAGTTTGAGTTATTGCTGCAGATGTGAAGTAGGGATCGGCATTGTTTTATAACGGTAGTCACTTACACGACATGCGGTTGCTAAAACATTACTTTTACTATGTAGATTTGAGACTCAATTATATATTCTTCAAACCCAATTCTTTAGTGACGCCAGCCCGTGCTGGTAAGAGGTTGGCCTAAACCGCATGGGTGGGTGAATGGTGTCGCCTGCCAGCAGCATCGTGAGAGGACCCACGTTGCTTCCTGATGAGATTCGGCAGAGCATGCTGGAATGACTGACTGGGGAGGGAGGAAACTGGGGGCTGGGGTGATCTCAGATGCCCCTGAGCAGCCCAGGAGGGCAGATCACTCATCCCTCAGGGGCGCCCAGCCTCCCCTTTCCCCTTTAGTAGCTGACGTTCCCTCCAATTTGGGAATCTTGGCCAAGAAGGGGCTGCTCAGCCTCTCTTGCAGCTAAAGAGAGGAAACAGATTTGCCGTTGAAATGTGGGAGGCTGCTGTGGGCGCAGTTTCCCCATGACTCCCGGATAGGAACCTGCTGACCCCCCACTTCCACCTGCTGGCTGGCTGGGAAGGGGTGCAAACCAGAGCAGCCTCCACTGACCCAGGAGCAGAAGCCCCGTACGGAGCTAGGTGGACATGCTCTGTGTAGAACATCACCCTCTACGCTCCTAGTGAGTGAGGAGTGGCTTGGGATGCACAGGGCTGCTCTGCGTTTGGTCTCTGCACTGCAACTGAGTCTGTGCCTTGTGGGTGGCAGGGCTGACCTGAGGCCGCTGCGGTGGAGATGGCCACGGAGTGTGGAGGAGGGACTGGCTTGGCGACTGGTTGGGGGTGGGCTTGAAAGGAGACCTCAGAGAGGATTCCTGGACTTCTGGCTGCGAGGGTGCTGGGCAGCTGATGGAGCCACAGACACAGGGAGAGTGCGTGAACGGCCACGGGCACCCTGCCCGACTCAGGGGGCCGTGGAGAGGTGGGTTCCTGCAGCCGTGTGTGGCTAAGGGCCTGGGCCTTGTGCGGGTCTCAGGGATGGCTCACACAGCGTGGCTCACTGCATGCTAAATTATATAGGAGGGTGGCAGTGAGGACTGCTTGGGAAAGAACAGTCTTGTAAAGGCGTCCTAGGGTAGTAAACTGCTAGAGTTTCCCAGGCAGGTTTGTTCTGCGTTCTTTAACATGGGATGCAAAGAGATAATGGTGATAACGTCACCACGGACGTTGGTGGGGTGAAGCGGACGACGCCTCACTTTCTTTCTTTTTTTTTTTA